>CM046966.1:10481814-11731814 GCA_025698475.1 Gossypium anomalum
AATCATCATCTCTTTTGAAATGACCATATCTTCTGGGATATCGCTTCATTTTCTATACATTATAGTACTATCCCGGACCACCTTTCTTTTTTCATAAAAAGATTATTAATAACAAGAAGAAGAAAATAAAAATAATAACGTCGAGTGTTATTCCCTAATGCCTATATTATTACTTTGAAGAACCTCTTCAGAGTGGCTGGTAATCTGCTGGAAAATAATTTTGTTCCTATTCTTCCACAAAAACCAACAAGCGACAGCAAACATTACACCCTAATCTGCTATCCTCGAATTCAAAGTAAGTGAGAAAAATGATATAATTTAGAGCTTAATTTTATAATTAAGGCAATAATTATTCAAAGTAAAATTAAGATGGGATTCCAAATAAAAGAAATTAACTCCTCAATTAGCACTTGCTTGAAGTCAGATCTCTGGACAAACCCTTCGTCACATTGGATTAAAATTCAGGTGTTAAAAGTTTGTAAATATAGGCATTAGGGAATAACACTCGACGTTATTATTTTTATTTTCTTCTTCTTATTATTATTAATCTTTTTATGAAAAAAGAAATGTGGTCCAGGATAGTACTATATTGTATAGAAAACGAAGCGATATCCCAGTAGATATGGTCATTTCAAAAGAGATGATGATTTAGGCTACCAAATCATGTTGATTTTAGCCTTGGTTTGTTTCCTATTTCTTGTGATTCCCTTCGGCAATTTGATGATGAGAATGGTTGTCTTTTTCAGTGGCAAGTCACTACTCCAAGCCATGCCAAGCCAGCAGTCTTATATTTTATGCCGTTACACTATTGTTTGGAGACAAGGAAAAAAACAATCGGGATACGGTTGATGAAAGTGAAAACCCCAGAAATTTTTGACTAGGTTTGCAACACTTCAGCCCAGGGTTTGATTGAATAACGGTGAATGATATTTTTTTACATGAAAAAAAAGGCTTGCTGGTCAAGGCAAATACTCACCAGTCACCAAAGAGCATATAAATATGCTTTTAAACAAAGAGAGGCTAGCCTTTAACAAAGTTTGGAGTAAGTTGAAACTCCAAAATCCCTGAGAGTATTTCATTTCGAACTTTTATCAAGTAAATGTTTCTCAATCTCTCTTTTCATTTTTCTGTTCTGTTCTTATCTTTGTCTTTTTCCTTGGTGAGTTGGGAGGGTATCTCAAGTTTGCTTTATGCTCAAATGATGCCTTTATGAAAAAAATTTCTTCACTTTCTGTTGCACTGCAGCTTTTGCAAATTTGTTTTTTGTTTTTTTTTTTTTCCTTTAGATGGGTGCTTGGGAGTCATTGTTGCAGAGAATTTTCCTGTTAATAATAGGAGAACAATCTTGCTTAAATTAATTAGCTTAAATTAACTGATTTGTTTGCAGCAGCCACAATATAATAAATCCTATAGATTCTGAAGTTGTTGAGTATCAAAGTAATTGCTTGGGAGCCACTCAATGGCCTCCGAGAATGGTTTTAATGGTGAGAAAGATACCGACTTGCATGAAGCCGGCACATCGAAAAGCCAGGAAGAGTCACAGAAAGTCCCTGGCGATAATGGAGAAAATCAAGATCCTGAAAGCAGCAAAGGAGATGAGAAAACTAACACGGTTCCATTTTACAAGCTGTTTGCATTTGCTGATTCTACGGATATCTTATTAATGATCGTCGGCACAACCGCTGCAACTGGGAATGGTCTATCTATGCCCCTTATGACAATCCTGTTTGGGAATCTCATTGATTCTTTTGGAACAAACCAGAGTAATGGCAACGTGGTTGAAGCTGTCTCCAAGGTATTTCTGCATGTAGCATGAACATAGCTGGCGTGTCTTTTTACTTTTAGTTTATTGTTTTGTTTAAACGCCTCACATGGGGATTATTAACTGAATTCTTAAAACCATATCTAAGGTTTCTGTGAGATTTGTCTACCTGGCGATGGGGGCTGCGGCGGCTGCGTTTCTCCGTAAGAAAATCTCTAATTTAAATCATATTTCCTGATGTTTAATGTGGCTTCAGACTCATGCTGAAAAGCTTGGATATTGTTATTTTTTTCAGAGGTGAGTTGCTGGATGATCACAGGTGAGAGACAAGCTGCACGAATACGGGGCCTGTACTTGAAAACCATATTGAGGCAAGACGTTGCTTTCTTTGATGTGGAAACAAACACAGGGGAAGTTATTGGAAGAATGTCTGGGGACACAGTTCTCATACAGGACGCCATGGGCGAAAAGGTATACGATTATATTATCCTCGTCTTGACTAGGATGTTTAGAATCTTCGTTGAGTAAGATGTTTTCATTGGAATCATAATATACATGTAACCATGGAATATTCACCTCTCTTTTGTAGGTAGGGAAGTTTTCACAATTGATATCCACGTTCATTGGAGGCTTTGTTATAGCATTTGTCAAAGGATGGCTTCTTACTCTCGTAATGTTATCTGCTATCCCTCTACTTGTAATATCTGGTGGAACCATAGCCGTTATAGTATCCAAGATGGCATCCCGGGGACAAAATGCTTATGCTAAAGCTGCCACTGTAGTTGAACAGACAATTGGTTCGATCCGAACTGTAAGTTCTATATAAAAAATGGTCGCAGTTAAGTTATCAATTTTTGCTCCTATTTTTTGGTGAAAATATATGGCCAATCATTGACTTGATTCCAGGTTGCGTCGTTTACTGGTGAGAAGCAAGCAATAAACAATTACAATAAGTCACTTGTTACTGCTTATAGATCAGGCGTTCATGAAGGCACCGCTGCTGGAGTAGGTGTTGGCTTAGTTATGCTAGTTATATTCTGCAGTTATGCTTTGGCAGTCTGGTTTGGTGGGAAGATGATTTTGGAGAAAGGGTACACTGGTGGTGAAGTACTTAATGTGATCATGGCTGTATTGACAGGTTCCATGTGAGTTTAAATTTTGAATTTTGTCCATCTTCTACTTTATTAAGTATGCTTCATAGCCTAAATTCCTTGGTACCTACGGACGTTTCAGGTCTCTGGGGCAAGCATCTCCATGCATGACTGCGTTTGCGGCTGGTCAAGCTGCAGCGTTTAAGATGTTTGAGACCATCAAAAGGAAGCCAGAGATTGATTCCTATGACACGAGTGGAAAAGTGTTGGAGGATATTCGTGGGGATGTAGAACTGAGGGATGTTTATTTCAGCTACCCTGCCAGACCAGAGGAGCAAGTTTTCAGTGGATTCTCTCTTTCTATTCCAAGTGGCACAACAGTAGCTTTGGTTGGACAAAGTGGAAGTGGGAAATCAACTGCAATCAGCCTGATCGAGAGATTTTATGATCCACAAGCCGGTGAGGTTCTTATCGATGGCATTAATCTCAAGGAGTTCCAGCTTAGATGGATAAGGGGAAAGATTGGTCTTGTTAGCCAGGAACCAGTGTTGTTTACGTCAAGCATAAGGGATAATATCGCATATGGTAAAGAAGATGCAACCACAGAAGAGATAAGAGCAGCAGCTGAACTTGCAAATGCTGCTAACTTCATTGATAAACTACCTCAGGTTTTAGTTTATTGTCCGATTAATTTTATTTTATATATCAACTTCAATATATGAATTGCACATTTTAATTTACTTTTGAAACTATGGACTCCATGCATAGGGACTAGATACCATGGTTGGAGAGCATGGAACTCAGCTTTCTGGTGGACAAAAGCAGAGAGTGGCAATTGCAAGAGCAATCTTGAAAGACCCACGGATTTTGCTTTTAGACGAAGCTACAAGTGCACTCGACGCAGAATCTGAAAGAGTTGTTCAAGAGGCATTGGACAGGATAATGGGCAATCGGACTACTGTCATTGTTGCTCATCGTTTAAGTACTGTGAGAAATGCAGATTCGATTGCTGTAATTCATAAAGGAAAGATGGTTGAAAAAGGTAGGTATAATCATATATTTCTTGAACTTCATCTTAATTGTAAGTGGAGCTATCTAACAGACGCATGTTATCAAGGGGATACATTTTTATTCCACTAACTAAACCTTGATTTGCCTGCATGTTGGTGTATTTTCGGACATTTTGCGTATTTCCATTGCATATCTTAAATATTAAGGAATATGTTTGTAACACGTTTAACATATTGCTTGTAGTTCTTATTTCTTTTTTTTGCATTTGCATCAGCAGTGTTATGCTCCACAACAACATACTTTATCACAGTCGATAACATTTCTTCGAATTGACAGGGTCGCATTCAGAACTACTCAAGGATCCTGAGGGAGCTTACTCTCAGCTCATTCGTTTACAAGAAGTAAATAAAGGGTTGGAACAGCTTGCAGATGTATCAGATGTTAATCAAGAATTGTTCAGACAATCAAGCCTAAGAAGGTCATTCAAGCGATCAATCAGCAGAGGATCATCTAGAACTAGCAGCCGCAATTCTTCTTTCTCTCAACCTTTTGGTTTACCTACTGAAATGAATGTCACTGATCCTGCAATGTTAGATACAGAAGACCCTGCTGAACCACCATTGAAACAGGCTAAGGAGGTTTCTATCCTCCGGCTTGCTTACCTCAACAAGCCGGAGATTCCTGTGATCTTAATTGGAACTCTTTTTGCAGCTGCCAATGGTGTGATACTTCCACTTTTCGGTATCCTGATTTCCAATATGATCAAAACATTTTATCAACCTCCTGATGAATTGAAAAAGGATTCAAGATTCTGGGCACTGATATTTTTGTCACTTGGCCTGGCATCATTTCTGATAAATCCTGCTCGAACATACTTCTTTTCTATTGCCGGATGTAAATTAATCCAACGAATCAGATCAACATGTTTCGAGAAAGTGGTCCGCATGGAAGTTGCTTGGTTCGATGAACCTGATAATTCAAGTGGTTCAATAGGTGCAAGGCTCTCGGCAGACGCAGCCTCGATACGTGCCCTGGTTGGAGATGCACTAGCTCAGTTGGTCTCAAGCTTTGCATCAGCATTGGCTGGTTTGGTTATTGCTTTTGTTGCAAGTTGGCAGATGGCATTTATTATCCTAGTACTAATCCCTCTCATAGGGGTCAATGGATACATTCAAGCAAAATTCATGAAGGGATTCAGTGCAGATGCAAAGGTATGCTTGAATATTGCTTACATAATTGTGAAAAATAAGTAAAAGGGGCATATATTATTGATTTATACATGTATATATAAATTGTTGCAGATGATGTATGAGGAGGCCAGCCAAGTTGCCAGTGATGCAGTTGGGAGTATAAGAACAGTTGCTTCCTTTTGTGCAGAGGAAAAGGTAATGCAACTCTACAAAAAGAAATGTGAGGGTCCAATGAAAACCGGGATAAGGCAGGGTTTGATTAGCGGATCAGGATTCGGACTTGCGTTCTTCTTTCTGTTTTCTGTTTATGCAACAAGTTTCTATGCAGGAGCTCAACTTGTTGAGCACGGCCAGGCGACATTCACAGATGTTTTTCAAGTGAGTTTGACATCTTTGGATCTTTTTTGTTAAGGCATGCTATTTAATTTTGTATGTCCCTATGATGCTGGAACCAATATTTATTTCGCAGGTTTTCTTAGCTTTAACCATGGCAGCTGTTGGAATTTCTCAATCAAGTTCCTTCGCTCCTGATTCCAACAAAGCCAAGATCGCGGCTGCTTCCATATTTGCAATTATTGATCGCCAGTCTAAAATAGACCCAAGTGATGAGTCTGGGATGACACTAGAAAATGTGAAGGGAAATATGGAGCTTCGTGATGTTAGTTTTAAGTATCCATCAAGGCCAGATATTCAAATCTTCCAAGCCTTAAGCTTGTCTATTCATGCTGGAAAGGTAAACGATCCTTTTGCCATACTGAACTCGCAAACACATCACTTATCAACATAATTGTTGAGACTAAAATCATACACATGTGGATCATTTTGTTTCTTTCAGACAGTTGCCCTGGTTGGAGAAAGTGGGAGTGGGAAATCTACTGTAATCTCATTATTGCAGAGGTTTTATGATCCTGATTCAGGAACTATCACTCTTGATGGAGTCAAAATCCAAACGCTCCAATTGAAATGGCTGAGGCAACAAATGGGGCTTGTCAGCCAAGAACCTGTTTTGTTCAATGATACAATCCGTGCCAACATTGCATATGGAAAGGGAGGAAATGCAACTGAAGCAGAAATTATAGCAGCATCAGAGTTGGCCAATGCTCATAAGTTCATCAGTGCATTACAACAGGTTACAGATCTTTTCGAAAATAGTCTCCAAATTGGCTCAATAATGCAACCATTACAAAATAGTCTCCAAATATGCTTTGACTAATGACTGGTTACTGATCTTTTCACCTATATAATCCAGGGTTACGATACCGTGGTGGGAGAGCGAGGACTTCAATTGTCAGGTGGACAAAAGCAACGCGTAGCCATTGCACGAGCCATCGTTAAAAGTCCAAAGATACTGCTATTAGATGAGGCTACAAGTGCATTGGATGCAGAATCAGAGAGAGTGGTTCAGGATGCACTAGATAAAGTGATGGTGAACCGCACGACGGTTGTAGTTGCTCATAGGCTATCCACAATCAAGAATGCAGATGTTATAGCTGTGGTTAAAAATGGGGTTATTGTAGAGAAAGGAAAGCATGACACTTTGCTAAACATCAAAGATGGTTTCTATGCTTCCTTAGTTGCACTTCACATGACTGGTTCCACTTCGCAGTAGGACTTACAAGTGTTGAGAGTCGAATATTCTACTTAATGTCACCTATGATTGCATTAAGTGATTGAATTCAATTTTACCTCAGCCTCATAGAACTTGCAAGATAGTTGCTTGATACAATAATTCATGCAGATAATCATATATTAATACCCAGAGGCAAATGCTGTTTTCATGATACGTTTGCTCGTTCCTTTGAATCCTACGCAAGAAAGAAACTCTACTGCATGTCTTATAATGATGGATAATGGCCAAAGCAATTCTGTTTTAGAATAAAGTAGAGAAGTTTGAAGAAAAATGTTCTAGGTTTTTAAAATATCATTATTCCTCGTTATCGTTTATATTTTGCTCAATTAATTTTAACGGTGTGAATATTTCAAAACATATATGTACCACTTCTTCCTTCTTCTTTTTTACAATTTTATTCTATTTTTAATTACTTTTATTCATTTTAATTATAAAAAAGATTTTAAAAATAAATAATCAAAATTTTTAATTCTTTCATATATTTTTCAAATAATATTTCAACTATAAATATTATTAATTGAGTAAAATTAACATTTTTCTATTACATTCTAATCAAAATGTTACCTTTATACAATTTTATCATTTAATTAATCTACATGTATTAAATATTTACTTTATAATTAAATTAAATCACTATTAATTATAAATAAATTTATTAAAAAATAATACCATGTAGAATAAACGTTTAAATTTAAATCTACATAAAGAAAAAAACAAACAGTGATCAAATTGAATGCAATTAAAATAAAATAAAATTGAATTAGCGATGAAATGGCACGTGATAAACTGAAAATGACGAAAAAGAGAGTTAAAACCATCACTAAAAAAAAGCGGCGGATTTGGGGACCAAAAAAAAAGGTTTTCTAATTTTATTTCGTTTAGTAGTTTTTAATAGTGTCAGCTTTTTTTAAGATATTTTAATTTATAAAAGCTACTTGATTTATTCTTTCATATTTAAAATTACTTTTAATGACCATATATAGAAACTTATCTTTAAGAATTGAATTAAAAACATAATTAAACTTTTATGATGGATATTATTTTTTATTTTAAATTTTTTAAATTTATTCTAATATCAATTATCATCTTGAACTTGTTTTAATTTTACAATCATTTTGTTAATAAAACGTTGCAGAATTAAAAATAATTATGACATAATTAAATAATTAAATAATTATTTTATTTTCACTTTCTCAACCATACTATTTTTATATCAAATTTTAAAAATAATATAATATATTTTAATTAATACACGATAGTAATGAAAATAATTTAAACTATTATATAACAAATAAATTATTTTAAAATAATATATAACAGCTATTCATCTTTTATTTACTTAAAAATATTTTTTTTAATTTATTAACTATTTTTTTGAAAGTATTAGGACTTAGGAGTCGTAATAGTACTTATCCGGATATTCCCCCAAAAAATTCGTTGCCAGTTTTCCTGCCCCTGGCTTTTTACTAATTTTCAGGATTTTTTTCTATTTACAAATAAGGACACGAAGTGATCGTTAGACCTATGTGGCAATTAGAGAGACAACGTAAAGCCACATGGCAGAAAAGCCTCTATGAGCTGGCAAAATTCTAGCCGTCAATATTCGGATGATGTGATCGCACCGCTGATATATTAAAGAAAACGCATGCCGAAGTGCAAGTAAAGCGTGGCAAACCGAATTCCTCACGAGCGCGCCACCGCCAGGCGCAACAGTCCTTCCACATCAGCTTTAGATTTAATCGAACCACTAATAGCGTGCCACACGTGCTAGTTCCTTCCCTTCCAGGAAACTGAAACCGGTGAAGGCAACGTATATTCAATATATGAATCCATTCTTCCCAATCCATTCTTATATTTTCCAAGCTAAACGGGAATCGAAACCATCTGATTCACGCCATGGAGACCTCTGGCATTGTTTGCAAGACAGTTTCAAGGTTGCCGGCTGCTAGGGTTGATTTTAGCGGACGGTTTTCCAGGGAGTTGAATCATGGTGTTGGAGATTCCAGGGTTTCAGTTAGGCCGAGGATTAAATCTTGCAGGAGATTGAGTTGCCAGTTTTCTGATTTAGGGCATGTCCAGTATTATGTGTCACCGAGGGGTGGTGGTGGTGGCGATGCCACGAAGAAAGACAAGGGAAAGAGCTGTGAGATTAAACAAGTCAAGAAGAAGCTGAAGCTTCTCAAGCGATTGTCCAAGGACTTGTCCATGCTTCCTCAGATTGCTGATGGCGAGGATACTAGGATTGGATTGGCCGCTGAAGTTAAGGCCACGATGATTCATGTAAGATATTAATTTTCCGTCTTCTTTTTCTACTTCTGTTTTTTTGTGATTGCTTTGATCCGGTTCGTGCCGTGACAAAATGGTTTAATTGCTCTTTAATTAAACTAAGAAGCTTTCTTGGTATGAGAATTGTGAAAAAAGAAATTTTGAAGTAGGATTTTTGTGATATATTGGATTAAAACCTCATATGTTGTTTTGTTCTTTCAGGAAGCAAGCGGTGTTTTGCTGGCCCAACTGCAAAATTTGAAATCAGAACAGAAGGAGTTGAAGAGAAAATTGAAAGAGGAACGAGCCAAGCTCAAAGCCACTTTTGGGAAATCAGAATCATCATCTTCCTCTGAATCAAGTGACAGCGAATGTGGGGAGGTAGTTGACATGAAAGCGCTGAGAAACAATGCTTTGAAACCTTCCCTAGAGGCAGAAACACCAATTGGCAATGCTTTGAAACGACCCGAAGAGATAGTTATAGAAGCTCCAACGGTGGCAGAGGAAGCAACATTAGCTAACTCGCTCATGGAACTAGAAAACTCAGATTCAAGCCCCCAAATTCGGATACGAGTTCCTCTTACTGGATTGGATGGTGAATGTTGCAGTTCAAATGGCTTCAAGGATGGGCAGAGCAACACCCTTGTGGAAGGGACATCAACCAAGCAGATTGAAGTTTGCATGGGTGGCAAGTGCAAGAAGATGGGAGCTGCGGCGTTGTTAGAAGAGTTTGAAAGGAAGGTGGGTGCAGAGGGCACTGTTGTGGCGTGCAAATGCATGGGGAAGTGCAAGACCTCTCCAAATGTAAGGGTCTTGAACTCTCAAACGGAAACTACAACAAGAATCAATGAAGACTCTGTTAGACTTGGGATTAATCCTACATGCACGGGTGTCGGGTTGCAAGACGTTGACCTCATCGTTGCAAATCTTTTGGGCAAGAACATAGATGATGAATGTCTGATGCTTTCTTCTTGAGTCTTCATTTTGTTTCATTCTTCGATTACGATCATGAATTTGTTAATAGTGTGAATAGGGGAAATATAGTGGATGAGCTATTGGAATGGATGAAACTACTTTAAATCTAGGCTCTAGCGATCTAGATGATAATGTAAAATGCTTTTATCTTTCAGTTTTTAGAGTAATGTCGAATGTAGCTCGAGGTTTTTAGTTTGTTCTGCAAATTTTGTGCCAAACTTTCATCATTTCCCTTCTTTCCGCTCTCCTCCTCCTCGGTTTTCGAATCGCAGGTTCTAACATAAAATTTGGTAATGCTTTACTACCGATGAACAAGCCACTAACCTATTCGCAGTGACTATATAGATAAACATGCTATAATTTCACCAATTTAATGTTAAAAAGGATGTTGGCAGATTTGGGATTTGATTGTGGCTCCAAAGGTTAAGAATTTCGTGTGGAGAGTTTGTCACAATCTTATTGCTGCTAGGAACGTTGTTTCCAACATGATTCGGAATTGTTGGAACACATTTTTTTTTCTCGATTTGAAGTTTAATTACAGAACAAGCCAAGAAGGCTTATCTAGTTTTAAGAAATGCTGGGGATGATGTTGCGAACCTTCTCGCTATGTTTGTCTCTATTGATATAAGGTCTCTATTGATATGAAGGAGCTTGTTTTGTTTGTGCGATTGGCCTCTATGGAAGGCCAGAAACTGTTCTGTTTTTTAGAACATTCTCAGGAGGCTTTTTGAGTTGTGTGAACAGGGATCTCTCTGCCTCTTACTGGGGCTGGAAGTGACTGCAAAGATTCACTAACTTGGCAAAATCCTCCTTCGCCTTTGATTGAAGCTTAATTGTGATGCATAATTTGATATTGCAGTGAGTTGCATGGACTATAATGGTGATAACGCCCGTACACCTCTGCTGAAACCATTGCAATTCGTCAACTCTGCTCCTTGGCAAGTCAAAGAGGTTGGTCTCATGTTATTGTGAAGTCTTGATTGTCTGCAGCTTATTCAAAGATTAAAGAAGTCAGTTTCTTGTAAAGATTGGAAAATATTGGGCTCGTATTGTAATATTGTGTTTTCTTGGTTAGCTGGTATGACAGGGTAGCGCCCACACCTTCTGACTTGCTCATTCTTTTGTCTAATGTAATCTGAGGCTTCATGCCGTTTTCATGAATAAAAAATGGCAATGCTGTTGGAGGATAACGTATGAAGATGTCTTGATAAATGCTAAAGACGCTTGCTTTATGGAATTCATATCAGACAAGGATATACCGGTTACACATACATATAAATTCAAAATATTGCGATACAATTAATGAACAACAAATTTCAGCTGAAAGCAGGTTTAACTGCTAAAAAATGCTGGATTCATTCATACATTTATTATTGCCGAACTACAAGGGATTGATACAAAGCCCTAGGCACCTGTCAGACTACATTGGCAAAAAGTTATTCCAAAACGCTTTCGCGGTTCCAAGAAGCACATATAATAGCTACTTCTTCTACCTTCTCTTTCCCAATCATTTTTGGTTCTTTAAAAACTGTGTGATGTCGCAAGCACCAGAAAACTGGCAAAGCACGTACGTTATTCCATGGAAAGCTGCTCCAACCTTTATGACTGCCTGGCAAGCGCAAATAGAAGAAATCAGGGTACATAATCTTCTGGATTGGAATAAATTTCATACAAATTGAAAAGGCACATTAAGTTATATCTAGCATGAAATCAACTGTCCCAAGCCCCCTTTTTGCCTCTCCTTTCCACCTCCCATGAATATAGGTTCCCTGAATTATTAATGCATCAGTATGAGCAGTACACTACTAAGTTTTTAGAAATGTCATTCACACATATATATTCTCTGGTTACTAATATTAACCTAATTCCAGTCTTCCATTAGCATTGTGATATAAACAAAAAAGAAAGCAGAGAAAAGATCCAAGAGGAATAGGCAGGTTAAGACATTTCACATGCAATTTCATCATGGTGCAATTAAATGAGAATCAGAATACTTCCACAGGCATAGAGATATTGAAGAAATATTGGTTTTTCCTAGTAATAGATTTAGGAGCATAAGACTTTCTACAAGAACACAATTAATAATAACAAGAAACACTAACTCGGTCTTAGGTTTCAACATTATATATGTTCTCATTAAAGATAAAGAGCAACGATGATTAGCTTTAAGCAGACAAGTAACAGTTCTTAACAGAAAATGCCACAAAAGCAATCCAACATTGAGCAAATTAAGTCAAAGAAATTACCTCTTCATTCCTTAAAAAGCATTTTGCAAGTTTTCCCATCCTCGACTAACTGATTAATAGCATCCCTTAACTTCTCATAATCCTCCAATGTATTATAAACTTGATGAGAAATTCTCACATATCCCGCAATAAATCCATCCTTATCTCTAACACCCTCTTCCCCATCCTTTGGAACCTGATGAAAGATTGGAACTTCAACCTCATAACAATCCCGCAAATGTGACCTCAACTTCAAAGCATCCTTCTCACTATTAAGGCACAACCTCGACGGCAAACCAACCATAATCATTGCAGCAGACATCTCCGGGGGAGACCCTAAATTTGTCCCCCATGATTCCGCCAACATCTTCCCCATCTTCACCACTTGATCATGGTTCCTCTTCATTATCCCCTCAATCCCTCCTTCGAACCTGTTAACAAACTCCAAAACTGCAGGAACAACTAACTGAGAACTATAATCCCTAGTCCCAGTCCAGGCGCTTTCGATAGGCAACCCATTTCCATACTCGTGTGAAACAACAGGGTGATGCAAATCAGATGATGTAGTCGATTTATTACAGTATAAAAATGCTACAGAAGGCGGGCAAAAGAACCATTTATGTAAATTGCTAACATAAAAATCAGCTCCAACTTCTTTGACATCCACTTTCACGCTCCCAATAGCGTGAGCCGCGTCTACGAACACCTGCTCTATTCCTTCCGCTCTACAAATCCTAACTAACTCTTTTACCGGAATAACAACCGATGGCATTGATGTAATATGATCGATAATCGCTAACCTTATCCTTCTACCGTTGGATTTTCCTTCGTCGATCGATTTTTTGAGTTCGGATATGATTTCCTCCTCTGAATTTACCGGGAATGGTAGCCGTACCTCAATGACGGAGCCGCCGGCCCGGGTGACGTACGCTTGGATTGATTTTTTAACGGCTTCATACGCACAGTGGAGCATCAAAACAGTGTCATTTTTCTGGAACTTCCCTTCGGCGAAACTGCGGCCTATCCGTTGGAGCACGATGGCCGCAGCGGTTGTGGCGTTATCGACGAGGGAGACCTCGTCGACGTGGTCGGCGTTGATGAGGTCCTTTATAATTTTCCGCGAAGCCGTTATTCCGTCACGAAGGGAATTAAAGTAAAAGGCATCAGGTTGACGGAGGAACTGTAGCTGCCAATGGCGTTGGGCAGCAAGAACCGAACCGGGACAGCTACCGAAACTCCCGTTGTTGATGCGTGCGACACGTGGGTGGTGGTGAGAGAACTCGTCTCGGATATACGACTCAGTAATGAACTGAGATGAAATTTTGGGTTTCTTGGAGCTGCGGTGAGTCGACTCACCGTTTCTAGGGTCATCGTGCTGCATCGGCGGAGATAGGGAGCAAATGGAAGCAAATAAAAGGAAATTAGGGTTTTGTCGTGAAAATGGGCATGATTTTAAGAACTCGACAGTCGACAGCTACCAAACAGTGGTACTAAGTGAGTGGCTGAGTGCCCTTTTCTTGGTTTTATTTGGTATTTTATTTCCAACAAAAGGTTACCGTATTCGTTTCCAGGGCAAGACTGGGACCGATGATAATAGAATAGATAACGATGATGCCAGCAATACGTCTTCGTTTCTTTTCCTCTAAACAATTTGGGGAATATGCAAGTCCAGGGGTCATGAACTTGACACGTAGGAATATAGAAGCGGCGTCGTTTCAATGAAGAACACGTCACACTGTATGCTGTCAACAGCGGTCAACCAATCAAAAGAAGCGATCGAGCCAGCAGTGCAAAATGAACCACTACCGTAGGTTGAAATGGGAGATCAATGAGAATGGCAACGGGCTCTGTTTCTGGTGCTCCCTTCGCTTAATCTTAAGCGCCGAAATCCCAACAAGAGACGGAGAAGAAAGAGAGAGTTTGATCAAGAAGAGTCAAACATAGCTAGGGTTCCAACTCCTTGATAATTCAAATAAAACACTCTTCTTTCTTTCTTATCCCGTCTCGTATCAGGTTGGGATTTTCTTAATTTTCTATTATATTCACAAAACCTAAATTTAATCTCATTTCTTTTTCGATTTTGGATTTTAGATTGGACTTCGGAAGAAGGGATTGTATTGAAGCTCGAATTGAGGTGAAGATAGGGAGTTAAGTGATCAAATTCCCCCATTTTTTAATCCTGTGAGGTTAATTGTGGTGAGTTTTTGGGGCATTATTGAATCTTAATTGATATCTTGAATTGGGTTTCCTTCAAAATCCAATCTTGTTCTTTGTTTGTTTATGGAGTTTTAAGGTTTTCTTTCGGCTTTCGCCGGTGAACATTGCGTTGAAGTTCTTCGCAAACGCTTTAATCCTGCACCTTTGATCCTCTTCCAAGAGCTGGAATTTGATCGGCATTATATTCAATTAAGGGAAACTTTCAATTGCAATGGCCACTCCGCCACAAGCTTCCCCTGGATACTCTAGAACAATTACTCCTCAGATGGATTCTCTTTCGTCTAAACCTGATCAAAGTGCAATGTCTCCTGCTCCTCCCACAATCTCCTCTGGGGCACCTAGGTTTCCTCCGCCAATGTCACAACAAGATCAGATCCCTTCCCCTTCAATAAAATTACCTACTATGCTATCACCAGCAAATGGAGTCAAAACTGGAAGCTCTGTTCCCCATATGAGTACTCCTCCTGGCCCCCCTGTATTTGCATCACCAGTCCGGCCTGCTGCTGTGCCTTTCCGAACCTCTCCTGCAACTCCTCAGCCAGTTGCTTTCTCATCAGCTTCGTCTTTGCCCACATCTTCTCCTCCCTATTTTTCAAATGGGTCGGTTGAGCTGCAACAGCAACTTCCCAGTGCTATAGAGGAACCTATGCCTGATGGAAAGTCACCATGTGTTTTATTCTCGGCTCATAAGGTATCTTTCTTTCCTTGTCGGATGAGATGTAAAGCTGAAATATTTTTATTGGTCTTATGGCTAGTCTTTTATGTTTTTTCTATCAAAGTCTTGAATATCTTTTTCAGAATTTTATGATTATGTACATATTATCAAATTTTACATCCTATTGATCTTTGCAGTTATATGCACTATTTCTATCCAAAATTTATTTATCCTAATTTTGTGGACCAGGTGTTGAAACACAAGAAACAAGCAAACGTACCTAGCTTAGGTTTTGGAGTACTGGTTTCTCCTGGGAGGGACACTTCACCAGGACCCCAAGTTATACAACGTGATCCTCATCGATGCCTTGATTGTGGAGCTTATTCGAATTTATACTCCAACATACTAATTGGCTCAGGCCAATGGCAGTGTGTAATTTGCGGGAATCTAAATGGAAGCGAAGGTGAATACATAGCATTGAGCAAGGAAGAGCTTCGTAATTTTCCTGAGTTATCATCGCCTTTGGTTGATTTCATTCAAACAGGGAATAAGAGGCCAAGTTTTGTTCCGGTTACTGATTCGAGAACTTCTGCACCAGTTTTTCTTGTCATAGATGAATGTTTAGATGAGCAACACCTTCAGTATTTACAGAGCTCCCTGCATGCATTCGTTGAGTCACTGCCACCAACAACTAGAATTGGAATCATTTTGTATGGTCGTGCAATATCAGTTTATGACTTCTCAGAGGAATCCATTGCATCTGCTGAAGTGATTCCAGGTGGAGCTTCACCGACTCAGGAGGCTTTGAAAGCATTGATTTATGGGACAGGTATATACTTGTCCCCAATGCATGCTTCAAAAGAGGTGGCACACCTGATATTCTCCTCTTTGAGGCCTTACAAGTTGAATGTTCCAGAAGCATCAAGAGATAGGTGCTTAGGTACTGCAGTTGAGGTTGCTCTAGCTATTATTCAAGGTCCATCTGCAGATTTTTCACGAGGTGTAGTTAAAAGGCCAGGTGTTAACAGCAGAATCATTGTGTGTGCTGGTGGACCAAATACATATGGCCCTGGATCTGTCCCTCATTCTTATACTCACCCTAATTATCCTCATAAGGAAAAGACTGCAATAAAATGGATGGAGCATCTTGGTCGTGAGGCTCATCAACAGAACACAGTCATAGACATTCTCTGTGCTGGAACTTGCCCTGTAAGGGTTCCTGTGCTGCAGCCTCTTGCAAAAGCTTCAGGAGGTGCTTTTGTTCTCCATGATGATTTTGGTGAAGCCTTTGGTATGAACTTACAAAGGGCATCAGCCAGGGCTGCTGGTTCCCATGGTTTGTTGGAGATTCGCTGTTCTGATGACATTCTTGTTACTCAGGTTGTGGGTCCTGGTGAAGAGGCACATATAGAAAACCATGAAACCTTTAAGAATGATCTTTCTCTCTGTATTCAAATGCTGAGTGTCGAAGAAACACAATGCTTCTCCATATCAATGGAGAATAGACATGACATCAAGAGTGATTTCGTTTTTTTCCAGTTTGCCATTCAGCACTCAAATGTTTATCAAGCTGATATAACTAGAGTGATGACTATCAGGTTGCCAACTGTTGATAGTGTTCCAGAATATCTTCAAAGTGTTGAAGATGAGGTGGCTGCCGTCCTAATTGCCAAGAGGACTCTCTTGGGAGCAAAAAGTCATTCTGATGCAATTGATATGCGTACAACAATAGATGAAAGAGTTAAAGACATTGCTTTAAAATTTGGCTCTCAAGTGCCGAAGTCAAAGCTTCGTCAGTTCCCAAAGGAAATCTCTCTACTACCAGAGTTTCTATTCCATCTTAGGAGGGGTCCATTGTTGGGAAATATAGTTGGTCATGAGGATGAGAGATCTGTACTGCGGAATTTGTTTTTGAATGCATCCTTTGATCTTTCACTTCGCATGGTTGCCCCTCGCTGTCTGATGCATCGGGAAGGAGGCACTTTTGAAGAATTGCCAGCTTATGATCTTGTCATGCAGTCTGATACAGCAGTTGTTCTAGACCATGGTACAGATGTCTTCATTTGGTTGGTATGTAAATTAAACCATCTTTTAGTTTTGGCTTGTATATCTGCTATAGTTGCTTCTGTGTTGTTCATCTTTGACCATAGAGCCTGGCATTCATGTTTGTGCCATGTGGTTCAATTCTCACGTTGTGATTGAATAGGAGACCCAAAAATTTACATAGTCTGGGTGTTCCTATGCCACTCATGAACAACCATCGTGCCTGGTTATTATTCAGAATTGTATTTCTTTCTGTTAATATCAGGCCACGGTAGAAAAGTGATGATGGCCTGATGTAGGGGGAACATGGTAAGAAAGGCTTGGAAGTGAGAAGCTATGCATGATTTGCTAAATGCACAAAGTGAATATGATCGTAGTTACGTCATCCATCTAACATGTTTTTATCATATTCACTTTTTAAGTTATATGTATACATACCCTGTGATATATGACCCTGGATGAATTAATTTCCCTTTTCACTCTTCTACTTGTATGTGTTAGCATGGTATGTTTTGAGGGAGAGATTGATGGATTGCTATGCTTGAATTGTATTTAGAAACTATATTTATTTATTTCTGTGACAATATTGAACATCTTCCTGCCAACTGCTGGGTCAGGGTGCTGAACTTGCAGCAGATGAAGGAAGAAGTGCTGCAGCTTTGGCAGCTTGTAAAACATTGGCAGAAGAGCTTACAGAGTTACGATTTCCAGCTCCTCGCATCCTTGCATTCAAGGTTCTTTTTCTTTTAAATTGCCCCAACCTTCTATTAACTGTGCATTGTCACGGTTTTTTTTTTTTAGCTATCAGAAAGAAAAGAACCTAATGATGTGGTTTGTCGCAGGAGGGAAGCTCTCAGGCTCGATATTTCGTTTCTCGGCTGATACCAGCACACAAGGATCCTCCTTACGAGCAGGTAAGAGGAAAATGGGAAAGCCTTTTCGCTTTTGGTCATAATAGGCCTATATCTATGTCTGTATTTTATTGAAAATGGGTATTCAGAAAACAATTAACAATGGCGTGATACGTATGCAGGAGGCAAGATTTCCACAGCTTCGAACTTTGACAACAGAACAGCGGACAAAACTGAAAAGCAGTTTTATTCATTTTGATGATCCTAGCTTCTGTGAATGGATTCGGAATTTGAAAGTGGTGCCACCAGAACCAATCTAGGAGATGTTTTACCTTTTTTCGCCAAAAGGGGAGTCCCAGAGAGTTGCATCCAACCATCATTTATTGGGATTTCTACTTCTTTTTGTTCTTCTCCTTGTGAGGGGATTGTAAATGTAACTCATTCATGTTTTCTTTTTTCGTTTCTTTTTATTAATTATTATTATTCTTTTCTTTTCTTGCTCTTCCTTTGATAAAAATTTCACCCTCATTTAACCTTCAAATAAACAGCTATACTTAATAGAAACTACAAAGTTTTTAACATTTTTCACTTTCTTTGCTTAAAATGCTTTGGCAGAGAGCAATAGTTTCACTTTACTGCTACCCTCCTGTTTTGGCTTTGTGTCCTATTCCCCAATTTAATTTTTAAAAAAATATTTTTTCATATACGTAGAAAATCATATTTTCTTATTTATGTTTAAAAATATATACGAATACAATTGCCTAGGTTTTGTGTTGTAATTTTTCAAACAAAAAACAGATCTCAATCATGTGAGGCTTTTCTGCTGGTTTCTCATAGATATCAATTTCTACATTTTAAATCCCTTTCATTACCATAGGGGCCATAACAACATAGAATTAAAAAATAATAACAATAATAATAAACAGCTCTTTCCTTCCATTCTGACTGCAAAAAAGAAAAAAAACTGGCAAGTCATTGAACTTGAAGCAGAGCCCTTTAATTGGGTTCGTCACCATCAAGAATTTCCTCCATGATTTGATTGATAGCACTTCCTCGAGCCTATAGTTTAAAAGACAAATATTTCACCACATAGTCAAAAACACCCTAGGGTTAAAAAACAATCAGCAAATTCGAGATCCTAACCTTTACTCCAATTGCAACAGCTGTTTTTAGCTTTACAAGCTCACCCAATCTTAAGGACCCCTTTTTATCATCTTTAACAATGATCAATGGTACCTTTCTTGATTTAGCCAACGTTGGCAGGTGCTTCGTCAGCCACTTTGGGTTGCAATCAGCAGCTAACAATATAGCCTACAAACGCAACAAACATACACCAAGTCTCGAGCTACTTACAGCAAACGTACAAGCAATAAAAAACTAACCCCAGATGCTTGTTAAAACATGGGTAAAACCACTAACCTGAAGTCTAACAAAAGGTGATTGGGCAGTGCTCCCCTCGTCAATAATGGCTGCCATCCGTTCAAGTACACGTGTTACGTCATTAACACCGATTGCAAATTGTTGCTAAATGCCACAAATATTATAATCAGACAATAATAAAACCACAAGGTTAGTCGAAAAAAATGAGTACAGCATTGGCTAAGACATCAAACCTTAAGCCACACCTTTTCAGGCAAGGAGTTTCCAGCCAGCGCTCTGGCTGACTCTATCCCTCTGTTCATTGAAATAACATAATAAAATTTAACTACGAAAAACAACAAGTAGTTGAATTGAAAAAAAAGGGTATTTGTTAATCAAAGCTAGTTGTTTCGAATTATTTACCTTCGGATTGATTTAAGCACGTGAATGAGCCGTTCTCCTTCATAGCAACTTTCAAGACCCGAAGAAAAATAAAAAAGTAAGAAATCAAAAGACAGTTTTTATAAAATCTAATGAAATTAAAAGAGACATACTCTTGCTGTTCAGGAAGGGCGCCATCCTGAATGTTGTTTTTGGTCGCCTTGTTTCTAGGCGGCATGTTTCTTGTTTGCAGAGTTCGCTCGCTACTTCTTCGATGACAAGTTCGTAAGAAATCTATTTAGAGACGAAGAGAAAGGCACTAGAACATTGGGTCATTGAACTTTATGGGGGTATTATGGTCCTAAAATTGGCCCATTTATATAGTTATCAAGTTAATAGGCCCATGGGTAGTTCCAATCTTGCATGGCTATAACATTTTTAAAAAGAATTCATTCCTTCTAAAAAAACTAAACCAAATCCAATGATCCAAAGAAGGGAAAAGTTTAGGCTAAGGGTAAACATTCGATCGAATCGAATCGAAAATTTTTGAGTTAATTAAATTTTCGAATCTTATTTTATCATCCTAACTTTATTTAAAAATTTCTCGAATCGAGTCGAGTAAGATAGAATTCGAAACGAATGATAGAATTCAAATCGAATCTAATATATTTGTTCGTGTTAAATTTAAAAAAAATGAATTTAGCGTTATTTATTTTTATGTAATTTTTCAAATTATTTAAAATCGAATAGATTTTTCATTTTCAAATTATTTTAAGAACATGGTTAATTGGCAGTTACTGGTTCAATTTTTGTTTTTGGTAATTAGTAAAATCGATTGGGGTTGTTGTAATTTGTAAACACGGACACTTTAAAGCTGGTGAAAATTAGCTGGAATAAAAATTAATTAACTAAGTTTAAAAAGAATTCTTATAAAATAATAAACCCCTAGGAAACAGTAATATCCTTATGAATTAATAATTTCTTAACTTAAATATTGTAAAACTCTAACGAGAAAATCATACGAGTTTCAAGAAATAAAGCTTCAATCAAGCTGTAAAAATTGATGTGGGGTATTTTTACTTCTTTAGATAACACTTAATAACACATTACAACAGTTTTTTTCCAATAGATTCATCAAGTAAACCCAGATAAAAAAAATCATACGGATCTGGGTTTTTATTATGAAAAACCATTGAATCAAAACACAGTCTTCAAGATTTTGTTTTCCCTTTCCAAATGGTAAATCCCCACAAGTTCAGTTTCTTTTTCCCTAAATGAATTGTAACCTTCTCCACAACAGCACAAAGGTAAGTGGAGAAGGAAAATAGAGCCAGCCGGAAATCATTCAATGGAGCGAAAGCGAAACAGATGCAAATAGAGCGAAAATAATTCAATAATTCAAAAATGTTACAAGAATTTAAACAGAGATGAAAATAGAGCGAAAAATCATTCAATAATTCAAAAATGTTTCAAGACAAACCTTCTTAAATATGCAAAAACTTCAAGCTTCAAATGGAAAAGAACAAAGTGCCTCAGTCAGAAGGAACAGCAACTCGATTTGGAGTTTGAAGGTTTGAATGAACTAAAAGGAGAAGGAAGGAGGGTTTTTTTGAGAAAAATAGATTTTAGGGTTTGATTTTCGTAATGGAGACTGGAGTCTGGAGAGAATAAGAAAATTAAATTGGGGTTTAGACTTTGGAAGATGGAATTGGCTGGGGCTGGGGGGGTTTGATTTGGGGGGAGGAATTGGGTTTTGGGAAATTATTTCTTTGGGCAGACGGGCTTGGGGTTGGGGAAATGGGATAAAAGAAATGTGGGCTTGGGGAAATTGGGTTAAATAATTAAGTAAAAGCCTAAAATTTAAAAAAATTAAAAAATATAGTTTATATTAGGTTTATTCGAATTATTCGAGTTATTTGAATTCAAGAATTCAACTCGACTCGTATTCAAAATTTGAAAAAGAAATTCGAGTTGATTCGATTAATTCGATTAACTCGATTCGAATAATTTAAAATTCAAATTTTTTTTCAATTTTTTTGAATCGGATCGAATTTTGCTCACCTCTAATTTAGCCTTATTATCCAAAGAGATGGAAAAAATAGAGGTAAGTAATGATATTAGCAAAGTGTGACCGGTTTAAATATACTACAATGTATTCTTTCAAATTTTAAAATTTAGTCTTTATATTTTAATTTAAAGGGCATTGAATATTTATATTTTTTTATTTAAAAATTTTGGTCTCTCCATTTAATTCCGTCATTAAAATTAACGATGTCAAAAGTAAAACAATTTTTTAATCCTCAATAATTATATTTTTATCAATTTGGTCATTTTACTCTAAAAGTACATAAAAGTTTTAAAATATTATTTTCATACTTTAAATAAAATTAATAAAATTTAAAAAATATATTTTTTTATAAAATTTTAAAAATGGTTTTAAAAAATATAAATATAAATAAAAATTTTAAATTTTAATGCTATCTAAATCGGACTGAACCAACCAGTTCAATGGGGAACCTGTTGGGTATCAGTCCAATGAGAGGTAAAAAAAATTAGTTGATTTACGAACCGATACAGATTAGTTGAATCAAGCGAAAAATCAGTTGAACCGATTTTGAATTGGTCTAACAAATTGGTTCTAAGCGACCGGCCCAATCATTTCAAAGCAAATAAATTATTAGAAACTATAAGGATAGATTCAATTGCCAGTTCAACTATGCTTCAGTCCGGTTTAACTAGTTTATATCTATTCATAGGTCTATCGAATTTTAAAAATTTTAAACTTTTTTAGCCCTCGACATTTATAGTTTTTTTGTCAATTTGGTCCATACTCTTTAAAAGTATGCAAATTTTTTGGGTAAACTACCTAACTAGTCACCTAACTTTTTGGCTGCTTTCATTTTGGTCACTCAAATAAAAAACTTTCAAATTGGTCGCTGCCGCTACAATAATTTATTGTTTTAGTCACCTATCCATTTTCTCATTAACGAAGCCTGATGTGACATCACACATAATGTGCATATAATTAGTCCTTGTAGGCTGATATTTTCCATGTAAGTATATAAATATTTTAAATCCACTCTCTTCTTTTCTTTTCACCATAATGTAAAAGATCTAGTCCTAAAATTATTTTTTTTCATAAACTTTCTAGTATGTTTTCTCTTAACGAATCTCCTGATAGATGCAATAATTGTAAGCTTGCAAGACAGGTTTGTTCTTTGGGAGTGTTCTCAGTGAGATTATTGTTTGAAAGATCCATGGTGGTAATTAGTTAAAGAATGTGGTATATTCATGGAGTCTCCCTTTCATTACTAGCAATTCACTCCTTATGAACTCCCATCATCGAAGTAATCAATAATTGCATTTGTGTCATCTGGTTTGGCAGCCATTGCAGTTAAATTTTGGAAACATTTTGGTATTTCCCGACAAATTATTCACACCAAGGTCCAAGATTTGCAGTGAACTAAGCTCTCAAAGCTCACAATTTTGGGTTAGGGCTTTTACATTACCAAAAAATAGGAGAAGAAAATGGATTTAAAATATTTACATAATTACATGGAAATGTCAGCCAGTAAGGACGGACATAACGTGTCATGCCATATTAACTTCCGTTAGTGAGAAAGTAAATGGGTGACCAAAATGATAAATTATTTGATCAAATTGAATTTTTTTTTATTTGGGTGATCAAAATTAAAGCACTCCAAAAATTAAGTGATCAACTAGATAGTTTACCTAATTTTAAAAAAAATCAAATTATTATATATTTAAAAAACATATATTTTTTTTAAAAATTATAAAATTTTAAAAAATATATATGAAAACTCTTCAAAAACAAAAAATAAAAAATATTTTTAAAATATAAAAAAATTAAAATTTAATGTTATTTAAATTAGATTAAAAAATAAGTGGGCATCAGTATGATGAGAATTCAGATTAAAAAATCAGTTGAATTGGGAGTTTGGTTTTTGATTTTTTTTTTTTCTGGATAATACTAAAACTTGAGGGGTTGAAACATTGGAGTGCCTTCAAAGTCTTAACCCATTAAAGTTGAAGCCCAAATCACCTTAGTTGTTATCATAATCCTCGGATGAAAGGGTATTTTTTCAGTCAGACGATATCATTTCACTACAAATCAAATTCATTAATTTATTAATTACAACATAAATAAGTGCTTGTCCATAATTTTACTATACATGTGTATCTCTTCGTAAAAAACTTTAAATTTAATTATTATGTAGAAAGATTATCTACAACACAAGAAATTCATTCTTACAGTTATGCTTAGGATAATATATTCTCTACGGAAAGTATAGTCCATCTTTAGATTAGAAAAGGCGGTCATTATCTAACAACCAACAATCAATATACTGTTGTTGATCAAAAGAGTAGCAAGAAATCCCTTACTATCTCGGAGGTGCAACAGTATTTGTCTGTACATCAGATCTTGTTCCAAATAATTTTACTGTTTTGATCATATTGAACATCGGATGGCGCCTGGAAGTGGAACTACCTGTTTTTATGATCATACAAGAGATGGACCCTTCTCTCTAACTGGCTGATTACCTAGCAAACGCTTATGCAATAAAAAGTGAAAATATCAGGAGCCTGAGAAGACCCAAATTTTTAATCACGCTGGCTAGTTAGCCGAAAAAGTGGTGCAAGACTGTGGAAGCTGGGGTGATCCGGGAAGAGTAGCTACCCCATTGGAGGAATTGTTATTGCCACCGTTGTTGCTTTTTGGTGCTCCAATCATTGTCGAAATAGCTGCGGCTAAGGCTGTGGTGAAATTTGGATCAGAAGCAATGGCTGCTGTAACAGTTTCAACCATAGAAACAGGACGTTGCCATAACGGCATTGCCGATACTGCAGATAACTTGGGAGGAGCCAACATGGAGTGCCCTAAAATCGGTGGGTAACCGTGCACAGGTAGTGGAAATGTAGCTGCGGAAGGCGGCGGCCGTAAGAAGGGAAACGCATTTGGGCCCTGAGTCAAGTCAAGGGTTACGATAGGGAACGATGCCGCTGAGGGGGCCATTGTGGATGCATAGGGTAAGGAAGGAAAGTAGCCAAAACTCGGTAGGCTAAGGCCATCCTTGCTTGTTGTTGAACCTGATAGCAACATTGCTGCAGCGGCTGACGTAGTGTTAGCCAGAGCAGTGGCTGCCGGTGGTAGAGGATGATTGTGATTCCCTTCATATGTGGTTATGAGAATGCTTTTATCCTCCGCACATCTTTGCACCTGCTTACGGACTGGGCAGCCAACAGCCATGGTGCAACGGTAGTAGGCTCGTGGGCAAGGATTACCCTTGGCCATCTTTTGACCATATTTCCTCCATTGACATCCATCGCTTATCTGAAAATTACCATCCATCATTTTCCGCAAATTTGTCTTAAACGTTGCAAATACAAATTGTACAGAAGCACTTATATACTTACCAAGGGAGCTTCTGATCTGGCTCTAATCGACACTCTGGCTTTCCTAAAAGGTACTTCAGAGACTTGCTCTTCCTTGTTAGAATGATCTAGCTTTGGACATTTTGTCGGTCTCCAACTTTGAGACGTTTGATCGGAACCATCTTCAACGGAAGCGTGCTTTCCTGGAATTTGATGTTCGCCTTCCTTCGATACAACTTCCATATTTTTCCCCGGGGATGCTGACAAATCTTGTGTTCTATCGTCAGATGCCGAAGGTTCATTGACATCTAATGCAGCCGATGATGGTGGGTCCATGAACTGTGGGACTGACATTATGGGACTTGACGTGCCATTTACTGCATCCTTCTGTTTGAAAATAAAACTCTTTCATTAGCCAATAGCCACACACACACATATAAGCTTGATATATTCATCCATGAGAGTTGAAAAACAATGCTAGTCTTATTAAACAATCTCCACTGCGCATCTAAATATCAAAATCAAACTGACACTGTTTTATATTTGGGGTATACACCATGTACTGATTTAACCTAAGAACGATGGGGGTTTGATGAAAGGAAAACAAACTCTTTTATCTTTTTATTTAGAATCGTCTAAAGAGTGCATACGAGGGGTTGGAAAATAAGCCTAAATAGGTGGTTGAGCTGACGCCGCCTATTTTGTATAGTTGCTAGTCTTTTTACTCTAGCCCTCTATCATTTACAAGGGCAATAGGTGTGGCACTTGGTGAAACGTATCTATAGATTGGGGGATCGAATTGTTCATTAATTTAATGACAATTTTACCTTAAAAGATATAGGAAGTTTTTCAAAAAAATAAGGTCTAAATGTAAATGTAAAAATCTTCGAGAAAAGATGATACCGGATCAAGGGAGCGCACTCTCCCATTCATGTGAAGCACGTTAACCAAGTTTACTTATTTAATTTACACATAAAAAGGACCTATTTGATGAATTGTCAACACCATAGAAATAAATATTAACAAGCTTTAACGTTTAGTTGTTCTTAAGAGGATAAAATGATTTTGATTCTCCTATATCTGATTGAATACTGAATTACATAGCAAACTGATGATATATACTAGAAAATATCTGGTGTTTTGAATTCAACTTAAATATTTTACCTTTTCAGTTTGATTTCCAAGCGCCAGTTTTTGCACCGCCATGAATAGTTGAACTTGTAGCTCTTTGTAGCTTTTGGTAATCTGACCCAACGTGCATCTCAGTCTCCTATTCTCTTCATTTAACCTTTCTAACGCAATCTTAACATGACTGGTCTGAAAACCCCAATTCACCATTCAACAAATTGAAACTCATAGGCCAAAGAAATTTAAAAAAATATATGGTAAAATGTTTTTCGAGTAAGAAATAAGAAAAACTTACTTCAGCTTTGGGTTTCTCTTCATTGGCTATTCTTGAAACTCCGGAGCTTGAACTGAGAAGATTTAATCCAATCTAAAACAACATATATATTTAGTCAATGAAAGTAAACTCAAAATTTCCACAATAACTCCAACTAGTACTACTATGAATTTAAATTAATAAATATAAACAGAATTTTTTTAAAATAAATCATATTATAGTGATAATAATGATAATCCAAAAACCTTACGTTTACATCGGAATCTAACAAAGAAGATAAAGGATTATTATTATTATCAATCTTTCTCCCTTGATGACAATCATGTGATTGATTATGATTAGGAAAGAAATCCATTTCCTTGATGAGAGGCTTAACATGATCGCCGGAATCATCTAGGGCACCATCAGGTTCACCAGAATCCTGGGTGGGAAAATCACCAGAGTGCAAGAACCTCAGTTCTCGACGGAGCTGCTTCTCCATGACTAAAGGAGAAACTAGAACAAAGAGAAATAAGAGAGCGGTAGTTATGTAGCTTTTTCAAGCTTTCAACAAGAAAGGAGCATTTTCACCATACTTATATAATAAAATATGGTAATACTACTGTTAGAAAAAGAAACGACTTAACCTTAGGGGGGTGGTCCAAAATTTTATATATAAAAAAGGAGTATTAATGTGATCTCTAAGGACCTATCATCGACTTATCGTCCAGTCTCATCCGTTGGAATGAAAACTTACCCTTTTTTCCTCGCGGGAGATATGTCGTGACAGTTGATTGCAAATTGGCGACGTGGTCAATTTTGGGTGAGGTGGAACAAAGCAAGGAGTGAAACGGTAGGGGTTGAGACGGGAAGAACGGATAGGGTATGGGCGATCCGTTTGGGGACGTCGTCTTGAGGTCAACGTAATTGACGGCTCGGGTCCATCTGATGGTGGTCAGGGATTAAAAAAAAAAAAAAAAAGTGTGGTCCAGGCCCGGTTACGGGAGAATACCTAATCTCACTGACTTAAACCATGTCATCACGTCATTTTTTAGATTAATTAGTTCACATTCACGTCATCATATGCTTCTCTGCCTGTACTTATATTGTTACCGGTGAATTGAGTATTAATGCAATTAGAAATTTATTAAATTATTTTTATTATAAAATAAATTATATTATTATATATGTGCTTTTTTTAATGTAAAATCAATATAAAAAACATAATATTTGGACTTCCGAGGCAAAGAATTTTAAATCTTTAATTTCATCCTTTCAATAAATTTATTTATTACAAAAATTTTCGCCCATTATGCTACAAAATTTTTACTCGGTTGTTTTGCTTATTTACTAAAATAAAATACCATAATGGGTTTTAATATATAGGGATAAAATTTAAAGTTATGCATTAACTTTGATTTAATGTGTAATTTGATACATAAACTTTCATTTAGTGTAAATGTACTCATGAAACTTTGATTGTGGTTCACATATATACATGAAACTTTAATTTTGATTCAATCATACATATTTAAAGAAAAAAAGACATCAATATATTTTTATATTAGATAAATATAACTATTTGTGTATACAATATATAAACTTAAAATGTTACTATATCAATAATTGTATTAATAATTTGTGAAAATTGAATCAAACAAAATCTCATGTATAAAATTGTAGTTAGATAAACTTTCATGTATAATTTCATGATTTAACCCTAATATATATAAATAATTTATGTTTTTTAAGAAATAAATAAATTATGTTATAGGTTTGCCTTTTTTCACAAACACCAAGTTTTATTAAAATCTAGATCTCAACATGGTACATTTTTAGGATCATAAATTATACATACAATACTTAAAACCATCCATAATCTCTTCTCACTATTAAATAAGAAGATAAATGCAATCGAACCCATGTTCTCACACTTTGACAATAATATCTCTATTAACTAATAAAATTCCCCTATTATAAAGTAAAATGAATGGGAAAAGTGAGCTGATATTTTGGAGAGGAAAGGAAATCATGGAGGGAAGGGGAAACACCACAACAAATGAAAGAATTGGATGAAATATTGAAATATCTATATAATCCTTTTCAAAATTCAATGATCATAATTTGGTTTTATTAGTTTTAAATACAAAAAATAAAAAAAAGCACTATAGTTTACCTTGGTTTGATCATTGTTATTAAAAAAGATATCTCTAGATTTAGAGTAAAGAACACTTATGAGTACCCACTCAAATTTGAAAAAAAATAAATTCGTAAACTCATTTTGCATCTATTTAAAAAGAGAATTATACCTTTGCTATTAGTTGCTTACGTAAATTCTTTTGTTTTATTTATTTATTCATTTTTAATTATAAAATAATAAAAATCAATCCTATATTAGAGTATTATATAATTGAATATATTTAACGTATTTGATAAACAAATATATTTAATTTTAATTAAAATAATATTTTAATTTTTTTCTAATAGAGTTGGTACCAATTAATTGGAGGATTTATTATAGTTAAGATATAAAAATTTCAAATAAGCACGCTCGTCATGCAATTAGGTAGTAGAAATTGGCGGTGTCGTGTCAAAGGGTTAGTCGCACCTATTAACCAGTAGATGCTTCCTAGTCTGCTAGCCTAGCTACTAAAACTTGTTACTTAACGTCATTGAATACTTACTTAAACATTTTTATTGAACTTAGTAGAGTCCAAATGGGAGATTGGGCGGCACAAATTTTGACTCTATTGAAGAGATTTTGTCACATACGATGTAGCTTGGAAGAAAATGCAAATATTTTCATTTTTAAACAAGTTAATATTACGATGGTTAAACATGTATATGTACATCATATCTAGTTAGAGTATTTGGGGTGTAAGTGAGATATTGGTACTCGCAAATTACTCGAATTTGATTGGAAAAAAAAATATATGAACTTGATTCGGTAATTATCGAGCCTAGGCAACTCGAGTTATTGGTCGAACCAAATTTGAACTTAATAATACCTAACTTGAATGGCTCACAAGTCTTATCGAGCTTTTTATATTTTTATATTATTAAATTATATTATTACCCTTAAGCTTAATTATCGAGCTCGAGTGTTAAAATTGATAAACAAACTTAATTGAGATCTAACTCAAGTAGCCGAGCTTGAGCTTAAAAATAGACGTTTGATCGAGCTCGAGTCAAGTATCGAACTCCAAATGTTGAATCAAAATTAAGCTAAAACTTGACAGAATTTGTGTTCGACTCAGCTCGAATGCACCCTTAACTGTCTTCTCCCTTACTAAAATTATTTTTCATAAAATCTTTTTAATAGAAAATGAATTCTGGATGTTTAATGTTTGATGTTACTTCAAATTTAAGAGAGAGGATAAATAGAGAGTGTTACGTCCATAAGAATTAGATAATGTTGCCCTTGGACTCCACCATGTCAATCTTCCAAGCACTTTGTGTACACGGTACCACAAATTTTAAATTGACTTTGGCTAACAATGCTAGTACTTTTCTTTAAATGAAATTTAATATGATCCATTGACTAAATATATATTAATCTGAAATTATACGGATGACAAAATTGACAATTGACATTATCCTGTAATTTTTACAGCTGTTTTTGAAATGGATGGTTCGTATGGTCGAAGTTTTTTATTCATTAGAAATAAATGTGTTTCAATTTCACAAGTCATTTAAGAAATTCATAAAATTACATATATATTTCTTCGCCAATTCAGACAAGATCTTTGGCAAAAGCAAAAGATAATTGAAACTTGGCAAGAAGTAGTCTAACAAAGATAATTGAAACTTGGCAAGAAGTAGTCTAACTTTTGCCACAAAAACTTGCAAGATTCTAAATTAAGCTTTAAGGTGGAGACTCCTTTGGGATCTAGTTTTGATGCTAGTATGGAAGACACTAGGGGCAGGGACGGAGGCGGAAGAGCAACCAAAACTGTAAGATTAAGGGAAGATGATCCTCCTGATATAAGTGATATGATGGGTGATAACTCAATCGATTCATGTATATCTTTCAAAGATAAATTTATGACTTTCTTTAGTGTCTTGAATTAATATAGGATGATGTTATCATCGACATTGTTGAGGGTTTATCAACAATAAGATTTTTTCACAGTGTTTACAATTGAACGGATAAATTTATGAATTTCTTTAGTGTCATGAATTAATCAAAGTTACTTTTTACTAAATCAATCCTTTTAGCCATTTCAAATTATTTGTAAATGATAAAGTGCCGCATATCAAGTCAAAATTATTGTGGGTCAAGTCAAAAGTATCATATGTAAAATTGATGACTTTATAACCATATCATAATTATTTTTTTAATTAATTTAAATTAATTATAAAAAATTATATTATCACTAATTAAGTGATTATTTTATCACCTAATAATCATTTAATATTATCACTCCAAATGAAGAGTTTACATTTCATTGAAATTCCTCTGCTATTCATGTAACTGGCATTATAAAAGAGATCACCACTAAGTGATCCTACACATTTAACAAATTAAAAAATCCAGAAGTTTTCTGAAGAAAGTGAAGAACTTGAAATTTTTTTGAAGAATGTCGCATTGATTCTAAAGAAAACTTGACTTCCGGTCCAATTCAATCAAGTTGAGGAAGTCAAAAGATGTTTCTAAATAAAGTCATCTTTCAATTCAATTAACTAGAGAAGGGAGATCAAGTTTTAAGAGTAACTCAACACGAAACTTAAAGCGACCCGCATCTATCCAAGATCAAGTTTAGATGACTCTTAGATTGAAGCTTAACTGGAGAGAAAAATTAAAAGGGTTTTCTTTATATTCAAGAAATCTAGAGGCTGCAACTTTTTTTCAGAATGTGTACACTATTTTATGCAATCAACACCGGTTCCAACAAGTGTCTGTAATGAGATAAAAATTTTGCAATCAACACGGGTTCCAAGTGCTTGTGAGAAAAAAAAAATGTCAGAAACTTTATTTAGGGTTCAGCAAGTGAGAAGTGGAAGCCTACTCTCATTAGATAGGATAATTGTTGGTAACCCCTGGAGAATGGGGTCCTTGGTATGAGGAAACTAAAGGCACAAAACAAGTCTTTCATGATGAAAATAGGCTTCAATACATTTACTGACAGGGATTCTCTAAGGGTTCGAGTACTACGGTCCAAGTACAAAGTGCTAGAAGGCTTTCCGCAAAGCATTGAAAGATCAAATTACAATTTAATTTCGAATCTCTTAAAAAAAAATTTTGATTTTGTCCATGTTTTCTGTGACGACTAGTAAACTGGATAATTATGGAAGATTCAGTGAGAATTACTACAAGGATTTTGTCTTGTAATAACTAGGGTCTCTTAGTTGCCCTCCTTTCTTTTACCCCCCCCCCCCCCCCACCAAAAAAAAGTCACTGATAACAAATTCAATGAGATTAAATTATTAAGGAATTGAAGTTATGGTAATGGTGCTAGATTTTCTTCTATAAACTAATATTACATTTTATTAATAATAACTAAATTAAAAGCCCATCGATTTAGTGATGGTGGAAAATGTAATACTGCTTACCCAGATTGTGAAGCTATGGTTTCCTATTGGATAGAATTAAAATAGATTGTGGACCATTCACTCACCTAATTATGACATTTCATTCAAAGAGCTCATTATATATTTCTTCAATGAAAAAGATGGCAAAAAAGAGATATTAAAAACTATACTTGTAGCTATGAATTATAAAAATTAGAGAAGCTAAGACTATGAATTATAAAAATTAGAGAAGCTAAGACTATCTTCCATCCAATCTATAGATATCATCAACATATTATTATATCTTGATTATAATTTTTTTTTATTCCATTTTGTATATAGAGAAGGCAACTAAGGCTGAGCCATATTTAAGTATTCTATGTTCTTGCTAAATATGTTTACACCCACTCTTTCTGTAAGAAATTATTTTTGTTTTGATTAGAGATTCATATATTTTGATTTTTCAAATAGTAGTTTATAGTTTTTTTTAGGGTGAATTGGTTGGTGGGAATTTTAATTTTATTAGTAAAAGTGAGATTTTCTTACATGTGCTAGTTTAATTTTTTTAAAGGGTGATTAAGGAACTTAGTTGGATCTATTTCTGGAGGAGTGTCGTCTCATTTTTTGAAGAACCGACACGGAAGAAAATTAAGAAAATTCTAGTAAAGAACTTGATTAACTTGTCATTAAAAATATGCTCTCTCTTAATTTGATTTCAAGAGAATCATGATATTTTAAATACACAGAAGAAAATGATTGTCATTCATAATCAGATGAATCAGACCGAAGACTTTCTAAGTTTTTATTTATTTATTTATTTATAATGTTTTGTAATTTTTATATTAATTTTGATCTTTTATATTTTTAACATTATATATTTATAAAAATAAATGATGACATGGTATAATAATAAAAAAAACCTAAATAATTTGATAAAATCCCATTTTAGAAATAAGTATGGCTTTATCCTTAAAAATTTTCATAAAAAAAATCTAAATTTTGTGATTGAAATTTAAAAAATGAGTATAGACCTGGGGTCTGATGTGTTGTGGGAGAATTGATGACATATTTTCAAGGAAAACTAGAGAATTAGTTTCATCATTAACATTTAAAATTGCAACTAGATAAATTTTTTTATCCAATTAAATAAATGAAAATGTGATTATGGGGATCTCTGTAATTTTTAAAAGACTTGTACCATCATAAAACGGAAGCCTTGTTTTTATACATAAAAGTCCCATCTTAATTACAAAATATGTGGGAAACTTTGGTCAATGATTGAAAGATACCCCTTTGACACTGTTTCTCTTTTGTTTAATTAAGAACTGATTACAAGTTGATTTGTGATATATATAAACTATTACTATCCCAAGCGTAATTTTCTAGGCTGAACGTTTACAAGGCTGTGGCTTGGCTTCATCACGATTGGGAGCATGGTATACCATTACTATCCCAAGTTTTAAGCTTTTTTTTTCAACAAAATTCAGAAACCCAAAAATCAAACCCATCAAATTAATAAGTGATTGAACCTATGAATCAGACCATGATTAATGTGTGGTGGGGAAATTACATGCATGATGCAACGTGAGAGTGGCAGCCTTTGCCCTTTAGTTTAACGGTCAAAACATGAAAAAAGGTAGAAAAAATGGCAGCCATGCATGGCTGAAAGGGCATTCTTTTTTATTAAAATATAAGGAGGGGTTGTTTAGATTTAGACCCCAACCGAAATGAGATCATTATAATTGAAAGCCAAACCCTAAAGACGGTCCCCCCAATTCCCCAATTGGGAGAGACGATGGATTAACAGCTAGCCCCGCCTACGTTTGGCTCAAATTTAGGTCAACTCACTACACGCTTGGCGCTTGAGTCTTAACGAAACAAGAACTTGTAAATGTCATTACTTGTCTTTGAGGATCTCAGCTGATGTCATATTTATATTTGTAATATTAATTTTCTTGAATATAAAGTAATTTCAGCTTGAGAATCGCTCTTGGGTTTTCATTTCTTTATATGCAGTTGCTTTGACCCAAAACTAGGATTTATAATAGTAAATGAAAAATCAATAATTAATGACATAAGTCAACAGAGGATAGATATATAAATCTAATTTAACACTGTAAAGAATTATAAAAATGTTAAGGCTGGACTTGGACTTCATCATTTCCCTTTTTTTCCTTGTTAAAAAATGAGGATTGAAGCTAATTAAGTTGTGACATAAACTCTTCATATTATAAAACTTTAGATTATTATTTGGTACAAAATTTTAAAATTAAGGTTTAAGTGATAACATGTCATTTAAATTAAATTTTAAAATAAATAAATATATATATCATTATCTTAATTCTTTTTTTTTCTTTTAATAGCAATTAAGAAGATAAGTCTAGTTTTTTTGAAAATCACTTTCTTTCCATCGTGTATTCAACGGCGAAGTCAGAAAATTTTTTTAGAGGGGGCGAAATTGAATTGTAATTTTTACGATAGTAAAAATGTAATTTCATCATTTTAATAGTCTAAATCTTTACAATTTTTAAAGGATTAAATTAAATTTTTATCATTTTAGGGGACCAAAATAAAATTTTACTTTGATTAATTTAAAATTTTAAAAAGTTTAAATGAAAAATTTTTCGTGCATTTATTTAAATGACATACTTTTGTGTTTATTATCCAAAAAATAGAATAAAGTTTAGGTTGTGCTAACAAATACTAGAATTATAAATTTTGAGTACATATAGAAATGTGATATGTAAATTCTCCAAAATCTTACTACAGAGTACAGACCGTCCGAATATATTTCTGTTCTGGGAACCACTTTTCTTGGGCTATAATAAGTCTTCCCTAGTCTACTTTCACCCTACCTCTCTTGTGAGTTGATAGTACCATGGTGAAGATTCCTTCTAGATAATAGACATCATATAATACTTTGGTTTGAGATGATACCCATTTCAGGGCCTATTAGATGTTAGGCTAAGTGATGTCAGCCCCCTCCAAAGGGCTTTAAGAAAAAAGATAGCAGATATGAGAGACCCTTTACACCAAAAATATGGGCTGCGCTACCACTTTACAGAAGAACAAGTTCGAACTTTAACATAAACTGTATTTGGACAACTTAATAAGTGTGGGGGCTACGTTTTAATCCATGAAGAAGTAGATCATATTAGCCGGCCCTTTAAGGCCTCGTTTGTTGTGATTTTGAGAAATTATTTAATATGATTTTGATTGAGATTTAAGTAATATTTGTTATTTTATGATATGAAATTATCGGTATGGTTACAAGAAGAAAGTATTGTATGAAATTATAATTTTACCTCATCTTTATTTTTTTTAATAGAATAATAAATTAGATTTTTTTGGATGAAATTTATCCCCCGTTATCTGGCTGACCTTAACCCCTGTTATTTTGATGTCATATCTAATATTCAGAGTTTGCCTCGATTTAGTATTGTTCTTGTTGCCCGTACCGAAACAATACTTTACCTCTAGATGTCCAATCAGCTGTTGTGCCTCAACGCCTTTCGAGAAGAACCAACTAACTTGGAATGTCACTTGGTTTAGATTTTAACTACTAGGGGTTTTCTTTTTTCTCCAAAGTATTGTTCTTTTCCCTCCCAAATTGAGGAATGGTAACTTAAAAAAACCTCTGATCATTAACGACCAATTCCAAACTCCCACCGAATTATTTTTAAAATATAGATTCCAGTACTAGTCAATATAACACCAAAAAATTGGTTGAATCACATATATAGTGGACCTTTGTCACTGTGAATACATTTGACAGAGTCCTCCCAACCCCTTTTACCGATTACATTAACTTGGGTTAATTAGGCAGAATTAGGTTTCCCAGTACCCATCTTTTAATTTCACGATATATTAGAAAACGTAATGAATAGACATTAAGCTTCCCTAGCATTTGCATGTTCAGCCTGGAACTGGGAAGAAAGTCATCGTATGTCGACATTTCCACTACATATAGAAATGAGGAATAATTAGTTGCATCACACCTATCTCTGGAAGTGCTTGGGTCAACTCTTTACATATTACGACCATCTCAAATGGATTGACATTGACTTGTCAAAATATGATTTTAATGATTATTTCTTTTAAGTTTAAAACAAAGTCAAAGGCTCGACATGTCTGGCTGGCTTGTTTATGGGGTTTAATAACCCCCTCCATCTTGTCCGCATGTTCACATGGGATGTATAGTGTGTATAAATAATAGGAGCTGCCTTCTTCATCTTCATACAACAAAAACGATTATGGAATCCTCTTCTCTTATTTCCTTCTCATTGCTCTTTTGCTTTAGTATACTATTCTTTGGTTCAAATGGAGTCGAAGCTCGAAGAGCCCCTCCGTCCATCTCTTATTTGATTAGTGAAAATCTGTTTAATTCCATATTTCTACACAAGGATGATAATGCATGCCCTGCAAGAAACTTTTACAATTACACCTCCTTTATTCAAGCCGCGAAATGCTTTCCAAGCTTTGGCAACACAGGGGATATAGCTACCCGAAAGCGTGAGATTGCAGCTTTTCTTGCTCAAATATCCCACGAGACCACGGGTGGATGGGCCACCGCACCCGACGGACCATACGCTTGGGGCTTGTGCTTCAAAGAGGAAATCAACCCTCAAAGCAACTACTGTGACTCTACCAACACACAATGGCCTTGCTACCCTGGCAAATCATACCATGGAAGAGGCCCCATTCAACTATCCTGGTAATGATATTGCATTTTGTGTGCGCGTGTTTAAATTGGAAGCTGTTAAGCTAAGGCAAGGTTTAACTGAATAGATTGGTGTTATTGATAACAGGAATTACAATTATGGACCAGCTGGTAAGGCAGTGGGTTTTGACGGGCTAAGGAACCCAGAAATAGTAGCCAACAACTCCTTGATCGCATTAAAAACCGGGCTTTGGTTCTGGATGACGGAGCAGAGCCCAAAGCCGTCTTGCCACGATGTCATGGTCGGTAAATATGTTCCGACGGAAGCCGACTTGGCAGCTAATCGGACGGCGGGATATGGGTTGGTAACCAACATAATCAACGGTGGGTTGGAGTGTGGAATACCCAACGATGCACGTGTAAATGACAGAATTGGATTCTTTCAGAGATATGCTCAGTTGTTTAAAGTTGATACAGGGCCTAACCTAGACTGTGCGAATCAAAAGCCGTTTTAACCAAAATGGGGTTCCCTACCTCTGTTTTCTTCTTGTATAATAAAACAGGGCAGTGCTTGTTTGTTGTGACCTTGTGATACAATTGTAATTTCTATAATAATAGTAAATGTTTATTCTGACGGAAGAGCAAAGGTTTTTTCTCAATGGAATTTTCTTTTTGTTTTGTTTTAGGGTTGATTCTCTGTGAGATTTTGTGCATAGATTATTCTAAAATCTGACGTTAATGATCAAGGCTGAAACATGAAGGCAAATAACATGGCTATAAGAAGAAAACGTCAAAGAATAAACTGACAATGACGTTCGAATCAGCCAATTTATTTGCTGCAGCCACAGCCCAAGAACTAAAAGTTTCCAGGCCTTCACTCGCCTATTCCTTCTAAGTGGACTATTGGGCTGAAGAGAGAGGAATAGAAGACAATTCAAAGGACAACAAGCTAGTGAAGACTTTATTGTAAATACTAAATACTATTAAAGAGATTGTACACAACAGACTTATAGGTAAGAATATTAAAAGGCTTTCCTTAAGTAAAAACATCACAATCCATCACCAATGAAAGATTTACAACCAAAAGACAAGACTGATGCTTGTTACTCAATCATTCTAGTATGTCCATGTTACATTTTTTCTTTTAAACCCTAAACATATCCCACCATATATTTTCTGCCTACGCATCTCCTATTGATTTTCACTCCACCAAAAAGAAAAGAAAAGAAAAACAATTTTTTATCAAAGTTCAGTATTTGATCTACTTATCTTCAATCTCCTCACAACTGATAAGAACATCCTACAGTACATGCATAGATAGAACAGCTTCAGCTGTGGTGTACTATAAGGAATGACCATCATCACCATATATAAGACATAACAGAATTTTGACATATGGAAATGTTGTTTACTTACAGCCAAGGAACATCACCAACCATCATCCAATCCCCTTCCTTGTCTTCATATGTTAGTACATGATATTCTTCGAAATGATCATTCACCTCAGCCTCAGCCCCTGCATGGATTTGTCAAAACTTTTGTTCAGGGGGAAAAGAAAAAACAGCTGTTGCATTTTTAACGGAGGAAACAAAAGAAGTAGAAAGATGAAACTTAACAGATGAGGTTTGTATTAAACATATGTTCAAGAGTTTTTATCAGGTCACAGTAACTCCGGCGAGCCAACAGGTCTACTTTTCTACCAATAGGAATTCCTTCCATGTAAACCTTGACATAAAAAGTAGCACTGTTGCACTCATCTTGTTCGGCTAGCTCCAGACTTAGCAGCGGCTTTATTGGCGATCTTTGCTTCCTGATATACATGTATACGTACCAATTTACCCAAACAAATGGTAGTGTTTCTTTTGAAGACGATGGTGAGTAAATAACTAAATACGCACCTTGCATAAAGAGGAGAGGTTGAAATGCTAAGACCAAGGCTAAGATCGGTGTTATGGGCCCTCTGCGAGGAGGAAGAAGCAGCAGTAGCAGTTAAGGAATCAAAGTGGTTGCTGCTCCCTATAGAAGATGAACAATAACTAATTTCCCTTCTCATTTTCTGAGATGTGGGAACTAAGACTGAAGAACAAAAGCCGCCACCTTTGGTTTAAATAACCAGAAAGAGAAGGAAATACTGTATATATAATGGAAAACAGTGGTAGTAAGTATTGGTAGAGAATCAAGAGAGGCAGTTCTTTCATATTCCTGGCCATGGTTGGGATGATATGTCGTCAGAGAAGCCGACATGTATACGTCTTATCTCATGATTTTAACTTTTTGTTTCTTGGGAGTTTAATTCAAGGAGGCTCCATGTGCGGGTTCTGTTTTGCGTTTGCTTCTCTTGTGTGCAAGTTCAAGGATTCATGCACAGCACACGGGTAATTTTATAGCCTTCCGCATTTATATTTAGTCACCACCTCATGGCATAAATGTTTGATATTTCTTTTGGTAAACCATATTTGAATTGAAATATTAGTAATTTTATATGGTAAAATAGTATTTATTATATAATTTATTTTAATAAAAGATAATTATTATTTATATTTTCCATAAAACAGAATTTAAAAGATATCATGATGAAGTTTTGCATTCAAACTCAAATTGTTGTTGTTTTTAAAACAAAATCTTTTTTCCCCACGTGGAAAGGAAACTCTTGTTTTACCTTAAAAATAAAAGGTTTGGTTATCATCGTTGTGTATCTATCACGTTAATAATTAACTCTAAGAAAAAGGGGAACAAGAAAGATTGGCTTGCACCAAAAGAAACGCCAATTTTGCGAGAAAGAAACTACAGGAAGGAAGATCTAAGATGAGAAAAAGCAAAAGCTGATGTCCCCCACCATTTCTTGCCCAAATCTACGTTAGCTTCGAAGGGCCATGGGATGGAAACCTTTTGTTTTACTGTTCCCAACACTTTTTTTCTGTCCCTGTTTGAACCTAAAGTTTTTTTGACATGCCAACGAAATAGTGACATCTAAATTCGAATTTTAAAATTTCTAATTATTATTTAAAGAACTTTTTTCCTCATTTACAGTAATTTTTTTTAATCAAGTATTGTGGGTCAAACTTGCTATTGCTTTATATTTCAGAATACTAAAATTGTCAAGGATAGGCCCGGGGTGAGGGCATTTTCCCATTTTAGGGGTTGCGCTAAAACTTTTTCTTCCCTGATTTTTTCCCTATAATTTTTTTCAGTGACTTTTATTTTGAAATTATTACTCCGTTTTTAAAGCGTCGATAAGTTTAGGGGCCTTTGCTTCACGAGCGATGACCCAAAAAAAAAAAAAGAAGAAAAGAAAAGAAATCTGCCGCCCAGTCTCGGGCTAAACATGAAGCTTTCCTTAAAAACCTAACTAGAAATTTAGGTAATTTCCATGAGGAAGGGAAGTTTGGGTGAGAAATAAAGCACAAGGCATGTTCTTCTTGGCACTAATTTTAGAATGACTCCTTATTCGGCTCCCAAAATAACAAATATTAAACAACAAAATGAAACTTAAATTATACTAATTTTCTAAAGTTAATACCTAAATTATTAGATCGTTACCTATTTTAACTCAACTGCTAGCCCCATTAGAAAATAAAATTTCAGCCAATCACAATTACTTCTCATGTATTATCAGATTTTCTTAGATTTTCTTCCCAGTCAAACAATTTTTATTTTCTCATCAACCAAACATCTAACAAAAAATCTATTGCTTCTTGTACAAAGCTTCCACCATTTATCATCTTCAAGTTTCAACTACTTCTACCATCTTCAAGCTTTTAGTCTTCTTCTTTCTTCACCTTTTGTTTTGAGGTGTTTCTATTTTATAAGTTTTTTTTTTTTTTTTGTTACTGAAACGTTAATGGAATTAAAGGGTCAAATGCTAAAATGGCGTTGAGGTTTGAATCTATTCAAAAGAATCAAGTTAAACAGCAATAATGAATCTATTCAAACATAAAAAAAAATCGAGTCAATCAACAAAACAATCAATTCAAATAAGCAAAGAATCTATTCAAATGAAATAGCAATGCTTTTGGTGTTCAAGTAAAGAAAAGAGAGAGAAGAAGAAAGCGAGCCAAAAATTTTAGTTGAACAAATCTACAAATTGATCTCAATTACTTTTTTATATTTCAAAAATCGGTTTTTTTTTTGTGACTTAGGACTTTGTATCATTGTATGAAAATGAAGATTTGACTTTTTTTTGATGCATTCTCTTTTATTAAAGATCTTTTTGGGTTATCTATTTCATTATATAAGGAAAGAATCCGTGAGAAAAAAAAATGATAAAATCAACACTATAACAAATGAGGTAAAATGGATAGAGGTCTACGTGACAAGTTATAATTGTCTGAAAAAAATTTCAAATAGAATTAACAGTTGAAGTAAAAAAGGTAAGTTGAATAATTTCGGTACCAATTTTGATAAAAAATTTTAGATACCAATTTAGGAAAACTAATATAGTTTAAACGACTTGGGTGTTAGGATTACATGAAACGGAAGAGACCAGCGGCAAGAATTCGCTATTCAAGAACCAATTATGACCTATTGAACCTGTCAGCCTGACTGATCGAAGCAATTAGCCCTAAAGCAAGCCCTTTCTAGAGGAACAAGAGCAACCTTGATAAACAGCATGTATGATCAACCAGCATGATAGGAAGATGAAATGTTTTGACACGTGATGCCTCAAATGCCTAGTATCGGTACTGATCATGGGATGAGAAAATTAACACTGCTATCAAGTATCAAGTATGATATTGCAACATGATATACAAATATGAAGTTCTAATGAAAACCCCAAAAAGTGGTCAAGGAACTAACAAAAAAAACCCTACCCAATTTTTTAGCTAAAGAGATACTATCCAATAACTGACTTCTACATTTGCAGCCTGACAAGAATTTCAATATTATTTGTATGCATATTGTGACAGGAATTCCTTCACTTCAGCTGCAACCTCGTAAGCACCTTCCACACACCGTCCTAATGCCACACCAGATACATAGTTGCCCCCAAGAAACAGTCCATGAAACCCAGAATCCCTGAGAGCCATTTTTGCAGTATCAAGGAGATCCAAATGACCAACCAAAAACTGTGGAATGGCTTTTGGCCATACTCTTACACCCAAAACAAGAGGATCCTTTGCATTAGGATTTATAAGCATTTTTCTCAAATCACGATCAACTGCTTCTACAAGTTCCCCTTCAGTCTGCAGGAAAAATACAGCATCAGCAAGTATCATGCAAAATCATGGAAAACATTATTTGTAGGTTCATGTGAAAAATTATAGTTAGTGAAAAAATTTTGGACCTTCAATAATCTTGACCATCCTATATTTAAAGATTGGTGGCAGACCAGGTAATAATTCCATGATCATACAGCTCTTTAATACCCTCTAAAGGGATTACATCTACCACAATCTCCGTCCTTATCCAAAATTTTGTTGTCCTCAACAAAAACTCAAATTATAGATCTTAAAAGATGTCTACCTTGGACAAAATTCCAGTGTTGGTAGCTCCTCCTATGTAGTTCAAGAGCAACACCCTGCCAGATGGAGCTCGATTGGGGAAAAGTGATGAACTGTATATCGTCCCTGCAAGTTGTTTTGTTAATCAATCAAATTTCTCAAAGCGAACTTTTACTGTAAACAAGTTCAGTATGATATTAGATATGTTACTTTAGGAAGAATGGAGTTACCTAAAGTTTCGATTCCTTGGCTGCGTGGGTGCAACTGGCCAAACCCCTTAAGTTCACCATCAATCAAACACTCTTTCCGAATGGCTTCTTTTGGATAGGAGACAGTGACTGATGCAACTGGAGGATAATAAAATTGGGATAATGCATCTGCAGCAGCAGCCTTCAAAGAGGAAACAAAAATGGATCAAAGAAATAGTAGTAAAACTCTGAAGTCAACTAAACTAGTTAAGAACAAGAACAAGACCTCAATAACTCTTCTAGAGAACAATTTCCTTCAGACATTTTCCCTTGTTGGGAAAAGTTACTTTTAGGTATGAATACACATTACTAGTATACCAAGAAAGTATAGCAGATCCACAAACAACATAGAGTACATGGAACATTTTTCAAGAAAGTGGACTTGCACAAAGTAGAATATCTTCAATCATTCAGCATACTGACACACCACATAAAAGACGCCCAATTCAGTAGTCCAAGCCTGGCCAAGAGTGTGCTCTATCAAATTTAGGAGAAGAACTATATAGATAGAGGCAGACGAACTTGCTTTTTAATAATTTAGCATCCTAGACATTCCAACATAAATGAGTGAATCCTCTATGCTAGATGCTAACAAAATCTATAAAAAGTTGTCTAGCAAGGAGTAGAAAGATATGAAACATACCGAGAGAGGATGCAACAAGTTACTGGCAACATGGGATGGAATGGTCATGACAACACTTCTACTCTGAAGAGATACCATTCCTTCAGGTGTTTCAAATGTCAAGTTATACCCTCCATTACCCAATTTGGTAATACTGGAGAGCTTCCAAGATAATTTTACATTGCTACCCAAACTGCCAACTCAAGACAACTAATTAGGACCCTAATTCCTGAAATGTAAAGATGGGCATAAAAGCATATTGACAATTTAGAACCACTACAGAGGCTAAAGCTATTATAGAGACAAGGCCACCTGTTAGCAATTGCCTCGGGCAGCATGGTAAGTCCCTTCCTAAAAGATCCAACTGTTTGGCCCTTCGGTTTTGGCAGACGCCTGCAAGATAACCATTCAGGGTGATGGAAATAAATATCACGAAAGAAGCATCAGTATATTCAAAATTACGGGTCTCTGGGTGGCTTAGGTGTCTTATTTCTCTCCTGGATTGTCTTGAAAGTGCCACCAATGATGCTACCACCAATCTCTTCTAGCTTCCATACTCTTCCAAATGCTGCTTTCATGCTTAATTTTGAAGGATCCCCTGCATAAACACCTGCAGCAATAACAACTTTTCAAGTATAACAATTGAGAAGTGGTTAAAGAAAACAAGACCTTAAATATCAGTTCCTAGGTTCAAGAACTTCTTGATCAGAAAATGCTAAATTGGAGGTGGTTCACTATTGTACCAGTAATAAACTGAGGGTATAACTTATTGATTGAAAATGTCTTAAGAAAAACAAAATATTAAGTACATCATTACAGATAAGTGAACACATAAAAAGAATGGAATCAACATGCATCTGAACAAGATCCCATGGAACTAACCCAAATATATATATGATAATTGATAACAATGCAAATAAAATAGAGAAATGTCCCAAATATTTTATATGAAAGGACCAGTAGAGCCCGTAGATATTAAGGACAATTAACAAGCCATGATGACAAGGTAATTTAGACTGAAAAGAATATAATAATTGGCGCTCGGCGCAGAAGTGATTAAATAACAAATGTTTCCTACAAGAAAAAACTTGAAAAAAATAAATAAAGAATAAAGATATCAATCATCACCTGAACAAAATGGTTCAATAAAGCGTTCAAAAACCTCAGCACCAAGATTACGGCGCACAAACTCCTCCACCGATTCTTCATAACCCTGTCACCTTTGTCAAAATTCTGCTATATGAGAACCTTCAATATATACAAACATTATGAATATACAAGAACGTTATACTTTTGATGCATAACCAAATAAAAGAAAAAAGCTTATAAGAAAAGTAAAGTAGACAAACCGGAGGAGGAGGCCGAATGCCAATAGCCCCAAGCCCAGCCCTAAGTTTTCCAGCAATGCTCATCAAATCAAAAAACGGCAAGTCGGTTGGCTTGGAGGGCACGGGCCTTAGTTTTCCCTCCCATAGTACAAATCGCGGTGCATTAGGGTCACCTAAAACTAAATCGTCCTTCAATCCACTATCCACCTACAACAATAAACACACATTCGTATGGACACTAACATAATTAGTGACCCGAAATTCCTGGTTTAATGAAGTGCGATTGAGCAGCAAAATATAAAACAAATCGCATAATTAATTACAGTAATACGAAAAGAATTACGAAAATGCAATTCGGGAAAATGTGGGTTAAGAGAAACCTACGGCCATGGTTAGAATAGGATCGGAGGGCTGAAAACTGTTGGGTCCTTCTTCCCACAGATATCCATCTCTCTCAACGGTAGTGATGTTGCCACCAACACGGTTTCTGGCCTCCGTCACAATCACATTGGAAGCGACGTCACGGTGCTTGGTGACGAGAGCTTGAGCAATGCAAAGTCCACTGATACCACCTCCAACGACGACGCAATCTGCGATGGATGATTCTCCCCCGTCGATTTTAGATGAGGAAATCGTGGGACCCTCGGCGAGGGAGCATCGGGGCTTGAAAGGTTTACGAGAGCGGGGCGGAAGCTGGTGGTGGGATATGGAGAAAGGGGAAACGGAGGGCGAGGAGCGGAGAAGAGAAAGGTCGATTAGAGCCGTCATGATTGGTGGTGGGGCCAGGCGGGCGAGAGGGATGGGAAGAAAAAGGCGCTGGAATTAAAATAACTGGCGATTGAAAGTTAAAAGTAGGGAGGTTGGCGAGATTGTGTTATCTTCAAGAGGAAATATCGAGTGTGATTACTCGCACCTCTGAGCTGGTAACCAGTCAAATTCTGTGAGTAACGGCGTACGTATTATGGAATTTGTCGTGGTTGTTAATGATTTTTTCAGAAGTTGAATTTGGTGGTGCTCGAGTCGACGATAAGATCGATCACAACTTTCAATTTTCCTTGTTAATCAGATCTGACCAGCTTTCATAATTTGAGTCAAGCACTTCAAAATGTTTTACTCTCCCCTGCCTCGTTTAAAATGATAAAAAGAAAATTTCTCGTGATGAAACGATTTCTAGTTTATTATGAAAATGAATTGATACAAGGGTATTTACTTATAAAAATTTATAAAATATAATTTATTTATTTAATTTTATCTTTTCTTACAAAGAAGATGTGTCAGTTTTTTAAAATTGGTATTATAATAATTTTAATTTTAAATATTTATGTATTGGGTAAATTTAGTCTTAATTCTAAAAAAGTTAACCCTAAATATTTACTGTTAACGGCCTAAATTCAAGGTTATCGGAATAGTGGTTTCGTAACCACAAATCCGATCTAAAGAGAAATTTATTTCAATATTTTTGCATGAATATTTATAAGATAGAAAAATCGTATGAAAATATTGATAGAAAAATTTTATCGATTTAGTGGTTAGTTAGAAAAAGAAATTATTGAAGAAATTAGGTAAAAATAAGTTATCGAGACATCTATCTCGTAAAACCGAGTCAAAAATAATTTTATAAATATTTATGAAATGTTAGTAATGTGGTATTAAAATTTCGTTAGGAAATTTTAATGTTTGGATAGTTAATTAAATGAAAAGGACTAAATTGTAAAAGGTGTAAAAGTGAGTAGGATGATTAAATAGCTTAAGTGTCTAATGAGAAAGGATTTAAAAGGAAATTAGACCCAAAATTTATTTGGGCTGGACGGCAAGGGCATGAAAACAGCAGAAAAATTGATGAATTAAGGGCAAAATTGGAATATTGCAAAATTAACTAAATAAAGCTAGGACTAAATAGGTATATCTAGATTTCTCTTCATTTCTCTTCAATTCCAGCAACTAAAAACGCCATAGGAGGGTTCTCTAAGCTGGTATTCCATAATTTTTGCACCAAATCCGGAAGATTCAAATACGAAGCTAGATCGAGGAAAGGAAAAAGTTCGGGATTAGTAGATTTTTATTGTTTACAAACAAGTATCAAGGTAAGTTCATGTAACTTGAATTATATTCTTAAATACTTGAAATGTATGTTATTGATGTGAATATGATTTGAATGTTCATTGTATGAAAATTGATAAAACATTGATATATTTGATATAAAGGGGAAGAAATCCCGGTTGAATGAAAGGAAAATTCGATGGATCTCTGAAAAGGAATTGACGGTAAAAAGGATCTAGCCCGGACAGGTGATCCTATCCTAATATAGACCTCCCGAAGAATATGTGGAAAATGGATTTAGCCCGGACGGGTAACCCGAATTAGGTCTCAATTTAGCTTAGCGGTGTAATTCGGATCCAAGCTCATTAAAGTAATTGTCGTTTCAGGGGATTTAGCCTGGACTGGTAATCCCGACAATACTCTATGAGTTTATATTGCAAGGGATTTAGCCTGGACTGGTAATCCCGCTGCAAGGTTGAGGTTCGCGGGAGTGCGCTCTCTGAAATGGAAATGTGCGCACATGAATATGAATTGACGGACCCGAAAATGTACACTAAAAGTGTACCTCTGAAAAATCCATCGAAATTTCAAGTAATTCAACGGGATAAATATGGAAAAATAACAAGGGAATGGAAATCATAGTATTGATGAACTCATCAATCATGATATATATTATTGATACATGGAAATTATTGTACTAACTTGAATGTTGAGTTTGTGCATGTTAGGGTAATAATGCATTGAATGGATATATGTAATGTTTATTGTATTGTACTGAAAATATTAGGTAAGTATAATTCTTGTTACATGAGCTTACTAAGCACAAAGTGCTTACCTGCTTTCCTTTTCCCTGTTTTGTAGTGTTAAGAGCTCGGAGGTCGGATTTGGTCGAGACACATCACACTATCAATCTCGTGGATTTCGGTATATAAAGAAACTTTATTTTGGAAATCAATGGCATGTATAAGCTAACAAAGTAAATGTTAACGTGAAATGAATGTAAAGTTAGCCATTAGTATGGTTAACAAACCTGATTTTAGATATGTGATGACGTTATCTTAAAAAAAAAAATATTCGTAAACTCCGGTAATGCCTCGTACCCTATTCCGGCAATGAGTACGGGTAGGGGGTATTACATTTATTGGTATCAGAGCTACGGTTTAGTCGGTTCTAGGACTGATGTAGCAAACACGGGATTAGCTATACATGCCATTTAAATTATTATTGATAGTGTGATATCTCTTGACCATTTAAATATGTTTTTTTATAGTAAATGTCTACCGACCGAGCTCAATCTAAGGAAGCCGGGAGTCATGCTCCGGCTTCAGAACGGGCACAGAGGAAAGCTGAAGTAACTAGTAGTACAAGGCCCGTATTTGAGGGCCAAGGGGAGGAGGCAAAGCGAGCCTTCTTTCAAGTGATGAATGAATGGTTTAGTCAATATTTAAGAACTAACCCTATAGTGCAGCAAGCTCAAGATTTCCCCCCTGCTCCTCCACGGTTCCCGAGATCTCACAGTGCAGTGTGTCGAATCTGCCGTGAGAAAGGGAAAGCTCCTGTAGATAAAATCCAAAAATATGGGGCCGAAGAATTTCAAGCAGCAGTTGATGATGATTCCGAACGGGCTGAATTCTGGTTGGAAAACACTACTGGGTTTTGGAGGAATTATCTTGTACACCAGAAGAATGTCTGAAATGTGCCGTCTCACTGCTAAAAGACACAGCTTACCATTGGTGGAATACTAAAGCTTCAGTTGTTCTGAAAGAAGAAATTACATGGGAATTCTTTCAGACCGAGTTCAAAAAGAAATATATCAGTCAGAGGTTTCTCGATCAAAAGAGAAAAGAATTTCTTGATCTGAAGCAGGGTAACAGATTAGTATCTGAGTATGAAAGAGAATTTGTTCGCTTGAGTAAATATGCTCGAGAATGGGTACAGTCAGAAGCTGAAATGTGTAAACGATTCGAAGAAGGGTTGAATGAAGACATTAAACTACTGATCGGAATTCTTGAAATTTGAGAGTTTGCTACATTGTTAGAGAGAGCTTATAAAGCAGAAGAATTGAGTAAAGAAAATAAACAGGCTGAGAGGGAAGCTCGAATTTTTAGTAAAAGACCGATGGGAAAATCCCAGTTTTCTGCCTCAAAAAAATTGAAGAAATACCAAGATCGTTCTACCTCAGCCACTGGGTATTCGGGTAGAGAGCGAGGTTCTCAACATACTAATCCAAGACCTTCCACTCCATCGCTACTACATTGTTGGCGGTGTTGGGTACCCTAAGCCGAGATGTCGATCAGTAATAAAACTCATTTTGGTGAATGCCGATTTAAGAGTGGGGCTTGTTACCGATGTGGTTCTTTTGACCATTTCCTTAGAGATTGTCCAGAAAGGGTTGAAAAAGAAGTTGAACAGATATCGAAGCCGAGTAATCTAGTTTCGAAGAGCGGACCACCTCGACCATCCCAGTAATGTCGCGTGAGTCGAGGAGCTACAAAAGATACTGCAGTAGGCTCGAGGTACGAGCACCTGCTAGGACATATGCCATTCGTGCGAGAGAAGATACCTCAGCACCCGATGTTATTACTGGTACATTTTCTTTACTTGACACTGATATTACTGCATTGATTGATCCTGGTTCTACGCATTCATATATATGTGTTAAACTTGCAATTGTTAAAAATTTATCTGTTGAACCTACTGAATTTGTGGTTAAAGTCTCGAACCCCCTAGGCCAGTCCGTGTTAGTGGATAAAATTTATAAAAATTGTCCACTGATAGTAAGAGGTTATTATTTCCTGGCTGATTTGATGTTACTGCTATTTGATGAATTTGACGTGATATTGGGCATGGATTGGCTAACCCAGCATGATGCAGTAGTAAATTGTAGACATAAATATATTATGTTAAAATGTCGAATGGTGAATTGCTTCGGTTAAATCTGATCGATGAGAGGGTTATCTAATGTGATTTCATGAATGGCGGCAGCAGGTATATTAAAAAAGGGTATGATGCTTACTTGGCTTATGTACTTGACACCAAAGTATCTGAGTCAAAAATACAGGCAGTTCCAGTGGTATGTGAATTTTCCGTTGTGTTTCCAGAGGAATTACCAGGATTGCCACCAGAAAGAGAAGTAGAATTTTCTATAGATTTGATTCCGGGAACTACTCCGATCTCCATAGCTCCATATCGTATGGCTCCTACAAAATTAAAGGAGTTAAAGACACAGTTGCAAGAACTTGTTGACAGGGGTTTTATCCGACCGAGTTATTCACCTTGGGATGCTCCGGTTCTATTTGTGAAAAAAAAAGATGGGTCTTTGAGATTGTGTATCGGCTACCGACAGCTTAATAAAGTAACTATAAAGAATAAATACCCGTTACCCCGAATCGATGATTTATTTGATCAGTTGAAAGGTGCTACCATGTTTTCAAAGATTGATATTCGATCGGGTTATTATCAGCTACGAGTAAAGGAGTCGATGTGTGCCAAAATGACTTTTAGAACCAGTGCACGGCATTATGAGTTTCTGGTTATGCAGTTTGGGCTAACTAATGCACCTGCAGTATTCATGGATTTGATGAACAGGATATTCCGACCGTATTTAGACAGATTTGTGGTAGTATTCATTGATGATATTTTGGTTTATTCTCGGGATGAAGAAGAACATGCAGAACATTTGAGAACTGTGTTACAAATTCTGCGAGAGAAGCAATTCTATGCTAAATTCAGTAAATGTGAATTTTGGCTTCGAGAAGTGGTTTTCTAGGACATATTGTATCTGCCGAAGGTATCAGGGTAGATCCGAGTAAAATCTCAACTATTGTCAATTGGAGTCCACCGAAGAATGTATCCGAAGTTAGAAGTTTCTTGGGTTTAGCTGGTTATTATCGGAGGTTTGTACAGGGATTCTCTATGATAGCTTCTCCAATGACTCGATTATTGCAGAAAGATATAAAGTTCGAATGGACTGATGAATGTCAGTAGAGTTTCAACCGATTGAAAGATCTACTAACGAAAGCACCTGTATTAGTGCAGCCTGAACCGGGTAAGGAATTTGTTATTTACAGTGATGCCTCATTAAATGGTTTAAGTTGTGTCTTGATGCAAGAAGGTAAAGTAATAGCCTATGCTTCAAGACAACTTAAACCACATGAAAGAAATTATCCAGTACATGATCTTGAATTAGCTGCTATTGTATTTGCGCTGAAGATATGGCGGCATTATTTGTACGGTGAGAAATGTCATATTTATACTGATCATAAAAGCTTAAAATATTTGATGACACAGAAAGATTTGAATTTGAGACAAATAGCAGTGGCTTGAACTGATAAAGGATTATGATTTGATTATTGATTACCATCCAGGTAAAGCTAATGTTGTAGCTGATGCTTTGAGCCGGAAATCTCTATTTGCTTTGCGAGCTATGAATACTTGGTTATCACTGACTGATGATGATTCAATCCTAGCTGAATTGAGAGCTAAACTGACATTTTTACAGCAAATATGTGAAGCTCAGAATAATGATGAGAAGTTACAAGTTAAACGGGCACAGTGTGAGTCGTAATGATTCTGAATTTCAGTTGGTTCGATGGTTGTTTATTATTCGAGGTAGGGTATGTGTACCTCGTAATTCGAGCTCATCTGAGAAGATTCTACGCGAGACTCACAAATAGTACTATGTCCATACATCCGGAAGTAATAAAATGTATAATGATCTCAAAAAAATGTACCGTGGTGGTCGGGAATGAAACGTGATATCTCTGAGTTTGTATCAAGCTGTTTAATATGTCAGCAAGTTAAAGCTAAGCATCAGGTACCTTCAGGGTTACTTCAACTAATTACTATACCGGAATGGAAATGGGAAAGACTTACTATGGATTTTGTATTGGGATTACCTTTGTCTCCGAGAAAAAAAGATCTTATTTGGGTGATTGTTGACCGATTGACAAAGTCAGCGCACTTTATTCCGGTACGTATGGATTATTCTTTAGATAAACTAGCTGAACTGTATATATCTGAGATTGTCGGGTTACATGGAGTGCCCGTCTCTATTATATCGATAGAGATCCCCGATTTACGTCTCGTTTACGGACAAATTGCAAGAAGCCTTGGGTACTCGGGCCATATTTCAAGATCTTGCATTTCATCCTCAGACAGATGGCCAATCTGAGTGTGTAATTCAAGTATTAGAAGATATGCTCCGATGTTGTATACTAGAATTTGAAGGTAATTGGGAGAGATATCTACCTTTGATTGAATTTGCTTACAATAACAGTTATCAATCCAGTATTAAAATGGCTCCGTATGAAGCTTTGTATGGGAGAAAATGTAGAACACCGTCATATTAGACAGAGCTCAGTGAAAGGAAGATACATGGGGTTGATTTGATCCGGGAAACAGAAGAAAAAGTAAAGGTTATTTGGGATAGTCTAAAAGCAGCTTCCGATCGTCAAAAATCATATGCCGACCTTAAACGAAAAGAGATTGAATTTCAAGTCGGTGACAAGGTATTCCTGAAAGTGTCTCCTTGGAAGAAAGTCCTCCGATTCGGTTGAAAGGGTAAACTGAGTCCAAGATTTATCGGGCCTTATGAAATCATAGAAAGAATTGGACCGGTCGCTTATCGATTGGCATTACCATCGGAACTTGATAGAATCCATAATATTTTCCATGTATCTATGTTACGACGATATCGATCAGATCCTTCACATGTTATTTCTTCGACAGAAGTAGAGATTCAACCGGATATGACTTACAGTGAAGAACCATTCAAGATATTGGCACGAGAGACAAAAGAACTTAGAAATAAAAAGATAAATTTGGTGAAAGTATTGCGGCAAAAGTAGGGGATTGAGGAAGCGACATGGGAACCAGAGGAGGCAATGAGAAAACAATACCCAAACCTCTTTACTGGTAAGATTTTCGAGGACGAAAATCCTTAAAGGGGGGGAGAGTTACAATGGCCTAAATTCAAGGTTATCGGAACAGTGGTTTCGTAACCACAAATCCGATCTAAAGAGAAATTTATTTCAATATTTTTGCATGAATGTTTATATGATAGAAAAATCGTATGAAAATATTGATAGAAAAATTTTATCGATTTAGTGGTTAGTTAGAAAAAGAAATTATTGAAGAAATTAGGTAAAAATAAGTTATCGAGACATCTATCTCGTAAAACCGAGTCAAAAATAATTTTATAAATATTTATGAAATGTTAGCAATGTGGTATTAAAATTTCGTTAGGAAATTTTAATGTTTGGATAGTTAATTAAATGAAAAGGACTAAATTGTAAAAGGTGTAAAAGTGAGTAGGATGATTAAATAGCTTAAGTGTTTAATGAGAAAGGATTTAAAAGGAAATTAGACCCAAAATTTATTTGGGCTGGACGGCAAGGGCATGAAAACAGTAGAAAAATTGATGAATTAAGGGCAAAATTGGAATATTGCAAAATTAACTAAATAAAGCTAGGACTAAATAGGAAATATCTAGATTTCTTTTCATTTCTCTTCAATTCCAGCAGCTAAAAACGCCATAGGAGGGTTCTCTAAGCTGGTATTCCATAATTTTTGCACCAAATCCGGAAGATTCAAATACGAAGCTAGATCAAGGAAAGGAAAATGTAACACCCCAAACCCGGCCTAGATGTTATGGCCGGATCCGACGTGCCACATCGAAACGTTCAAAACATTTTATGTTGTTGATCTAGAAAAACTTACTTAGTGTTTTAAAAGATAATTTCGTTATAGGTTAAAGTGAATGGAAGCTGCGCACCAGGTAGGATTTAAGAAAAGAGGAGGTGAGTCAATTAGACTGCTTAAGTACCTAGCTCTTCCATGATCCAATCCTAGACATGCACACATCCATTGCCACACTTTAATCTTATTACTTGTCCATGAACAACAAATTAAGTTTTAAGTCTATTTAAAATATTTATTTCCTTTGAAAACATTTACGTTGCGGAAGCTTTACTCGGTTATCATGATATTTTAAAAAAATAAGTAACTTTTATAAAACGCGCCCTAGAGCTAACCTATTTAATGACCCAAAATATTAAGAATAATAAAAAGAGCGGCCTTATTACAACTTTAACCAGAATAAAGGTAATCAAAATAATAAATGTAAAACTTATTTTAAGGAAAACAAAACTTAATCTTCGTGGCCACTCTGAATCCCGCCCAGCTCCAAGTCCATCGATCTAAGGCTCACCTGCAAAGATGGGAAAAAGGGGGGTGAGTTTGGAAAACTCAGTGTGTAAAGTATCCCAACCAGAGCCCAAATCAGTTCAAGCTTTACTGGGCCTAAGCCCTATTCAGAAATCAAAGTTAACTGGGCCTTAGCCCATATCAATATTAATCTGGGCCATAGCCCCTTACAGTAACAGAGTATACTGGGCCTAGCCCATATCAGTATCAATCTGGGCCGTAGCCCTATTACAAGTCGAGATATATTGGGCCTTGCCCATATCAACACAGTTGGGCCCATTTCAATACAGTTGGCCCATAACAAAACAGTCTCATATGATTAATGCATGATAACCCCATCCAACCCTGCACTTGCCTCCTTCCATCCCTACACTTCCTGTGGGGAATAAATCACCCACGCCATCCCTACACTTACAGTGTTAGCACCGATTACGGCACTAACTATAATCTGCAGCAAAGCTGCTTATATCAGAATATGTGGCACAGCCACCAGAACGGGTTCTTCCTCCATAACAAAACCCAACCCCATGCAGTATGACATGTATGTAGAATATATATAATTAACAAGGCATGCTTCAGAAGACATTCAGATTATAGCTTAATAACAGTTATTTACCCTCGAGGGGCGTAATAGTAAACTTACCCTTTCAGGGGTATTACGATAATTCTACCTTATAGAGTAATTTTATCAGTCTTTTTTAGGGTTTACGTACATATTCTAACCATTAACACATTAACAGAAGCATTTACCGAGCATTTTTACCGAATTGGGCCCGTTGGCCCACTAACCCGTTTTCGGCCCACTAAGCCCAAATATACCGAAGTGCACGAAATTGCGCACTCTGCAATCATACTGCTTGCGATTATCAAAATTAACAACCAAACCACCTCACAAGCGCTCGCACACTCGCAAGTTCATAAATACCGTCTTTTCGGCTTTTGCCGATCTAGTCTATGAGTGGGTGTCGTTTATACACCTGTTTTGCGATATTCCTCGACGAGATCTCCTACACAATTTCTCCTATAATCCATCGTTAATAATTAGCTTCCCATAATTGAACCAAACCAAAAATCATCTAATACTAATACTTACACATTTAGCCACCATCCGTAATGGCCTTAGGAATCTTACCTTTGCCGTGATTTATGACGAGATCTAGCCACCCTGGTGATCCAAGCTAATCCAAATCGACACTACGCCTTGCTGCTCCTCCACTATAGAAACCATAAAAATATTAAAAGAAGAACCCCATAAAGTCTATACCCATATTCACCACCTCTCCTAAAACTAGAGGGGTTTCACTTTTCTTAACCTCCATAATACCGAATTGATTAAAGCTACGAGCACTTACCAAGGTTCACCTACCCAAACGGTTTTAATCCCGTGTCAATTTCGATTCAACACGATCCTCGACTTTTCAAAACACCAAAGTAAAAATCGCACCACAAGGATTCTAAAAATCGCCACCAAGTTACCCAAGGATCTTTGTGCTTTAAACCGGATCATCAAGAAGAAGAAGTGGTTATGGACCAAAAAGGGTGTTGACAAAAGAGTTGAAAGGCTTCGACATAACATGAATCGGCTAAAAGAAAAAACAAGTGCATACCTCTATGGAGAAATCGACTTCCTTTGCCTACTTGAGATTTGGCTTGTTGCTATTCGGTTAGCAATGAAAAGAATGATAGGATCGAGAATCGGCAAGAGAAAGAAAAGAGAAGAGGGGAAGAGATGAGAGAAAGAAAGAAAATAGAAAAGGAGAGAATTGTTCACTTTTTAAAAAAATAGAAAAATATGAGCAAAAGAAATAAGATAAGATTAGAATAAAATAAAATCCTTTTCCAATTTTAATTCCTTCCTTATCTCCTTAATTCATGGCCAAATTCAAAGTTTGAATTTAATTCAAACTCTCCACTGCTGAAAGCAAAGAGTCCACCGCTCAGCCGACTCTTCCTGCTGCTGGTCCTTCCCACGCGCATAAAGAAAAAAGAAATTTCCTTTTGCGCATAACACTGTTCAAACTCTGGGACCTCCAGGTTGCCCAAAGACGCTGCTAGCCACCGGGCAAGTCTCCTTCTTTGATATAATAGCGTCGCGTTTACCTTTAAACCTTATCTCATTAACGTCCCGAGTTCTTTTAAAAATAAAAAGAACATACCTGCGCCTGGACTCGAACCCGAGCCACCCTAAGACTCCTAACGCACTGTTGCCGCTGCGCCACAAGCCTCTTAGTGGCATAACTCGGTCGCAGCTATACTTAAACCTTACTTTAGTGCGATCTGGCTTATTAAAATAAAAACAAGCATTTGCGTGTGCCAACCCTCGAACCTAAGCACCATACCACACTCCCAGCGCCTCTGCCACTGGGCCGAGCTTCCCTTTTGTGTTACCTTTTAACCCAAACTTTATATAACACTTCCCTGCGTCGTTCCCTGATATAAAGAAAAAAGAAAACTCTTTTGCACATGTTGGGAGTTGAACCCCAACTCTCCTTTCCACTACCTAGCATGCTTAGCCACTAGGCCAGGTTCTCCTTTATGCTAAAACTCAGTCCAATTTATTAATAAGGCCTACTGCCCAGATTCCCTTAAGAGGCATAAATAATTATTTTTGCTAGAGTCTTGGATCGAATTTTTCCCACACTTTAAACATTTTTAAATTTATTTAAAAAAATAAATTTAAACACCACATTAATAATAATATCTTCTATATTTTTAAATAGTAATAATAACCATAACAATGACAATAATATATATTTTTTCCTAATAATAATAATTATAATTTCCATAAATCAATAAAAATAGATACAGTAAAACTTTCTAATAATAATTTAATTTAAACACTAAATTAAAAACAATAATTTTATAAATATATTTGTCTCTAATAATTATAATTTTCATAAAAATATCAGTAATAATAACAAAAATATTTTATCAATATATATATATATTTTTTTAAACACTAGTAATATTTAAAACTTCTCAATATTCAGGATTTCTTCTATCCAAATCCCAGATCAAAGCCCAACTCTTCTAGGCCCCAAATTCAGGATGTTACAGAAAAAGTTCGGGATTAGTAGATTTTTATTGTTTACAAACAAGTATCAAGGTAAGTTCATGTAACTTGAATTATATTCTTAAATACTTGAAATGTATGTTATTGATGTGAATATGATTTGAATGTTCATTGTATGAAAATTGATGAAACATTGATATATTTGATATAAAGGGAAGAAATCCGGTTGAATGAAAGGAAAATTCGATGGATCTCTCAAAGGAATTGATGGTAAAAGGATCTAGCCCGACGGGTGATCCTATCCTGATATAGCCCTCCCGAAGAATATGTGGAAAATGGATTTAGCTGACGGGTAATCCGAATTAGGTCCAATTTAGCTTTGGATCGTAATTCAGATCCAAGCTCATTAGAGTAATTGTCGCTGGTGATTTAGCTTTGGACTGTAATCCCGACAATACTCTATGAGTTTATATTGCGAGATTTAGCTCGACTGTAATCCCACGCAAGTTTGAGGTTCGCGGGAGTGTGCTCTCTGAAATGGAAATGTGCGCACATGAATATGAATTGATGGACCCGAAAATGTACACTAAAAATGTACCTCTGAAAAATATATCGAAATTCCGAGTAATTCAACGGGATAAATATGGAAAAACAACAAGGGAATTGAAATCATAGTATTGATGAACTCCTCAATCATGATATATATTATTGATACATGGAAATTATTGTACTAACTTGAATGTTGAGTTTGTGCATGTTAGGGTAATAATGCATTGAATGGATATATGTAATGTTTATTGTATTGTACTGAAAATATTAGGTAAGTATAATTCTTGTTACATGAGCTTACTAAGCACAAAGTGCTTACCCTGTTTCCTTTTCCCTGTTTTGTAGTGTTAAGAGCTCGGAGGTCGGATTTGGTCAGAGACACATCACACTATCAATCTCAGGATTTCGGTATATAAAGAAACTTTATTTTGGAAATCAATGGCATGTATAAGCTAACAAAGTAAATATTAACGTGAAATGAATGTAAAGTTAGCCATTAGTATGGTTAACAAACCTGATTTTAGATATGTGATGACGTTATCTTATAAATATGCATGAATTTATCTTGAAAATATGTTGAATTGATTTGGTTGATGTGGATTGGTTTCGATTTAATATTGCAGGGAAGGTTAGATATCTGTATAAGGGATTTTATTGAATTTTTCAAAAAAAAAAATATATTCGTAAACTCCGGTAATGCCTCGTACCCTATTCCGGCAATGAGTACGGGTAGGGGGTATTACATTTACATATAGTGTAATTTGATTCTTTTTATAGTTTTGCTTTCTTTATAACTCTTCCACCTAAAAAAGCTAAAAAAACAAATTTATCAACTGAATTTGATCGAAAATATACCAAAAATAGAAACACGAAAGAATTCAGTACAATAAATTTCATTTTTTTCTTATTGTTTTAAATTCATTTCGTATACTTTAAATGTTCAAGAACTTAATGTCTCTCTATGTTGATTAACTCATTTTTTGTTTGGTAAACTATTAAAATAGTCACTTTCATTTGCCTCAAGTTACATTTTAGTCACTTATGTTTAAAATGTTACGTTTTAGTCACTTATGTTATCGTGTTGTAACATTTTAGTTACCGGACCATTAATTGTCGTTAACAGTGTAACGGTAAACAGATGTGACACATTAAAACATCCGTTTCGAGGGTTACCACAGCCTTGCTAATGGTAAAGAGGTCAAGTACATTGTTGAGTCTTTTAAAGGTCGCCCCAAGGCTGTTGAGGTTACTGGCCCCAACGGTAACCCTGTTTGTTGCTCATTCAAATCCGGACGTAGCAGCGGCAGTGGATCAGTGAAGGGGAAAGGAGAGGCGGTTACGGTGGTGGTGGTGGTGGATGTTATAAGTGTGGTGAGATAGGCCATTTAGCATGGGAATGTAGGCAGGGTAGCGATGGTGGTGGAGGCAGATATGGCGGCGGCCGCGGCAGCGGTGCCTAAATGTGTCCCAGCAGTAGCGGCTAATTTTAATGAGGGGTTTAAATGTGTCATTCACATCTCTCCGATCCATCCCTTTTTCCTTTTTCGCTACTGTTTCTGTCAGTTTCGTTATTGTCGTATAATTTGCTTTTTATGTTTTCTTTTTCCTGTTAGAATTTTAAATAGTATCTAATATAAAATTAGAACCATAAACCAGGATCTATCATGTCAAATCATCAAGAATAAATAAATAACAGAACTAGATGCGGAAGCGTACCTGAATCCATGGATTCCTTGAAACTTTCTGGAACTTGGGGATTTGATCTTCCAAATTAGCACACAAGAAATTCAGGGAATATATGCTCTCTCTTTCCTAATGATGGGATATTAGAAAAGATATCTTGTGTGTAATTTGGGGACCATAACCCTAATATTTATAACCTTGGCATATTAGTTCTAATCAAATTCTAATTAGCCCATCATTAATTAGAATTTGATTAGAACAGTATCTACACATATTTGACCCATACTTTATTTAATAATTAAAAGCCCAATAAAATTCTAATCAAATTAGATCACTTTTAATTTAGGCTAACCTATCATGATAGTTGTAATATCCTGATTTTGGGCTTAGTCGGAATAGTAGTTTCATGACCACAAAATTTGAGATAGAAATAATTATTTTATGATTATTTTGATGATTATGATATGATTGCATGACTGTGTGAAAATTTCGTGATGAAATTCTATGCCTAAAGTGTTTAAATTGAAAGTAGGGACTAAATCGAATAAGTTGCAAAATTTGCATTCTAGAAGTTTTTAGTATGAAATTGCATTGAAATATTAATTAGGAGGTCTTAAATAGCAATTTGACCAATTTTAAGTTCATGGACAAAATTAGGACATGGAAGGAATTTTTGAAAGTTTAGTAGTAAGGGCATTTTGGTCATTTAGGGGTAAAATGAATTAAAATACAAAATTAAAAGCCAATTTTGCTCATCTTCTTCATGGAGGCCGAAATTAGCATGGGGAAGCCATGGCTAGGGTTTTCAAGCTTTCCAAGCTCAATAGTAAGTGATTCCAAGCCCTGCTTTTAATGTCCTTTACGTTTTTAGAATCCTGTAGCTCGATTAAGCTTATTCTAGCAATAATTTAAGCTAGGGTTCATATTTGGAAAAATACCCATAGGTGAAATGTGTTTATTTTGATGTTTTATGGTAGAATGTGAAGCTTGAAATTGTGTTAAACAACTTTTGCTAAGTGATTTTATGTAAAAAAACGAGTAAAACGACATAATCGGTAAAAAATACCTAATGTTCATAAGTACATGTTAGAGTGAGAATTTGATGTTGCTATAGAAGGGAAAAATGATTTGAATGTCATAAAACATAAGAAAATAGGCTGAAGTTTAATTTACGAGCTTTGGGGCAAAAGTGTAAATATGCAAAAGTTTAGGGGCAAAATTGTAATTTTGCCAAAATATGATTTTGGGTCAATTTGAATAATATGAGTCCTAATTAGACTATATTTTAAATGATAGAGCAAGGAAAACTGAAATTCGAGCTAAAATGGGCAAAATACCAAGTTGTGGACGAAATGGTAAAAGTAGCCATTTTCGCATACGAGGTAAGTTCATGTGTAAATAATGTAGCATAATTGTTGTTTTTAAGTTATTGATGTTAATTATATGATATGCTAATTTTTAATCGTGAAATAATATGCTTTATGGTTAACGTTGAGTAATATGCAAATTATGTTTACTACTTGGTAAATATGAATTGCTACCGAGTATCGGTTTCGATATTCCGTGGAAGACGGCAAATGTCAGATCGAGGGAAAAATCCCGTTTGAACCTTAGGAATAGATTAGGATACAAGTGACATGTCACTAGGATGGTTGAGCATCCGAACTCGTTGAGTTGAGTCCGAGTTCACTTATGGATGCGAATGTTCGAACTCGTTGAGTTGAGTCCGAGTTCGAGAGATGTAACTAGGCATCCGAGCTCGTTGAGTTGAGTCCGAGTTCACTTATGGATGCGAACGCCCGAGCTCGTTGAGTTGAGTCCGAGTTCACTTATGGGCGGGTTACATGATTGCTTGATTACATATATGGCACTTATGTGCAAATTATCCGTGTATCCGAATTATATTCTGATGTGTTCAACGGGTAAAGTTCTACTCAAATGGAGGAATACTAGAGATGAAAGGGACATATTGGTAAGTGTTGTGAGATAGATACTTTGAACAGGTATGTACTTAACCCTCGGGTTGAAAACTCGATATATCAACAATGTGGTAAGATGATAAATGAAAATATGACATGAATGTCTTGATGATGATTATGCAAATGATATTTTATGTTTGCTTATATGGTTATGTTACTTGCTATTTGCATGTGAACTTACTAAGCATTTATGCTTACTCCTCCTTTTCATTCCTTGTAGTTTTGACAAGTCAGCTCGGAAATCGGGAACGGTCGAGGCTCGCTCACACTATCCGTATACCATCTTGGCATAATGGCTTGTATATTTTGAGTATGGCATGTATAGCACTATAATCATTTTGTATATATGGTCTTATGATATGGTTATTGAGTGGTATGAAAATTCTTGGTAATGATTAGCCATTGGAATGGCTAATCATGATCATATTTGGTGTTATGTATGTCAAATTGCTAGCTAATCCATGGAAACCATGAAATAGGTAAAATTTACCATAAAATAGATTCAGACAGCAGTAGTGACGTGAATTTGAAAAATCACTAAAAATAGTATAAATGGAATTAAATAATGAATAAGTTATGGAATCGGATCTTGATGAGTCTATTTTCATATGGAATGAACAAAATAGGCATATAAATTATATTTTATGAGATATTTAAACTTTTGTGAAACAGGGCCAGAGTGATTTCTGGATCCCCTGTTCTGACTTTAAAAATTCATAATAAATTTTACAAAAATAATTATAAGTTTTTCTTTATATGTACAGATTACTTATTGAGTCTAGTTTTAAGAGAAACAAACCTCATAGTCATTGAAATTTTTTATAGAAAGATATCTGATTCGTAATACACAGAGGTCAGAGTAGTTGAACCCTGAAACAGGGGAGATTTTAACTAATAAACTGTACTATTTGGCTCAACAAAAAATTCTAGAAAAAAATTAGTAGATAGAAATATGAGTCTAGTTTCATATAAAATTTACGGATCTTAATTTCGAGTTTTTTAACTCGAGGTATGAATTTTTAAGCGACTGTGACGCAGATTTTCAGCTTGTCTGAAAATTTTAAAATTAAATTGTTTGAGCTGTTTAAGTAATGAATTAAGTCTGTTAACACCTCGTATTCGACTCCAGCGACGGTCTCGGGTACCAGGCGTTACATTTGGTGGTATCAAAGCAGGTTTAGTTGGTTCTCGGACTAACCTAGCATGTGTAAAAGTTTAGCTATACATGCCACTGATCTGTGATAGTGTGATGTCTTCTGACGTGTATGAGTACCGTCTTATTTAGACAGGGTACTCTCCAATCGAGCTGCGCTGACCATGTTCAATGTTATGTGAAGGTATTTGAGTAAAGTTATAATTATGATAAGTCTCGGTTCAGAAAAGTGTGAATAAAAGTTTATGATACATATGTGATAATATGTGAGATGAAAATTCATGTTGTGATAAATATCCATATTTGCTTAATGTTATGATGTAGTGTATGTGGCTTACTTGATAAGATGAACGGAATAAATAAAAAGTAGTAGAGGTATGAATAAAGGTCATAATATCATGATACGAATGAAAATGTCCTTGTCTTGATTTGGACGTCGAATGTTGATAAATGTTAATGATATATAATTTTTATGAGATAAAGGATTATAATGAAATGAACTTATCTATGTTAAATTGTTGGACTGAATTATATGATTGAAATGATATGTACATGATGATGCACGAAATGAAAGTTGTAATTGTGGTGCAAATATCTATGTTTGTTTGGCCTTATATGATGTCATGAGCATGACTTAATTTAATTAAATGAATCGATAAGTAAAGCTATCTAGAAAACATAGAATGTATGCATAAGTATATTGTCTAAATGGGACAATAGGAAAATTTGTGTAAGCCAACATGAATGTTGCATTGCCTGAATGAATGACATGATTTTGATGATGTTGCTATGATGATGGAAATTGTGTCATATGTGTATGTATAAGAAAGTCGAGTGAGAGGTCCTACAACCCCTCCCCTTACCAAGTGGTACTTATAATGGAATTTCATGAGATCTCAGTATTGAATAAGTCTCTGGTTGAGAACCCAAAGAGTTTACTGATAGAATAATTATAAGTATGATCAGAGATTGAAAATGAGCTGATAAGTAAAGTCGAGACAACGAAAGTATCGAGTTGACGTAAAGATTATTAGAGTTATGTATTGTCCAAATTAGAGAAGGAATTCTCTTTGGTAAATCGAATTACTCAGGTGCAAGGTTGAGAAAAGTGTAAATCAAAATTTATTCAGAATTGGCCTTCTTTAGTGAATGGTTTAATATGAAATTTGTAACAGCAGAACTAGTTGGGGAAATGATATTTGAAATGTGAACTATCTGAGTGTGACAGTTATGACTGGACAGATTTAGCAGTCTCTTTTGAGATGTTCTATGTGTTTACCCGTTCTCAGAAATATTTCTATGGCTATTGATCTTCTAAAGAAATTTTTGTTATATGAGAATGTCTTCTAATTCGGTGTTGGATGAAAGCATTGGTAATCTGATCGGTTTATAATTTATATTGCTCTATTTCATCGGGTATTTTATTTCATTTAAATCTGATAAGAATTGATGAGAGAATACATATGATATTATGATTCTGCTTTCTTCTACTTGATGCTTCATCTGATACATATGTATGAGAAGATATATTGATCTTGTTATATTTGATTTCAGTGGGATTAAATGATGTTTTCTTTTGGACTTTCTTTCTTTGAAGAATTATCGGGGTATTCCGTATTTTCTTTATGAGTTTGGTTTTCGATTCTCCCAAGATAGTATCGTATCTTGGGTCTCTTTATTCGGATTTCTTTATTCGGGTTTCTCTATTTTGGATTTCTTTATTCGGTTTTCTTGTTATCTTTGTTCCATAATTTGTCAATTATGACTCATGTTCAAGTCGTTCTTCACTCATGATAATCATGTCAAATATGACTATACTTCTAATTTGATCTTGGTAATGTGGTGATTTTAGTATTGGGGTTTTTTCTAATTTCGTAAGGATTTGACATCGATAAATGCATAAGTGATAAAAGTGCGAGTTTTTCATCGGTATGGTGAATTATTTATTTGAAATATTTTATGTGACAATTATGTCAGAATTATTTCTATGGCGGAAAGAGGAAAATGTGATGTATCCTATTGTTAAATGTTTGGCGAGATCTATAAATCATATCTATATTGAATTAATTACTACTCATCAGATTCATGGAATTTTAGGTCTCTTTGATTGTTGGATTTCTTGGAATTCCGGTCTCCATTAATCAAGTTGAGATCCGGGTTTTATGTCATGATATCATGGGAAACTGAGAAGGGTTGAAAATTTAAGAACGGTTGAGAGTTGAGACTGTAAGCTTTCAGATCATATGAGAAATTAAAGAGATGTATTGGAGGTACAGCTTAAGTGAAAGTTCTTCGGCACCGAATATGAGATTAAAAGTGAAGACCACTTTTTCCTAAGAAGATTTTCGAGACGAAAATCCTTAAAAAGGGGGAGAGTTGTAATATCCTCGATTTTGGGCTTAGTCGGAATAGTAGTTTCGTGACCACAAAATTTGAGATAGAAATAATTATTTTATGATTATTTTGATGATTATGATATGATTGCATGATTGTGTGAAAATTTCGTGATGAAATTCTATGCCTAAAGTGTTTAAATTGAAAGTAGGGACTAAATCGAATAAGTTGCAAAATTTACATTCTAGAAGTTTTTAGTATGAAATTGCATTGAAATATTAATTAGGAGGTCTTAAATAGCAATTTGACCAATTTTAAGTTCATGGACAAAATTAGGACATGGAAGGAATTTTTGAAAGTTTAGTAGTAAGGGCATTTTGGTCATTTAGGGGTAAAATGAATTAAAATACAAAATTAAAAGCCAATTTTGCTCATCTTCTTCATGGAGGCCGAAATTAGCATGGGGGAAGCCATGGCTAGGGTTTTCAAGCTTTCCAAGCTCAATAGTAAGTGATTCCAAGCCCCGTTTTTAATGTCCTTTACGTTTTTAGAATCCCGGTAGCTCGATTAAGCTTATTCTAGCAATAATTTAAGCTAGGGTTCATATTTGGAAAAATACCCATAGGTGAAATGTGTTTATTTTGATGTTTTATGGTAGAATGTGAAGCTTGAAATTGTGTTAAACAACTTTTGCTAAGTGATTTTATGTAAAAACGAGTAAAACGACATAATCGGTAAAAATACCTAATGTTCATAAGTACATGTTAGAGTGAGAATTTGATGTTGCTATAGAAGGGAAAAATGATTTGAATGTCATAAAACATAAGAAAATAGGCTGAAGTTTAATTTACGAGCTTTGGGGCAAAAGTGTAAATATGCAAAAGTTTAGGGGCAAAATTGTAATTTTGCCAAAATATGATTTTGGGTCAATTTGAATAATGTGAGTCCTAATTAGACTATATTTTAAATGATAGAGCAAGGAAAACTGAAATTCGAGCTAAAATGGGCAAAATACCAAGTTGTGGACGAAATGGTAAAAGTAGCCATTTTCGCATACGAGGTAAGTTCATGTGTAAATAATGTAGCATAATTGTTGTTTTTAAGTTATTGATGTTAATTATATGATATGCTAATTTTTAATCGTGAAATAATATGCTTTATGGTTAACGTTGAGTAATATGCAAATTATGTTTACTACTTGGTAAATATGAATTGCTACCGAGTATCGGTTTCGATATTCCGTGGAAGACGGCAAATGTCAGATCGAGGGAAAAAACCCGTTTGAACCTTAGGAATAGATTAGGATACAATTGACATGTCACTAGGATGGTTGAGCATCCGAACTCGTTGAGTTGAGTCCGAGTTCACTTATGGATGCGAATGTTCGAACTCGTTGAGTTGAGTCCGAGTTCGAGAGATGTAACTAGGCATCCGAGCTCGTTGAGTTGAGTCCGAGTTCACTTATGGATGCGAACGCCCGAGCTCGTTGAGTTGAGTCCGAGTTCACTTATGGGCGGGTTACATGATTGCTTGATTACATATATGGCACTTATGTGCAAATTATCCGTGTATCCGAATTATATTCCGATGTGTTCAACGGGTAAAGTTCTACTCAAATGGAGGAATACTAGAGATGAAAGGGACATATTGGTAAGTGTTGTGAGATGGATACTTTGAACTGGTATGTACTTAACCCTCGGGTTGAAAACTCGATATATCAACAATGTGGTAAGATGATAAATGAAAATATGACATGAATGTCTTGATGATGATTATGCAAATGATATTTTATGTTTGCTTATATGGTTATGTTACTTGCTATTTGCATGTGAACTTACTAAGCATTTATGCTTACTCCTCCTTTTCATTCCTTGTAGTTTTGACAAGTCAGCTCGGAAATCGGGGCGGTCGGAGGCTCGCTCACACTATCCGTATACCATCTTGGCATAATGGCTTGTATATTTGAGTATGGCATGTATAGCACTATAATCATTTTGTATATATGGTCTTATGATATGGTTATTGAGTGGTATGAAAATTCTTGGTAATGATTAGCCATTGGAATGGCCAATCATGATCATATTTGGTGTTATGTATGTCAAATTGCTAGCTAATCCATGGAAACCATGAAATAGGTAAAATTTACCATAAAATAGATTCAGACAGCAGTAGTGACATGAATTTGAAAAATCACTAAAAATAGTAGAAATGGAATTAAATAATGAATAAGTTATGGAATCGGAGCTTGATGAGTCTATTTTCATATGGAATGAACAAAATAGGCATATAAATTATATTTTATGAGATATTTAAACTTTTGTGAAACAGGGCCAGAGTGATTTCTGGATCCCCTGTTCTGACTTTAAAAATTCATAATAAATTTTACAAAAATAATTAGAAGTTTTTCTTTATATGTAAAGATTTCTTATTGAGTCTAGTTTTAATAGAAATGAACCTCATAGTCATTGAAATTTTTTATAGAAAGATATCTGATTCGTAATACACAGAGGTCAGAGTAGTCGAACCCTGAAATAGGGGAGATTTTAACTAATAAACTGTACTATTTGGCTCAACAAAAAATTCTAGAAAAAAATTAGTAGATAGAAATATGAGTCTAGTTTCATATAAAATTTACGGATCTTAATTTTGAGTTTCGTAACTCGAGATATGAATTTTTAAGCGACTATGACGCAGATTTTCAGCTTGTCTGAAAATTTTAAAATTAAATTGTTTGAGCTGTTTAAGTAATGAATTAAGTCTGTTAACACCTCGTATTCGACTCCAGCGACGGTCTCGGGTACGGGGCGTTACAATAGTAAATAATAACATGTAATTATCCTTATTATATATGTGATGTCCAAATTTTCTAACAATCTCCCACTTGGACCTCATATATATACTAATTACTTTATTATTACATGTCATTATATAACCTTATGAGCTCAAAATTTTCCTATCATATCCAAAAAGTATTCCGAACAATCTCGTCTATTAATTATGTTAACATAGAACCAAGGCAACTTTCGTTACATATATCGTAACTAAATCCATCCATGATCACGTATATTAACACAACCAAATGACATAGATCAAGTATGGATGTGTAGCATGGAAATTACATGCAATATGATCTAAACATGTCTATTTCCAACTGGTCCTCTTTAATTAGATCAAACCTTACCAAAATCAGAGTGTGAATAAACCAAATAAACTTTATTTCTGCAAAAAATAAACTTATTATCTTTAAACTGAAATAACTGAAAATGTGTCTATAACATAAAAGCATTTAAAAATACAAACTCCCACTAAAACCAAATATCCTTTAAATGACATTACACCCATATGAGCAATGTGCTCTTATAAAACCTTAGGTGTAGTTCCTTAGTAAGCGGATCCGCAATTATGGAGTTTGTCCTAATATGCTTTATAAGCACTTAAACCACTCTGAACTTTTACTTTAACAACCAGGAACTTAAAGTCTATGTGTTTTGACTTTAATGTGCTCCTGTTGCTATTGGAATAAAAAACTACAATTTGTTTTCACAATTTGCACCTTAGTGACAAAATCTTGTATCCATATTCCATCAAAATCGGAGTCTATATACTTGATGATCTCTAACTGATTAGACCTCCACTATGTGAGCATGTAATCTTTTGTTCTCTGAAAATACCTTATAACCCTCTTGGATGCTATCTAATGGTCCAAACCAGGGTTGCTTAAAATATCTGCCTAACATCCCAATAGTGTATACAAGATTCCAATGTATACAAACCTGAACATACATTAGACTTTCCACTGCTAAAATGTAAAAAATCTAATGCATTTTTGTAATCTCAATATCATTCTTAAGGCATTGATTGAGGCTATACTTATTATTGACAAGCAGTATGTCATTAACATATAAAACCAAATATAAAACTTTAACATATAAAACCAAATATAAAACTTTACTCCCACTAAACTTATGGTATAAATGATTATCAGCAAAATTCATCTCTAAACCGAATGAGATAATCGTTTGGTAAATTTTGTAATATTATTGACGAGAAGTTTACTTAAGCCCATAGAAGAAGTTCTTTAATTTGCAAATCATTACTTTTGTATCATCAGACACAAAGTTTTCTAATTGCACCATATAAATGTATGATCAATGTTACCATTGAGAAACCATTAACTTAATATTCATCTAATGTAGCTTAAGGTCAAAATATTCCACTAAAGCCATTATAACCCTTTCTCTAGTGGACCTTTTTAATGACATTCATTCTTGAGGTTGTTGAGTTTGTTCTTCTGGAACAATTACCTCATCTTGAATAGGGAGTTGTTTAACATTGTCTTATTAAGGTTTTAGATTCACTTCTTAATCAATGATAGGTATGAGAACCTAAACATCATCAAAAGTGATAGTAGGAACTGAGTTAAAATTCAATTCCTCCTTAAAAACAATGTATCTAACCTTATTTCTCCCTCCAAACTCAACATCCTAAAAGAATGTTGCAGTTCTCATCTCAAAAAAATATTCCTAATTGTGGGATCGTAAAATTCATAGCCCTTAGATCGCTCAGTATTTCCTTGACCCTTATACTTTATAGACATCAAAGAAGTTAGAAATGATGTCATTTCAACCTTATCGTTTTTAGCAAAACGTTTCTCAATTTCGTCAAGGAAACCTTGGCCTGAGTAATCTTTTCAGATTCTATGCCCTTAAAGGCTTCTAAAATGTTGTGCTTCATGATCATTAGACTCATGCAATTTGAATGATTTCACCTCTCAAAATCCCTTTTAACATAGGGGGTGCTTTCCGCAGTGAGAGGTGCAGATTGTTCTTCCCTTAGTGTAAGGTTTATGTCCATACAACCAAGCACTATAAGTAAGTGCCTTTTCCATTCCTTAAAATTAGTCTCATTAAGCATGGGTATAAAATTTATATTAGCAGATATTGTGGCAGTAGAATATGAATTAGCTAAATATAGAACAAAAAATAAATAAAAAGCTCACATCAATATTCATAAGTAAACAATAAATTCAGGATAATGGCTAATCCCATCTCAAGATACCAAACACAACATTAATATCAAGTCTTTGGACAGTAATATTAACAGTAAGCGGTACTCTTGTTGTAGTAATCAAACATTGACAATAAACTATGTCAAACAGTAAATTAATCTTTGGACTAACTTATTGCTCACATAAAATACCTTATAATTGTCACATATTTATCACTACAGATGTCGTTGTAATTCTGCCAAATATTAACTTACCTTTAGGTCAATTAATAAACGCATGAATCACAAAAATATATAATCATCTTAATATTTTAAATAAACTAATCTACACAAAAGAGGTCACTTTGGCGGCATTTTGTTTCAACTAATTTATTTAAAATATTAGACATCCTTAATTAAAAGCCAAAATCTGAATTTATTTGTTTCAAAATATTTACTTTAATTTCGTCTTTCAATCAAATTAAAAGATAATAATAAATATTTATATATATATATATATATATATATATATATTTATCCCAATCAACATACAATGATGTTGGCAAATATAATAATAGTTGAATAAATCATAAACCATAAACAACTTCACATAAGACTTCGAATTTAAACCAAAATAATTTGAATAAAGGTAATCCTCATCTTAAGATATCAGACACTCCATTAATATTTCATCTTTGGACAAAATATTAACTTGTAAATGATATCTTGGTATAGTAATCAAACATTGACAATAAGAACATGTCGAATAATAAATCTTCCTTTTGGCCAATTTATTACTCACATGTAAAACCTAATAACCGTCACATGTCTATCACCATAGTTGCACATGTAATATTATTAATCTTCATTTGGGTCATTCAATATTAACATAACTTAAGTTACATGCACACAAATTTTTATATTTTAAAACAAAATAATTTATACAAAAGAATCACTTTGGTGACTTTTTGCTTCAATTAAGTTATTTTAAAATATATATAAACATACCAATATTCAAATTTAAATTTCTCCAATAGTCAAATGTCAAAACTATTTTTTTATTGCTTTATAGACTCTAAAATAACCCAAAATAAGGTTGTCTTAATAATGCAATAAAAAACCGAAAACCTTAATTTTTGACTTTTTTTTTTGTTCCAAAACCATATATATCAAAACCAAATAGAAATAATGTAGTGGTTCAAAGCCAAATAATTAACAAGCACATGTATTCATAATTTTGGCATGGATAAAAATACCAAAGCAATTCACGCATATACATGTATTCATAATCAAATAGAAAAACTTACCCTAAATTTACCATGTAAATTCAAAGTTGTATTTATAATTAAACAGATATTCATATAAATACTTAAAAAATATTTTCAAGCCAATAAATCTCAAAAAACAAAATCATAATAGTTGACATATTCTACAATTCATACAATAAACCATATCATCATAATTTAACCCAATATTTGGAACCATAAGATGCCAAAACCTAAGCATATCCCACAATTCATACAATAAACTATATCATCATAATTTAACCCAATATTTGGAACCATAAGATGCCAAAACCTAAGATTATATAACCAAATTTAAAACCAAAATATTTAAACACATATTATGATTAACATCAATTTGTATCAAAATCTAATCTCATCATAATAAAACCATAAAAATATAACACTGATTGACTTGCCTTACATATCCCAAGTAAATCCAAATCCAAAATATATGCTTAAATTGAATAGTATGAAAAGAATAAGCATATAAACTCAATAATAAATAATATATTCTATCAACTATATATTGAATTCAATAATTAATGATTATAAAAATTGAATTCAATTGTACAATTGTTGAACCGGATTTGAATTAAAATTGATTATAATGAAGCCCTAAAATTGAATGAAAAAAAATTAAAACTAACAAATATTACCATCAACCTTAAGGATTTAACATATATAATGAATTCATTGATAAACAATATGTATATAAGAGACACTTTACTTGAAGCAATTTCTTTTACCAACTATATATCATCATGTAAACTATACATTGAATTTATTAAACCATATAAAAAAGGGAAACCTAAAATCCAAATATTACTGCCTTATCTGAAACTCGATTAAACATGAATAAAATCCTTAACATAATTACTAAAGTGTCTCCAAAACAATATATATATATATATATATATATATATATATATATATATATAATATATAAAAGAAACAAGTTTATTAGCGATTAGCGATTAACAATCTATTTATTGATATAATCAAATATATATCATAAACAGCTTTCTAATGAAACCCAAACCTACACACTTTTTTAAAATATTTATTAAAATCTGTATAAACAACATAAAATCCTCAGTTTTTTTTTTAACTCTCAACTAAACTGTAAATCTTTCTAGTTATACGAAAATTAAAACCTTAAACCTTAAAACTTTATTTAAAGAATCAAAACCCAAAAATTTATCAAGAATCTCAAAGATTCAACATAATATATAATTAAAATATCAAATTCATAAAATTAAAAAAGATAAATGAATCAATCCAAAAATAATAAAGAATCAAGTAATTCTCAATGGTTCAACATGACAAAGCTCGGATGCCACTTGTTAGAATTTTAAATAGTATCTAATATAAAATTAGAACCATAAACCAGGATCTATAATGTCAAATCATCAAGAATAAATAAATAACAGAACTAGATGCGGAAGCGTACCTGAATCCATAGATTCCTTGAAACTTTCTAGAACTTGGGGGTTTGATCTTCCAAATTAGCACACAAGAAATTCAGAGTGTAACAGCCTAATTTTTAGTGGTATCGGGAATAGAGATTTGAGATCACTAAATCCGACGGGTGATTTAAAAATTTAATAAATTAATATCTATGAGTCAAATGTGAATATAAAAGCATTTTTGAATCAGTGAATTTGGTGATTTAAAAGAATTAATTAGGTAAATTGGGTCAAGAATGAGGTATCGAGACCTCGACTTCATAAACCAAGCCATAAATATTTTTAGAAATATTTACGGAGTGTTGGTGAGGTAGTATTAAAATTTAGTCAGAAAATTTTGGCATTTGGGCGGTTAATTAAATAAAAAGGACTAAATTGTAAAATGTGTAAAAGTTGCTAAAATGATTAAATAGCTCAATTGTCAAATGAGGAAGACCTAAAGTGCAAATAAGCCCAAAGGAGATATTTTGGGCGGCAATAGCTGAGAAAAATCAGGAAATAGGTGAAATAAGGGTAAAATTGGAAAATTGTCAAAATTAGCTAAATAAAAATTGGACTAAATTGGAATATCTAGAATTCTCTTCATTTCTCTTCATATTCATCAGCTGAAAAACAGTCATGGATGAGGGTTCAAGCTGGTTTTCATACTCTAGCTTAATGTAAGTTTAATTCTTGCTTTCTCCGTGAAATTTTTATGTTTTTGGACTTTTACAATTGGGTCCAACTTACTATTTCATTAGTTTTTGATTCCATGGCTAATTTTTGAAGTTTTTATGGATGAGTACTGGAAGAATATGATGAATAAACATAGAATTGAAGCTTTAATTTTGACATATGGTGATTTTATCAAGTAAAATTGATGAAAATTGGTTTAGGACCTAATTGTGAAAGAGTTTGGAATTAAGGTCTAGTGTTAAAGTTCTGGTTTTCAAGGGTTATGAAGTAGTTTAAAATGATGGAATAAAGTATTAAATGAGAAAAATTATCTCAATTGAGGAGTTAATTGAACAAGGATTGAATTGTATGAACTATGAAATTTGGGGTTAAATGGAAATCAATATTTTTCACTAAAACTGTTTTGGGCAGTAACAGTAGCCTAACTTTGAAAAATCACCAAAAATTGTAGAAATCGAATTAGAGGATGAATAAAATATGAAATTAAAGCTTATTGAGTCTAGTTTCTTATAAAAGAAATTATGTAAGCAATGGAATTTTAAATCATAATCTACAATAACTTTTGTGAGACAAGGTCAGAATGATTTCGGGTTCCCCTGTTGTGAATTTGGAAAATCATCAAAAATTGGATAAAAATAATTATGGGCTTAAATTTATATGTTTAGAATCCTTAATGAGTCTATTTTCAATAGAAATAAGCAGGAACATCATCCAAATCTCGTACAATAAGATAATTAATTCTTAGCGAAGAAGGGTCGGAACTGTTAGACAGCAGAATAGGGGTAATTTTAAAGAATAAACTGTAATTATTTGATAAACTAAAAATTGTGAAAATTTTATGGTAATAAGATATGTAAGTATAGTTTCAGGAAAATTAGCGGATCTTAATTTCGAGTTCTGTACCTTAAGATATAAATAATTTAGTAAATATGACGCAAATAGACAGTTTTGAATATACATATAAGTAAATAGTGAAATTATTGATAATGTTACTTGTTGCATGTTATATAAATAAAGGATGTGGAATGGAGAGGAGAAGGAGGAAAATATGTATGAATATTCAGCTAGCATGGCTAATTTGCATGTTTTAGACTCATGGACTAAATTGAATAAAAGTAAAAAATTTATGGGCAATTCTGTAAAAATGTCAAAAATGACCAAATTTTATGAAATGAATTATTTTATTATTTAAAATTACAAAATTGAATGAAATTATTAATTTAGCTCAAGATCAGGGAAAAACATGTTTTAAGGATTAAATTGAAAAGTGTTGAAATTATGGAAAATTCTGATATTTTATAGAATTCATGGGTCGTTATCAATTTGTTTAAGAAAAATGGCTGGAAATAAGGATTAAATTGCAATAATTTTAGTTTATTTTAACCTAAGGATGAAATCGTCATTAATTAAAAGTTTAGGGGTAAAATGGTAATTTTGTTTAGAGTATTAGTTGAATGTATTACAACATGAAACAAATGAAAACGACGATCAAATTTGTTTATAAAGATCCGGATAACTCGAATACGAGACTTGAACGTGGAAAAGAAAAGATATCGGATTAATGAAATTATAAACATGTACAAGTAACGAGGTAAGTTAGTGTAACTTGAATTGTATTTTTAAATGCATGAAATATCGATATAATGAATTCCCTGATTTTATGTTTATGAAGAAATGGCAAGAGAATGATATTTATCATGACATGTAAGTAGGTGATTATTTTTGATACGTTGATACAATGAAATTAATTAAATTGAGACGAGTAGTAAATTCAAGTAAAACATATCGAGAAAAATAAATACGTTAAGGGACAATATGTTTGATTGGTTCCAAATATGAACGTTAGATAAAATGAAATATCTGATAAATAAATTGGTAACTCTGGTAATGCTCCATAACTCTATTTCGGTGACGAATTCGGGTTAGGGGCGTTACACAGAGAATATATGCTCTCTCTTTCCTAATGATGGGATATTAGAAAAGATATCTTGTGTGTAAGTTGGGGACCATAACCCTAATATTTATAACCTTGGCATATTAGTTCTAATCAAATTCTAATTAGCCCATCATTAATTAGAATTTGATTAGAAGAGTATCTACACATATTTGACCCATACTTTATTTAATAATTAAAAGCCCAATAAAATTCTAATCAAATTAGATCACTTTTAATTTGGGCTAAACTATCATGATAGTAAATAATAACATGTAATTATCCTTATTATATATGTGATGTCCAAATTTTCCAACATTTCTAATTTATGCAAAACGATTTCTCTTAGTCAATTTGTTTTTATTTTGAAGTTGGAAATAGTTGTAATGGGTGCTTTCGTAGTAGTCTTACGGTGATGGGGGACATTAGTATTGATGGAAAAAACAACAATGAAGAATAAAATGATGTTAAAACTCACTGTCATCAAGTGTTTAATAGATACCATATAAAGAAAAAGAAAAAAATTAAATTGTTCAAAAAAATAAAAGTATAGGGTTTAGTTTTAACAAATGAAAAACATAGAAAAACTACAAGAGAAATGACAAATGAGAAATAGAAGAGAATGGAAAATGAAGAAAAAAAAAAGGAAAGTTAAAAGAACATAAAAGAAAAAAAATTTAATTATTCAAAACGGAAAAATATAGGGAACAATTGTATAATTTAACCTAAAATTTTCGTTTGAAATGATGATTTTACGTGCCACATCAGCTTATCGTTACACCGTTAACGGCAATTAACGGCTTAGTGACTAAAACATTACAACCCGATCATGTAAGTGACTAAAACGTAACATTTCAAATATAAGTGACTAAAATGTAATCTTAGACAAACAAAAGTGACTATTTTGGTAGTTTACCTTTTTTTTTCTTAGTCTAATATGACCATTATAGATAAAACAAATCAAAGGTTTTTTTTTAATTTATTTTCTATCAACATGTATATCATATCTCGAATGATATAAGTCAGTACAAACCGAAAGTTACACTAAAACGAAAAGTAAAGTTAAGAATTGTTTGGACAACACAGAGTAATTGAATGATAATTACTAGAGTAGTAATTACAAAAAATTTGTAATTCTCTAGACATGTTTAGCTAATAAAGTGTAATTACATTGTAATTCTCTGTATCATGTTTGGTAATACAAATTGTAATTACATAGTTACATAACTTATATTATTTAAAAAATATTAATTGTTATAAAAAATTATTAGCATGATAAAAATAATTTATAAGCAAGTAACAAAAAATAAAATAAAATACTCATGTGCATTATATTAATCTAAAAAGTAGTTGATAATATGATACTAATAAAAATAACAAGAAAAATAAACATTAGATACAATTTTATCTAATTGTTTTGGTGCATATTTGTATGATTGTTCCCTTTTGTATTTAACATATGCTCATTATTATCATCTATTGGTCCTTGGTTGAGTTTATCATTATCTAAATTTGAATTTGCATCATTAAGATCATCAAGATTTCCTTCTTTCATGTGCTCTACAAAGTATAGATCATCTTAATTCCACTTATAATTGACATTGGCCAAACCACCTAAGCTCTAAGTCCAATGTGAGTAGGATCACTAAGGCCCAGTTCGGCTTTGATTTTTAGATGGACTTTTAGAAGAAAAAGTGCTTTTATATTAAAAGCATTAAAGAACAGATGTAAAACCAGAAACTTTTTCAACTTAAGAAAAGTGCTTTTTCTCAGATGAAAAAGCAGAAATTTGGTGCTTTTGGGGCTGATATTACTTTTTTAACCTTATTTGTTCTTCTTCTAAATATTTAATTATAAATATTTAATTATTATATTTAAATATTTGAATATAGTTTATATATTCTAAGTAAATTTAATAAATAATTAATATGAATTACTTAGAAATATTTAAAATTAATATTATATATTAAAATATTAACAATAAGTTATACTAAATTATTTTTTATATTATTGCTAAAATATCATAATATTAACTAATTTGAATATTATTTAAATACATATTTTTTACTTTATAATATCATGTCTAAAATGGGCATTTTATTTCTCAAAAGTACTTTTTGACAGTAATACCAAATACTCAAATTTTCAAAAGCACTTTTCCACATTACTTTTCAAAAGCACTTTTCAAAAAGTATTGCCAAACTAGCCCTAAGCCATGCTTCATAACTGGAAAAATAAGCATCGTGGAAATACATGTTGCTCAGGCAAAGAAAGATGATGGAGAGTTAACTAAAATGGGCACTAAATGTTTTTCGAGAGATCTTCTCCAAATCATTAGTATGGCTATTGAAATCGTGAGTATCAACATGTAGGTTCCAGATCCAAGTGGTAGTAGCAGGTCCCTTAGCTATTGTTCTTGAGAAGTGGCTTGGTCTAACGTATTTCTTGAAAGAAGTTTTTACGAGATCTTTATTTACCAAAATTATGAAATATACCACATGCTATTATGAATCAACATTTTTTCATACTATACTAAGGTAAAGTTGTTAATAACAAAAAATATATTTTTAACCACATTTTAAAGTCTTAAATGTCCTAAATTAAAGAATTTATGAGTTGTTTATGGTGTTCCTGCTTGGCACCATTATCTCAAATAGTATCATACCCCATAATACAGTACAAGAAAGCCTTTTTTATTTGTATAATTAACATCGACCTTATAATATTTGAGTTCACAGTTCAAATAGTTTGTAGCTTTAATTATAAAAACTTATATAAATTTAATTTGAAAAAACACTTATATTAAGTTATATGCCTTTTTATAATACGTAAATTAATTAAAAATATAAAATTTATAATATATATAGCATTTATAAAATTTCATAACACTTATTATAAATAATATAAAATTTTATCATAATTTTAGAAAATTATTTTTTATAAATAAATTATGATAAAAAACTATAATATCTTTTATGAATAAGTATATATATATTTTAATAATATATAACAAGGATACATAAATAAATTATGTCCATACTTGATAATAACTTTTATAAATAAATATATTATAACATTTTTATAACAATTAAAAAGTAAATTTTTTGACCATAACTTTAGAATTTTTTTAGGATTTAAATAATATATATTTTTGTTATAACTTTATAAATACACAAATTATTTTTATAATATAATTATTTTTAAATTTATAATATAATTTTTTTGCTATAACCATTCTAAACACTTATATGTGTTTATACTTATAAAATAATTTTTATAATTTACATAAAATAATTTTTTAAATTAGATCTGGATGACACTCAAATCAAATTATTAAATTATTAAGTGATTTTCCCAACACTACTCGAATCTAATTATTATGACTCTTTTTAAAGAACAAAATTTACAACCCATACATATATCAATGTAAAATTGGCTTCTTTAATATAAACTCGATTAAATAAAACATCAACGTATGAAGAAATGAGTAGTTGAAAAGTTAGGAAGAAATGAAGGCTTGCACCAATTGTATATAAGATTGATAGGTTAAAGACAAGTTTTCAATGTACAATCCCGATTCTGCCCGGGCCTCAAAAGCCCAATACACCCAATTCACGCCCAAACCCAACAAGCCCAAATCAGACCAAAAAAAACAAACAAAACAAAAAAAAAACCAATTAAAATTACAGCCCAAAAACAAATTGAAGACTCGATGGCCCAAAGTGTTAAACACTTTTAGAAAAAACCTAATCTCCCTAACCCTAGGTGCGCCGCACCTAGGTATTCAACCACCCTCTGTCGCCGCTCCTCTAACACCACCAACTCCTCTGCCACCGCCGTTGATCCCCTAGGCCTGCAAAACAAAAACAAGAAGAAAGCAGAGAAGCAAGAAGCAAGAAGCAAGAAGCAAGAAAAAAAAATAGAAAACTAAAGATTGTATTTGGCTATAAAAGGAGCCTCAAACAAACAATGTTTTCTTAGGGACACTAATATTGAAATACGAAAAAAGCAGTCAAAAAAAAAAAGAAAAAAGGTGATTCTTATCTAACTTTCTTGAAGTTTTTTTCCTGAATTTATTTTCTTTAAAATCATTCATCATTGCGTTAGAAGACAAAGAAAAAGTGAAAGAGGAACCTTACCTTGTGAATCGGCCATTGATCTCTCCTTTAGCTTCGTTGAAATCGAAGCCGAAAAAGGATCTCAAGGCCGAAGAGCCACCCCTCCAAAGTTCGAATACACCGGTCGCCGGTGATAGGGGCAGATCAGCGTTTGAGCCAAAACGGGCTAAGGTTCGGCCGAATAGGGAAAATGGGGGTGTTTAGTTTTCTGCTTTTGATTCTTAAGTGGTTAAGTGTGTTAGTTTTGAGGTTTTTTTTTAGTTTTAATGATGTATATAAAACGACACCGTTTAGGGCCTGTTTCATGGCTCCAAAACCGTGCCGTATGGGCATTAACCGTGCGACCTGACTCGACTACCCTGGGATCCGCGTGTTTCTGCAGTGAGGGGATAATTACACGATAGGTCCTTCCCTTTGGCATGTGCATTCAATTGCGCCTTGTTTGTTTTATTTCTTTTTTTAAATTGGTTTGGGTCCGCCTCAACAAGGATCTAGAATAATTCCAGTTTTAGTCCTTGTGTATGTGCGCAAATTGCACGCTGGTCCCCCTGTTAGTTTCTTTATTTTCAGATTATCCCTTTTGTTTTAAATCTGTTTTAATTAAGTTTATCATCTACACAATGCTTATTTTTTTTAGGGATTCATTTAAATTTTCATTCTTTTTTTTGCCGAGATTACTTTATTAACTTTGCTTTGTTTAAGAAAATCATTGTTTTAAAATTCTTATATTATATTATCCTAACATTTTGTGTAATATTCCATTTAAATATTTATATATATTTATACACATATGTCATTTTAACTGAATTTTCCATTTAAATATTTATTATTTTAAAATTCTTAATATTTTTATGTATGTGTTGAGCTATTTTAGTAACTTTACTTTGTTTTTATAAAATCATTACTTTTAGGTTCTTTTTTATATTATATTAACACCTTATGTAATATTCATTTAAATGTTTTTATATTTGTATATGCATAATTCATAGTAAAACTAGTTTGATCTTATACATATGTTTAATTCCATTTTATTCTTGCACATTTTTTTTAAAATTTATTTATGTATATATATTTATATATGTTTTTTTTAAATCTATTATATGTATAAGTATTTCCTAATCTTATATTTTATTATGTATTTTTATTCTCCTTTTTATATTCTATGTATCATTTAAATTCTCCTTTATCGTATATATTGTCAATTTTAAATAAACGAATTTTGTTAAAATATTTTGCGTATTATTTGATTTGAATGTCACCCTTTTGCAACATCAATTTAAAAATTTATATATATGCTCTTTATTTTTCTTGTAGATCATTTTAAGTTTTAGCACATGTTACTCATTCGTTAATCCACCTTTTTTAGAAATTATTTTTGTATCATGTTGGTTTTATATTGTCTGGTGTTATTATCTTCATGTTGTTTCACACATATTTGCTACATCGTATTTACTCGTTTTTTTATGCATTATTAAATCAATTGTTCTTCATCCATGCTTATAAATTTAGTTATAGTATTCGTTGATCAGTTATATCTTATTGTTTGTTTTGTCAATTGGTTCCTTAAGTGTATAATATTTTTATTCACCGAGTATAGTACTTTATTTGTGCATATTACCCCACGTTTATAACCCCGTTTTCGTTTACAAATATTGCTTTATATTTGTCAACCTTTTGGTTTTAAAGTTAATTATCTTGTTTTATTTCAAGCCAAAATTAACGCGTTTTAAGCTGGCTTTACAATTATTCGTTTGAAAATTCCTTAAAACGAAGGCAATATTTGATGCTTGAAAATTCGGAGAATCGTGCCCTATCGTGCTGGGTTTCGATTTCTCGTTTGTTCAAAATAATCGAATAGTCCTTTGGAATTTCACTCGTGTTTTTCTAAATTCTAGAACAAGGCAATGTTTGATATTTGGAAATTCGGGGAATCATGCTTTATCGTGCTGGATTTTGATTTCTCGTTTGTTCAAAATAATCGAATATTCCTTTATAATTTCATTCGTATTTTTTTAATTCTAAAACAAAGCAATGTTCAATGTTCGGAAGTTCGAGGAATCGTGCCCTACTGTGCTGGGTTTCGATTTTTCGTTGGACTAAATAATTGGACATCCTTTTGTAATTTTCAATGTATAAATTTTTGGAAGTCAAATTTATCGTGTTCTCAAGGGAATAAAGTATTGTATCCTATCGTGTTGGATATGACGCTGCATTTCTTTGAAACAAGAGAATTTTGACTATCAACTTGAGCTATTCAAATTTCTTAAGGAACCATATTTCAAAAATAGCTTCAAATCTCAGACATAAGGACAATACTTAATCAATTTGGTACCAATTTTGGGCGTTACGAGGGTGCTAATCCTTCCTCGTACATAACCGACTCCCGAACACATTTTTCTCAAATTTCGTAGACCAAAATTGTTGTTTTAGTAAATCAAAATGTTTTATTAAAATGATCAAATTTCTTAGTGATCCGATCACACCTAAACAAAAAAAAATTGGTGGCGACTCCCATTTTTCTCGTTTTCATTTCCAATACCAAAGTCGATCCCCGTTTTTAAAAAAAGGGTTTCGATAGCTTGATGACTCCACTGGAGACCCAAATAAGAGAGTGAACCCATAAAATTGATTATTTGCTGTTCTTTTGTTAATAAATTGAAAATTTGTTTTGAAAATCATGATTTCTTCGATTGCATCCGATTATATAATTGTTATGGTTCAGGTCTTGTAGAATAAAATTGCATTGCATTGCATGACCGCTGTGGTCACACCTTTTAAGTGGGAGTAAGAAACTATGTTTTCGTGAGGTTTTCACATCCGTATGGGCTAATGGATTGCTTCCGGGATACATCCGTACCTATGATTTCGTGAGATTTTCATCTCCGCATAGTCATAGGGAAATTTATTCCCCTGAACCGAACTCGATCCATATAAGCCTATAATGGGTGAGGATCGAGGAATTTACTGGTTCGGGTACCCTTACTCTAGAACCAAACCACATATAGTGAACCCTAAGAGCCTTCTTTAGGTGGAACTAGGTTAAATTGTAGTAGTCGCCCATATATATGCTTGGACTATCTTTATTTTACTTGTATTTTATTATTAATATTTGATATTGATTTGTCTTGTTTTGACTGTATTTTGCATAATATTGCATACTAAAGGAGGTGTTGATTTATATTCGATTACTATTAGAAGATTTAACATGGAGAATGAATTTCTTAGTAAAGTTGAGGATAATGCGGCCATCCGTGCATGGTTAGAGAGGTTACAATCGGAGAAAGAGGATAGCCTAGCAGAAGGATATACATCAGAGTTACACAAATTCAATTGCATCAATGTAGTGCAGAATGAGTTGGAAGAATTGAAAGATATATGGGCTCGTTGGGACAAGGGAACCAAATAATTGTTCTATCAGAGCTATGGTGATATAGCCTACTTGCTCGATATTAAGGTGGACAAGTGTCTGTTCCGAGTCATGGCCCAGTTTTGGAACTCTGCTTACAATTGTTTCACTTTTGGGGAAGTGGATTTGGTGCCTACCGTAGAGGAATATACTACCCTGCTGAGGTGTCCAAAGGTACAAGTCAGAAAAGCTTATGTTAAGGTTTTTAATGGTCCAACTTTTGTGAAGAAATTGATGGCTATTTCGGGGATGAGCGAGCCTTGGGTCACTACTCGAATTCAATAAAAGGGGGATGGTAAGTGTATTCCTTTGGAGAATTTGAGAGATTTGGTTTTAACGCACCCGGATGAGAGGAAGAGGATCAATATCTTTGCTTTAAGCATATATGGATTGGTGATTTTTCCTAAGGCTTTGAGGCATGTGGATGAGGCAGTCACTGACTTATTTAACCGTATTGAGAAAGGAATCACACCTGTACCCGTAATATTGGCTGAGACGTTCAGATCCTTGAGCATGTGTCGGAAGACAAGCGAGGGGTGGTTTATTGGATGTGCACAACAATTGATAGTGTGGTTTCATGGGTATTTTTAGAAAGTGAACAAAGTTTCTTACCGAGTCTTTTCTGAAAGTTATTCCCCGTTAAAGGAAGAGGCAGTCATGCAGAAAAGAGACGATATTTCAGAGAAAAAATGGATGGAAATTCTTCAAAATATCAAGGAAGAGGATATAGAGTGGAGAGTTTTTTGGATGGTTCCCGATGAGATCCTATATTGACGCGGGAATTTTGATTGGGTACCATTGCCAGGAATTTGGGGAGCTACTGGGTATACTCCATTACTTGTATTAAGGCAATATAAATCGAGACAGTTTGTACCCACGACTTACGGGTTCGCTCAGTGTAAATTCTCCTATAAAGGTGACCACTATAAGAAGAAGGTTTGAGAACTTTTTGATGCTTGGAAGCAAACCCACTGGATGAAGAGTTTGGCCGTCGGTTCTATGGTGACGCCTGAATACAATAGATGGTTTAGGAGAAGGGTCAATGACAATATTCCTAGGCCAAGTTTAGAAGATACTCGACCTGTGGAGGAACGATTACAAGTTGCCCCGTCAGAGTTAGAAATTATAAAACAGAATTTTGAGAAGAAGAGTGTTGAGCTTGGGAAAAGGATCGAGCAGTTGGAGGAAGAAAAGATGCATCTGAGATTAGACATAGATGTTCAGAGGTCAGAAGCTGAGAAGTGGAGAAAAGAGAAAAGTAAGGCAAAAGAGGACCTGGACAGTTTGAAGGCAGATTATAAAAAATTACGCATGTCTATGAGGACTGCTGGGCTAGGTAAAACATCAGAACAATGGCGCCAGGAAATTTGAGAGGAAAAGACCAAAGCCGATCGATGGGAAAGGAAATTCCGATAAGCTAAGGCACGAAATAAGGATTTAGAGGAGAGTCTGTCAGAAAGCAGTAATGAACGAGATGAATTAAGGGCTAGAGTGGCAGAACTTGAGAAATCTCTTCATCTGTATTGAAGCCGTAATACCGTAATGGAACTGAGAGCAAGCCTGGATAAGGTAGAAGAAATGAAAAGAAAAATCGAAGAATTAGAAGTGTCATTACAAAGCTGTGAGATGCGGATTGAGTTTTTTGAAGCAAGTGAGGAACGTTGGAAGGAACAACTTCACCATTCGCAAGACCAAGTCAGAAACAAAGATTACATTATAGGAGAAGCCATAACCCAGATTCGGGAGGTAGCCGATTACTTGCAAGCTTTGGCAGTACAAGCAGACATACTGAGTGTGAAGTACGAATTGGAGTCAGATCGGGGGCAGGCGCTAGCCTCATTGTTTAGGAAAATTAAGGCTCTGAGCGTTAGGGCGAAGTCTTATTTGTAACTCAGTTTTATATAAAAAAAATTATTTTCTAGTAAAGTTTTCTAAATGGAATTGAATCAAAATTGATCCCTCTTTTGCATTTATGCATTTATGCATTTACATTACATTACATCATATGCATTAAAGGCCATAAAAAATCTAATTAATTAAAAATGTTTCAGTAATCTGGAAACCGACGAAAATCTCTCAAGTACATATCCCTACGGTACCCAAGGAAAAACTAGAGCAATGAATAAAAAACTAGAAAGACTGGAACAAATGCAGAAAGAGATACAATAGCAGATACAAGCACAAGTGTAAGAACAGTTAGCTAAAATCCAGAAGGAAATAAAGGACCAAATGTTGGAATCACAAAGTAATATAATGGAAGAGCTAACCCGACTACTGACTAGTAGGACGGACAAAGGAAAGGGCCCTATGGCCGATACTGGAAATAACAATGAAGATTCTCTTTACCCCCTGGTTTTACCCCGGCAAATGCTCAAATGCAGCATGAGATACACACACAGAGGCTATCCGTTACTGAAAATCCTCCCTACCCCCTGGTTTCACCCTGACGAATACTCAAACACAACCCGAGCTGCACACGCAAATGCCGTTCCTAACAATCAGGCCCCAACAATTTCAGGCCAATACCTAGATGCCAATCAACTATCAACCAGGCTCAGGCTCTAATCCAGGGGATAACCCTATTAATCCTACAATTCCTAATCTGATAATATGGCAGAAAACGAGAGAGTCAGAATAGGACTCTTAAAAGAATTGAAAGACCGATGCAGGTGGTTAGAGGAAATGTTCAAAGTGATAGAAAGTGCTGACTATCACTGTGGGATCGATGCTAAAGATTTGAGCTTGGTCCCAGACTTAGTCATTCCCTCCAAGTTCAAAATGTCGGAATTTGAGAAGTACAATGGAATGAGCTGCCCTGAAGCTCATATTACTATGTTTTGTAGACGAATGACTGGGTATGTCAACAACGACCAGTTATTGATTCACTGTTTCCAAGATAGTCTGGTTGGGGCGGCATCCAAATGGTATAACCAATTGAGCCATACTAAGATTAATTCATGGAAAGACCTAGCTCAAGCCTTTATGAAGCAATACAGTCACGTGACGGATATGGCCCCTAATAAAATCACATTACAAAATATAGAGAAGAAGTAAAGTGAGAGCTTCAGACAGTACGCCCAAAGATGGAGAGAGGTTGCGATGCAAGTCCAACCATCTCTTCTGGAGAAAGAAACGACCATGCTCTTTATCAATACACTGAAGGCTCCATTCATCAACCACATGCTGGGGAGCGCTACTAAGAGCTTATCAGACATAGTGATGTTTGGAGAGATGATAGAAAACGCGATAAGATGCGAGAAGATTTAAGCAGGGGAAAGTGCTAAGAAATCAGCCCCGAGAAGGAAAGAAAATGAGGTGAACAACACGAGCGTGTACGATAAGAGTTATTCTAAGCCAGTCACCATGAGCCAATCCTGTGGTGATAATTTCGCGACCGATGAATAATGAAGCAGGAATACAAATGGCGCCAAGAGTCATAATTCAGAAGCCAGTATCCTTCCCATATAAGGATGGCAAAAAGGTCCCTTGGAATTACGACTGCAACGTGACAATCTCGGGGGAGGAAAGCCAGGCTAATGCTTCACAGGAGAACCAAGATGTAGGTTTTTATACACGTAGTGGGAGACGATATGATCCCGCGGGTACAAGAACCAAAATTGTCAAAGAAAAGACCCTAATAGATGAGCGAAGGAAGTAGAAGACAATCAGACCTGAATCACCAGTCAATAAGCCAGTGACTGAAAAGGAGGCTAAAGAATTTTTAAAGTTCTTAAAGCACAGCGAATATAGTATTGTAGAACAGCTACATAAGCAGTCAGCTCATATCTCAGTGCCAGCCTTACTTATGAGTTCGGAAACACATCGGAACACGTTAATGAAGGTACTAAACGAGACCTATGTCGTGAATGACATCTCTGTCAACAAGCTAGATCGTCTCGTCAATAATATAAGCGCTGATAATTTCATATTTTTCAATAATGATGAAATACCGCCCGGGGGAATGGGGTCAACAAAAGCACTACACATCACCACCCGCTGCAAAGGATATACATTATCGGGAGTATTGATTAACAATGAGTCTGCACTAAATGTCCTACCCCTATCTACGCTGAATAGGTTGCCAGTGGATAGTTCCCATATGAAGACATGCCAAAATATAGTGAGGGCATTTGATGGCACTGAAAGGAAGATAATTGAAAGGATTGAAATACCCCTCTCAATCGGTCCAAGCACATATGAGATAGATTTCTTAGTGATGGACATCAAGCCTTCTTACAATTATTTGTTGGGAAGGCCATGGATTCACTCGACAAGGGCGGTGTCATCGTCATTACATCAAGAGCTCAAATTTATAAGGAAGGCCGATTGGTGACCGTGAACGCAGAAGAAGATATCATTGTATCCGTTACCAGCAATGCACCATATGTGAGGACAGATGATGAAGCCATAGAATATTCTTTTCAGTCGTTAGAATTTGTAAATGCGACATTTGTTGTTGAAGGAAATAAGGTTCCAACGCCCAGAATCTTCAAAACTACAAGAATGGGCCTACAACTAACGGTTAGAAAAGGAGCTTTGCCCGAGAGAGGCTTAGAAGAAGCCTACAAGGAAGAATTGAGGCACCTATGCTCATGGGCAAACGAGACTGTTTTGGCTTAGGATTCAAGCCAGATGCAAAATAAAAGAAAAATGAGCAAGAGAAGAAACAAGAAAGGAAAAGAGCGCGTTTAACCGGGAAAGAGATTAAGTAGGAGCCGATGACCTTTCCTCACATATCTAGAACATTCGTGTCGGGAGGGATTATTTACTCTGAAGGAAGATCGACAAAGAAAGGGTTTGTCGAAGAAATGTTGAAAAACTTGAGCATTAACGCCACATACGAAGAAGAAACTGAAGTAGAAAATTTGTCGGGCATTCGCCCTTATGAGCCGGAAGGTGTTCTGAATAATTGAACTGCGGAAGAGATTCCTATAGTCTTTAGAATTAACACAGAGTAATGCCCAAAATTCACTTATTACTCTAGGCCTAGAAGTAATAAGTGTCCTTTTGTGAAATAGGCTTATGTTCAAAATCGTTATTTCAATGACATGCATCCTTTTGTCTTATTCCATATAAATATTATCTTATTCTTTCATTCATAATCATACCATACACATCATTGTTCTTAGATTCTTTTGTTCTTTGTATCTTCCTTCACACCTATAACAGGTCTCCAGATATCAACGATATGAGCGACGTTGCCACTGACTCAGAGTCTCCTTTTGAGCGGGATATGTGTCTAGAGGGATCTCAGGACTTTGAAGATGACAAAGATTGTAACTTATCCCCTGATTTGTTAAGGATGGTAGAACAAGAGGAGAAACAGATTTTACCTCACAAAGAGTCAGTAGAAGTCGTGAACTTGGGAGATGAACTAGAAATGAAAGAAGTAAAGATCAGAGCTTGCATTACCACTGAGACAAAGCGAGACCTTATTGAGTTACTTTAAGAGTTCAAGGATGTCTTTGCATGGTCGTATCAAGATATGCCTGGGCTGAGTACTGACATTGTGGTACACAAGCTCCCCATTAAAGAAGAATGCAAGCCAGTTCAATAGAAGCTCCGAAGGATGATGCTGGATGTTTTGTTGAAAATAAAAAAGGAGGTCAAAAAGTAATTCGATGTTGGTTTCTTACAAGTAGTTAAGTACTCGGAATGGGTAGCCAACATCGTCCCCATCCCTAAAAAAGATGGAAAAGTACGGATGTGTGTAGACTACAGAGACTTAAACAAAGCCAGCCCGAAGGATAATTTCCCGTTGCCTCATATTAACACCTTAGTGGACAACATGGCAGGTTACTCATTGTTCTCCTTCATGGATAGTTTCTCAGGGTACAATCAGATCAAGATGCACCCTGAAGACATGAATAAAACTACATTTGTAACTATGTGGGGAACTTTTTGCTATAAGGTGATGCCATTCGGATTGAAAAATGCAGGAGCAACATATCAGAGAGCCATGGTAACCCTGTTCCATGATATGATGCACAAAGGAATTGAAGTCTATGTCGACGACATGATCGCCAAATCCCGGACAGAAGAAGAGCCTGTGCAAGTCTTGAGGAAATTATCTTTGAGGTTGAGGAAATTCCAGCTGAAACTGAATCCAGCAAAATGTACATTCGGGGCCAGGTCAGGGAAACTGCTAGGATTCGTAGTCAGTGAAAAAGGGATTGAGATTGACCCAGATAAAGTCAAAGCCATACAAGAATTACCTCTGCCGTATACTCAAAAGGAAGTTCAGGGATTCTAAGGGAGACTAAATTATATCGTTCGGTTAATTTCACAACTAACCGAGAAATGTGACCCCATATTTCGTCTCCTTAAGAAACATAACCCTAGTGTTTGGGATGAGGAGTGCCAGAAGATGTTTGACAAGGTTAAGCTATATTTTTCTAATGCCCCAGTGTTGGCACCACCTAGTCCAGATAAGCCACTGATACTGTATTTGGCGGTATTTGAAAATTCTATGGGATGTGTACTTGGCCAACACGATGAGTCAGGAAGGAAAGAAAGAGCGATATATTACCTTAGTAGGAAGTTTACTGAGTGTGAGACGAGATACTCGCCAATTGAAAAGTTGTGTTGTGCCCTAATCTGGACAACCCGAAGACTGAGACAATACATGTTATACCACACAACCTGCCTGATTTCTAAACTGGATCATCTGAAGTACTTGATGGAGTCAACTGCTTTAAAGGGAACAATGGCCCGATGGCAAATTTTGCTTTCCGAATTTGATATCGTATATGTAAACCAGAACACTGTAAAAGGGAGTGCAATAGTAGATTTTCTAGCCAGTAGAGCTCTTGAAGACTACGAGCCTCTAGAAGACTGGCCAGTGACTATGTCTTGGACGAGGAGATCCTATAGAAAAGAAAGAAAGATCAGGTACTGTTAAGATGTGTAGACGTTGTTGAGGCTAAGATAATCTTGGAAGAAGTCCAAGAGGGTGTCTGTGGGACACACGTTAATGGCTTTACAATGGCCAGGCAAATTATGAGGTTTGGTTATTATTGGTCCACCATGGAATGAGACTGTATTAACTATGCCAAAAGATATCATAAATGCCAAATCTATGGATACAAGATTAATGTGCCTCCTTCACCTCTACATGTTACGACTTCTCCGTGGCCTTTCTCAATGTGAGGCATGGATGTGATTGGGCCAATTTCACCAAAAGCTTCAAATGGGCATCGATTCATCTTTGTGGTCATCGATTATTTCACCAAGTGGGTGGAGGCCGCTTCAATGCCAATGTTACGAAATCGAAAGTTAGCAAGTTCTTGAAAAAGGAAATTATCTGTTGATATGGAATGCTAGAAAAAATCACATCTGGCAATGCATTGAATTTGAAAAAGAGTACGATAGTAGAGGTCTGCAGACAGTTCAAGATCAGATACCACAACTCGTCACCGTATCGCCCGAAGATGAACGGTGTAGTCGAGGCAGCTAATAAGAGCATCAAGAAGATTGTGGGAAAGATGATTGAAACTTATAAAGATTGGCATGAGAAGTTACCGTTCACCTTTTATGCTTATCGAACGTCCATCAGAACCTCTACTTGGGCAACGCTTTTCTTATTGGTCTATGGAATAGATGCGGTTTTACCCATTGAGGTCGAGATTCCTTCCCTCAGAGTTATGTCAGAGGTAAAGCTGGATGAGGCAGAATGGATCCAGTCCCGATACGATCAGTTGAATTTGATTGAAAAAAAGAGGCTAAGAGCTATACGTCATGGTCAAATGTACTAAAAACGGATGATGCGAGCTTACAACAAAAAGGTTCATCCCAGAGAATTCTACGAAGGAGACCTGGTATTAAAAAAGATCTTGCATATACAAAAGGACTTTAGAGGAAAATGGATGCCGAATTGAGAAGGACATTATGTGGTGAAGAATGCCTTTTCTGGAGGAGTGTTGATATTGACCGAAACAGATGGCAAGACTTTACCCAATCCTGTAAATTCAGATTCGGTTAAGAAATACTTCGCTTAAAAAAAAGGGAGAGGCGAAGGTGAAAACTCACAAAGAGCACCTTGAGACCAAAGGGATTTTGAATTGAAAACTCGTAAAGGGCGATTCAAGCTATTGATCAAAGGTGAGGCATGCGGTACTCTTGTAATATCTGAATTAGCAAGGAAGAGAGATGTTACATCTTGGGGCATCAATAAGAGTACTTTAAGTTCCCTAAACACATATTGGGCTAAAAAAGGGGGTCCTCAAAAAGTTCGTATAGAGACGTTCATGCTGCGATACATGAGGCACCTATTTTCCTTTTATTTATTTTGTATCCCAGCAATATTTACTTTCTGTGATTAATCTATTCCTTTCAAATTTTGTTTTCTGATAAATTTTAGTTCTGTCCATTGTTACGATATTTCTCAAGCATTCTGCATTGAAATAACAATTAGTGGACTAATGACACTTCTACAAAAGGAGTTCTGTATATTACTCTGAAAGCTTCTAAATAGTACAGGAACCTGAAACAGAACTATTATTTAGAACTAATCAAACTTAAATATTAGAAATATTTGAGAAAGAATAGTTTAAATTGGGACTACTTCTTCAGTTTTTTTTTGTCCAAAATATAAGCTGAACAGGAAGACAGGGTACTGTTTCAGTGACAAAACCTTGATAAACAAAAAGTAATGGCAACCCAAACATTAAAAAGGGATCATTCTCATAACATGCTGCACTCATGCATTTATAGATCATTTATGACATACCTAGTTAGGAGCATTTTGATTTATTTCGATCATAATATCCTAATTATTTGGCATAAGTATAGAAACATGAAACCGATTCTACAGATCATGTCCATAGAGGATGGTGTAGCAACATCGGTGAATTACAGATCTTGTCTCCCTAAGCATTAGTGGAGCAGGTCAAAGACGATAAGCCTTAACCCCCTAAGCAGTAGGGTAACAGGCCGAATTACAGATCTTGTCTCCTTAAGCATTAGTGGAGTAGGTCGAAGACAATGAGCCTTAACCCCAAAAATAGTAGGGTAACAGGCCAAATTACAGATATTAGCACCCTAAGCAGTAGGGGAACAGATCGAAGTTGATGGGCCTTAACCCCCTAGGCAGTAGGGTAACAGGCTGAAAATTATAGATTTTATCTCCCTAAAATGGAGTTGGAGCGGCTAAAAGCTACAGCAGATCTCCTTGAAGTTTCAGCGAATCTCTTCTCCCTGAAATGGTGTTGGAGCAGTTAGAAGCCACAACAGATCTCCTTGAAGTTTTAGCGCATCTATTTTCCCTGAAATGGCGTTGAAGCGGCTTGAAGCTACAGTAGATCTCCTTGAAGTTTTAGCGGATCTCTTTTCCCTGAAATGGCGTTGGAGCGGTTAGAAGCCACAGCAGATCTCCTTGAAGTTTCAACGGATCTCTTATCTTTGAAATGGCGTTGGAGCGGCTCGAAGCCACAACAGATCTCCTTGAAGTTTCAGCGGAGTAGATTGAAGTCACAAATCTTATCTCTCTGAAGTTATAGTGGAGCAGACTGAATATAGCAAATCTTACTTCCCTGAAGTGGCAGTGGAACAGATTGAAGCTATAATTGCAGATCTTATCTCTCTAAAGTTGCAGTAAAGCAAATCAAACCTTATCTCCTTTAAGTTTCAGTAGAGTAGATTGAAGTCACAAGTCTTATCTCCCTGAAGTTGCAGTGGAGCAGACTGAAGATAGCAAATCTTATTTCTCTGAAGTTAAGTGGAGTGGATCGTAGTAATAAGACGCAATGGACTAGAATGAAGCTACCTAAAGAAGAGGAGTACCAAAGAAGTCAAAACTCGGTGAGACCGGACAAAATCAGTCTTTCTTAAAAGTCTTTGCTCTGTTCTTGTTACACGACAATGAGTAAAGAGGGGCAGCTGTACAATCCCGATTCTGCCCGGGCCTCAAAAGCCCAATACACCCAATTTATACCCAAATCCAACAAGCCCAAATCAGGCAAAAAAAAAACAAACAAAACAAAAAAAACAATTAAAATTATAGCCTAAAAACAAATTGAAGGCCTGATGACCCAAAGTGTTAAACACTTTCAGAAAAAACCTAATCTCCCTAACCCTAGGTGCGTCGCACCTAGGTCTTCAACCACCCTCTTTCGCCGCTCCTCTGACACCACCAACTCCTCTGCCAACGTCGTTGACCCCCTAGGTCTTCAAAACAAAAATAAGAAGAAAGCAGAGAAGCGGGAAGCAAGAAAAAAAAAAGAAAACTAAAGATTGTATTTGGCTATAAAAGGAGCCTGAAACAAACAATGTTTTTTAGGGACACTAATATTGAAATACGAAAAAAGCAGTCAAAAAAGAAAAAAGAAAAAATGTGATTCTTATCTAACTTTCTTGAGGTTTTTTTCCCGGATTTATTTTCCTTAAAATCATTCATCATTGCGTTAGAAAACAAAGAAAAAGTGAAAGAGGAACCTTACCTTGTGAATCGGCCACTGATCTCTCCTTTAGCTTCGTTGAAATCGAAGCCGAAAAAGGATCTCAAGGCCAAAGAGCCACCCCTCCAAAGTTCGAATACACCGGTCGCCGGTGATAGGGGCAGATCGGCGTTTGAGCCAAAAGGGGCCGAATAGGGAAAAGGGGGTGTTTAGTTTTCTGCTTTTGATTCTTAAGTAGTTAAGTGTGTTAGTTTTAAGGTTTTTTTTTTTAGTTTTAATGATGTATATAAAATGAAACCGTTTAGGGCCTGTTTCAGTGGCTCCAAAACAGTGCTGTATAGGCCTTAACCGTGCGACCCGACCCGACTACCCTGAGATCCGGGTGTTTCTGCGGTGAGGGGATAATTACACGATAGGTCATTCCCTTTGGCATGTGCATTCGATTGCGCCTTGTTTGTTTTATTTCTTTTTTTAAATTGGTTTGGTAAGTTGTGTTTATTTTCAATTGGGTCCGCCTCAACAAGGATCTAGAATAATTCCAGTTTTAGTCCTTGTGTATGTGCGCAAATTGCACGCTGGTCCCCCTGTTGGTTTCTTTATTTTTAGATTATCCTTTTTGTTTTAAATCTGTTTTAATTAAGTTTATCATCTACACAATGCTTATTTTTTTTAGGGATTCATTTAAATTTTCATTCTTTTTTTTGTCGAGATTACTTTATTAACTTTGCTTTGTTTAAAAAAATTATTGTTTTAAAATTCTTATATTATATTATCCTAACATTTTGTGTAATATTCCATTTAAATATTTATATATATATTTATACACATATGTCATTTTAGCTGAATTTTCCATTTAAATATTTATTACTTTAAAGTTCTTAATATTTTTATGTATGTGTTGAGCTATTTTGGTAACTTTACTTTGTTTTTATAAAATTATTGCTTTTAGGTTCTTTTTTATATTATATTAACACCTTATGTAATATTCATTTAAATGTTTTTATATTTGTATATGCATAATTCATAGTAAAACTAGTTTGATCCTATACATATGTTTAATTCCATGTTATTCTTGCACATTTTTTTTAAAATTTATTTATGTATATATATTTATATATGTTTTTTTTAAATCTATTATATGTATAAGTATTTCCTAATCTTATATTTTATTATGTATTTTTATTCTCCTTTTTATATTCTATGTATCATTTAAATTCTCCTTTATCGTATATATTGTCAATTTTAAATAAACGAATTTTGTTAAAATATTTTGCGTATTATTTGATTTGAATGTCACCCTTTTGCAACATCAATTTAAAAATTTATATATATACTCTTTGTTTTTCTTGTAGATCATTTTAAGTTTTAGCACATGTTACTCATTCGTTAATCCAACTTTTTTAGAAATTATTTTTGTATCATGTTGGTTTTATATTGTTTGGTGTTATTATCTTCATGTTGTTTCACACATATTTGCTACGTCGTATTTACTCGTTTTTTTATGCATTATTAAATCAATTGTTCTTCATCCATGCTTATAAATTTAGTTATAGTATTCGTTGATCAGTTATATCTTATTGTTTGATTTGTCAATTGGTTCCTTAAGTGTATAATATTTTTATTCATCGAGTATAGTACTTTATTTGTGCATATTACCCCACGTTTATAACCCCGTTTTCGTTTACAAATGTTGCTTTACATTTGTCAACCTTTTGGTTTTACTGTTAATTATCCTGTTTTATTTCAAGCCAAAATTAACGCGTTTTAAGCTGGCTTTACAATTATTCGTTTGAAAATTCCTTAAAATGAAGGCAATATTTGATGCTTGAAAATTCGGGGAATCGTGCCCTATAGTGCTGGGTTTCGATTTCCCGTTTGTTAAAAATAATCGAATATTCCTTTAGAATTTCACTCGTGTTTTTCTAAATTCTAGAACAAGGCAATGTTTGATATTTGGAAATTCGGGGAATCATGCTTTATCGTGCTGGATTTTGATTTCTCGTTTGTTCAAAATAATCGAATATTCCTTTATAATTTCATTCGTATTTTTTAAATTCTAAAACAAAGCAATGTTCAATGTTCGAAAGTTCGAGGAATCGTGCCCTACTGTGCTGAGTTTCGATTTTTCGTTGGACTAAATAATTGGACATCCTTTTGTAATTTTCAATGTATAAATTTTTGGAAGTCAAATTTATCGTGTTCTCAAGGGAATAAAGTATTGTATCCTATCATGTTGGATATGACGCTGCATTCCTTTGAAACAAGAGAATTTTGACTATCAACTTAGCTATTCAAATTTCTTAAGGAACCATATTTCAAAAATAGCTTCAAATCTTAGACATAAGGACAGTACTTATTCAATTTTGTAACACCCCCTAACCCTAAACCGCCGCCGAAATGAGGTTATGAGGCATTACCGGACATATCAGACAACTTACAAATAATTTACAATTAATATAACTTTCATAGTATAATATAATAATTTAGTCCCTATATTGAACTCTCGAAGTTCAAACACGTATTAAAAGTAGAACGGGACTTGTTCGAGTATTCTGAATTTTTTTTTATAAAAATTTTGGCAGCATTTCTGCTTATTTTTACCTAAAACCTCCTGCAAATTCAAACCAAAACAACCAGCACCAATGTTTCACATTCATATAACTAATATTTATATCATTAACATAATTTTAACTTAATAACTATCATAGCATCATTCAAAATTGATTAAAAACTTCATTCATTTAACAACTTAATGTTCATGTATCAAAATATCATATACTTTCCTTACCATTTCATTTAACCATCTAAATCTTATAATTCAACCTTCACTACCCAAAGTAATATACATATTCAAGTGACTAAACAACACCTATGTACATGCCACCTTTACCCAAAAGAAAAATATACATCACCAAATTTGTGTTGGAGTCGGGAATGTTCTGGATGCTGAGCAGGGACACTTGACTTCTACTAACTGCATGCACTGAACAACCTGTGACACTGAGTACGGATATACTCAAATGGTATTACCATAATTCAAATTATATCAACAATAGTAAAAACATAAATATTAAAATACCTAACAATTAATGTCATATGTATTAATTCATAAATCAATGTATTTTCTCAAACTTAAATTTATATCACTTATGAACATACATTTCATACTTTTCTCTTACTATCACAATTCCAATTCCAATTTCAATTCGTAATTCAATTTCTTTTTCTCATTTCAATGCCTCAAATTCACATTTCAATTTTTCACCCTATTAACGTAACTCGGACTTTGGCGGATACACGGATCCAACCAAACACACCAATATGGCACCCAGTGCCTCATCGGATAGTTCGAAGTAATAGTTGACACCCAGTGTCTCATCGGCCTAGCCGAAGTAAAGTTGGTACCCAGTACCTCATCGAATCTATCCGAAGAAATATAGTGACACCCAGTGTCTCATCGACTCGAGGCCGAAACATCCCTGTACACTTCCAATCCTATGGCATGCCAACTATATCCGACTCAGCCCGACTAGTTAATAGGGTATTCAATTCACAATTCAAATCACCATTCATTTTTCAATCAATACACTTTTCAAATAATCACATATTCCATAATTCACTTATTCAATTCAATTTGATTCAATTTGCATCACTTTCATTTTCACTCAATATTCATATCAATTTCACATACTTACCTCAAGTCTTACTTACCATACATAACAATTAAAAATTCAGCAATCAATAATAATTAAAATTTGAATTATAGTAATACACATCGTAATTCTCCCGTTTTAGTCCTCGATGACTTTCTCCTTTCCTTTCGATGATAATGCTTCCGGTTCTTTGTTGGCTACGAAAATAATAGTAATTTACATTATTATTTACAGCATTAATTATAATAAATAATTAAATTTCTAAATAATTCCTACCTTATTCCCAATTTAATCCTAACTAATCTTAATTATTTTCTTAATCCAATTCACTCTCTTTTTCTATTCAAATTTTGTCTAAACTTATATTTAACTATAAAATTTCCAGCATATTTCCCTAATTTCTAAATTTCTTCAATTTAATCCCTACAACATAAAACTTATAGCCTAGTTTACAATTTAATCCCTTAATCAATTCTAACTTAGAATTCATTCAATTAAATCCCTAATTCCATAATTTGTCCAACATGAACCATATTTGGAAACATATGAACTCTTGAACTATCAACTTAATTTCATCAAAATCTTGTTTTAAAGCTTCTAAAACATCAAAATTAACTAAAAAGGACTTAATTGACTTACCAAATTAACTCCAAGCTTCAAAAACCCTATTTTCCCTTTTTCTTTATTTTTCTTGTCTTCCTTCCTCTGTTTCGAATGCTCTCTGTAACTTTTTTTTTCTTTTTTCTTTTGCGTTTGATTTGTTTTATTTCTTTTATGTTATATTTTATATTTAATTAATTTAATAAATATCTATTTTCATAACAAATACTAATATTACATTTGGATACATATTTATTTTTACATTTGTACCAATAATTTTATTACCATTGTCATTATTTAATTTGTTTCTCAAACAAAAATCTCGTAATTTTAATAATTTAATTATTTATTTAACAAATATCTTTTTACTTAAATTATAAGTGATTAAGTATTTAAATTACAAATGTACCAATGTAATTTTTACACATGTATATTTTTATTACCATACAATTATCTACTATTTAATTTATTTATTTAATAATAATACTAATAATAATAATCTAATATAAAACCATAATGTTAATTAATAATTATAATAATTTAATATAAAACCATAATAATAATCATTATAATATATAAAACCTAAAAAAAATCTTTGATTTTATTTCACCAATATGCCGCCTCATTTGTAGTCAATGGCTTAATTGCCATTTTAATCCTTTTTATTTTCTATTACTTTAGAATTAAACTTTTACCCCTTTTTCAATTTAGTTCTTTTTGCTAATTATTCTAAATTAAGCTAATTTCACCTAATTAAATCCTAATTAGACACACCACTAGGCTCATTAACCTTTTTAATAATTATTTTTGAACTTATTTCACTAAGGTGGAGGCCCTATAACTCACTTTTCCGGTGCCCGTGAATTTCGGGTCATTACAAATTTGGTACCAATTTTGGGCGTTACGAGGGTGCTAATCCTTCCTCGTACGTAACCGACTCCCGAACACATTTTTCTCAAGTTTCTTAGACCAAAATTGTTGTTTTAGTAAATCAAAATGTTTTATTAAAATGACCAAATTTCTTGGTGATCCGATCACACTTAAAAAAAAAAATTGGTGACGACTCCTATTTTTCTCGTTTTCATTTCCAATACCGAAGTTGATCCCCGTTTTCAAAAAAATGGTTTCGACATTCAATATTGTAAATTGAGTTTTGTACGCAGGAGTAATAACTAGGCTGCAGATTGGATTGCATCCAGGTATAAAAAGGAGATATGTATTGATAATAGTGGGAATTTGGTCTTCATTCTTGATAAGGATGGTTTACCGGCGCCTCCTGAGAATGTTTGATTCTTTGGTATAGGAGAAGCTTGTTGTCTTTCTCTAGTGTACTTGGTTGTGGTGAGAGTTTAGTCTGTTACTGTGTGGAGTGTTGTTTTCTCTTGGTAATTTTCCAATACTGTGTACCGTTGATGTTTGATGATTTATGAATTCTGATTCTTTCTGGCTAAAAAAAAAAATAACGTAAATTTTAATTTTGAATCTTGATATTTTGTGTCGATATTCAGTACTCCCATTTGCGGGTATAAATTAGAATACAATGCAAAATTTGAAGGAAATAAAAGAATAGGATGATAAATTGGAATTTTGTTATGATAATATAACAGATTTCCACGGAGGGGATGAAATCTGTTAGGTGGGCCGCCCCATCATCCGTTGGGCATCTAAACCTCGTTTGTAATAAGAAAAGGATTACAGGGACAGTCTAGACAATTGACTGGCCTCAGAAACATGCGCATTACTCACCATGCATGCGATAATACTTTCTAATACGTTGCAATTTTGGCGTTTCCAGTTCCAAGAAGCTCACAACAAGACATAGATTTCCCTTTTCCAGCTTCTTTTCCACATTTGCAGAAATTTACTCGAAAACTGACCATTTTTCCCCCTCTCACCCTACGAGTATTACTCTGCCAGTCCACTTTTCTCTTCGCTTCTTTCAACTGTCGTTCAAAGTCGCCGAGCAAAATCGAAAATCCAGCGCACTTTAATTATCCGCTGAAAAGTGAGCCGTTAGAAATTACATCTCTCTCAATTTCAATTATTCTCGGATCGGATATCCTTCTAAATGTTATTTCAAGTTTTCTTTTAGATCTAAATTTAATTATGTTGTGAATCTATGGCGGTGATCTCTCTCTCTCTCTCTCTCTCTTTTTCGGTTTATGACTTTCACCTTTTTCCTTGATTTTACTTCATACCTTTTTTTTTTAATCTTTCTTATACTGTTTGGATTCAAATTTATGCTGTTGATTTTTCTTTTCTTTTAATTTTACTGTTCATGATTTTTTATTGTGATTGTGAACAATTAGAGTTGAATCATTCGCGTTGTATATTTTTTCTGGTTTTCTTGTAGTATGGGATGATCGATTTTGAGTTAAATATCTTCTATTTTTTTTTTAATGATTTCCTTTGAGACCTGACGATTTGATGCTTCTTCCTTTGCTCTAAGGTTTGTTTGGTTGGAGGGAGGCAACAAAATCAGAGAAAAAACAGCTAAAAGCTTGACATCTCACGAGAAAATAGAGAGATCTCCTAAGATTATATCTCGAACGGAGTTGAACCATGAACTTGAAATTTGCATTTTCTTAATTGCTCACCCTACAGGTTGCTTCTAGTAGCAGTGTCTGAATTGTGCATTTCAAGAGAAAATTGTGAGAATGGAAGTAGACGTGAGGCAAAGCTTACGAGAAGTAAGTAGGAAAAAGTATCAGTTTCTTAAGCTTCATTTTCCTTTTATTGAACCATCTCGCCTCTTTCTTGCTCCAATGGTTTGTACTCAATAACTTACAGATCTGCAGTTTTTGTTGCTAGAGGGCCTGCTTATCATAAGTTTGACTGGATTAACATGTTAGTTTTAGAATATCTATTATTTTATTTAAATAGTACATGATGGTACTTAATAGTACTTAATTAGTTCTGCTGTTCTATTCAATTACGTGCATTGTTTTTCATGAGTAGATTATTTTCCAGTTATTGTAGTTTGTAGGTCTTGTTTTCCTGGAATGTCTAAGTTACTTCATTTTGACGCTTTTGAATACTATTTTAATTTTAATTGGTTTAATTTATAGTTTATAGAGCAAAATTAATCACAGTGAACTGGTATTCTTGTTACTGCATTAAGATTCCAGTAAATTACGGCAACTCCAATAACTGCTGCAAGAAAGTTAGTGTCTGATGCCTAGCAATTTTTTTCCCTTTCAGGATCAGATGAGTGACTGTCGAAGTTTTGGCAGCAATTTTTATCCATCCAGCCAATCTAGAAAGATTTCGATAGGAGTTATGGTAGATTATTTAGCTAAGAGAAAACCTGGACGCACCAAGGAAGATCAGGATAAACGGGCGAATGCAGAAAGAATCAAACCTAGCATTGGAATTTCCTTAGAGGGAAAAAACAAAGGGGACGCTGTCACAACTTCTGAGGGGAAGCAAACTGAAGATGCTGGGCAGGTGAAATCTCCATGGATTACTCCCAGATCCTTGCATAGAAAGGCTCTTGCTCCAGAGACTGCCTCCTTAGGGGAAGAAACTTCCAACCCTAGACAGAAGAAACTTAATACAGCGGAGGATGTGCCAGAAACATATTCAGCTCCTTGTTCTCCAAACCAAAACTTTAATGCACATAATATTGGTAGCAAGCAGAATAAATTTGATGGCCTCATTAATGGCTTTGCCTACCAAAGGAAAGGCAGGAAGGATGGCAACTCACAGAGGGTGGAGGAGTTAAATTTTGCAAATGCATCGAAAGATAAAGTGGAGTTAAAGCACAAGGCAGGTAACACTCAAAACATACAAACTGAAACTTTGAAACAGAAGCTGCAGGAGCTGTTTGGCACTGTTTCTTCACCAAAAAGTCTGCAATCTAGTTTGCAGTCACATAAGGTCACTGCCAATAATTCAAAACAAGAGAGAAGTGCTGATCATGTGGTGGACACTGCTGTAAAGCCGAGTCAAAATTCAGTTACTGTAGAAATTGTTTCAGACAATCCTAATAAGACTGTTAAGAGGCCAGTAACCTGTCCCTTGATCCAAAAGCGATCTCCCGCAAAAGTGCAGCTTGCCAACACTAAAATTGGTTTATCCTCCAAGCAGAAACATGGAGATAGCATCTGCTCTTTTGGTGAAGGAAGATCTGCAAAGCTAGATGGTACTGTCAATGGTGGTTCATTGTTGCCCCGGAAAAGGAAAAATGCGAAGAAAAGTTCTAAAATTGATCCACATCAGGTCTGTTTTCCTGAAGAAAACACTGCAGATGAGATTAAGCAAACAACATATAGCACTGAAACTCCACCGCCTGCAAAGCTAGCTGGTACCGTCAATGGTGGTTCATTGTTGCCCCAGAAAAAGGAAGCTGAGAAGAAAAGTTCTAAAATTGATCCACATCAGTTCTGTTTTCCTGAAGAAGACAATGCAGATGAGATTAAGCAAACAACATATAGGAGTGAAACTCCACTTCCTGCAGAGAAGACTTCTATACTTGGTAATAAGATCAAAAGCCTTCCTGACTCCTTTAGTGAGAAGGGGAGTGAAAATTTTGAGAAGGTTCAAGAAAAGGACACTTTTCATCCTCCATTGACCAATGAGAGAAACCAGCAGAGTAATTTTGACAATCCACCAGCACCAGAAAAAGGGGATAAACAAGAAGATGAGGGAAATACATCCTTGACGAATTTTGTACAAACAAAAGATGATTTCCGATGTCCAACTTTTGGATTCAAAACACCTATTCTAAATACTTCTGCGAGCCCAACACCAAAAATTGTTGAGATAGAGCAAGGTACTTGCAGTCCTGTACCCTTTGAGAAAGGACTTACCGTTGGAAATTTTGGGAGCTTCAGGACTTTCCAAACTTCTGGACCTTTTAGTACTAAATCCAATGCAGAATCTCAGTCACCTGTATCCTTAACTAATCTTTCAGGATTCTGATATGGGAGTTGAATTTATATATCTAAACTTGAGTTTGTGCTTTCCTTATTGAGTTCCAGGAAGATACAGGGAAGCATACTAATTCTTCCCTCAGGGAGCCAATGCCTGGTAAGGAAACAATTGATGCTATAAATGAGCATTCTGAATCATCATCGGCATCAGAACAGCAGTGGTCAGGGAACTTTGAAGAAGGATCACCCATTATTAAAAACTATGATTGTAAGTATATAAAATGCTCCTCTGAAACACAATATATGCGTTTCTCCTAACATTTATTAGGGAACTCCATTTGGGATATGACTTACCAGTAATTACTTCTAAATAATAAATTAATTGGATGAGAAGAGTTCATATGTGCCCTTCTGGCTCACATGCTAGACATTCTACCTGATTTATTACTGCTGACTGATTCATTATCAGTTGTTGTATTTTCCATAAGTAGAAAGATTGGAAAGTTGCAGTTTAATTTTGGCCTCTTTCTTGATATCACACCCTCTGCATGTCTTTATAATTGAACGATTGTATTCTCTCTAGGGAAACTGTTTAGAGCAAAAATCATATCATAAAACTACTTCACCCTTGGGATTGCTGTTAGTTATTTTAATATCGCGCCATGAACGATTAAACTATTAAATTCGTGGTAACTTATCCTTTGGAGAAGAATTGTTGGTAACCTGTCCCATAATTGCTCCAAGTTTTCTTAGGCTACTTGGCTGTGTTTCCCAATTAGCATGCTTAATTAACTTCACATGCTTAACCCACTGTTCATTGTGTATAGCGTTATGCATCAGCATAGATTCTTCTTATTTCTTCTTCTTTTCTGATTTTGAAATTCTCCTTCTTAATGGGTACTCCTTTGATTCTTTATCTGATGATGTTGTCAAGGTCACAGAGAAAATCTGACCTCACCGGAGACTGTTATTTCTGAGAAACCAAATTTCGTGCATTGCCCAATCAAGCGGCTTCGAAAAGAAGATGTCAAACTTAGTCAATTGAGTCCCACCTCATCCTCCCCAAAAGGCACAACTGCTTAACATTTGAACATCTACTGCTCTTCCTACCTACCCATAGCTTTCTTTCTAAAGTAGTTCTTCTCTATTTTTCTTCAGAAGGGGCAGGAATTGGAGAAAGCTATTGGTTCCAGGAACACTTGGAACAAGACCAAGAAGATGAATTGACAAGGTCCTCATTTATATCAAAACAAAGATTAAGAAATACCTGCTGTTAGTATATGTGGACCATCTTCTTGATTGAGTTGACTTTTGCTTGGTAATGTTTCAGGGCTATTACATTGTTAGCTTTGGCTTTAGAAACATTTAAACGCAAAATAGACTCATCTACTACAAAGAAGTCCACCGAGATTTTGATGTCCATTTCTGAGGAGATGAAGTCAATGTTGCTGAATGCTGAGGCTCAGATTGAATCTGATGTGTAAGTATTTAAAGCTGAAAGCTTTGCTTATCCACATTTTGATACTAAAGCTTTGTTTTTCATAATTTTTCAGAGGGAAATTGACTAGTCTCAGTAAAACAAAAAGGAAACGCCTGGAAACAAGATTGCAAGGTGACATTTTTTTTATTAACTAATTAGCTTGATTGACCTTAATAAAATTCCATTGGCTTCTATTTGTATTGAAAAAGTTCTTATATGTATCATAAACTAAACTATTTGTTTATTTTACCAATCTCGATGTTACAGATTAAGAGCCCCAAATACGTGCCTTTCTACTTGTAGTTCACTGGTCTGGCACAATGAGCTACATTTAGCCTTGGTGTTTGAATGTCTACTTTGGTAGCACACATATGTGCCAATGGATTAAGCATGACATACAAGGTTTTGTATCAGAGGCATGCTATTAACATGCAGTCATGTTTTTATTGAGAACGCACATGCTTTTACCAAAAGGCATGTATGGGGATCCTACTTTCTCTGAGAAACATGATTGCTGGTATATGGTGGAAAGCAAGTGATGCTAGTGTATCCGTGCTAACACAGTTTGACCTTTCTTTTCTTTTCATTTGCACTTGTATTATAATAACCTTGAGACAGGAGTGCTATCGGTCTTATGGATTCTCTTATTTTATATTTATCTTAGTAAATTTAACTGTCAAGGAGGCATTGATGATTTTCTTTTTGATTTGCTTTATTTTCTCACAGAGCAACAAGAACTATTGAAGCGGATACTTGAAAAGTTCAAGGAGGATATTCATCGTCATCTGTTGGATTGCAGTAGTATCCTTGAAGGGATGGAAGCTCACCAAAATGAACTAAAGGGAACCATGAAGAAACAAAGTATGGCAACTTTTAATTATTTTGAATAAATTCCTTAACCATGACTGCGTTATTGCATATTGTTTTTGTATATGTTTCCTTTTTTGCTTAAGCAAAAATGTGATTCCATTTGCCTCATTACGAGACAGCATGCTTTCCTTGTTACTGACACCTGGTGGTGAAGCTATTTCCATTGAACTTTTCGTTGGTGGTTATGGAGTAATTTTATGTGGGATATTTCTTGGGACAATATCTACGATTCATTGGGATATTGATTGATTCTGAAAGCATGGCTATTTCGTTTTACATAAATTACTTTTATTTCCGTGTTTCTTGGATATGACCTCATCTAGGGTATTGCGATGCATCCCAATTATGAACATTGGTCTAAAGGATTAATAAATACCATGGTGTTCTAGGTCCCATTAACACTTACGTTTTGAAAGCTCAGCATTAGTGGTTGCATTCAAGAATATAGTATTTATGACTTTCACCGCCATATTCTCATATTTTAGAATTATTTATTGCAGGCTGTAACATTTTAAAAACTGGCTACACTGCAACATTAAACCGCTTACTTAGATTTAGAAGCAGCTAACAGTTCATTTGAAATTAGAATTCGATGTATAGTCATAGAATTATGTTTGAGTTTGACAGTCTTAGTGCATGTATATAGATAGTATTATGATCAAACAATATTGTGCATTTTGAATGCCTGATGTATAGTCATATTACAGAAGTGTCACACCAGAAGCTTCTCATGCATGCGGAAGAAACAGCTAAAATCCAACTCAATAATGCTGAAAAAAGAATCAAAGCTGTCCGTGAGGCAAGTTTTTTGTTTCTGTTTATTTTAGTGCTAGCGTTTCCACAATTCAGGCACATGTGTAATCCACATATTACGTTGGGCACCCCCTGCCCAAATGCTTGGTTCTGGAAGTATGGTGATACGGTTACCAAACCTTGGCGAGTAGGTTTAGATATATTAATTGGGTGCCACTAGACTGTAAGATTTGTGTGGGCTTGGTAATCTATGCTGTTGGGTATGCAGCACGCTTTTATGGATTTCCATCACTAAGTACTGACGGTTAACAAGTTTATGCTGGAATCGATCAGTTGCTACCCACTTTCTGCTGAGTCCTCATACTTGGGATATTCTTCATAGACCATTCATTTTTAGCACTCAAATTCTTCATTTGTGTTTTATAACTGAATGTTTTATACCCTGAATAACATACATGTTTATCATCCTGATTTAATGCAGTCGGCGAGGGAAAAGATGCTCCAGCTGAAACATGTAATAGCTGAGTGCTTTAACGGTATATGCGAAACTGAGAGGCCTGAAGATTGACTTGACATCCTATGACATAAGAAGTTTGACTTGGAAAATTTTGCATGTCCATATATTTTCCTAATACCTTATTCTACTTTAGCTCCTTGATTATTCACTTTAGTTTACCCAATAGAATTAGAACCTTATCTGTAATAGTGGACAATCACTTTTTGTTTGCGTGGACTGTACTTCCGTTCTTGATGCCTATGGTGCTGGAGTAGTGATAGATTTTTATTCTTTTAGATAAAAAATGTAAAGAATCTCTGTGAATACGGATAATTAGATTTATGACCCGCAAAGATGAGACTTTTCCTCCCAAGCATTTTCAGAGGATTTTGAATGCAGAAAGCATTTTGGAGATTCCAATATTGATTATAAGTACATTATATCTGTAGTAACTCTTTTGTTGGCTTTTATCTGCGAACTGAGATGGAGCCACTGGTATTTTGGTCGGTTATCTTTTTAAGTTCATCGTAATGAAGGAAAACGATGGTACAATTTTCTTTGTTGTAATGTTGTTTGCCACTGCATATTTGCAGACATTAGCGGGAGCGACAATCCCGGTGATCTTATCCTTGGCATTATACTTGTGTTGAATTATTTAACTTAAAAAGTATGTTTGTGTCCAGGGGCCGGTTATGGAGTTAGTTTCTTCATATTTCACGCAAGTCTCTCTTCCCCACAATCACAGCAAGAGATGTCTTCAATTTTCTTTTTCTTTTTCCCCCTATTCCACCACTCCTTTTTCTATGCCCCACCATCCGCTGTTCGGTGTGATATAACGAAACTAATTTGCCATTGTGGTCTTTTTCATCAGCATGGGTGATGGGACCAAAGAAAAAAGCAAACCCAAATAAAAAAATAGAAGACAATATGGTCTTTATTTGGCGGAACACTGTTGCAAGAGACCAGGTGAGGAAATTCTGGGCTTTCTCAGGCAGACACGCCAATCTTGAAAACGAAAGACTTCGAAAATCGGGCGTATTGAATATGGGATTAGGTTCTCCAATTGACATGCATTTAATGTTGGTTGAGTTTGGGGCTTTCATCGTAGTCATGATTGTGGTGGCCTGAGACCCTCCTTAGCACTGTCGCTCTCTATCTATCTGTCTGTTTTCTCCTAGAGGATTGATTGGTCACGGTTTTGCTTCGTCGACCCTGTTAATTTCTGCCTGAAAGACGAAAATGTCCACCTAAAGAAAAAGGAATAGAAAAAGTTCAAGGCAAGAAAACATAAGGGCACGTGAACCATAGGGTTGATCACGTGATGTACACGCTTTTTTCTTCAATATTTGTTCAGTTCTACCATGCGATGCGAGGGGAGGATTTGATTCCATGCTAGTGAGCGCGACTAACTATAGAAATGGGTTATTGGAGGGCGGTGGCTCCACTTGGGACTGTGGCTACTCCTGGTCCTGACCCCCCATCCACGTGAGTGAGTGTCGTAGATTCCTTGGTGGGGCTCCCCCAAATATGTTGGCCTATGTCTTCGTCACGTTTTGAACCTTCGTTTTCCATTTCAAGATAATGAAGATAATGAAAATGATCGCCACTGTTCGTTCATTGGCATTCTGCTTATTCATGCTGATTGTCAACTCAATTACCATTTTGGTGTGGCTTTCAATTAATCACCTACTAACTGTCAACTCAATCACCATTTTGGTGTGGCTTTCAATTAATCACCTACTTCAAGTTTTAGTAATAATTAATGTATTAATGCTTCATCCAACCCTTCTTGACCCAGCAACTTGCACTCCATTCTTTTTTTAGACATTCCATTCTTTTAACTTTTGATTTGGTGTTATTTTTAGGATTGATGTATTAATTTGGGTTAGAATTTTGTAGTTAATTTTATACTAGGGTTTAATTTTTTTTTTTCAAGTTATTCTTTGAACTTGGAAATTATTTTTATATTGGAGTTTAAACTTTTTTTTTTTATCTAAATTGACCTCTAAACTTAAAAATTACATCTATATTGGAACTTAGACATTTTTTTCCGAATTAACTTTTATATATCTTGAAAAAGTAAATGTTAATGTGAAAACAAAGTGTAAGAATTAACTTAGATTGAATAAATTCAATCTTAAATATAAAAAACATTAAAATCAGTTAAAATGGCTAAATATAACCCAATATAGAAATTATTACTATGTTGAGGCTTAAAAAATGGATTAGCCCATGTAAATTTATTTTATCTTATAAGAAAAAGGAAATCTGTTTGGACGCTTTAAATTTTTCGGTACAAGTATATTTGTGATACATGAACGGAAAAGTCAAAAGAATAAAATATACCCTTAGATACTTGCAAATATGTATCTACTTAGATTCTCATCTAATATTTTATTTGGAAAGCTTTAAAATATATATTATTTGGTCTTTCAGAAAATATATATTATTTGGAAAGACCACGGAAAATTTTCAGGTAAAATGATTAAAATATGCCATATATTCACCTATTCTTTATAATTTTAGAATTTAATTCCTATATTTTTATTTTTAAAAATTTATTTTTAATTTTTTTAGATTTTATATTTTAAATTTCAAATTTAATTGTTAATACTGTTAAAATTATTTTATTAAATTTATGTTCATTATAATATTATTTTTCTAGTTACATTGTTGTCAAGTGAGTAATTTTTTTATTTTAAGATGTCACATCAACACCATGATAAATAATTGTAGTACATTTTCTAGAGGCAATGACAATGCATAATACAATATTTTTAATGTAACTTAGTATTAGTTAAATGTTAGGTAACTAATATATCGATATTTGCTTACATTTTATTTTGTGTGCAAAAAACGTTAAGAACAAATACAAATGATATTAATGTAAATAATAGAATCTTATTAAATCAATCTATTTAAAATATTAAAAATACAAATGATAAATAAATTACACTTAAAACACTAAATCCTAACATCATTATCAATCCCAACAACATATTATCTGCCATCATGGTCTCTAGCACCATATTATTCATCGCTCGTAATGAACACATTATGGTTTGTGGCATGCATTCGGCATGAGGTTTTCGGTTATTTGCCTTTTTTACATTTGTAATTATGTTTTATATATTTTATTCGTTTAATTCAGTAAACTTATAATTTATACTAAATGTATTTTGTTTGTTTAATTCATTTGAGGAATACTCAATTTTTTTGTTATCTATACTATTATTTAAATTTTTAATTGAATTGGAGTTATAAATCAACTAGGCACTAACTCAGTAAGGAAAATTCTAAAAATATCATTTCGTTTTTAAAATATATTAAATTGTTAAATGACACTTTCGTATTTTATTTAAAAAAGGAAACAAAAAAATTACTTAAAATGGGACTTGAACTCATACCATTTTCATTAAAAAAACTTAATTTTACCTCTTAACTAAATCCTTAAGGTACTATATTTTATACATTTTATTATTATGCATAGAGACACTAAATTCAATCAGGATCTAAAAAAATCAAATTTTTTCTGATCGAATTGGACTGTTTAAAAAATGGGTATTTTAAAAGTGGTCTGCTCTTTGTAGCATGTATATGTTTGCTATCTGTAGCATGTTTTTGTGATTTACTTTATTTCATTGTTTTCTAGTTTCTATGGTTTTCATCAGTGTTCTTTACTAGTTTTGTTTTCAGCATGGAAAAGGAAATTGAGAGTCTTAGCATAAAGGATGGAGAAGAAGAAGAATGGTTTCTTCCTATTGATGTTGAATTGCGGAAATCAGTTCACAAGTTTTGTTTGGTAGTGTAACAGTCTGTTTTTAGTCAAATTAGAACGGTGGTTTCGGGACCACAAATTCAAGGTCAAAATAATTATTTTATTATTATTTTAATGTTTACAACATGATAATATGATTGTGTGAAAATTTCGTTGAGAAATTTTATTATTTGAGTGCTTAATTTGATAAAAAAGACTTAATCGCGAAAAGTGTAAAATTTGTGTTCTATTAGTTAAATGTATTAAATGGCTATGATATTAAATAGTGGAGGTCCTTATGTGATAATTATACCATTTTTAAATTGAGTGGACAAAGATGGACATTATTTAAATGATTTTAATGTTTTATCATTAAGGTTAAATTTGTAATTTGGTTATTAAAGGTTAATTAAATAAAATAAAAACCAAAATTTGATGTTATCATCTTCCTTAGCCGATTTTATCAAGAGAGAAAGCCATAGTTAGGGCTTGACATTCGACTATGTCCATTTAGGGATGATTTTTGTCCCATTTTTAATGATTTATATGTTTTTGAGATCGTTGCAGCTTAATCTAGCTAGCCCAGTGACTAATTTGAAAAACTGTTAAAGGTTTAGGGTTTTTTTATTGATGAATGAGCATGTGTTTTGATGTTTAATGGTAGAAAATGTATGCTTGTTGTTAGATAAACAATATTTGTTAAGTGATTTTTGATAAAATTGCCATTTAGGGATTAAATCGAGAAATGTTAAATTGTGAAATAAATGAAAATTTTGGGCTACTAGGGACTTAATTGAAAATTGGCTAGCATGGGTATAGGTTGAATTTCATGAATTTGTGTTTTTATGAGATAAGGACTAAATTGTAAAAATGTTAAAATATTAGGGGCAAAAGTGTAAAGTTGCCTTAATGTGTATTTTGGATTAAATTGAATAGAGTGATGATTAAATAAGCTAAATTTGATATTATATAGATCAAGAAAAGCGAAATTCAAAATTAGATTGGGGAAAAAAATAATATTTTGGACTAACCGACTCGTTTCGTCATTTTTGCATTCGAGGTAAGTTCGTATGTAATGAACATTGTTATATTTTGTATTTTAAATGCTTTGATATTGCATAAATTGTGAATACAATCTTGCGGATATGATTCAACGACGATTCAGCAAAATGAGAAATTTCGGTTGAACCTTAGGAATAGATTAGGATACAAATGACATGTCATTAGGGGTTATGTGATTTGGGTGCTGGTTCGTACGTCTTATCGGTGGCTGAGTTATCTGGCATGTGTTGCGAATTCTCATTAGCTTGTGTGAGCAGCATCGTGTAGCTTCGTCATGACCGTCAGCTTGTGCGAGCAGACCCGTTGATAGCTCGAGAGTGAGCATTATATATGATACGAGATTGAGATAGCTTCGGTTATATCTGTGGCACTTAGGGTGCAAGATTCCTGAGTATCCGATAGTATTCCGAACGTTTAACACCCGTAACCCGTATCCGTCACTGGAATAGGGTTATGAAGCATTACCAGACTTATACACTAGCATTTATACAAAACTGAGTCATAAATTTGCATTCCAAATCAAAACCTTTCAAATTTCACTATAAAGTCCCTATTATGGGCCTACGGGGCCCAATACATGCTTTGGAAATAGTTCGGGTCTAAACCGGTAACTTTAAAAATTTTACCTTGAAGATAGGGGCACACGTCCGTGTGGCCTGAGACATGGCCGTGTGGCCAGCTCTTTGGGATCCCATAGCCGTGTGGCCAGCCCGTGTGGAAATCTGACTTGCAATTTCTTAAGTATCAAAGGGGCACACGGCCTAGGCACACGCTCATGTGGTTAGGCCATGTGGTAAACTGATTTTTCACTATTTTAAAGCCATTTTCACATGTTTTTGACACACGACTGTGCTTGAAACCCGTGTCCTTCGCACGACCAAGACACACGGCCTTGTCTTTTGCCTGTGTACTATCCTGACTTCACATTTAAGGATGCAGGGGACACATGGTCTATCAACATGCCCATGTGCAAGCCGTGTGTCTCACACGGTCTGATCACCGCCCGTATGACATGCCGTGTGGACTCTAAATGAACCTTATAGTTCAAATTTACCAACCCTGCAAACCTTTAATAATAAACTATTTAAATACAACTTTTCAACCAAACCAGAACATGATAAAACACACCTAATACTCATTAAACCATCAATACAATAGTCTAACACATGTATTCAATAACCATTAAACAAAGTAACTTCAAAATTTGTACATAAATACCATTCAAATCAATTCAAAATGAGCTATATTATATCACACACATTACATTTATTAACTATCTATTAACATTCTTCACCAACATCACTTATAAACAAAATAACTTCAAAAACAACCTAGGTACATGCCATTTCTCAAGATAAGATACATCACCAAGTATTTGAGTTCGGGAGTTGGCTTGGATGCTGAGATATTATTTACTTTGTACCTAACCTACGCACGGAAACAAACCGTACGCTGAGTATACACTCAGCGATATTTCTATAAACCAATACTTAATATGCATTTAAAACATAACTATAAATTCTAACAATAAGAACTTCAAAAATTATCATTCAATTATCATTATATCACAGTAACAGTTATTAATAAAATCGTATTCAATAAGAACATATAGTAACAATAGTATCTTTCAGTGTTCAGTACAATAATTTACCCCTATTAACATAACTCGGACATGGACGGATACACGGATCCAACCCACACACTGGGATAGTATACAGTGTTTCATCGGCCAAAGCCATAATACACCGTAACAATAACAGTAACATTAATAGTAGTGGTACACAGAGTACCTCATCGGAACGAATCCAGAACAGTAATGGTAATAGTAACAGTAAGGCGACACTTATAGTGTCTCATCGACACAAATTCGAAATGTCCCTGAACACTTCCAATCCTATGGCATGCCAACTATAACTGACTAGCCCGACACTATTAATAGGGTTTTTATTTCACTTTCAATTCATTATCATCAACTAATATACATTTCAAATGTAATATTCATAAGTCAACATTTTACCACAATATCAATACTTACCTTAATTTCAATAGCCATACATAATATCAATAATATGTATCAAAATAACTATTAAGTTTTGTTATAGAAATACAAACTATGATTCTCGAGTTTACTCGTTATCTTCGTTCACTTTCTCTTTTCCCTTCTTCGATGACATTTCCGGTGCTACGTTAGCTACGGAAAAATTAACATTTTAAAATCATCTATACATATCATTTAATAACACACTCTTCTATTTTCCATGTAACTTTTACATAAATTCCACTTTATTCCTTCCACCATAACCATTCTTTCTCTTGAAATAAATCTCATATTTTCATTTAATACCTATTTTAAACAAGTTTCAACTCTTAATATTCAATATAAAACATCAATTATACAATTTAAACAATTTAGTCCTTACTATAACAAAACTTATATCTATCTTTACAATTCAATCCTTCTCCCACTTCTAACTTGAATTTCTATCAATTAAACCAATAATTCTTCCATTTATTCAACTTAATCAACATCTAAAAATTCAATAACTTTCTAAATTTCAACATAACTCAAATAGTATTTCTTCCTAAGATTCCAAAGACACCAAAATTACAAGAAAATAGATTAAATTGACTTACCACTTAAAGCTTGAACCTTAAAACCCTATTTTTCCTTTCTTTTTCTTTCTTTCTTTCCCTGTTCTGTTTCGTCCCCCCTTTCTTTCTTTTTTTTTAATTCTATTTATTATTTCTTTTATTTATTTTACTTTATATTATTATATTATATTTTTAATTATAATTATTATTTCTTAAATAATAAGTAAATACATATATATTCATACATTTGTACCAATTAAAATATTACACATGTATTTATACTTACCACACACTTGTCATATAAGGCTTATTTGCTAATTTAGTCCCTTGACTTTTCTATAGTTTATAATTAAACTTTCACACTTTATTCAATTTAATCCTTATACCTAATTAACCTTAATTAAGCTAAATTTACTTAACTAAAATCTAATTAACCTCTCACTTAACTTCATAAATATTTCTAATAAATATTTACGAATCTAATTTTCAGAATCGAAGACCCAAAAACTCACTTTTCCGATGACCTTAAAATTTGGGTCGTTACAGAATGGTTCAACGGGTATATGGAAAATATGAATGGGTGAGATTGATCCGAGATGATACAGGTATGTACACGAATTGTATAAGCTTTAAATTGAAGAAACTTGTTGATAAACCGTAGTTTATACATATTTATAACCCATGCTTAACGCATTTTATGAATGATTTCTCCTTAGATTTGGTGAATTCGATGCTCCTAATGCCCTAATTTCATGTTTTATTCTCAGGTAAGCATAGGAGAACGAAAGGAACAAGAAACGGGCCAAAAACGGAGAAAATGGGCCAAAGCACGAAATCAACACGGTCTGGACCTTTTCACACGGGCAGATCACACGGCCATGTCAATTTGGCAGAATTGAAGCACGATTTACACGGGTATAACACACGCCCGTGTACCTCGAACAAGGCCTGAAGTTATCGTACACGGACGTGTCCCTGCCGAGCCCAAGTTGAGTCCAATTCGAAAAAGGCCACTTTTGAGGGTTCTAAGGCATTCCAAAGCCTATAAATACACCCTAAAAAAGGAAGAAAAGGGAGACGGAGAATAGGGAGTAAGGAATTACTCCAAGAAAGCTGATTGATCCATCTTAGAAGCCGGATCTACTATCAAGACTGAAGATCTCTCCTCAATTTCCCCTTCAAGAGTTTTGGGTGTTCTTTATGTTTTGTAATTATTATTATTCTGAGATGTTTTCTTGTTTAGTTATGAACTAAGCCCTTAAATACCTAAGGGGGATGAAACCTATGACAAAACCTTGTTATTATTTCTGAATCGTATGATAAATATTTAACTTGTTCTTAATTATGTGTTCTTAATTCTTGTTTTGGTATTTTAGGATATCACTTCAAGTTACTACTCTTAGTTGGAGGAGGAATAGACCCTGGCTAAGAGTAACTTTCTCGTAATTAAGCGGAGTTGATTGCGCGCCTAGAGATAGGGTGACAAGATTTTGCCGGATTAGGGTGAAACCTAATAAGGGAATCCATAGATTGAGTAAATGCAACCTTAGGGTGTTAATTAGAGATAACTCTCGGTTATTCAACCTAGGGATTAGACGTTGTTAGTCTCGAGAGGGATAATAATATACATTAGCGATTTCTACGGAACAAGTTAAATGAATAAATCGTCCGGTTCGGAGCCAGAATAACAAGTAAAAGTCTAGGTGGATTTTTCCTTAGGTATTGTCTCAATCAATCGCTTTCCCCAAAAGTAATTTCCCAAATTCTATTTTCTGTAAGTTCTTAGTTTAATTAATTAGTTAGTTAAAACAAATCTCTTTTCTTCGGCTAGATAATAAGAAGACAGCCATTACTAGTACTCCTAGTCCCTTGGGTTCGACAATCCGGTCTTGCTAAAGCTATACCACTGTTCGATAGGTACACTTGCCTACGTCGTGATAATAGTTAGTTTCAAGAACTATTCATTATAAATTTATAAAACTTATCACAGAAAAATCACGATCACTTGTGAAGTTCACAACTAACCTTGTGATTGAATACTTTATAGGTTTGTGTATTTACATAAGTTTTATAATCATATGACCAAATGTTTGAATTGTAAATTTTTGGTAAGATAAGTTTATTATCATACGAGCTTACTAAGCTTTATAATTTACATTGCTTATTTTTTCATGGTTTATAGTGAAATCAAAGCTAGCTCAGATTCGGGAATTGTCGGAGATCTCATCACTCTATAAGCTATCACTTTGGTACTTTTGAAACTATGTTTATGGTTATATGGCATGTATAGGAGCGTTGGTCATTTTGGTATATATTTGGTAATGAATTTGGCCATTTGAATTGGCTTGTGAATGTTATGTGTTTGGTATTTGCTATATAAATGCTTGTGGTGAAAGCTTGAATTGTGAGATATGGTATGTTTGTGGTAACAACCAAGTAATATATGTTTGAAAGTGACCGTATAGATGTTTTGTGAGTATGCACTTGATATGAAATTGAATGACAAGTAACGATACTTGTGTGACTTGTGGATGATGGTATAGAATTGACATGAATTAAGTTTGGCTGAGATCATTTGAATGATTATATATGCCATGTTTTTGTGTGGTATACGTATGAGCAATTTGAGTGGCAATATGGCTTGTTAAATAGCTTATTTTTGTCCACACAGGTAGAGACATAGACGTGTGTCTCAGCCGTGTGTGACACACGATTAGGTTACACGGCTGCGTGTCCCTTGGTGTTGAATTAAAAATCAAGTCAGTATGCTCCACACGGTCTAACACACGGGCGTGTGACATAAGTCAGTATACCCTATAGGTTTGGCACTGCCTAGCACACGGCCTGGAACACGGGCGTTCGTGGCCACTTCAAAGGGCACACGGGCATGTGGTTGGTCGTGTGACCCAAGTCAGAGAGTTACGTGGGGTCGTATACAGGATAGGACACGACCATGTGATCCCATTTCGAATGTCCACACGGCCTATGACACGGGCGTGTCTTTGGCCGTGTGAGACACACGGCCGGGCCACATGGGCGTGTGTCCCTTATATTTTGTAAAAAATTTCTAAGTTTTGTAAAATTTTCCTGAGTTATCGGTTTAGTCCCGAACCACCCTAAATGCATGTTTAGGGCATCGTAGGCTCGTATTAGGGACAATGTAATTGTTTATGAATGATATTTGTATGAAAATGGAAAATGTATGTGAAATGTATGTTTAATTGGATAATAAGTTCGGTAATGCTCCGTAACCCTATTCCGGCGTTAAAGACGGGTGAGGGGTGTTACAAGTAGGATGTTTTCAAACGGCGAGTGTGGTGCACTTCTCAATTATGAGAAACACGATGGCTAACCTTTAGCACCCTTTGAGAGGAGTTTAAGTATTAGATTTGGGAGAAAAATGCTATTTGTTCAATTTTTTTCATGAGTTGGTTATTGAGCGAGTGATTAATGGGGCTTCATAGACTTTTAATAACCATTTATTATTTTTTTTCACCGCTTATAGGATGATGATGAACCGGTGGAGGCTCTTTTTATTTTCTCATCGTTCTGGATTTGTAACGCCCCCACGCCCAAGACCGACGCCAGAATCGAGCTTGAGGTGTTACCGAACATAATTTATCAATTTAAGTACTTTGAATCATTTGTTTCTACATTTACAGCTTTCTAGCTATCTGCGTCACAGTTACAAGAAAAATCATATCTCGAGTTATGAAACTCGAAATCAAGATATGTAAATTTTCCCTAAATCTAGACTCATATATCTATTTACTAACTTTTTTCTAGAATTTTTGGTTGGGCCAATTAGTACAGTTTATTATTTAAATTCTCCCCTATTTTAGGATTCGACTGCTCTGACCTTTGTGTATTACGAATCAGATATCTCTCTATACAAAATTTCAATGACTATGAGGTTTGTTTCTATTAAAACTAGACTCAATAACTAATCTGTACATGTAAAGAACAACTTATAATTATTTTTGTAAAATTTATTATAAATTTTTAAAGTCAGAATAGGGGATCTAGAAATCATTCTGGCCCTATTTCACAAAAGTTTAAATATCACATAAAATATAATTTATATGCCTATTTTGTTCAATCCACATGAAAATAGACTCATTAGCTTCAATTTCATAACTTACTCATCATTTAGTTTCACTTATACTATTTTTAGTGATTTTTCAAATTCATGTCATTGCTGCAGCAATATTCTGTTTTAAGGCAAGTTTCATCTTTCCATGAATTCTTTTTATGAACTAGATAACCTATTAAAATTCCATGATATCAAACATGATCTAATTAGCCATCACCATGACTTATCAATATCAAACATTTTCTCAACCAAACATGACCATATCATAAAATTATTTACACAAAATAGGTACATTGCTATACATGCCATACTTGTAACAGCCCTAATTAGACCCTAGTCGGAATGTGGTTTCGGGACCACAAAACCGAGTCATAAAAATTTAATTTAATTTTAATTGCATATATTTATATGTGATAGTTCATGTGTGAAAAATTAATTGTTTTGAATTAGTCTTAGGGATGTGAATTTTCTTGAGAGGCCTTAGTTGAGAACTTAAAAAAATATGTTAGGTAAATATGTAAGGACCAAATAATGTTAAAGTAGGAAGGTTTGGGTTTGCATGTCAAATTGCCACATTTATACTAAGTGGCAGGCCAAGCAATGATGTTTTCCCCACTAGTTAAATTAAATTGTATATTAAATTAGTTAATGAATTAAAATAAGGAAATGAAATAAAAGAAAAGAAAAAAAAATGTTCATCTTCTTCCTTGCAACAAGCCAAAAACCAAAAGGAAAGAAATAGGGAAAAATTTCACTAAGGAAATTCGGCAATCCATCTTGCTAGTTGGAGGTAAGCTTTGGGAAATGTTGTTTAAACTCTTGTTTATATATATATATGTTAAGCTAATTGTTAAATACATTTTAGTAATGTCAAGAAAATCAAATTTTATGGAGGTTTGGGCACTAAACCGTATATTAAGAGATAGGAGTAGAGGTTGTTTCATGTTACGTTGAATGAGTAGAAGTTATTATGGGGTTAAAAGTGTTGAATTTCTAGTTGGGTAACAATTGCTATATTCGGCCATTTGGGAGAAAGGGGAATGTTCATTTTATTGTTATTTCATTCTTATGAGAAATGAGTTAATGTTAAGTCAAATGTATTATGATGGATAAGAAAGTGCAAAATTCGTGATAAGTAGTAATGTGTAGTTTTGCTAGTTTAGGACTATTCGGTCAAATGTTTATGTGGTAGAAATTAAGTATCAAATGAATTGAAAGTGACATTATGTGGGAGTATGGATATTCGGCCATATGAGCAAATATAAAGATGATGTTACACTTGACTATGTGTAAATGGCCATATAGGGTATACGTTGTGTTTTTAACTTAAACTCTCTAAAATTGATCAAGTGAATGATATTGGTTTATTTGAATAAATTTGAATTACAAACAGGTACCTTGAAATGGAAAATAGACTAGACTATGTTACTTTGAAAGTAAGAATGCATTTGGCCTTGAGACATTATATAATCTCTAGTTGAGGGTTTAATGTATTGAATAAGGATAGTGGTAAGGTGATGTGGAAAATTATTAAATTTGTATAGGTGAGTACTTAGCCAAGTGTGGTTGCCGTATAGATATATATACATATGTATATAAATGTATTTCAAGTAAGCACTGATTGGTTATCGATAGTAATTGAATAATAGGTGGTCAATAGCCGAATGGCTTAGTTTTGATAAAAGCATAAGGAGGGTAAAAAAATCAAATTGATGTCGTGTGATTCTTGTTATGTGAAACTATTTATAGTATGGGATATAATTAACTAGCAAGGTGATTAAAATATTAAATTTATTTATTCTAGCTCAAGAATCCAAAGGAGGGGAATTGAACAAAGGCAAAGCAAAGGAGATTGAGTAATCGATCGGGAATCGTTTCATCCGACATAAGGTAAGGCTATAAGTATTTAGAGGTTGGTTAATTTATAGCTCAATGATACTAATGTACTATGAAAGTATAACTATGCTGGTATTCTTTTGAAGTGGTAACGTACTTATAGATGCAGTTGTATGTGTTATTCGATTTAGGTAAATTTCCTTATTACATGAACCGAAAATTAGCACTAAGTGTGCGGATTTAAATGGCACTATGTATGTGAAGACGAATGGCACTATGTGTGCTTTGTGAATTATCAATACACGTGGAAATTTATAATGCACTACGTGTGCGGTTTATCATAGCACTATGTGTGCGAAATTAATTAGTAATGTGTATGCAAAAACGGTTGAGGAATTATAGCATGCCGGAAGGGAATAGAGAACAAGGACTGTTATCGGGACCAACAAATTTTTAGATATCAAATATATGTATAGGCTTGAATAGACGTTTTGAAGTGTAAATTTTGTTTATGTACTTGAAGCCATGCGAAAATGGCTCGATACTTATAAATTATATACATATAATTAGACTCGGTTTTTATATGTAATCTAATGTGAAGTTTTTATATATATGTAACTATTGTTTAATGAACATGTCTAGAAAATGATACTACAAAATCCTAATAATAGATTTGGGAAGCATAATTAAGTATCTATGTAAGTGATTTAGAAGTTGTGATTCGGCTGTTTAAGTATCGAAATGGATGCTAATTTATGTGTATACGTGATGTACCATTCTATCGATTTTAAATGAATTCTTTTTATAACTCACTCGTGAATAAGGAACTTATACTTTGGTCAGTATGATAGTCAAACTTTTGTATGCTACATGGGTGTTACATTTTATTGGTATCAGAGCTACTGTTTAGTCGGTTCTAGGACTACCGTGGCGCGTACGAGTTTAGCTATACATGCCTTAATGTTAGTATATGATAGTGTGATGGCTTTTGACGGTTGAAATTATTGTTTTGATTAGTAAATGGAACCCAATCTAGAGAGAGCCTTGGCGGATGATGTTGAAAGTGTAGCAGCTGCTCCTGCACAAGGAACACCGCCTGCTGAACCTCAATCATCTGCAAATAATCAAGATGATGGGGCAAAACAAGCCTTCTTTTCTATGATGAACGAATGGGTCGCACAATACGCCCGGACTAACCCAGCTGCTCAACCGTTTCCCAACTTAAATAATCCGCCTCAGGTTCCTGTCATACCAACGACTATTGATCCTTTGAGGCTGAGTAAACCTCCTGTAGATTTAGTGAGAAAGCGCGGAGCTGAGGAATTTCGAGCTACAGCTACTGATGATGCTGAAAGGGCCGAGTTTTGGCTTGATAACATCATTTGCGTTTTTGAAGAGCTTTCATGCACACCAGAAGAGTGCCTAAAGTGTGCTATATCCTTAATGCGGGACTCGGCCTACTATTGGTGGAAAACTCTGATTTCTATTGTTCCGAAGGAACGTGTTACTTGGGATTTCTTTCAGGCAGAATTTCGAAAGAAGTATATTAGTCAACGATTCACTGACCAAAAGCGTAAAGAATTTCTAGAGCTCAAACAAGGTCGTTTGACAGTATCTGAATACGAGCGCGAGTTTGTAAGACTCAGTCGATATGCTCGAGAGTGTGTAGCTGATGAAGTCGCTATGTGTAAAAGATTTGAAGAAGGATTAAATGAAGATTTAAAACTACTGGTGGGTATTTTAGAAATAAAGGAATTATTAACACTGGTTGAACGAGCATGCAAGGCTGAAGAGCTCTGGAAGGAGAAAAAGAAAGCTGAATCTGAAACCAGAGACTTTCGTAAAAGAATAGCGGGTAAAACTACTTTCTTGACTCCAAAGAAATTCAGGGACGATGCTAACAAATCAAAGACGGCTACAGGAATTTCTATTAGGGAGCGACCGTCAAAGGATTCTCGAGTTACTTCGGTTGCTAGTGTTGGTAACTGTAACACCCCCTAACCCCAAACCGTTACCGGAACGAGGTTATGAGGCATTACCGGACGTATCAGACAACTTACGAATAATTTACAATTAATATAACTTTCATAGTATAATATAATAATTAAGTCCCTATCTTGAACTCTCGAAGTTCAAACATGTATTAAAAGTAGAACGGGACTTGTTCAAGTATTCCATTTTTTTTTTTTTTTATAAAAATTTAGCAACATTTCGCTTATTTTTACCTAAACCTCCCGCAAATTTCAAACCAAAACAACCAACACCAATATTTCACATTCATATACTAATATTTATATTGTTAATAAAATTTTAATTTAATAACTATCATAGCATCATTCAAATTGATTAAAAACTTCATTCATTTAACAACTTAATGTTCATGTATCAAAATATCATGTACTTTCCTTACCATTTCATTTAACCATCTAAATTTTATCATTCATCCTTCACTACCCAAAGTAATATACATATTCAAGTGACTAAATAACACCTATGTACATGCCACCTTTACCCAAAAGAAAAATATACATCACCAAATTTGTGTTGGAGTCGGGATTGTTCTGGATGCTCAGCCGGGACACTTGACTTCTACTAACCTGCGCACGGAAACAACCGTACGCTGAGTATGGATATACTCAGTGGTATTACTATAAACCAAGACTATTTAACATTAATAAATTACAAACATCAACCATAATTTTATAATTATTTAAACTACTTTTATATAAAATTATTTTACTTCATAAATCTTAAATTCATAATTCATTTTTCTCATACTAACTCAATTCATAATTTAGTTCATACATTCTTTCTCGTACTTTTCAATAGTGCTAAAACAAATAATCTCATTTTCAAAATTTCATTTCAATTATTTACCCTATTAACAAAGCTCGGACTATGACGGATATACAGTTTCCACCCAAACACACCGAATATCCAACCCAAACACACCTGAATATTGTAAATCCTCCGTAACACACCGGTATAATATATCCTCCCAACACACCAATAAGGCATTAAATGCCTATTCGGATAAACCAAGTATATAATAACAGAAACATCTTCTCTGCTTAAACTACAATCTCTTCATCATATCACAAATCCAATGGCATGCCATTTGTATCGAATCTAGTCCGACGAGTTAATAGGGTATTATTTTACTTTTTCTAATTTCAATTTCACATACTTACCTCAAGTCTTATTTGCCATACATAACAATTAAAATTTCAGCAATCAAGAATAATTAAAAATTCGAATTATAGTAATACACACCGTAATTCTCCCGTTTTAGTCCTCGATGACTTTCTCCTTTCCTTTCGATGCTGATGCTTCAGGTTCTTTGTTGGCTACGAAAATAATAATTTATAATCATCAATACAACATGATTCAATTTAATTCATGAGCCTAAACATGCAAATTTAACCATTTTTAATGTATATATGTAATTTCACCATTAAGCTGTCTACTTGAGTCATTGTTACTAAGTTATTTATATCTTGAGCTACGAAACTCCAAATTAATATCCGTAAATTTTCCTTAAAACTAGACTCATATATATTTTAACCATAAAATTTCCAGAATTTTTGGTCTAGCCATTTAGTACAGTTTATTCACTAAATACTCCCCTGTTATTTCATTTGACAGTTCTGACCTCTCTCTACTAAAAATAAATTATCTCATTGTACAGGACTCGAATAAGGTTCTTGTTTATTTATTGTGAAACTAGATTCATTAAGGAGTTCACATATATAAATTAAACTCCATAATAATTTTTGTACAATTTTTAATGATTTTCCAAAGTTAAAACAGAGTGTCTCGAAATTACCCTGAACCAGTCTTACAAAATTTCAAATATCTCTTGATTCATCAATTAATTGCTTACACTGTTTCTACTATAAGAAACTAGACTCAATAAGCTTTAATTCCATATTTTGTTCATCCTCTAGTTCAATTTATAAAATTTTTAGTGAATTTTCAAAGTCAGACCATTGTTACTTCCCAAAACTGTTTTGATGTAAAATGTTAATAACCAAATTTATAACACCAATTCACACCTTATTCCTATTCAAATTTCATTTAAACTCAAATTTAACTATTAAATTTTCAACATATTTTCTTAATTCCAAATTTTCCTCAATTTAGTCCCTAAAACACAAAACTTATAGCCTAGTTTACAATTTAATCCCTTAATCAATTCTAACTTAGAATTCATTCAATTAAATCCCTAATTCCATAATTTTTCCAACATGAACCCTACTTGGAAACATATGAACTCTTGAACTATTAACTTAATTTCATCAAAATCTTGTTTCAAAGCTCCTAAAACATCAAAATTAAGAGAAAAGGACTTAATTGACTTACCTTTTAAAGCTTCAAACCTTAAAACCCTAGTTTTTCCTTTCCCTTTTCTTTCTTTCTTTTTCTTTCCCTGTTTCGAAATGCTTCTGTTCTGCTTCTTCCTTTTTCTTTTGTCTTTCTCTTTATTCTTTTATTATTTCATTTATTTTACTTATTTATTTTATCATTTAACTAATATATATTATTATTAATTTAATAACAATATAATTAACACATTTGTACACATGTATCTTTGTACATTTGTACACTATTATTACCATCCATTTGTCTTTCTTTTATTTATTTAACAAATAAAAATCTTATAATATTAATATTTAATTAATTTAATAAATATCTATTTTAATAACAAATACTAATATTACAATTGGATACATATTAAATTTTACATTTGTACCAATAATTTTATTACAATTGTCATTATTTAATTTGTTTCTTAAACAAAAAATCTCATAATTTAATAATTTAATTATTTAATTAATAAATATCTTTTACTTAAATTATAAGTAATTTAGTATTTAAATTACAAATGTACCAATACAATTCTTACACATGTATATTTTATTACCATACAATTGTCTTCTATTTAATTTATTTATAATATATTATCAATTAAGTAATCATAATAATTTAATATAAAACTATAATAATAATCATTATAATATATATATATATATATAATTTAATATATAAAACCTAAATAAAATCTTTGATTTTATTTCAATATGTCATACTCAATTTATGTAAATGGCTTAATTGCCATTTTGATCCTTTTTATTTTCTATTACTTTAGAATTAAACTTTTACCCCTTTTTCAATTTAGTTCTTTTTGCTAATTATTCTAAATTAAGCTAATTTCACCTAATTAAATCCTAATTAGACACACTACTAGGCTGATAAATATTTTTAATAATTATTTTCGTACTTATTTCACTAAGACGGAGGCCCTATAACTCACTTTTCCGGTGCCCGTGAATTTCAGGTCATTACAGTAACAGCCGACAAGAAAAACCAGAATGCACACAATGTGGAAGACGACATGTAAGTGAATGTTGGGGTAAGTCTATTAACCGAGCTTGTTATAGATGCGGGTCGCGGGATCATTTTATTCGAGATTGTACGGAACCTGATGAGAAGAATAAGGTACAAGGTACAAGATCGACTGGCGCAACAGTTAGAGGTAGACCATCGAGAAATACCGGAGGTAGAAGTGGTGGTCAGAGAGGGATTTCTGATACGGCTAATCGATCTGAGATTCGTGCTCCCGCCAGAGCTTATGCCATCCGTGCACGAGAGGAAGCATCTTCTCCTGATGTTATCATTGGTACATTTACTCTCTTTAATACTGATGTCATTGCTTTGATTGACCCTGGTTCTACTCATTCATATATATGTGAGACTTTAGTATCCAGTAAGACTCTACCTGTCGAGTCTACTGAGTTCGTAATCCGAGTGTCAAATCCCTTGGGTCGTTATGTACTTGTGGACAAAGTATGTAAGAAATGTCCCTTAGTAGTCAGAGGCTCCTGCTTTCCAGCTGATTTGATGCTTTTACCGTTTGATGAATTTGATGTTATCCTTGGTATGGATTGGTTGGTATCATCCATGATGCAGTAGTGAATTGCAAAAGAAAGACTATTGATTTGAGATGCGCAAACGATGAGATAATCCGAGTTGAGTCTACTGATAGGAGCGGGTTACCAGCAGTTATATCCTCGATGTTGGCTCAAAAACATGTGAGAAAGGGGTGTGAGTTATACCTGGCATACGTATTTAACGACAAAGAGCTAGAAAAGAAGCTTGAATCAGTGCCAGTGGTCTGTGATTATCTGGATGTTTTTCCCGAGGAACTACCGGGGTTACCACCTGTTCGGGAGGTAGAGTTTGGCATTGAACTTGTACCTGGGACTACACCGATTTCTATAGCTCCGTATCGTATGGCACCAACGGAATTGAAAGAATTGAAAACTCAGTTGCAAGAGTTGATGGATAGAGGTTTCGCTCGTCCAAGTTCCTCACCTTGGGGTGCACCAGTATTGTTTGTGAAAAAGAAGGATGGAACCATGCGATTATGCATCGGTTATCGTCAATTGAATAAAGTGACAATAAAGAATAAATATCCGTTACCGCGTATTGATGATTTATTCGATCAACTGAAAGGGACCTCTATATTTTCGAAGATAGATTTGAGATCGGGTTATTATCAGTTGCGAGTTAGAGACTCAGATATACCCAAAACTGCTTTCAGAACAAGATATGGTCACTATGAATTCTTAGTGATGCCGTTTGGGCTTACTAATGCCCCTGCGGTATTTATGGATTTGATGAATCGGATTTTCAGACCATATCTGGATCGGTTTGTAGTTGTGTTTATCGATGACATTTTGGTCTATTCAAGAAATGAAACCGAACATGCTGAGCACCTGAGATTAGTGTTACGGATTTTACGGGATAAGCAATTGTATGCTAAGTTCAGTAAATGTGAGTTCTGGTTGAGAGAAGTTAGTTTTTTGGGTCATGTGGTGTCTGCATCGGGTATTCGAGTTGATCCGAGTAAAATTACAGCCATACTCAATTGGAAGTCTCCGAAAAATATTATTGAAGTTCGGAGCTTTTTGGGACTTGCCGGTTATTACAGACGCTTTGTAAAGGGTTTTTCGACGATAGCCACACCAATGACCAGACTACTTCAGAAAGATGTTAAGTTTGTTTGGTCAGAAAAATGTCAGAGAAGTTTCGATCAACTGAAAACTTATTTAACAGAAGCTCCAGTGCTAGTACAACCCGAATCCGGTAAAGAGTTTGTCATCTATAGTGATGCGTCTTTGCTTGGGCTGGGTTGTGTATTGATGCAAGAAGGTCGAGTAGTAGCATATGCATCAAGACAGCTGAAGCCGCATGAGAAGAACTATCCGACTCACGATCTCGAGTTAGCTGCAATTGTTTTCGCTTTGAAAATATGGCGACATTACTTGTTTGGAGAGAGGTGTCATGTATACTCGGATCATAAAAGCCTCAAATATTTGATGACTCAGAGAGAATTGAATTTGCGACAAAGACGTTGGCTCGAGTTGTTGAAAGATTATGAGCTGGTCATAGACTATCACCCGGGAAAGGCTAACGTAAGTTCTTGATCGTTAAGTCGCAAATCACTGTTTGCTTTACGAGCAATGAATGTACACTTGTCCGCTCTATCCGATAGTGCGTTAGTAGCAGAATTAAAGGCTAGACCACTGTGGATTCATCAAATTAGTGAAGCTTAAAAATTCGATGGTGAAATGGTTGCTAGACGAGCTGAATGTGCCACGGGTATGGAATCAGAATTTCAAATTGATGATGACGACTGTTTAAGGTTCAAAAACCGATTGTGTGTTCCAAGAAATTCAGAACTTATCTCGATGATTTTAAATGAAGCTCATAATAGCCGAATGTCGATCCATCCTGGTAGCACGAAAATGTACAACGACCTAAAATGCCAGTTTTGGTGGTCTGGTATGAAATGAGACATTTCCGATTTTGTTTCGAAGTGTTTGGTATGTCAACAAGTGAAAGCGGAACATCAAGTACCTTCAGGATTACTTCAGCCGATCATGATACCCGAATGGAAATGGGATCGAATAACGATGGATTTTGTATCTGGGTTGCCGTTGTCGTCAAGCAAGAAAGATGCGATATGGGTTATTGTAGACAGATTGACAAAGTCGGCTCATTTCATTTCCGTGCGCATGGATTATTCACTTGATAAACTAGCCGAGTTGTATGTTTCTCAGATTGTGAAGTTGCATGGAGTACCTATTTCTATTGTGTCAGATAGAGATCCAAGATTCACATCGCGATTCTGGAAAAAACTACAAGAAGCTTTGGGTACTAAGTTGCATTTTAGCACCGCTTTTCATCCCCAGACTGATGGTCAATCGGAACGGATTATTCAAATACTCGAGGATATGTTGAGATGTTGCATCCTTGAATTTGGTGGTTCGTGGGAACGATATTTACCCTTGATTGAATTTGCTTACAACAATAGTTTTCAATCAAGCATTAAAATGGCACCATCTGAGAGGCCTTATATGGTCGAAAATGCCGTACTCCATTGTTTTGGACCGAACTTAGCGAAAGTAAAATCTTCGAGTTGATTTGATCAAAGACGCTGAGCGAGAAAGTAAAGATAATCAGTGAAAGTTTGAAGGCGCTTGGATCGACGTAAGTCGTGACGCAGATTTGAAAAGAAAAAACATTGAATATCGGATCGGAGACAAGGTATTTCTTAAAGTCTCGCCTTGGAAGAAAGTACTCAGATTTGGCCGTAAAGGCAAATTGAGTCCGAGGTTTATCGGACCGTATGAGATATCCGAACGAATTGGACCATCGCGCATAGATTAATTTTACCCCCAGAACTTGAAAAGATTCACAACGTTTTTCATGTTTCGATGCTTCGACGTTATAGATCCGATCCATCGCACATAACTAGTCCAGCAGAGATTGAAATTAAATCCGATTTGAGTTATGAAGAAGAACCGATCCGTATCTTAGCTCGCGAAGTAAAAGAGTTGCGAAACAAAAAAGTTCCTTTAGTAAAGGTGTTATGGCTCAAACACGGGATCGAAGAAGCTACAGGGAAACCGAGAACTCTATGAAAGAACGATACCCGAATTTAATCATTGGTAAGATTTTCTGGGGACGAAAATTCTCTAAGAGGGGAGAGTTGTAATGTACCTAATTAGACCCTAGTCGGAATGTGGTTTCGGGACCACAAAACCGAGTCATAAAAATTTAATTTAATTTTAATTGCATATATTTATATGTGATAGTTCATGTGTGAAAAATTAATTGTTTTGAATTAGTCTTAGGGATGTGAATTTTCTTGAGAGGCCTTAGTTGAGAACTTAAAAAAATATGTTAGGTAAATATGTAAGGACCAAATAATGTTAAAGTAGGAAGGTTTGGGTTTGCATGTCAAATTGCCACATTTATACTAAGTGGCCGGCCAAGCAATGATGTTTTCCCCACTAGTTAAATTAAATTGTATATTAAATTAGTTAATGAATTAAAATAAGGAAATGAAATAAAAGAAAAGAAAAAAAAATGTTCATCTTCTTCCTTGCAACAAGCCGAAACCAAAAGGAAAGAAATAGGGAAAAATTTCACTAAGGAAATTCGGCAATCCATCTTGCTAGTTGGAGGTAAGCTTTGGGAAATGTTGTTTAAACTCTTGTTTATATATATATATGTTAAGCTAATTGTTAAATACATTTTAGTAATGTCAAGAAAATCAAATTTTATGGAGGTTTGGGCACTAAACCGTATATTAAGAGATAGGAGTAGAGGTTGTTTCATGTTACGTTGAATGAGTAGAAGTTATTATGGGGTTGAAAGTGTTGAATTTCTAGTTGGGTAACAATTGCTATATTCGGCCATTTGGGAGAAAGGGGAATGTTCATTTTATTGTTATTTCATTCTTATGAGAAATGAGTTAATGTTAAGTCAAATGTATTATGATGGATAAGAAAGTGCAAAATTCGTGATAAGTAGTAATGTGTAGTTTTGCTAGTTTAGGACTATTCGGTCAAATGTTTATGTGGTAGAAATTAAGTATCAAATGAATTGAAAGTGACATTATGTGGGAGTATGGATATTCGGCCATATGAGCAAATATAAAGATGATGTTACACTTGACTATGTGTAAATGGCCATATAGGGTATACATTGTGTTTTTAACTTAAACTCTCTAAAATTGATCAAGTGAATGATATTGGTTTATTTGAATAAATTTGAATTACAAACAGGTACCTTGAAATGGAAAATAGACTAGACTATGTTACTTTGAAAGTAAGAATGCATTTGGCCTTGAGACATTATATAATCTCTAGTTGAGGGTTTAATGTATTGAATAAGGATAGTGGTAAGGTGATGTGGAAAATTATTAAATTTGTATAGGTGAGTACTTAGCCAAGTGTGGTTGCCGTATAGATATATATACATATGTATATAAATGTATTTCAAGTAAGCACTGATTGGTTATCGATAGTAATTGAATAATAGGTGGTCAATAGCCGAATGGCTTAGTTTTGATAAAAGCATAAGGAGGGTAAAAAAATCAAATTGATGTCGTGTGATTCTTGTTATGTGAAACTATTTATAGTATGGGATATAATTAACTAGCAAGGTGATTAAAATATTAAATTTATTTATTCTAGCTCAAGAATCCAAAGGAGGGGAATTGAACAAAGGCAAAGCAAATGAGATTGAGTAATCGATCGGGAATCGTTTCATCCGACATAAGGTAAGGCTATAAGTATTTAGAGGTTGGTTAATTTATAGCTCAATGATACTAATGTACTATGAAAGTATAACTATGCTGGTATTCTTTTGAAGTGGTAACGTACTTATAGATGCAGTTGTATGTGTTATTCGATTTAGGTAAATTTCCTTATTACATGAACCGAAAATTAGCACTAAGTGTGCGGATTTAAATGGCACTATGTGTGTGAAGACGAATGGCACTATGTGTGCTGGCGAAATTATCAATACACGTGGAAATTTATAATGCACTACGTGTGTGGTTTATCATAGCACTATGTGTGCGAAATTAATTAGTAATGTGTATGCAAAAACGGTTGAGGAATTATAGCATGCCGGAAGGGAATAGAGAACAAGGACTGTTATCGGGACCAACGAATTTTTAGATATCAAATATATGTATAGGCTTGAATAGACGTTTTGAAGTGTAAATTTTGTTTATGTACTTGAAGCCATGCGAAAATGGCTCGATACTTATAAATTATATACATATAATTAGACTCGGTTTTTATATGTAATCTATGTGAAGTTTTTATATATATGTAACTATTGTTTAATGAACATGTCTAGAGAATGATACTACGAAATCCTAATAATAGATTTGGGAAGCATAATTAAGTATCTATGTAAGTGATTTAGAAGTTGTGATTCGGCCGTTTAAGTATCGAAATGGATGCTAATTTATGTGTATACGTGATGTACCATTCTATCGATTTTAAATGAATTCTTTTTATAACTCACTCGTGAATAAGGAACTTATACTTTGGTCAGTATGATAGTCAAACTTTTGTATGCTACATGGGTGTTACAATACTTAAGTTTTACAAGCCATTTACCAATAGAAATCCTTCGGATAGTGTGATCGAAACTTCGACCTGTCCCGATTCCCGAGCTGACTTGTTCAAAACTACAACGAATGAAAAGGAAGGAGTAAGCATAAATGCTTAGTAAGTTCATATGCAAATAACAAGTAACATAACAATACAATTATACCAAACAACCTTAGCATGGCATCACCAAAACATATATCACATTTCTAAACATCATTCATCATCTTACCACTTTATCGTTGTTGTATCTATTTTCAACCCAAGGGTTAAGTACATACCTGTCCAAAGTGCCCATTTCACAACACTTACCAAAACGTCACTTGCATCTTAAGTGTTCTTCCATTTCATAGAAATTTTCACCCGTTGAACACATCGGAATATAACTCGGATACACGGATAATTTGCACATAAGAGCCACATATGTAATCAAGCAATCATGTAACCCGCCTATAAGTGAACTCGGACTCAACTCAATGAGCTCAGGCGTTCGCATCCATAAGTGAACTCGGACTCAACTCAACGAGCTCGGATGCCTAGTAACATCTCACGAACTCAGACTCAACTCAACGAGTTCGAACATTCGCATCCATAAGTGAACTCGGACTCAACTCAACGAGTTCGGATGCTCAACCATCCTATTGACATGTCACTTGTATCCTAATCTATTCCTAAGGTTCAAACGGGCTTTTTCCCTCGATATGACATTAGCCGTCTTCCACGGAATATCGGAACCGATACTCGGTAGAAATTCATATTTATCAAGTAGCAAACATAATTTGCATATTACTCAACATTAACCACAAAGCATAATATTTCACGATAAAAAAATCAGCATATCATATAATTAACATCAATAACTTAAAAATAACAATTATGCTACATTATTTACACATGAACTTACCTTGGTACCAAAATATAAAGATTTTGCAATTTAGTCCACAATCTTTTCTTTTTCTCGATCGTGACTTGATTCCCGTTTCTCTTGATCTATAATACCAAATTAATCTTATTTAATACATACATTCATCAAAACAGCATTTAATACGAACTTTGGAAAATTACACTTTTGCCCCTAAACTTTTACATAACTACACTTTTGCCCCTAGGCTCGGAAATTAAACTTTATCCCTTATTCTTATGTTTTATGACATGCTGATAATTTTTCCCTTCTATGACAATATCAAATTCACACTCTAACATGTACTTATGACTATTAGGTATTTTTACTGATTAAGCTCTTTTACTCGTTTTCACTCAAAACCGAGTAGCACAAGTTGTCTAACATAATTTAAAACCTCATATTCTATCATAAAACATCAAAATACACAAATTTCACCTATGGGTATTTTTCCAAATATAAACCCTAGGTTGAATTATTGCTAGCATAAGCTTAATCGAGCTACCGGGATTCTAAAAACGTAAAGAACATTAAAAACGGGGCTTGGAATCACTTACTATGGAGCTTGGAAGCTTGAAACAAACCCTAGCTATGGAGAATCCTTGAAATTTCGGCCTAATGAAGAAGATGGACAAAAATTGGCTTTTAATTTTGTTTTTAATTCATTTTAATAACTAAATGACCAAAATGCCCTTACTACTAAACTTTCAAAAATTCCTTCCATGTCCTAATTTTGTCCATGAACTTAAAATTGGTCAAATTGCTATTTAAGACCTCCTAATTAATATTTCAATGCAATTTCATACTAAAAACTTCTAGAATGCAAATTTTGCAACTTATTCGATTTAGTCCTTACTTTCAATTTAAACACTTTAGGCATAGAATTTCATCACGAAATTTTCACACAACCATGCAATCATATCATAATCATCAAAATAATTATAAAATAATTATTTCTATCTCAGATTTGTGGTCACGAAACCACTATTCTGATTAAGCCCTAATTCAGGATATTACAGGATTCAAGTTTACGATCCCCCACCGGGTTTCTTTTCAGAAAATATTGCGAAACAATTTGGTGATTTTATTGGAAAGTTCATAGAATATGATACGAAACAGTTGAATTGAGAGATGAAAAATTTTCTTCGAATTTGAGTACAGATAGATGTCTGAAGGCCTTTGAAACGAAGAAAAAAAAATTATGATCTCTCAATCGAAATTTACTTATGTGTAATTTCAGTATGAAAGATTAACCCTCTTTTGTTTATTGTATAGATGTCTAGGTCATGAAGATAATTTTCGTCCAATCAAACTTAATCAAGTTATGAAGGAAATAAATATGGGTTGGGATTTATCTTTGAGGGCATTGATGAGAAGAGCTACAAGTGTAAATAGTGTTTGGCTCCGTGAGGAAGAATATACAATTTGGGGAAAGTGTGATATGGGGCAGAATTCAAGGGATGCGATAAGTAGAGAATCAGGGAAATTAATAAATTTCATATTGGGATTTAATTTAGAGGGATTTAAAAATAAAGCTGATAAAGTTAAGGCGGGAACCTCTAGTGAGATGGATAGGGCCGATATGGTTTTTAGCGTTTCTGTTTTTGTAGATTCATTAAGGTCCACTAATGAGCGGATTATTGCTTAAGTACAACAAAGATTGGCGGCTATCAATTGGCAAGCAAACCAGGAGTAATGAAACTCTTAAGCTGGAATGCCTGTGGACTAGGGAACTCGTAGACTATTAGAAGGCTTCAACATATGTTAAAGAAATATTGTTCCCAAATTGTCTTATTCATGGAGACGAAGTTAAATAGCCCTCAGATGGAAATGTTGCATAAAAGATGTGGGTTTTAAAATGGTATTGTGTTTCTAGCTGAAGGAACACAAGGGGGTCTATGTTTAGCTTGGAAATAAGGTATCAAGGTTTAACTTCAAATTTATTCGAAGAATCATATTAATGTGATCATTAAAGAAGAGGGGGAAAGTCTTGAATGGAGGATGATACGGTTTTACGGAGCATTGATATTCGTAACAAAGAGGAAACGTGGAATATTTTAAGGCAGTTAGGAAGGGATTACAACTCTCCGTGGATGGTTTGTGGGGACTTTAATAAAATATCATATGCTTATGAAAAAAAACGAGTACCAAGGGAAGAGAGACGAATGGATGAGTTTCACATGGTGCATGAAGAATGTTCTTTAGTGGATGTTGGATATTTGGGATCTTGGTTCACGTGGGAGAAGGGAAACCTTTCGAATACGAACATTAGAGAAATGCTCAATAGAGGTGTTGCTAAAATTGAATGAATGGCTTTGTTTCTTGATTTTTTGTTAGTCATTTACCTCACTCTTTCTCAGATCATTGGCCCTTTATATATTCAAGCAATTCAGGAAGATGTAAGGCGAATAAAGAAAATTTTCTGTATTGAGGCTCAGTGGATTTTAGAGGAAACATGTGAAGGGGAAGCCCGAAGATTATGGGAAGTAAGTTCAGGTAATGCAATAGAGAAACTGACTATATTGCAAAGGGGTTTGAAATATTAAGAGAGGAAAGTCCAACCGAAACAAGGCATGCTTATGCAAGACATCACAAGGAAGTTAGATTATTTAAACAATTAGCAGAGGGATGAGGAAATGATTACGGAATTATTGGAAGTCAAGTTACACGTTAGTTCGAAAATTAAGAAAGAAAAATTTTACTAGAAACAGGGGACATGTGCAAATTGGTTACAAAAGGGGGATAAAAATACAATGTTTTTTTTCATAACTTTGCTTCTCAACGTCGATGAATGAATAAAATTCATAGTCTGCAATATGAGAATGGTAAGGCAACTTCGAAGGGTGGAACGATGAAAGAGATTGCATGAAATTATTTTCAAGAACTTTTTATCACAAAAGATACTGAAAACCCGGATCATATTCTTCCAGGAGTAAAGAGGTGTATCATTGAAAGCATGAATAGGATGATGACTACAGAATATAAGGAAGAGGAATTATATATGGTGTTGAAAGGAATGGGACCAACAAAGGCATTAGGAGCGGATGGATACTCGACACTATTTTTTCAAAAATTTTGGCATATTTTGGGATGGGATGTCAGCTCTTACTGTCTGGAAATCTTAAATTAAGGTATGTCATTGGATCCCATTAATATTACAAATATTGTATTGATCCCGAAGATTTCCCACCCGAAAATTTAACAAACTTCTATTCTATAAGTTTATGCACAATTGTTTATAAATGATCTCTAAGACTGTTTCTAATAGACTTAAAAAAGTTTTGGACCTTTGTATTGATGAAGCGCAAAGTGCGTTTGTTCCTAGGCTTTTGATAACTGATAATGTATTGCTTGGCTATGAGATTTTACACACTTTAAAAGGAAAAGGACAAGTTGAAAGGGTTTTTTGGCTCTAAAGTTGGATATGAGTAAAGCCTATGATCGGGTTAAATGGAGTTTTCATAAGAGGATCATGTCAAAATTGGGTTTTGATGAAAAGTAGATAGACTTCATTATGCAATGCATTTCCACATATCTGTAATACCCTAAAAATTTTTACGGTAAAATATTATCCGTGATATAGTAAAATAAGGAAAATGCCAATATTGGGAAGTATATTATGATATATTAATTCAAGAAAGGACTAAATTGTAAAAGTGAGAAAAGTTTTGTTGCACAAGAGTAAATACTCAAAATTTGAGAGGTTAAAGTGTAAATATAAAAAATTTGAAGGACCAATAGTGTAAATATTTTAAGGGTGGAATGATCTAGAAACTAAGGGAAATGGATGAATTAGGACCAAATTGAATAGATAAAAAACTATGAGGGACTAAATTACAATTTTACCAAGTTAAATGATGACTCAAGGATGAAATTTTAAAAGATAATAAAGGGCAAAATGGTCAATTGGAAGAGAGAGAAATCTAGAAAGTAATAATGATGCTAGAGATATTTTGATATTTTATAATTATTTAATTATATAAATATTATTTTATTAATATTTTAATAAGATATTTTATTATTATTTTATTAGTATATAAAGAAAGAAAGATGAGGAACTCTCATCCATCTTTCCCATGCAAAACCAACGTAAGAAGAAGAAGAAGAAGAAAATAAGTTTTCATTTCTTTACAATTTGGTCATTTTACCAAAAATTTACCATTTTCTCCCAAAAATCAAAAGAATTTCCATAGCTACCAAGAGAGAAAAATGTTAAGGATACTATGGGAAGTTAGAATATCAAGTTGGATTCAAGAAATGGAAGCTGAAGGAGAGAGAAAATCAAGATGAAGATTGAAATCAATAGAAAAAGGTAAGAACATCATGATTTCAATATATTTTTAAGTTTGATATTATTGAAAAAGTATGGGATTGATGTTAATGTAGAGTTTCCTTATATATGGTCCTATGTTCATGATATGTTAGTGAAGAGAAACTAAGAAAAAGTGATGAGAAATAGTGTAGAAAAAGAAAATAAGGGTTTTATAAACATGGTAATTAATATCTTGCACTAAAATAATTTTGGACAGCAACAGTGGTATAATTTTGAAAAATCACCAAAAATTATGAAAATTGAAGAAATTAAATCTTATTGAGTCTAGTTTCTCATAGAAGAAATAGTGTAAGCAATGGAATTGTAAATCATGGGATATAATAAATTTTGTGAGACAAGGTCAAAATGAATTTGGGTTCCCCTGTTCTGACTTTGAAAAATCATAAAAAATTGAATAAAAAATTATGGGCTTAAATTTATATTTTTAGAACCCTGAATGAGTTTATTTTCAAGATAAATAAACAAGAACATCATCCGAATCCTGTATGAAGAGATAATTAATTTTTAGTGAAGAAGGGTCAGAACTGTTAGACAACAAAACAGAGGTAAATTTAAAGAATAAACTGTACTTGTTGGCTAAACCAAAAATTCTGAAAATTTTATGGTAAAAATATATATGAGTCTAGTTTCAGGGAAAATTATCGGATATTAATTTGGAGTTCTATAGGTCCAATATAAATAATTTAGTGACTGTGACACAGATGGTGTAACAACCCCTACCCGTATCTGTCGCCGGAATAGAGTACGAGGCATTACCGAGAAGCACGAAACACTTATAGATAATTTAAATACATTTTCATAACAACTTGTCTCGATTTCATACTATTTCGTATTTAAGTTTTATTCACTAAAGTATTTGAAATATCATCTTTATGCAAATAACACACATGAGGTACATAATTCCGTAGTTATAAATGAACACATTTATCAAACATATTCCATGTTTTTATATATATCATAGTCTCAAATTTACATGTATCAATTACCATCACTTCCTCGTATTTCAGACAAATACGTGTAACAATTCATAAATATGCAATTCACTAACTCTTTCTGCCAATCACGATTTAAATTGCCAAATCACTTATTGAGCCCAATTTCAATGTACACTAAAATATATCATATAAATTTGGATGTACATATTCATCAATAAATTCCATGTACAGATATCATCATATCTTATTTCCACATACATTTACTTTCCACATTTATGAATTCAAATAGCATATACAAGACATACCAATGTATTTCACGTACGTTTTCATGATTTTTCATTTCGAACTCAGATTATTTCATACTAGAAGTTTCCTCATTAACTCATTTGGTATATCAATTCATACGGATAATACACTCAAGGCGTAGAAATATATAATCACAAATGAACTCATTCATCAATCGAGTTTTATGCTCATGTCTCATCAACTGTATTTTCTTATGTCACATAATTCCATGTAATACTTACCAAACTCTTTCAAATTAGTGAACATCTTACGGAATTGGTCTACACCGGTATGCACTGAATTACACTGACAATCACTGATGCCATAGCATAGCTATGGTCTTTTCACTAGAATGCCATAACTCAAATGGCATGGTCTTACATCTTATACACATATCACACGGATGTCATATCCCGGATATGGTCTTACACGTAAATCACTTGTCACTTGTAGCCGCTATCATTATTCATCGATCGTAGCCGAGCTACCATTTTTCACCGATCAAGTAGCCGGCGATCGGTAGTCGGGCTACCACTTTTCATTGATCGGGTAGCCGAAGCTACCACTTTTTACTTGCCATTTGTCGCCCGATCGGATAAGTGTAGCCAAAGCTATCACTTATCACTTTCATTTGTCCTTGATCAGATAAGTGTAGCCGAAGCTATCACTTATCACTTTCACTTATCCTTGATCAGATAAGTGTAGCCGAAGCTATCACTTATCACTTTCATTTGTCCTTGATCAGATAAGTATAGCCGGAGCTATCACTTATCACTTTCACTTGTCATTGATCAGATAAGTATAGCCGAAGCTATCACTTATCACTTGTTGCCATGGTCCAACCATGGTCTTTTCCTTCAATTCGTCTAACCACTGAACTGAAATGCTCAATTTGATCATTTATTCAATTTTCATGCTTTTACATTATTCACGATTTTATCATCAATACATATGAAATAACACATCATGAAATTCACAAAATTAACAAATGATCATTAAAATTTAGCCATATAAACTCAAAAGTTCGATATATATATATATATATTTTTTGTATTATAACGATAATCATAATTTCATAATAAATATTCCAAATAAAACATTATATCATTTCTAATTCAACACTTATCGATTATAATCGGGCATGTGATCAATTTGTACACGAGTCATTCATATATATATATATGTATATTTTTCCTCCTCCTCCTCTCCATCCACATCCTTAGTATAAATAACACACTTGTAAGTAACATCATCCATAATTTTCACTATTTACTTATGTGAATATTCAAGCTGTCCATCCGTGTCATAGTCACTAAATCATTTTTATCTTGAGCTACAGAACTCGAAATTAAGATCCATAAATTTTCCCAGAAACTAGACTCATATTTTTTCTTACCATAAAAATTTCATAATTTTTGGTTTGGCCAATTAATACATTTTATTCGTTGAAGTCTCACCTATTCTGCTGTCTGACAATTCCGACCCTTCTTCACTAAAAATTAATTATCTTCTCGTACAGAATTCGAATGATGTCCTCGTTTGTTTCTATTGAAAATAGACTCATTCAGGATTATAAAAATGTAAATTTAAGCCCCTAATTGTTTTTATCCAATTTTTGGTGATTTTTCAAATTCAGAATAGGGGAACCCGAAATCATTCTGACCTTATCTCACAAAATTTATCATATCTCATGATTTACAATTCCATTGCTTACATCATTTCTTCTATAAGAAACTAGACTCAATAATCTTTAATTTCATATTTTATTCATCCTTTAATTCCATTTCTACAATTTTTGGTGATTTTTCAAAGTTAAACTACTGCTGCTGTCCAAAACAGTTTTAGTGTAAAGTGTTGATTTCCATTTTCCCCAAATTTCACAATTCATACAATTCAGTCCTTACTCAATTAACCCCTCAATTAAGATAAGTTTCTCAATTATTACTTTTCCTATACATTAGAAGTTATTTCATAACTATTGAAATTCAGAATTTCCACATGAAACTTTAACTTCAAACTCTTTTACAATTAGGTCCTAAACATTCACTTTCTATTCAATTCTTTCAATAAAATCAGCATATAAACAATTTAAAGCTCTAATTCCATGCCAAATCATCATATAGTTCCAGCCCATATTCATAGCAACTTTCAATTTCTCTCATAGAATTAAAAACTAATGAATTCAACAAGTGGACCTAGTTGTAAAAGTCACAAAAACACAAAAGTTTCAAGAAATAATCAAGAATTGAACTTAATTGAAGTAAAAATATGAAAAACCAGCTTGAAGGAACTCTTCCATGGTGTTTTCGCTGATGAGAATGCAGAAAAATAAAGAGAAATCTAGATAATTCCACTTTAGTCCTAGCTTTATTATGTAAATTTTGCAATTTTCCAATTTTGCCCTTAATTCTCCTTATTTTCTTGCTGATTTCATGCCTTGCCGTCCAGCCCAAAGAGACCTTGGGTCTATTTCCTTTTAAACCCTCTTTCTTTTATCATTTAAGCTATTTAATTATTTCCCACAATTTTGCATTTGATACAATTTAGTCCTTTTTGTTCAATTAACTATCGAACTTTAAAATTTCTTGACGGAACTTTAATACTAGCTTATTAACGCTCCATAAATATTTATAAAAATATTTATGGCTCGATTTAAAATTCAGAGGTCTCAATACTGCGTTTTTTTATTCTAATTATTTTAATATTTATTTTTAGTACGCTATTCACTATTTCAATTTTTTTTCCTAACTTCACATTTAGCTTATACTCACTAAATTAATAATATTTCCTACTCATTTTTCGGATTTAGTGATCTCAAATCACCGTTCAACACCACTCAAAATTAGGTCATTACAACTCTCCTCCTTTTAGGATTTTCGTCCTCGAAAATCTTATTAGAAAAAGTTGCTTTCAACATTCATGAAACGCTTTTAATAACTTCTCAAAATCACAATTCGGTTTAACCTTGAATATTTTTTTTTTCCAGTCACCTTTGAACTCTGGAATAAATGTTGGAACTTATTGTCAAAATTCTAAATTACCCTCTTAGGAACACATATACTTAGCTGATCTGTCAAATAAAAAAAATTATGTACCTACTGAAATGATCATACAGATCTTTCTTTGTCAAATGATTAACCATAAACTAAATAACATTTTCCTTTCTGATGTTAATAACAATCCCAATTCGAAATCTATAGCCATTCTATCTCATATCACGCTAGTATTAACACTGACTGCAATAATTCTGAATGCTCTTGATATTTGGCTTACTTACTAACAAATAGACATCTGAACTTGAGCTCAAAAATATTATATAGCGCTCTTGCAATCACTAGCACATCTAACACACAAGAAGATAATAAAGATCTTGATAATCCTCGAGAAAGCCAAAAGAAAAACACAACTTCACTGACTGACTTCATCATAACAAAGATAATATATTTTCCGCATGTATAAAATAAAATCATAATCAGTAGAAACATAAGAATAGTCTCATATAAATTTTTACCATCGACTTCATTCCAACATATTAGAATAAAATTCCAAAGAGATGAAGAAATACTAATCATAAATCGACCAGACCAACAGGGCTTTCGTCTAACATCATAGTTAGCTAGCATTCTCACAACATAAGAACTCCATAAAAAAAACTGAACAACCAAACACGTATATTTGAGGATAAAAGAATATATATAATACCCAAAAAAGATCATCATATTCATTTCAACTATAATTGTCACACACACAGACATCTTTACTATTCAATTATCATTTCTCTGACTAATTCTATCATCATGAACCCTGCATCATTCCATTCAGTAACGAAAACCAATTGGGGAAAGACTTCAGCAAACACATACTTTAGACATCATATCGGAATAAGTCGATTAGCTAAGGTTAACTTTTTCTTTAACCGTGACATTACGTAGTCTGAATGATCTTTAGAATAATCGATATCTTTTTCAAAACCGTATTCACTTGTCAAACTATTTTTAACTCAAATCTGCATTATTAATTATTTCACTATCAGTACTCTTTAGTTTCACACTTGTGAACTATTCAACATAATTCTCGTGAATTTTCGTTATAAAATACCACATTGATAAGGGGTGAGAGGTCGTAAAGCCTCTAACTGGATTCTCATAAATACATACATATGATTTAGCATTTATCATCAACATCATATCCTTACAATTACATAATTCACTTCAAGCAAATTAACATACATAATTATGTTACATGAACTTTTCAATTATCATTTTTAAACAAGTGTACTTAAACATACATTCCATGAATTTTGAGTAAGTTCACTCACAGCATTTACTTAATCAAACAAGTCAGGCACATAATATCATATGAATGTCACACAAACAGAGATGCGCTCATCACAAGATAAACTTTCATTTCATTTCACTTTTCCTATATTTCTCGATTTATGACTAGTTCATTTCGTACCTCATCACATCCATATCATGAACTCTTCTTCATACCTTTTCAAGTTTCGACTCATCATAAACACATTCTTACTCAGACACCTTAGTGTCACTTTCAACAATTTATGAAATAACTTGATTGAAAAGTATTTCTGTCTTTATGTGAAATAAAGATTAGACCGGATCATACACATCACACTATCACAGATTTATATGGCATGTATTTCTAGAATTCACGTATGCTATGTTCGGTCCGAGAACCGACTAAACCGTAGCTCTGATACCACTAAATGTAACAACCCCTACCCGTATCATCATGTCACGGAATAATAGAGTACGAGGCATTACCGAGAAGCACGAAACACTTATAGATAATTTAAATACATTTTCATAACAACTTGTCTCGATTTCATACTATTTCGTATTTAAGCTTTATTCACTAAAGTATTTGAAATATCATCTTTATGCAAATAACACACATGAGGTACATAATTCCGTAGTTATAAATGAACACATTTATCAAACATATTCCATGTTTTTATATATATCATAGTCTCAAATTTACATGTATCAATTACCATCACTTCCTCGTATTTCAGACAAATACGTGTAACAATTCATAAATATGCAATTCACTAACTCTTCTTGCCAATCACGATTTAAATTGCCAAATCACTTATTGAGCCCAATTTCAATGTACACTAAAATCTATCATATAAATTTGGATGTACATATTCATCAATAAATTCCATGTACAGATATCATCATATCTTATTTCCACATACATTTACTTTCCACATTTATGAATTCAAATAGCATATACAAGACATACCAATGTATTTCACGTACGTTTTCATGATTTTTCATTTCGAACTCAGATTATTTCATACTAGAAGTTTCCTCATTAACTCATTTGGTATATCAATTCATACGGATAATACACTCAAGGCGTAGAAATATATAATCACAAATGAACTCATTCATCAATCGAGTTTTATGCTCATGTCTCATCAACTCGTATTTTCTTATGTCACATAATTCCATGTAATACTTACCAAACTCTTTCAAATTAGTGAACATCTTACGGAATTGGTCTACACCGTATGCAATTTGAATTACACTGACAATCACTGATGCCATAGCATAGCTATGGTCTTTTCACTAGAATGCCATAACTCAGCTATGGTCTTACATCTTATACACATATCACACCGATGTCATATCCTGGATATGGTCTTACACGAAATCACTTGTCACTTGTAGCCGGCTATCATTATTCATCGATCGGTGGCCGGAGCTACCATTTTCACCGATCAAGTAGCCGGCGATCGGGTAGTCGGCTACCACTTTTCATTGATCGGGTAGCCGGCTACCACTTTTACTTGCCATTTGTCCTGATCGGATAAGTGTAGCCAAAGCTATCACTTATCACTTTCATTTGTCCTGATCGGATAAGTGTAGCCAAGCTATCACTTATCACTTTCACTTATCTCTGATCGGATAAGTGTAGCCAAGCTATCACTTATCACTTTCATTTGTCCTTGATCAGATAAGTATAGCCGGAGCTATCACTTATCACTTTCACTTGTCATTGATCAGATAAGTGTAGCCGAAGCTATCACTTATCACTTGTTGCCATGGTCCAACCATGGTCTTTTCCTTCAATTTCGTCTTACCATTTGAATCAAATGCTCAATTTGATCATTTATTCAATTTTCATGCTTTTACATTATTCACGATTTTATCATCAATACATATGAAATAACACATCATTAAATTCACAAAATTAACAAATGATCATTAAAATTTAGCCATATAAACTCAAAAGTTCGATATATATATATATATATTTGTATTATAACGATAATCATAATTTCATAATAAATATTCCAAATAAAACATTATATCATTTCTAATTCAACACTTATCGATTATAATCGGGCATGTGATCAATTTGTACACGAGTCATTCATATATATATATATGTATATTTTTCCTCCTCCTCCTCTCCATCCACATCCTTAGTATAAATAACACACTTGTAAGTAACATCATCCATAATTTTCACTATTTACTTATGTGAATATTCAAGCTGTCCATCCGTGTCATAGTCACTAAATCATTTTTATCTTGAGCTACAGAACTCGAAATTAAGATCCATAAATTTTCCCAGAAACTAGACTCATATTTTTTCTTACCATAAAAATTTCATAATTTTTGGTTGGGCCAATTAATACATTTTATTCGTTGAAGTCTCACCTATTCTGCTGTCTGACAATTCCGACCCTTCTTCACTAAAAATTAATTATCTTCTCGTACAGAATTCGAATGATGTCCTCGTTTGTTTCTATTGAAAATAGACTCATTCAGGATTATAAAAATGTAAATTTAAGCCCCTAATTGTTTTTATCCAATTTTTGGTGATTTTTCAAATTCAGAATAGGGAACCTGAAATCATTCTGACCTTATCTCACAAAATTTATCATATCTCATGATTTACAATTCCATTGCTTACATCATTTCTTCTATAAGAAACTAGACTCAATAATCTTTAATTTCATATTTTATTCATCCTTTAATTCCATTTCTACAATTTTTGGTGATTTTTCAAAGTTAAACTACTGCTGCTGTCCAAAACAGTTTTAGTGTAAAGTGTTGATTTCCATTTTCCCCAAATTTCACAATTCATACAATTCAGTCCTTACTCAATTAACCCTCAATTAAGATAAGTTTCTCAATTATTACTTTTCCTATACATTAGAAGTTATTTCATAACTATTGAAATTCAGAATTTCCACATGAAACTTTAACTTCAAACTCTTTTACAATTAGGTCCTAAACATTCACTTTCTATTCAATTCTTTCAATAAAATCAGCATATAAACAATTTAAAGCTCTAATTCCATGCCAAATCATCATATAGTTCCAGCACATATTCATAGCAACTTTCAATTTCTCTCATAGAATTAAAAACTAATGAATTCAACAAGTGGACCTAGTTGTAAAAGTCACAAAAACACAAAAGTTTCAAGAAATAATCAAGAATTGAACTTAATTGAAGTAAAAATATGAAAAACCAGCTTGAAGGAACTCTTCCATGGTGTTTTTGCTGATGAGAATGCAGAAATATAAAGAGAAATCTAGATAATTCCACTTTAGTCCTAGCTTTATTATGTAAATTTTGCAATTTTCCAATTTTGCCCTTAATTCTCCTTATTTTCTTGCTGATTTCATGCCTTGCCGTCCAGCCCAAAGAGACCTTGGGTCTATTTGCCTTTTAAACCCTCTTTCTTTTATCATTTAAGCTATTTAATTATTTCCCACAATTTTGCATTTGATACAATTTAGTCCTTTTTGTTCAATTAACTATCGAACTTTAAAATTTCTTGACGAAACTTTAATACTAGCTTATTAACGCTCCATAAATATTTATAAAAATATTTATGGCTCGATTTAAAATTCCCGAGGTCTCAATACCTCGTTTTTTTATTCTAATTATTTTAATATTTATTTTTAGTACGCTATTCACTGTTTCAATTTTTTTTTCCTAACTTCACATTTAGCTTATACTCACTAAATTAATAATATTTCCTACTCATTTTTCGAATTTAGTGATCTCAAATCACTGTTCCGACACCACTGAAAATTAGGCTGTTACAGATGGACAGCTTGAATATTCATAAAAGTAAATAATAAAAATTATAGATAATGTTACTTACAAGTGTGTTATATACATTAAGGATGTGGAATGGAGAGGAGGAGGAGGAAAATATATATGAATATTCAGCTAGCATGGCTAATTTGCATGTTTTAGGCTTAAGGACTAAATTGAATAAAAGTAAAATTTTAAGGGGCAATTGTGTAAAAAATTTAAAAATGACCAAATTGAAGAGAATGAATTGTTTTATTATCTAAATTAATAAATTGAATGAAATTGTCAATTTAAGATCGGATGAAAATTGGGAAAATGGTAAATTACCAAAATGCCCCTGAATCTTGATATTTCTGCAATTTCTCCAGGTAAGTTCGTATAACTTGAATTATATTCTTAAATACTTGAAACGTATGTTATTGATGTGAATATGATTTAAATATCCCTTGTATGAACATTGATGAAACATTGATATATTTGATAAAAAGGGGAAGAAATCCCGGTTGAACGAAAAGGAATTGACGGTAAAAAGGATCTAGCTCGGACGGGTGATCCTATCATGATATAGCCCTCCCAAAGAATACGTGTAAAATGGATTTAGCCCGGACAGGTAATCCGAATTAGGGTCTGAATTTAGCCTGGACTGGTAATTCAGATCTAAGCTCATTAGAGTAATTGTCGTTGCAGGAGATTTAGCCTAGACTGGTAATCCCGACAATATTCTATGAGTTTATATTACAGGGGATTTAGCCTGGACTGGTAATCCTGCTGTAAGGATGAGGTTCGCGGGAGTGTGCTTTCTGAAATAAAATGTGTAAGACCATGGTTGAAAGATACCATGGCAACATGATATGAAATGTATAAGACCATGATTGAATGATACCATGGCAACATGATAGGAAATGAATAAGACCATGGTTGAAAGATAGCATGGCAACATGACGGGAAATGAATAAGACCATGGTTGAAAGATACCATGGCAACATGACAGAAAATGAGTAAGACCATAGTTGAAAGACACTAAGGCATCATGTCAAAGATAAATAAGGCCGTGGATGGGAGACGCTATGACATCTATTGAACAATTGATATTCAGGTAATACGTATCAGATGACGAATGGTTATATGAAATGGTTGTGTGAAATGTTCACAAGAACTGGTCATATGGAAATATATGTACAAAATAGTTGTATGAAATGGTTATGAAGATAGATAAACGAAATAAGTATAAGTACATGGAATATAATTTATGTTAAGTTTGATATAAACTATTACCGGAATAAATATAGGTAAAGTATATGGAAATGATGGAGCATGAAATATTGATATAATGAAATGAATGATATATACTTGTGAAGAAACGGCAAGAGAATGATATGTTTCATGACATGTACATATATGATTATCTTTGATATGTTGGTACAAGGAAATTATGTGAGTAAAGACAATTATTAAACTCAAGTGTGACATGTCGAGAAAATAAGTATATCAATGTTGAATTTATATGAAATATGTACTAGTGTAGTAACAATGCTGCTGTTTGATGCTTATACAAGTGCCAAGCTATTGATTAAATGGTAATATATTTATTTATATGATGCATTGAATCGGTAAGTATTTAATTGAAATTTTTTAGGTGATCTGTAAATTCTAGTAATGCTCCGAAACCCAGTTTCGACGGTGAATACGGGTTAGGGGTGTTACAATATCCTACACAATAATTATTAATAGGGAAGTGGGAGAGGTGTTTCATCTAACGAAGGGGCTACATCAAGTGTAACACCTCTAACCTTTATCCGTCACCAGAACAGGGTTACGGAGCATTATTGAACTTTACGGACTAATTACAAATATTTCATTACATTTATTATATAAATCAAGAATAAGTCATATACACTCATATTGGCCCTTAAATGGGTCATCGAGGCCCAAAATACACCTTAGAAGTGAATCGGGACTAAACCGGACACTCAGGGAATTTTTCAGAAAACTTTAAAATTTTTCCTAGGTGCAAGGGACACACGCCCGTGTGGCCGACCGTGTGACTCACACAGCCAGGGGATATGCTCGTGCCTTAGGCCGTGGGGACATTCGATGTGAGGTACACGGCTGTGTCCCAGCCTGTGTCCAAATTAGGGTAGCTACTGACTTGGGTCACACGGCCAACTATACGCCCGTGTGCTAGGCCGTGTGTAAAAACCTAGGCATTTTGTTTTGAAATTTTAAGGGGCAGGGGACACATGGCCAGACTATACGCCTATGTGTCAGGCCGTGTGTCACACATGGCTGAGACGCACACCCGTGTCTTTGCCCGTATGGATGAAAATAGGTCATTTTAAGGCCACTTTTCTCACCCTTTTATTATCCACCTGCACACAACATTGAAATATACTAATATACCTCAAGCAAGCAGCCAATTCAAGCCAAAACATGTATTTAACATAATATGTTAACACAAAAATCAATTGTCTAAGTTTGCCAAAGTAACTTCATTCATTGATTTACCAAAACCTACTCCTAATTATATACTTACAAACACACATATATATATATATAATTGTCATTCATAATTATACTTCAAGTTTAGCCTTTTTCAATCCATCTCTATACATGCCATATAAACCATAAAATGTACAAAAAAATCTACCAGACTAATCTGGATAGTGTGACCCGATGTGTTGATCCGATCCTCCGACCTTCTTGAAAATCTACAAAGAACATCGAACAACACAAGTAAGCTTAATGAAGCTTAGTAAGTTCGTTGGCCTTAAATATAAATCTTACCGAACATATTATAACAATTCATTTAAGTAAACCATTCAATAGATTATTCCTACCAATCACAACTTCACTCCATGAATTCACTTATTTGAGCTCAACATTAATAATAACTAAAATTCTTCCATATTAATTCTACATGGCACTTACCAATCCTTGTCAAATCAGAGAACGTCTTATTGATTTGATTACATCCTAAATAGAAGCCCGAAGGCTGCATAGAAGCACATAAATGCTAAATGGAAACCCGAAAGGGTTGAACGGAAGCTCATAGGAGCTGAACGGAAACCCATAAGGGTTAAACTGAAGCTTAAAAGATCTGAACTAAAACCCAGAAGGGTTAAACTGAAACTCGTATGAGTTAACTGAAGCTCATGAGAGATAAACGGAAAACAAACATGAGAGTTCGCAACAAATACTGAACCTCGATTTACTTGGGTAATTTTGCCGTTAATTCCCTTTTTGCCCTGAACGATTGTACTCAATCCTGCGTTCCGTTCACTTCGAATATTTGATTCAATTTCATAATTCTTACAATAATTTTATTTTAAACAAATAATATGAATAAATAAATATTACCATTCATCAATTTAACAAATAATATTAAAAATTTAACCTTACGAACTTATCTGGATTATATGGTGAAATTTGTAGTAGTTTTAAGGACTATTCTGCTATTTTTTCTTTTTCACGTTTGTCAATGAGCTCTTTATCTAAAACGTAAAATTATTCATTCATTAGCACATTTTTCAATTCTAATTTACTTCACAATTTGTACCCTTAAGTTTTTGAAATTACACAATTACCCCAACTTTAACAATTTTTGCAATTTAGTCCCTCATTAATAAACCCATTAAATGAGCTAATTTTTCTCAATTAACACTTTATCTAATTATTTTAGGGTACTATACAGCCTTTTATATTCATAATTTCAACACCAAACCCTAATTCTTAACCTTTTCACAATTTGGTCCTAAAATCAATATCTATCAAAATTACTTAATAAAATCATCATATAACAAAATTAAAACTTCAAATCCATGTTAATTCATCATAAAAATCAATCACTCATCAATGGTAACTTTCAAAATTACCCATAGAATCCAAAACTAATGAAATAGTCAATTAGACCTAATTGTAAAAGTCTTAAAAACACAAAAATTACAAGAAAAGAGTAAGAATTGAACTCACATCGCTCAAATATATTAAAAACCAGCTTAGAGGGACTCTTAAATGGCCTTTTTGGCTGAGGAATTGTGAAGAAATGTCTAGATTTCTTTTAATTTGTTGTTTTATTTACTTAATTTTGTAAAATTTCCAATTTTACCCCTATTTCTCCTAATTTCAGATTTTTTTTTTCTTGTTAATGTCACCCTAGCCATACCCCTTTGGGCTAAATTGATCTTTTAATCCTCCCTCATTTAAAACTTGAGTTATTTAATCACTTTAGCAAGTTTTGCACATTTTTTAGTTTAGTCCTTTTTAATTAATTAGCTATCAAAGTGTTAAAATTTTCTAACGAAACTTTAATACTAACTTATTGACACTCCATAAATATTTATAAAAATATTTATGGCTCAGATTATGAAATCGAGGTCTTGATACCTCGTTTTTAGACTAATTAACCTAATAATTCTTTTAAATAACAATTTCACTAATTCAATAATATTTCTAAAATCACACCTGACTCATAATTATTAAATAATAAAATTTTTAAACTCACTCGTCGGATTTAGTGATCTCGAATCATTGTTTCCGACACCACTAAAAATTGGGCTGTTACATCAAGGAGACCCGTTGAGCCTTTATTTATTTCTGTTATGCAGTGAGGGCTTGTTGTCTTTAATGAGATTAGCCCAGGAGGAAGGTTTATTGAAAAAGGTTAAGGTTTAACGTATGTTTGTAGACGATTGTATTTTATTTTGGGAGGCAAATGAGAATGGGACCAATGTTCTCAAAAACATTCTGAAGGAGTATGAAGGGTGCACTGGACAATATGTCAATTTTGAGAAGTCTACAGATTTTTATAGTTCAAATGTTAACGATTAAGAAAGAAACGTAGTGGAAAATGTTCTTGGGGTTAGGAGTTTTGAAAATCCAAAAAAATATTTGGGGCTTCCCAACATGGTGGGACGAGCAAAACATAGGGCACTCCAAGCTTTAAAGGACCGCATTAAAAGTAAAATTGATAGTTGGAGCACCAAGTTATTATCACAGGGGAAAAAAAAGAGGTTTATATAAAATCCATATTGCGAGCAATTCTGACATATTTTATGTCTTGTTTTCCTCTCCCAAAATCTCTTTTCGTGGGAATGGAAAATCTTATGGGAAAGTTTTAGTGGTAGAAAAGTCATGGGGAATGTGGGATTCGTTGGTGTGAATAGAGACAATTGTACGAATTAAAATAAAATGGAGCTCTTGACTTTAGGAGCTTAACCAAGTTTAATTTAGCACTATTAGCAAAACAAGGATGACAATTAATTTATTATCCTAATTCCTTCATTGCGTATACCCTAAAGGTAAAATATTATCCTTTCACAGATTTTATTAATGTAGGTTTAAGTAATTTACTTCTTATACCTGGAAAAGTGTGTGGGCTACCAAGGGTCTCCTACAGTTGGGCTTGTGCTGGCAGGTAAGTACATGGACTTCTATCTCGATAATGGAAGATGCTTGGGTACTAGGAAGTGTGGACTACAAAATACAAGATTTTATTAGTCTATAAGATATTAGGTTAGTAGCTAATTTGATAGAGCTTACTACTGGAAGATAGAGAGTTGATCCAATTACTAATACCTTTAGTTAAAGGGATGCAGAAAGAATTCTTCGTATTCCATTGGCACGATGTCCATATGATGACTATAGGGTATGGAAAGGTGAAGGATCGGATGAGTTCTATTTATAGTGGTTACAAGCTTCTAGTACAAGGACTCACAAATCTTAATGCTAGTTACAACTAAAACACGAAAGAGAATCTTTATAAGAAAATATGGCTACTGAATCAACCACCAAAAATAAAAATTATAACATAGAGAATAGTCTGTAATTTTCTTCCTATATTTAATAATCTACATCACAAAAGGTTGATTGGAACGATAATTTGTCCTAGATGCGAAGAGGAGATAAAAACAACAGAACATGTGATGCATGACTGTCGAATTACAAAGAAGGTAGAAACAACAGAACATGTGCTTCAAACTATTGCAGACATGGAAAATAGAGAATGAATTGCCTGCATTTTTAACAGAATTTGAAAAATCAGTGTAGAGTATTTGCATGTGCTCTATAGGCAATTTGGAGGGACATAAAAAAATGGGTGCACGAAAGTGAGAAAAAAGATGGATTAGTCACTGAAAACTTTATTAAGAACTATCTTAAAGAGTTAGATAACCTAAGCAATAAGTTACTGAAGATGAGGGAGGTGACTGAGTGATGGAAGATACCGAAAAACCCATGCGTTAAGTTAAATTATGATGCTGCATACAAAAATCAAGAAAATAGGTCATGTTTTGGTATTGTTATTGGGGATTCAAGAGGATATGTGATAGACTCAAAAACAGTGATTAACGAAAACATACATTTTGCGTTTGCGACTAAAGCGTTGGCTTGCATCCAAGCAATGCAAATGGATTTGGATCTAGGTATAAAGGTGATGGAGGTCGAAGAGGATTTACTGATTGTGGTAAAGAAGGCTTAGATGGATGAGGAAGATAAATATGAAATCTTGGCCTACATAAAGGATGCAAAGAGTTTAAGTAAAGAATTTCATACTTGTATATTTCATGCATGCATCTAGATCAGCCAATGGAATGGCTTATTTGCTAACAACTGAAGGGATAAAAAGGATAGAACAAACTTATCTAATGAATGGAGTGCCTAGCTTTGCTAACACGGTGGTGTAAATTGACCAACGAGGACAGAGACTCCGGATTGAGGGGAACAGACTTATCTAATGATAATGTATATTTTATTACCTTCACCAATTATATATCTTTATTATTATTTAAGCTCTTTACTGAATTGGTTTCACTAGTTAACCTTGCCCCAACTTAGTCAGGAAAATTAAAATATATCTTTTCATAATTAAAGTAAGTTATATTATACAAGTGTATTTTAATCTTTTTATTTTTTAAAAACCTAATAAAAATTTTGCATGTGATTAGATTTGAACATGTGCTATTTACAACAACAACACATTAAATTTGCCATTAAATATTCAAAATTTTAATTGTATCATGCATATTCTATTACTTTCATTAATTGTAACAACATTATGATAAACTATTTGATGTGTGCTTGTATTCATGAATTCAATTACAAGACGCTGAATTTTCTGATCGTCTAATTTAAATATTGCTTGCACGTGTTATAAACTTGATGAGAATTTCAATTGGATCCTCTCTTGAAATGAGCAACTTGGAGTTTGGTCCACTTAATGAACTCAAATGCACTTCATTCGTTCTCGTGGATGTATCATTATTATAGTGCATTTAGCCCTTCCCTAACCTAGATAATACATTTCAGAGCATTTGAACTCATGCCCTCCTACAGTGATAATAATATCGATACTAATTGAATTAAGACTAATTGACAACATTTTATTTTATTTTATTTTAAGATAAATAATATTATATTTTAAAATAAGTATCATCCTCGATATCTTTTTATTAAATAGTTAAGGATTGAACGGTGAATTTTCTAATAAGTAAAAACGGACTATTTCGTAAAAAAGAAAAAAAGGTTTTTGTAATGTTTTTTCTTTTGGCAGTATATGATAATGGTTCAAAAATCCTATCTTTTTAGGTAGTGGGGCACAAAATATGGGCCAAGGACATATTTAAAGATTAGAGACAAACTTTAATGTTGTGGATGCCTCATCGTCTTATCACTACTGTTTTATAAATATTTTTCTTAAGAATTCCACTCATTCTATCTGATTTGATGTAATTCTTAACTCAGTGTCGAGTGTTCTTGGTCTAGGTTTAACTTAGTAAGGCTACGTATTCAACTGCAACACCAAAAGGAGAAAATTAAGGACGGGTTAACTGTTGAACTTCTCGGGTTCTCTTTTTTTATCAGTAACTCAAAACGCATTCTGGATATCATCCGCCAATGGCAGAAAACTAGACCCCTGAATCAATCCCTCGCAGGATCACAACCCCCTTTCTTAATTTATTGTCTATGTATGTATATATATATATTTCAAGCTATAACAATGTATTTCCAAGGTGTTTCTTCTGACAGTTTTCTTCTTTAGGTTATTAATGAAGGTTCCTAAATTCTAATACAGGTGTGATCCAAATCTCGTGGAGCACGCATGGGAAAATGATCACAATCTGATTTGAGGTTTGTCGTCGAAGATACCTTAAAACAATTTCCCAGGATCTGGTTATTTTTCTTAATCTTCTAAGGCTCGAATTCAACATAAAAGTGAAACCCCTACGGTGAATACATCAAAGCACGGGGTTGCAGATTCCACTAGTACGTATGGTGATCCCTTATCCAGTATCGCTAAAACGAATCGCCTTAATCATCATCACCATCATGAGAATTACATAACTTCTCTGCAAACTGGGTACCAGGAACTACTATTCGAGGATGGTTTCAATGTTGCCTTGGAAGCCGACCAAAAATGCTACGATCAGCAACTCCTAGATTCCAATATTGTTCCTACAAACAAATACAAGAATTTTAAACAAAGCAACGTGCTGGACGTGCCCGAGCTCGTACACGAGATTCCTCAACAAACTATGAATAACGATAGCCAACTACCACAGCCACAACCCGAAAATTGTATTCCATTTATGAGATCAAAGGACAAATATTCAACGATCGATGAGAAAAGTGAGAGGGCAAACTTTTCCATCTTCTTGAACTCTCCAGCTCTTCCTAAATCTAACCAGATTCCATGCTTTGGTGTAACAATACCAAGGAGCACTCCAAGTTTAGCTGTTGAAGAAGATGATGACTTAGAAGCCAATGGCAGATCTGTTCCTTTCGCAAAAGAAGCAAAATCCATGAAGCTAATATTACCAGATTATGAGCCTGAAAAGGAGTGGGTTGTTCCTGATGAGTAGTCCGAAGCTGTTGGCTTTGACGATAATATGAGGCTTCCTTCTTCTAGAGTTGGTGGTACATCCTCAGGCTTGGCACCAAATACAAACATGAAAGGAAAAGTTGTCGAGCAAAAGGTTGCATCATCTTCAGTGTGCTCGCGTGGGGCTTCAAATTGTCCAGTTAACACTTTTGAAAGGAGATATGAAGATACTGATCTCAGTGATGTATGTAAAGCTTTTGTCACAGATATTTTCAATTAGCTTTAATTAAATCGATATTTTTAACTGATTCCAAGCTTAAAATGTGCTAGTATATGGTGCAGAATGATGAATTGGAAGAAGCTTATGAGATGACAAAAGCAACGCCAAGCAAAGGCTATAAGAGAAAGAGAAAATCTAAACTTCACAAGCTATGTGAAAGGGTATGCACAGCCAACCATTAAAAACAAAAACAAAAGTAATTTAGGACTTTAAAAAAGCAAACTAAAATCTTATTTTTGGGTCACAGATGCGTACATTGCAAGGGCTCATTCCCAATTGTAATAAGGTCAACAAATTATCCTTCATCACTCTGTCATTTCCTTAATAGCGAAGGCTTAATAATTTGTTCCAAAGTTTCGACAATTATCTACCTGGATCTTCCTCTTGATTACTCTTTGTGACTGGTATTTTTAGGTGGATAAAGCTTCAATGCTTGACGAAGCAATTGATTACTTGAAAACGCTTCAGCTCCAGGTAGAGGTGTGCATGGGCCGGGCCGGGTTCAGGCCGGGGCCATAAAAATTTTTTGGCCCGTTTTCAAGGCCCGGGCCCGGCCCGAAATATGGGCCTAGAATTTTGTCCAAGCCCAGCCCGAGAAAAAAATGATAGGCCCGAGCCCAGCCCGGCCCGGCCCGGCCATATTAAAATTTTTTTTTTACTTTTTTTATTAAATAAAAAACTTTAAAATATAATAAATCAAATGCATTTAAAACATAAAAAAAAATATTAAAAAAAATGGGACTAAAATAATATATAAATTAAAAATATAATAAAAAATAATTATATTAAAATTAAAAAATTGAAATAAATTAGAACTAAATTATATTAATAACAAAAATTTTACAATATCAAAATAACATTAAAAACAATAAAAAAAAACCTAAAGTAAAAAAAACTAAAGTTACTTAAAATTTAAAAATTTAAAAATAAAAAAATTTAAAAATAATTTAATATTAAAATCGGGCCGGGCCCGAGCCAAAAAAATCTTGCCCGAGGCCCGGCCCGTTTTCTAAATGGGCTTCTTTTTTTGCCCAAGCCCATTTTTCGGGCCTATATTTTTACCCAAACCCTCCCATTTTTCGGGCGGGCCTTCGGGCCAGGCCGGGCCGGGCCGCCCGGCCCATGCAAACCTCTAGCTCCAGGTCCAGGTAAATCAATTGTTCGATTACTGTATAAAACATGGTTTCTTTTAGTTGTCAAATAAGACCTTTAACAATGGTATCTTGGATTTGGAACAGATGATGTCAATGGAAACTCCTGGCGTTTATATGCCTCCAATGATGTTACCAGCTTCGTCAATGCAACATATAAATGCACGACAATTGGGTGGTTATTCTCCCATGGCCATGGGAATGGGAATGCAAATGGGTCTAGGCTGCACCACAGCAACACAATTTCCATCCATAACTTCACTAATGCCTGGGATCATGCAAGCTAGATTTAACATGCTTGGCCTCCCTCGCCAAGTTTTATTAATGTCGCGTTCACCTCTCGCATCATTGGCTGCAACATTTCCCCCACAATCGGTCTGAACCTCTTCCGTTTCTCAACCTCTTGCCGCTGTTCCTCTGTCTACATCAAAGGATTCAAACCCAACACTTCAACTAAAAGCATGAATGAAGAGTTTGCAAATCAATTTGTAAAAAGTTTGAAAGACTCCCTCAGGTCTCCCCACTCACATCGGACTGACCACCTGCCCATTTTTTATAATTTCATTTTCCTATCTTGATTTGTAAGTAGATTTACGTAAAATTTCAACTAAGAATAAAAGTTAGAAAGAATAGAACAACATATAATAATTCCTATAGGGTTTTTTTTGGATATATTATGGTTTAAGTCTAATTGAAAGGTAGCAATCCATACAAGTAGGGAGGAAAACTAATTAATTTTATCTCCCTTATTAATATCGATTATTTACATTTTTAAAATTTATATTTATAATCAATCATATAATATATGTTTTAACACATTTAGAAAAAAGGTTTAACTTTCATCAAATATTTTTATTACAGTTATCATGAGTATTTTCACAATTTAAAAGAGCAATGATTAATTTTTTTTTGTTCATATAGGCTTGAATTTCCCTCTTAAATAATATAAGCTTAAAACGAGTAAGCTTTAATCGTAAAAAAAATAATTAACTAAAATTATTTTTAAAATGTAAATAATAAAATTAATGAAAGGAAATTTAATTCAACAAATTAAAAAAAACTTAATCATCTTATAATTTCACTTTTCAAGAAACTCAATAATATCATGCTACATCATTTTTTTTAAGAATGTATAAATAATATAATATATCAAGAAACTTCAATTTTTAAAATTAATTAGTCTAGGATATGATTATTTAACTTTGCTTAGAGTTTGTTATAATGACAGTTAGAACGAAAAAGGTTGCGTGATGAAAAACAAGAAAAGAAAGAAGCAATACAACAAATCTTTGTTTACATAGTTCAAACATAATGGTCTTATGTCTGTGGATCCTCGTTCAGATCTTTTATTCAATCACCAATTGATTCAATAGTACACTTTCTTTATTAGCTAAAGCTCTCAATTTCTTCTCCAATCAAGTGTATGTGTCACGGGGCTAGACTTTTAGTCTCGCAATTTGTCCGGCCTTAGGTGTTTCTTTCGTTTCAAATATGCCTAAGTTAGCCTAATTCCCACAAAGTGATGATTCTCGCAGAATTCTTCAAAGACACAAATTTATATAGTGTGAGCAAAACAAACCAAAAGAATATTCATAAGAATAGAATAGCCACAGAAAAATAATGCACTAGAGGTGTTTGAGTAAATGCTCTCAAAGAATTCTATTACTCTAAGATACAATGGACACTTTACAATTGAGGAGGAGGCTCTCTATTTATAGTTGAGCTCCCCTAAATCCAACGGTTTAACTAAATTTACATTGATAAATGAAATGAAGTGTATCCCTACAATTATGGAATTTATAAGATTTATACAATCAAATCAAATATAATTTTATCAGATATTATTCCTTTAAATCTTCTCAAATTAGTTTTCCTATTTATCAAGGTAACCTAATTTTCCATATCTGCTTCATTGGGCCACCCAAGCTGCTCCATCAGTTCTTTGAATTGGGCCAGTTCTCGTGAGTCAAGTGATCCCCATCTAACCGATAGACCTCCATGTGATACATTTTGTGTGATGGTCATGGGCTTTGAATTGCGACCCGTGACATTCTCCCCCACCCATTCTCGCAACGCCCTCGTTGCACTCTCGAAATGGCACTGACTTGATTCACCTCGGAACTTTCTCGACACCTTAGCTCTTTCCTGACTAGTCTCACTATCGGGTCGTCTCGCCCCTTGGAAATTTTACCTCGGCTTCTACTGCTTGTCTCGATGCATACCTGATAAAGCATAGATCTAATATCTGCAATATAAACCCTTATCTTTGATCTCTCTATCTTGTTGTTTTGCAATTTCCTCACCATTGATAAAGCATCCCCTTCAATCTCCATCGCCGATATCCCTAAATCTAGCCCAATTTTGACAGCTTGCAGACACACCATCGCTTCAGCTGCAAATGAAGTAGGTATATTGTCATGCAGGGGTATTTTTGAACACAACACCATTCCATTTGTCTCTTTAATCACGATACCTGGACAAGATCTATTCCCTTACCTACTGAAAGTAGTGCCAAAATTTATATTTGCAGACAACCTTTTCGGTTTCAATATAGTGCGAGTAAAGCTCGATTCCACTTGAAAAAATTAAAAAACTTTTAATTTCGAGTTGCTTGAATCGAGTTTTTCATTTTTCAAATCAACTTGAATAAGTAATTCAATTTTTTGACTTCGAGTTGAGTTGAATTTTTACAACTCGAATAAAGTAAATAACAATTTGATGTAAATACCCCTTATATTTCTGTCAATTCTGAAAATAGACAAATTAGTCGTTATTGAAAAAGAATGACAAAAAATCAAAATAATGGTAAAAAATAAATATTAAAATTTCTAAAAAATATATTTAAAAATTTGTAAAAATAAAAAAATATTAAATTCTAAAAATATCTATAAAAATGTTAAATTAAAAAAATCGAAAATGATGAATTTGAGGCCTTAAAAAAATACATTATCAAAATTAAATTTACTATACTAATCCATCTCATTTTTCTATTGTTTTTCTTTGAGAGAAATTTCAAATGTATATGATCTCAAATTTATGTGGTTTATTGAAAATTAATTATATTGTCAACAAAATTTTAATTTGACTTATTTAATTATTTTTAATTTAAAAAAATATTTGATTTGAATTTAATTTCACTCAATTTATTTAAAAAAAATCAAATTAAACTAAAATGATAAAATAAAATTCACTAATTCGATTAAGTCGAAATTACTAAATAAAATTCACTAATTCGATTAAGTCGAAATTAGTCCTAATATGATGAAATTTGACGTATAATAAATCAAATTATGGGTAAGCGGAGGAGATAGAAGAGCTTGTGCAACTTAAAATCCAGTGATTCTTCTTGCATGGGCTTGCTTCAATTATATGGGCATCTCGAATCGGCTTAATCCAATGCTCCAATCACTGTATCTTTAACTAGGAGGGCCCCTTTTTCGGCAACATCAATAAGCTGTGGTGGATGATGCTTCAAAGTTAATTAGCTATAATAGTTGTATAAATGAAGCAAAATGCACTGCAGTATTGGTTAATTTGCAGCAGGTTGCTGTTTTTTTTTCAAGGAATTACATAACCAGGGATAATGACACGAATGACTCTTTTATTTTAGAGTTTATTCCAATGTGATGCCTTTACTTTTAAAATATTCAATTTGATACTTGAAAATTTATTCCATTAATCAATTAGGTACTTGACCCTAACCGCGTTCGGTTTTTTTTTTTGTGTGTGTGACGTGGCACAGGAGCCAATCAAAAGAAGACATATATCCTTTTACTGACTATTAATAAAGTAGTTTAGGGGCATGTGAACAATAAATCCATTTTATCTCTTTTCTTTCCAATGACAAAAGAACCGGACCAAATGTTTAACTAATCAAACCTTTGTTTTCTTTTGATTGGTTCAATGTATCATATAAAACAACTTTAAATGTGGTACCGAAAGAAATAAGTTTAAATGAAAATTAAAAGCCCAAAATGCTAAAATATACTAAGGGATCATAGCAGTGGCCCAAATATAGTTTATTTGTAAAATATTGCCAAATATTTAATTTAAAAGTTATATAATATAATTTTTTAAATTTTTTTATTTTAATTTTGAATGGATTTTTTAAATACAAATTCTAGAATTAGGTATATCTCCTCCCCGACACTTAAATTGGACAATACATGCATTTCAGCGCGCTTAAACCCATATCCTCTTGCATAGACAACAATATCTATGCTAATCCACATGTAGTTCATGCTAAATTTTTTATATTTTTATGAACATTTTATAATTTTTTGAATTTCAATTTTTTAAAAAAAATTATTTATTAACATGTAGTGGCATATAAGTACACATGAACTATCATATAGGTTGCCACGCCAACATCGTTAAAAAAATAATATTTTAGTCAACATTTCTATTTAAAAAACGATTTAAATCCTTTTTGTAAGATTAAGTGTCAAATTTAAATCAAAAAAGGAATAAGGGCCAACTTGACAGAAAATTTAAATATTGAGGACTAAATTTGACATTATGCTTTTGAAATTGTAAAAATATATTTTTAATCTAATGATAAAGAAATTTTAAAAATAAATTTATTTCTTAAATTAGATATACATTAATTTTAAAATATATAATAATTCTTCTATTAAAACAGATAAATAGTTAAATGGCATAAATTTTTTTTTTTGGCCTTTTAACTTTACAAAAAAAAATTTATTTTGACCCTTTATTTAATATTCTATCTCTTTTAACTCTTTAACTTCAATTTTTTGTCAAATCACTCCAAAATAAATGGAAAGTTAACATTCGTTAATTTTGCTGATGTGGCATACACATGGATTTTCAGCAGTATGCCACGTTAGCATTTAATTAACTTTTACAATTTAAAAATATTAAAAATATTTTTTATATGTTTATACTTTTTAATACTTTTTAATTTTTTTTAAAAAAATTAATTTTTTGAGCTTTTTAAATTTAAAAAATTTATTAATTGCTGACGTAATATTCACATGGCAATCTATGTGTATGCCACATCAGAAAGCTAAACTTTTTCATTTATATTGGGGTGATTTAATAAACAACGCAAGTTTAAAGGCTAAAAAAGATGAAAAATTAAATGAAAGTCTAAAATAATTTTTTTATAAAGTTGAAGAACTGAATAAATTATTATGCCTAGTTAAATCAATTAATTAACGTATAGAATTATCCCTCCATTATTTATGATATATAAAATATAAATTTTAAAAAATTTAAATTTGATAGTGTATTTTTAGATAAGTAAAAATATAAATTTAAAATTTAAAATTTAAAATTAAATTGGTTATCTATATATTTTTTATTTTAATATAAAGCTTTTTTTTTTAAATTTTAAATTTATACATAGTATGTGTTTATTACTTAGGTTATATAAAAAACAATTTTTAAATTTCATAGAGTATATTTTTAAATAAATAATATGTTAATTTTGAAATATAATTAATTATGTAATTTATTTAATTTTAAAATAAAACTTTTTCAATTTCTAACGTCGCCACGTCAGTGCCCTAAATCCCAAGCATTCACCCAAAAAAAAAAACAACAACAAAATCAACAAGCATTGTAGATCCATCGAATGTTCTGAACGATCCACCATTCAACCTACATCCACTAAACAAACTTACAGTTGGGCTTCAAAATTATCATCGGTGAGTGATGATTGTACATCACCATCTTCATATGGTATCAATGGGACTCAAACTTCCCTATTTGTTGCTCATTTCGTTTTCCAGACCAAATGAAGAAAGAAGAATTGATGGCAAATTGATGGCGCTTCACTTGGATTTGTAGTCAGACGACTAAGAGTGTGGTTTATGTCTTCAAGGTTTTTTTTTTTTTTTTTTTTTGGGGGTGGGGGGTTCAAAATGTGCTCATATTTTGCGATGACAAAAATGCATCTCATGTGGATTAAGTTTAGAACATCTTTAAGACATGAGGTAAGTTTATTTGGTTGCGATGACAAAATTGCGTGTTTGTGTGTGTCTAAGTTGTTTTCTCACAGATTCTGATGAGTCCATCAATCATCAATGGTTTCACTCAACTTTTTTCATCCTGAATCCATGAGCTGAGGGTTCATATATTGCCATCAGGCATATTAACAATAGTTACTTATTGGGTTTGCAGTCCATTTGCCAATTAGTCATTGATCCCATTTACCAACTTCAATATAAAATTGCAAAATTCCCAATGTTAACTTCTTCTATTACAGTGCATTTACTATATTACAATGCAAAACTCAAACTTTGCCCACAATGGAGATTGAAGCACAGATCATATCATCCGAAAATAACCAGCAATAGGCATTTGGTTAGCGATAGTATATTATTATGAAACTAGCTAGTTGTTGACACAGACTCCTTACTTTTATGTTGAGGGCAGGCAACAAACTAACGCCTGTAACTCTTGCCTACTGCATAATTCGCTATTCTACTGCACCTCATCATCTTTACAGCAATTCCTTCCACTGGATCACACATCTCCAAATATCTCTGTGAATTCTGGTATACTAAAAGGGAAATGATAGAATATAATTAGAATCCAATCCTTCACTGCCTGGAAAATGTGTTAAACTTAAAGGAAACCTTGTATTTATTTCATTTGTAGTACTATCGGCAAAGAAAGAACCCTTATGTTTTAGTTGGAAAGCAGCTCTCTTTATCAGTCGGATCCTGCAAGAAGAACACTGTTGTGGAAGGAGTTGTAGCACTGTTGTCATGTCAGACTGCTATATGATAAATGATAGCAGGTGGCTAATTCTCCTCATCACCACCATACAATACTAGGTAGATGCCACCTAATTTAGATTAAAAGACCGTACCAAATCATTGAGACAAGGAATATCTAATATCAAAACTCTTATGTAATCCCAGGATAACTTGGTTCACATACGGTTTCTAACTTTTTTTTTGCCTTTATCTTGTCTTTTTCAGCACCAAGTTGCCATTTTCCAAGGCCCCTGGTGACCAGTGACTACATTGTGTTAAGGCGGCTAGTGGTGCTATCAACATCCAAGGACAGTTCCCGTTAATGTTGTGACATGTTAATAGATTACAATTAGATAACAAAGATTAATCCAGTAATTTTGTTGCGCAGGGCTATGTATCTCTTCCTAGTATGAAATGAGGCTATTCTTATAGACTACATGGAATGAGAATAATCAAAATTCTTTTTCTTTTTATTTTATTAAAAAAATCACAGCAAATTCAATTCCTGCCATACTAATGAAAACCTAATTCAAATGATTTGATGCCTTCCTTTAACCAGTGGCCACCATGGTTGAGCCAATGGTTCTTTTGAAAACCCTCTCCATCGAATGGCTCTCCTATTGGAATGATTGACACTGATCTGATTGTGGCTCTGGTGCATTTTTTTCTGAACTGGAAAGGGAAAAATTATCCATCAAATATTGTCCTTGTCACACACTCCCACTTTGGTTTTAACTTCAAATCCGCCCTTTTCTTTTTTACGTCTTTTAATAATGCCTCAACAATATTATTTTGGACACACTGTCGGATAAAAGTAGTTCCATGTACCGCAGGGCTTCCTGATGAAAATAAGGTTAAAATACGTTGTTAGTCCCTGCACTTGTATAAAATTTGAGATTTATTTTATGTACTTGAAATTAAAAATTCCATCCTCTCACTTTTTCAATTTAAAAATCTTAATCCAATCATTAGTGTCAGTGGTAGTTTCCGTTAAAATTTGTCAACTTAACATATTTATTTTTTATCAATTTTATGCCATATCATATGAGAATTGTCTAATCAACATGTTAAATTGACTAATTTTGATGAAAAATATTTATTATTTTAATGATTAAACTAGAATTTTTAAATTAAAAAAAAGAAGAAGAAGAAGAAGAAGAAAGAAACATTAAAGACTCCAAAACTCAGCCTCGCCATTGCCATTGAGCTAACGTCCCACTGGCAACAAGAGTTTGTTAAAAGACGATATATTATATTTATGGTTCATAAGGATAACAAGAAAAAGAATAGAGGGGAATGAATGATGCAATGGGTGATGAAAGTTGACTATCATTTTCCATTAAAAACAAAAGGGTGAGATGTAATTATTCAAAGTGAAAGGAAGACAACAAGCATTTAGCTTTGACAAAGCTGGACACAAAGGCATTTATAATCAACTTTGCCGAAGCTTTTTGATGATTGATTGAGGGTTAAATATGTCAGTTAAAAGCATAAAATGATAGCTTAAACCCTTTTTCACCAAATTCCCCCCTACTTTTTGTTGACATTTCATCTTTGGGGTTAAATACGGTTTTCAGTTATGACTATTTCACAAATTATGATGATAGCCTGCAATTTTCTTTTACCAAACAGCAAAGCTGATGAAGTCAGCCATTTTTCTTTTTCTTTTTACATTCAATCAATTACATCTTCATAATAAATAAATAAATAAAAAAAGAAAGCAGCAAGGTTAAGAGCTTAAAGCAAATGATCATTTGGATTTAAAAACGATAAAGATAAGGTCAATTGCTACAGGTTAAGCTGAAACCAATCTTTAATGAGTGTTAAATATGACAAATGCATGTGCTTATGTCGCCTCTAATGCTAAAGGGGACCTGGTTTAGTGGGATACATTAAAGGGTCATCCCTGAATAGACCCCTACCTTATTGCCAAGACCTTTCTATCTAGGCACTAATATGAAGCAACGTGAATGGCTTGCTTCCCTTCAGCTCCAAAATTTAAAAAAGAAAAAAGTGGGACATTATATATTGTGTAAATTGTGTGCAACCCTTGGGCCGTTCCCATCAAAATTCCTGGCGACCTCAAAGGCGATGGAAGGCAAGAGAAAAGAAGGGTTTCGGCCAATAATATGATCAGATGTGTGAAATTATTAAGGGGATTTTAATGAGGATTTAGCACATTAATGTCTAATCCCATTATCACAAAGTGATAGTTGATCTTTCATGTCAACTGGGCTGTCACCCTTTTCGACAGTGATGGGTTAATAAAGATAATGAAATAATGTGACCTCTTTTTTTTTATTTTTTTTTTATTTCAAAGACATATAGATGATGTCCAATTTGATATTTCAAGCAGCTTGTTGATTAGGACCTTCAACATCGGAATCGTTTGTGAATATGGTTCATCCAAATCCTCTTTATTTTGCTAATTTGGCTTCATTTTTAATTAATTAATTTCTGATGTGGGTTTTACTAGTATTTCATTTGATTAATGTATTGTGGGAAAGGGTCAATTATCATTTTATAATTCAACGCTGTCTTGACATTTTGGTGCACCGAAACTCTTTTTGAACCTCAATATATAATACCACGTACTTTCGCTTTAATGAAAAAGAATGAAATGTATCACTGTATATACATACATATATAAAAGAAAAAAGAGAGAGAGAGAGGATATTAATCATTTTAATTACGGCCCAAAAGTAATCATTTCAATTTGTTCTTTCTTCTTCCTTCGAAAACAAGAAAAATAAATGCAACATATATAATTCCAAGTTTCAGTTTCTCAGTTCTTTATCTAATTCATCACCATTTCGGAACAACCTTAATCAAAACATTGTGTTTCACAATACTATGATTACCAGAGTATTGAAAATTATAATTAGCATTTAAATTCCTATTTAACATCAAATTTTTAATAATAATAAAAAAAAGTGTTGAGTAAAATAGTTTTTGTTCAATTTATATTTAGAATGAATTATATCTTTATTTTTTAATTACAAATTATTATGAGTCAACTGTATTAGAGGTTCTCAAATTATGACTTTCATTCTAAACTAATCTCTAAACTTTAAAATATTATAATTACATCTTAAACTTTTGAAGTTATGTCAATTAAGTATTTTTTTTTTGCTAAAACCGTTAATTACACTCTTAAGTGATACATTAAATCCTATGTCGCATAATTTAAAATTTAAAAAAAAAAATAAAGTTAAATAAAACCTTAAAAATGAAAGAAAAGGGTAAGTACTAAAATACCCAAAACAACAAAACATTTTCACATAAAGTAGGAGAGAGATAGAGAACCATGAAAAACCTTCGAAAACCATAAAATTATGCCACGTAATATTCATTTTAAGCTTATCTCTTGATGATGTTATTATCGAATCAGATTGTAAGGTGGTTGTGGATTTTTTACTCTCCTGCTTACTTCTCGAATGAGGTAGGTGCCCTGCTACAAGAATGTTCCTTTTGTTGAATATGTCAAGATGCAAATCAAGTTGCCCATTGTCTTGATAACGCTACCTTATTGTGTGCAATCCGAGAGGTTTGGAGCACTCTGCCTCCTTTTTTGCTTAATTGTTTGCCACCGGGTGATTTCCAATGTGACAACATCGCCTTCGAGGGAGTAAGGTTCGGGTGTATTGGGAAAGCTTGATAGTATGGGTTTAGTTTCCCTCGTTAGCTTATTACACCAATGTTGATTATTTTTCCTTTTTTAATAATATTGCTTTCTTTAAGAAAAACTAGGAAATAAATAATTTTAAAAAATGTTTATTATTATGTTGTTAATGTACTTATTTTTTACTAATATACTAAATTCAGTAGTTATACAATTTAATTTTTCAATTCATCAAACAAAAACCAATTATCAAACAACTTCTCAAATAGACAACGAGATATTGATATTATTGACAAAGGTTAAGATATTGGGTTTTCAAGTACTTAAGTTTGAGTCCCATTATGTCAAATTATATAAATTCTGTCAAGTTATATTTCAAATCTTCGTTCATTTATTCATTGTATTAGTTTGATCATATTTTATATTTACTTGAATATATGCATGTAAATATATTGTATTTAAACTTATAAATTCTTCAATAACAAGTCAAACTAAAAAAAAACTGTTTTTTTTAATTTACCAATCAACATTCTTTGCTCTAGTGGGATGATAGTTGAAGCAATTCATTGCGGAAGAACTCTTCATCAACATCTACATTAAAAATTTCAATCGTCAGTCTCGATATGTATACATCCATCATCCTCCACATGAAACCAGATATGTAGAGAGTTATAGAGTGATAATTGTGAAAGAGGTGGTGAAACCAAGAAATAATAATAAGAACAATAATGATAATGAATACAAATTGTATAAGAGGGACAACAATTAATCAAAATCGTATCCTAAAGAGGTCCCCATCAAGACACAAACTCTTACTATGACTAGACCATTATTAAGTCTCTATTGCTTGAACTTAGTCCATCTTTTAATTTTTTGTACGAAATCCCTCAATCATTGATATCCTTTATCATCAATAATTTAAGACTTAATTCACGATTTGGATGTTAAAGTATATATGTTATATTTTTTTTATTTTGGTACTGGAAATTTTTTTGTCTGAATTTGATATTTAAAGTATGCCTTTGTTATATTTTTTTAGTCCATTTTTTTACAAACATTAAAAAAAATTCTTATAGCCAATTGCAAAGAGCCATGTGACATCTTTATGTAAAAAAACAAATATTTTCTTTTATTAAATGTATATACACATTAAAAATATATAAAAATAGAAACAAATAAATATATAAAGAATTTGGAGAAAAATATATAAAATCTAGAAAAAAATATAAAAAATATAAAAAAATACAGAATACAAAAAATACCACAATTAAAAAGAAATTAGTTGAAACTAAAAATATTATTACAAAAATGTAAAAAATTGTAAAAATTAAAAAAATAAAAGTTTTTTCTTATAAAATTTTAAAATATATAATTCTAAAATTCTAAAAAGGAATTTAAATTTCAAGTTTTTCTGTAATCACTTAAAAATTTAAATATATTATTTTAAATTCCATCGAATCCATCTCATTATCCTTGGCATGGTTTCAGAGTTTGGAATCAACTTCCTGCATAGTCTCATTGTAAGTGAGTGGATCATCATTCCAATGATTAACTTCTGTATTATAAATACTACCATGATAGATGAAGAGGTCTGATTTCTTAGAAACTCTCCCACTACGAGGAATTTCCCTATGTTGTTTATTATTTATAGGTCTTTCCACAACTTTCTCGAGAATTGAACTAGTGATTGTTCTACAATTCCCAAAAGTTCCTCAAGTAACACTTTACTTTGAGGCTTAAAGTTATTCATGTAACTTTCCTCATGGCAAGTAGCATGAGTAGAAACTTTAACCGTATTATCTTTCATATTGTAAAACAATCCACCCTTGTTCCTTTCGTGTATCCTACAGACATGCACAATTATGTCTGTGCATCCAACTTCTTTGCATCCTTATGCAGAATATGTGCTGGACAAACCCATATTCTAAAATGATTTCAATCGGGTTTCTTTCCATGCCACGGTTCATAAGGTGTCTTACAAGCAGACTTGTTTGACACATCATTTAGAATATAGTAAATCATTTGTATTGCATATCCCTAAAAGGAAGTAGGGAGTTGTGAATAGCTTATCGAACCATGTCAAGCAAGGTTCTATTCCTTCTCTCAGCTACACCATTTTGCTGTGGAGTGTCTAACGCAGTCAACTGGGATAAAGTCTCATTCTCTATGAGTTATCCTAAGAACTCGTTGGACAAGTATTCCTTACCTTGGTTAGAGCGAAGATTCTTTATGGATAAATCTAATAGCTTTTTCACTTTCGCACGAAACTCTCGAAATTTATCAAAAATTTCGCTTTTGTTGTGCATTAGATACCCATATTTATATCGAGAATAGTTGCCAATGAAAGTCATGTAATAATCATAAGCACCTTGGGCAGTGATGCTCATGAGACCACATACATCACTGTGCACAAATTCTAAGGGTAGGTTGGCCCTTGTACCTTTCGCATTAAAAGACCTCTTAGTTATTTTATCTTCCAAGCAAAATTCACATTGTGGAGGACTAACTTCCTTAAACATACTTAAGGGACCATTTTTCACGAGTCTAGTGGTTTTTTCTTGGTTAATATGATCAAGTCTAAAGTGCCATATGTACCCCTCATTAGAGTGAGAAGTTTTAAGTTTTTATTCACCATTTGTGTTTGAAGCATCGAGTGGTTACTTGGTTTGATAAAGTAGAGATTGTTTCCCATCCATCCATTGCAGATTAAAAACGATTTCTGTGAATAACAATCTCTTTATTGAAGTCACGAAATAATTGTCATAAAATAAACATGCTACAGAAATTAAGTTCTTTTTAAAATGAGAGACATAAAACACGTCCTTTAAAACAATCTTCTTAAAATTATCAAAATGTAAAATAATTTCCCCCACTGCTTCGGTTGAAACATAATTCCCATCTTCGGTTTGCAACTAGAGGCTCCTGTCAAGTAGACTTCTCGTTTTGCTGAACCCTTGTAAAGAAACACACATATGGTTAGTGACTCCAGCATCAATAACTCAATTGTCTATTGATTTTTCCACTAAGCAAGTTTCAACCACAAATAGTTTCACACCTTTACTAGAACCAATCTTTGTTGAAGGCATTTAGTGTTAAGTTTACAATAAATGGTAAAATTTCAAATAAGAACACATTTATTAGGATTCAGTTTATAGTATTTAACAAAAATTTGAAAACAAAAAACTAGAAAATCACGAGTGTCGAGCTTTATTAAACGTATTTATTGAGCCTAAGATTTATTGAAGAAATTGAAGATCAAGCCTACCAAGAAGAAAAGAAGCTTGGTAAAAGGCCGATCATTGAAGAATCGCCTCCTCAATCTCCTCCAAAACAAGTTTCAAAATCCTTGATGATTCAAGAAGACAAAAATCCAATAACCACCTTTCTGAAAAGCTGCCATGAGGATACAATCCCAAAAATCTCAGCGGTTCAGATTCATGATCTAGCACCAGTTCAGATACATGATTCATCTGAATCTGAAACTGAAAGTTCTTCCACTACCACATCAAAAGAATCCACTTCAACAAGTGATGAAGCAGACAATATTCCAAATATCCATGCAGCCACAAAAGTTGAAGAACCTGATGATGATGAAGAAATGGATGAACCAGAATCCTCAACAGCCCATGCCACAACAAATCGACATCAACCCTCTTCAGGGGGAAAGAATTTTACGATTGATGACTTGCCACCAGAAAAATGGCCACAAAGACTTCAAGAGTTTCACTCCTGGCTAGAAACCAAAAAACTCAAAGAAGATAGCAACTACAACATTCTAATGGAATTTGTTTCCAGATTCACAGGAATGTTAAGAGATTGGTGGAATTCGATCAATCAACATGACCAGATGCAATTCTTAGTCTTCCAAGACTTATCAGAACCAATTAGAATTCTCCATCAACATTTCATTGGAAATCCAGAAGACCTCCTTGTCTTAAGGAGAAGGGAATTCTATGCAAGAAAATGCTGTTCTTTCAAAAAGAGAGATCTCACAAAACACTTGAAAAAAATGTTCCAGTTGTTCTGTGCATTAGGGTTACATCCTAACCTTAAGCCAGTAATTTTATCCTCTCTTCCAGGACCAATCCAGATTGCAGTCAATCAAGCTCTCCAGCAAAGGAATAGAGACATCCTCCAACTTACAGTTGGGCAAATTCAACAAGAAGTCTTTATTGCCTTAGAAGATATTTGCAACAGAAGAAAAGTCTTTAAAGACTATCTTCTTGGAGACAGAAGGATTGATCAAGCTTGTGATGATTCTCATCTAAGATACAAATGTCCAAAAGAAGGTCACTGTGATTGTCGCACAAAAAAGAAGAAACACTACAAAAGATTTCCTGGAAAGTCTTTAAAGAAAGCCCTACGATGGAGATATCTCAGAAAAAAGAGAAAAGGCTCTAGAAAGTCCAACAGATGTTATATCTGCAACCAGAGCGGACACTATGCAAAAGATTGCCCCAAAAGCAAGAAGAAGAAAGCAAAGAAAGTCATCCAGATGATCTGCCGCTCAGGAATAGAAATGCAAGAAGATGATGATATAGAATCATGTGCTCACTCGATGATTCACCAACAATCAAACCATTTGCGCCATTCCAGTCTACGATTCTGATGAAAGTCAACATTCAGATTATGGTGAAATTTTCATGTTTCAGGCCCAAGTGCAAGCCCAGATAGGACCACCAGTCCTAGCTCCAAATATTCCAGTAAAAGTCTACACAGATAAATACAGTAAGCCCATTACTGTAATTGCCTTTGTAGATCTCGGATCCGCGAGAATCCATCATGAACCCAGACATCCTACCGGAAGATTGGTGAAACCCCACACCAAAATCTTCAAGTCTGCTGATGGTAAACTCTTTTCCACAAATCTAATCACCATCCTATTATCAAGTTCAAATACTCCCAAACTGTACAATAAGAACCACAGTATTAGGATCCAAACTCCTGAAAAGACCTCATTATAGGTTTCGACCTATATACAAAAATCAAAAACCTCAGAATCCTTCCTGATGGAATAAGATTCAAAACCTTCTTCCAACCATATGTTCATATCCCCAAGCTCTTTTCTCTCCAATCGGAAAAACCTCACAAATCATCCAAGAAATCGAGAAAAATCTTGTGCAAACTCTCACTCAATTCTTAGCCAAATGTCCAAACCCTTTGTGGAAAAACCTGCATTTTTCATAAACCTTCCATTCAAGAAAAATGAAGACATCAATCCCACAAAAGCTACCACACTGGAATGAATCCAGAACATTTACTCCTTGCCCAACAGGAATGCAAAGAACTTCAACAACAGGATCTGATAGAACCATCAGATTCCCAATGGGCGTGTGAAGCTTTCTATGTAAACAAAAGATCAGAACAGATCAGAGGCAAGCCAAGACTGGTAATCAATTATCAACCCCTCAACCATTTCCTTCAGGATAACAAGTTTCCCTTGCCAAACAACAACACCCTTTTTGCCAGCCTTGCAAAAGCTAAAATCTTTTCAAAGTTTGATCTTAAAGCAGGATTTTAGCAACTAGGCATTCATCCTGAAGACAGAGGAAAGACAGGTTTCTGTATTCCTAATCAATATTTTCAATGGAAAGTGATGCCGTTCGGACTCAAAACAGCACCATCCTTATTCCAAAAGGCAATGACAAGGATTTTCCATCCCATTATGGAAAACGCCTTAGTCTACATTGATGACATTCTTCTTTATAGCAAAGATGAAGAGTCTCATGTTCTGTTACTCCAACAGTTTCACTCTCTCGCTGTAAAATATGGTATCATGCTTTCGGAAAAGAAGATGAAGATCAACAAATCTGAAATTAACTTCCTTGGAATGGACATCAAAGATGGAAGATACCAGCCCCAACCTCACATTGCGCAAGAACTCCTCAAGTTCCCAGATGAAAACCTCTCCCAAAAATAAGTTCAGCAATTCTATGGGATCGTAAACTACATCAGAGACTTTATTGAAAAAATTTCAGTGTTCACAAATCCCCTAAGAAAGATGCTGAAGAAGAATCCTCCACCATGGACAGAGAAACAAACCAAAGCAGTCCAAAAAATCAAACAAATTGCACAAGAGGTGCCACCACTTCAAATCCCCTCAGAAGGAAAAAGAATCCTTCAGACAGACGCAAGTGACAAATATTGGGGAGCAAGACTACTTGAAAAAATAGATGGCAAAAGACGACTTTATACGGTTACAAAGAGTGGAAAGTTTTCAAATGCGAGAAAAACACTATCACTCTACCTTCAAAGAAATCCTTGCGGTCAAATATGGAATTTCAAAATTCCAATTTCACCTAAAAGGATACCACTTCCTTGTCGAAATGGACATGTCATCTTTTCTCAAGATGCTAAAATTCAAGCAGAAAACTGTACCGCATCCACAGCTTCTCAGATGGGCTCAATGGTTCTCTGAATACTCGTTCGACACCAAACACATCAAAGGAAAAGAAAATGTTCTCAGATTTCCTGTCCAGGCCCAAACCAGAAATTCAACTAAACAGAAAAATATTCTGCCCAAGCCCATTATGATGTCTGCACCACTATTCATCATCATCAACCTCACCTACCTCATACCCAGTCACACCAAACCTAAACCCGAATTCCCACAGAAGTTTACAAACTCACACAAAATGAAACCTTTCATCAACAGGCCAAAGACATGATGTTTGAATACCAAATCCAAGTTTTTAAAAAATTTGGAGGCCTTATCCTTAAACCATGGGGAATTCATCCAGACTACCCTTTCATTCACTCAATAAATTTCCAGTTCCTTGAACAGCCAGAAGAACTTAAATGGTTTTTATGGTACCTTACCCACCTTTACCATATTGCCATACAGTTCTCAATCTGTGACCTCATTTATTTCCTAACCAAAGCCATTAGAGGAAACATTGAACCAGAACATCAGAATTTCTTCACATTCTTAAGCTGGTTCCATCCTTTACCACAATGGTTAGAAATCATCCACCAGAACTGTGAACAGAAAAAAGAAACTTGTGGAATGTTCATGGTCATTATCTTCTACAAGCCACAATATTTTGTTTATTGCGGAAGAGCAAAGCAACTTGGCTCCTTTCCATCCTCATGGATTCATAAACTCTATCACCAGGAAGTTCACAAAGACCCTATTCAGTACAGAGAGCTTCAGAAATTTCTGTGTCAACTTAACAGGACCATCCCAATGGAAATCTGGCCCCCTCCAGACACTGAAGCACCATGGGACACCTGGCCAAGAGTTTATCAGCCTTATCATGTAGGAATCTTAAAAGCACTCAAAGACTACCGTGAATCCATTCCGGATCCCACTGAATGGTCACAAGACTACCCGTGGCAGTGTAGTCAAATCAATTGTCAAGACTAAACTTTAATGATGATGTTGAAGATAAGCATATGCTGGAAGATGTGACGGAAAAGGAAGAAGACAGTGATGACTCAATGGACAGCTCTCAATATCCCCACTCAAACCGAAACAGCTAAAAGTATCTTTATTAAAGGCCATCAACCACTATCAGGAAAATAATTATTAGCTTTTACTATGTTTGTCCGTTTGCAATCATGTAAACTTTTACTGTACCTTTCACTTATCTGATAAGTTTGTCGTGTTGTAATCTCCTTCTGCTATAAAAGGAGACATGAGCTATCGTTGTAAGATATACAAAAGCTTCTAAATAAAATCCGAGAGAATTCCTACTATCCATGGCTTTCTAAATTCCTCCCTTCTTCTAAACCATCCAGCTCTTCAAAAGAAGTTATGTAGAAAAGGTTTTCTCAGAGTTTATAAAGTATGCTCTGTGCTTGCCATGAAAATGGATCCTGCACATCAGAAATATAAATTCAGAACAAGATATCAACGCTTCCTGAGGATTAGAAAAGGAATTAAGGATTAAGTTCTTGTAGCTAACAGGCAGTACCAGTTTGAAAGGCCAAAGGGAAGGGCTCATGTTTTGAGTGCAACATACTGCTATAAGTTCTTTGATTCTTAAGCTTCTTTTCTACCCTCACACCCCGATCCAATCAATCGGGGTGTGAGGGGTAGAAAAGAAGCTTAAGAATCAAAGAACTTATAGCAGTATGTTGCACTCAAAACACAGCCCTTCCCTTTGGCCTTTCAAACTGGTACTGCCTGTTAGCTACAAGAACTTAATCCTTAATTCCTTTTCTAATCCTCAGGAAGCGTTGATATCTTGTTCTGAATTTATATTTCTGATGTGCAGATTGCCGTATTAATTAACGAGAAAATTGCCCTTAGTTGGTGTCAATATCTTTTTGTATATGTTAAGGTTTTATTCCCTAGTGATAAAAAAATAATGGAGAAATATTACATATGGCATTTAATAAGTGTCGGGGTTCTTGTTTGTTAATTTCAATTAAGAAGCCCAATGATCATAATAAAATGAAGATATAATGATTTGTTTAACAAAAAACTCAACACCCATGGATGTGTGATAATTTAATCAGTCCACAATAATTACTCTAATTTCTATATGGTGATTAAAACTATGGGTTTTGAAGTTCTTGTTTGTTCATTGCAATTAAGAAGCCAAACAGTCATCTTAAAACCCAGATATATTGATTTCTTTAACAAGAAACTTGACACTCATGAACGCTTAATAGTTTAATCATTTCATAATAATTGCTCTTATTCTTATATGATGATCAAAACTTAGCGACATAATATAGTTAGAAGTACTCAACACCTGTGGGTGTCAAAGTAGTCCTAAAAACGTATTACGAGAAATAACTTTTAAAGAAACCTAAGATAATAAATAATAAAAAATAACTATATCCAAGTAAAAATACTTGATAATATGTTTGTCATATAATATTTTAGAAATAAAAAATTAATTAAACAAATACAACAATTATAATTTAATCAATATTAAAATTTAAAAATTTAAAAAATTAACAACGTAAATTAAATCCGCAACATAAATATAAAGACTAGTAGTGAAATTTCACCATTAATTTTTTTTAATTATTATATCAACACTATATTATATAATATTTCATATATGTAGAAAAAAAATCAATGATTAAGATGAACCTCTAACTTCAATAATTAGTATAAACTAAGAGAATATTTGATGGTAAGTCGGCACATGGCCAAGTACAAACCATTATTTGACGAGATGCATTTTGGAATTTATAAATGTTAAACGATAAAATAATTGATGATATCATGTATATAATATAAGTTTTGGAATAAAAATTTCATCATCTCGCATTAATTCTATTCAATTTGAATTTCTTTCTTCCTTTCTTTTTTTGCAATAAATTTATACTTTTTAAACTAAAAAAAAAAAAAGCACTTTATTTGATACATAAAATTTAAGTACAATCAACTGCTAAAATATAGAGAAATTACTTATATAGCTAAAAGCTAAATTGATATATTATTATGTTTGAAATCATTTGATTAAAAATTTAAATTTCATATTTATATTCAAATTGAAAACTCAAATTTCACCTGAAAACCAAAAATGTTATAGGTTAAAATAAATAAAAAAAATTATCAATTCTATTATGTTATCTGAGTAATTACATACGTACTCTAGTTGTGTGGAAGCTTATAAGATGGGATAATATGAAATTGGATAAATTATACTAGTAGTCATTCAATTGTTAGTAATTTTTTTGTCATTCAATTATGAAAAGTTACAAAATGATTGATCAACTGTGCAAATTTTTTTGTCACCACCTGGCTAACGATGACAACTTTTAAAATTAATATTATAGTAATTTTAACCCTCAACATTTATAAATTATGTCAATTTAGTCTTGCTTCTAAAAAAATTAACCCTCAACATTTATATATTGTATAAGGTGATTTTTTATTACAATTTTGCTTCTTCTTTTTTGTGTGTATATTGAGAGTTAATTTTAAAAGAATGAGAAAAGATGAAAATTATTATTTTGAAATTTTTGGGTTTTTTTTTTTTTGTATATTTTCAATCAAGTTTAGTTGATAATTTTTTTTAGTTTTTTAGGTGAAAGGGTCACAAAGAAAAGAAAAATTACAAAAAAGACCAAATTCCATGATGTATAAATGTTGATGGTTAGATTATTTAAAATCAAGACTAAATTGACACAATGTATAAACGTTGAGGATTAAAGTTGATATTATACCAATTTTAAAAGCTGCCATCATTAGTTGATAAAAAAAAGACAAAATTAAATAATTAGGTGATCATTTTGTAACTTTTCATAATTGAGTGACTAAAAAAATTCACTAATAATTTAATGATTATTAATGAAATTTACTATATGAAATTTAGTGACTCTTAAGAGTAGATTCAAGATTATTTAAAACGTAGGCTCAAAAAAATTACTTAAACGATTAATATCTGTAAGTTAATTAGGTAAAATTTGAAAAAAATGAAATAAGATAATAATTAGGTAAAATTTGAAAAAAAAGTGAAAAAAAGATAATTTTATAAAAAGAATTGTATGTTAGAAATTAATCTTTAAAAAATTTAATTGACCACAAATAGATGTAAACTATGTTGCGAATCAGGTGTTGGACCTTAGACATTAGATTATAAAAATAAATGTGAAGCATCTTCCATTTATAAACTGTCGAAACCCCTTTTTTTTTAAAACAATGGGGATCGAATTTTAGGAAAAGTAAAAATGGAGTCGCCACCGCCCCTTTTTTAAGGTGTAGTCGGGTCACCTTGAAGTAAATCATTTTAATAAAATATTATGTTTATTAAAACAATAATTTTAGGTTTACGAAAATTGAGAGAAAGGGTCCGGGAGTCGATTACGCACGAGGAAGGGTTAGCATCCCCGTGACGCCCAAAATTGGTACCAAACCGATTAAATAACTGTCCTTGTATCTAAGATTTAGAATATTTTTGAAATGAGGTTCTTTTTATATTTTGAATAATCCGAATTGGTCATCAAAATCATCTTGTTTCAGAAGAATATAGCACCACATCCAGCACGGTAGGACGCGATCCTTTATACCCTCGGAAACACGATAGGTTTCGACTTCCAAAAAAAAAATTCGTAATTTGGAAATTTCAAAAGAATGTTCAGCTGTTTAGCCCAATGAGAACTTGAAACCCAGCACAGTAGGGCACAATTCCTCGGACTTTCAGATGTTGGACATTATATCGCTTTTAGAAAACATGGATGAATATTGAAAAGGGATATTCGATTTTTGGAACAAATGGGAGATAGCAACCCAACACGATAGAGTACTATTCCCGAATTGCTAAACATCGAATACTTCCTTTGTCTTAAAAAAATTAGAAAACATGAATGAAATTCTAAAGAGATATTCGATTATTTAGAGCAAACGAGAAATTGCAACCCAGCACGGTAGGGCACGATTCCTTGAATTGCTAAACATCGAATATTACCTTCGTTTTAAGGAATTTCGACGGATAACTATGAAAGCGGCTTGTAATATACGAATTCGAATTGAAATAAAATGGTACGATCGTTTTTTAAAGGGTTAAAAAATAAACAATGTTTGAAAATACAAAAAAACATGTATAAAATGCTATGATAGGTGAAAGAGATATAATATAATTCGTTTAATAAATTAACAAGATAGCAACCAAATTTTAAGAACATTCCTAATTATGGATGAAGAATAATTAATATGATAACAATATAAAATGAAAGTAATATACCACCATAATATATATAACCTAATAGCATATTCAAATGCAAAGAATATAAAAAAAAAACAAAATGGAAATTAAAGAAGAATATATATATGTGTATGAAATAAATTTTGAAGGATGAGTGCATACCATAAATTATGTGAATTATTAAACTAAAAATTTTTTACAAAATTAAAATAAGAGTGCGTATGTGATCACTAAAATATATTTTATAAAATGAATATTTTAAATCAAATATTATACAAAAAGTCGAAGAATATTAGTTTAAAATTGATAACTTATATAAAGGACAATAAAAAGAGTATTTAAAAATAATACAAACGTATAATAAATTTTTTAAGAACATATTGAATTTGCAAATCATAGAGATATATATTTTTATAAATTTAAAATAAAAGGAACATACATATACAAGTAAAATTGAGTATAATTGTTTTTTTAAAAATAATAATAATAATAATAATGTATGAAAGAAATAAAGTAAATATATAAATATACATAGGTAACAAAGTATATATATAAAAATAATACATAAGGATAATATGAGAGTGTATACAATAAATAACTAGTATGGCTTAAAACATAGTTCCCAAAAGAAATATATTATACATATAAATAATAGGATCTATACATAGAAAAATATTATGAAGTTACATGGGAATAATAATATGTATCATAGTGAAGAAAATAATTTAATATGTGTTATACATGCGAAAATACTTTAGAAATAATTGTATATTTAAATAGCATGAAATTAAAATTTAGATTATAAAGTTAACTTAATTTTACCGTGAGATATACATACAAAGAAATTTTAGAAAAGTTGAATGTTGAAGTAACATAAAAATATGAATTTTAAAATTAACTTAATTTTATTATATATTATACGTTTACTAAAATTAAAAGAACAATTAAATAAAAATATTAGAAAGCCATATATATATAATAAGAACAACAAGGCTTTAATTTATGTAGATTAAACATAGATACCAAATATACTTAATGAACATTTAAATATGTGGATGAATCCAAAAGAAATTACAAAACATCATGAAACTAATAGTATACACAAACTAAATGAATTATATTACAAACAAAGACACCAATTATTAAAATGAGAGAATAAACAAAAAAAGATCATTATAATGCTTTTCAAAACAAAATTTAATTATCAAAGCAACAAAATATCACAATTAATAATCTAGCATGTAGAGAAAAGAAAAAAGATTAAAAATGTGGGTAAGACTTAATTGAAACAAAGTTAAAACAGGAGAACCAATTTACAAATAAAATAATCGCAAAATAGGGTCAATATGCCATGCGCACGAATATGCGGGGACTGGAATGATAAATATCCCGCGCCTACAACGCAACAATAGACCGCAGATCTAATTGAAACCATATACAAACTGACAAGCCAATTTTAAAACATAAAGTAGGCGAATCAGGCGACAATTGAGGGCTGTGTGCAAAGGGGAGGGATCCATTGCGCAATTTCCCCATTCATGCCAAACATGCGCATACCCGGCCTGCCAAGCGGGTTGACACGCGAGTCTTAACCCCCCCTTTTCTTTGAACGGTGCCGTATTGAAAGGGTGCCCTTAGGCCTTCATTTACACCTTCCTTTTTCAGAACAAAACCCATCCTTTTGCTTTGAAATTAGAACGCCATTTTGCTAGGGTTCCTTCTGCATGCAGCCGAATCACCATCAGATTTGGTGTCCAGCGGCGCGCAAAACCGTTCCCGATTCTGCTGCTGTAGGTGCTCGACCACACATTGAGGAGTTTGGTAACTATTTTCTTTCTCTTTTTCACTTATTTGAAAAGAAACTCAAGTCTCATGCTATTTTTTTTAAAAAAACAAAAAAGGAGATCCATAAAATACAAAGATTTTTTATTATTGCTTGACCTCTCGCCCTCGCATCCGCATAACAGAAATATTTGGGCTCTCATCGGTCTTAAATCACATGAAAAATGAGCAAACTAATAGGAAAATAAAAAAACAAAAATCGGAAGAGAAGCCAAAGGAAATATGAAATCACCTCTATTAATCTTAAATTGCTTTTCTCTATTCTTTGTGAGTGTGTACAGATATCGTATGCGTGTGTCCAAAAAAGAAAAAAAGCCCCCCGTTACATATTTCTTTCTGTTATATATAGCCGAATACATCATATTATCCTCTTTTTCTTCTCTTCTCTGCCTTTTGCGTGTTATTGCTTCTATTCTCCTTTTTTCTTGGTTTGTTTGCAGGTTAAGGGTCAACGGCGGTGACAGAGGGTTGGTGGAGTGGGTGGCCGACCTACATGGGGCTAGGGACAGAGGTCAGAGGCAGCAGCTGATTTTAGGGTTTTTTTCTTTTCTTTTTTTTTTTGATTTTGGGTTGTATTTAGGGTAATTGGGCTGGTCTTTGTTTTTTTGTTTGGGCTGTAAATGGTTAGTGGGTCAGCCCGGGTCAAAATGGGCTTATACAGCTGCCCTTCTTTGCTAGTAGTCGTGCAACGAGGACATAGCAAAGACTTTCAAGGAAGACCAGTTTGGCCCGGCCACGTCGAGTCTTGACTTCTTTGGCGCCCTTCTTCTTCTTATAGCTTCGCTTTAGTCCGCTGCGTCTTGTCGTTTTGATTTTCTTCACTATAACCTCAGAGAGATAGGGCTAATGGCTTCGATCTGCTCCACTGCAACTTCAGAGAGATGAGATTTGCCATCTTCAGTCCGCCTCACTGCAACTTCAGGGAGATAAGACTTGTTTTGATATGCTCTACTGCAACTTCGGAGAGATAAGATCTGTAATTTATAGCTTCAATCTGTTCCACTGCAACTTCAGGGGGATAAGATTTGCTATCTTTAGTCTGCTCCACTGCAACTTCAGGGAGATAAGACTTGTTTTGATCTGCTCTACTGCAACTTCAGAGAGATAAGATCTGTAATTTGTAGCTTCAATCTGTTCCACTGTAACTTCAGGGGGATAAGATTTGCTATCTTTAGTCTGCTCCACTGCAACTTCAGGGAGATAAGACCTGTTTTGATTTTCTTCGCTGAAACTTCAGGGAGATCTGTTGTGGCTTCTAACCGCTTCATCGCCATTTCAGGAAGAAAGTTCGCTGAAACTTCAAGGAGATCTGTTGTGGCTTCTAGCCGCTCCGACGCCATTTCAGGGAGAAAGTTCGCTGAAACTTCAAGGAGATCTGTTGTGGCTTCTAGCCGCTCCAACGCCATTTCAGGGAAAGTGATTAGCAATTCAGCCTATTACCCTATCGCCTAGGGGGTTAAGGCTTATGAATTTACTGATTCTAGGATATGACCTGTGGAATCAGTTCCATATATTTGTGCTTATGCCAAAGAATTAGGATGCTATGATCGAAATGAATCAATTGTTCCTAACTAGCTACGCTATGAATGTTCTATAAACGCATGAGTGCAGCATGTTGTGAGCATGAATTTCCGTTTAAGGTTTAGGTTATCATTGCTCTTTGTTCGTCAAGGTTCTTTCACTGAATCGGTACCCTGTCTTCTTATTAAACTTAGGTCTTTGAACAGAAACCCAAATTGGTGGCCCAAATTTAAACTCTTTCTTCTCAAGTGTTTCCAATCTTTAAGTTTGGGTTAGTTCTAAATAACGGCCCTGTTTCAGGTTCCTGTACTATTTAGAAACTTTTCAGAGTAATATACAGAACTTCTTTTGTGAAAGTGTCAATAATCCATTAATTATCATTTTACTGCAAAATGCTTGAAAAGGATCGCAATAATGACATAACTGAAATTCGACAGAAACAAAATTTGAAGGGAATAAATTAATCACAGACAACTAGCGTTGTAAGAATACAAAATGAATAAAAAGAAAATAGGTACCCCAGACATCGCAGCGTGAGCTTCTCTGTATGAACTTCTTGAAGACTCCCTTTTTGCCTAATATGTGCTTAGGGGATCTAGAGTACTCTTGTAGATGCCCCAAGGTGCAACATCTCTCCTCCTTGTTAATTTGGGTATCACATGCCCCACTTTTGATCAAAATTTGAATCACCCATTTGTGGGTTTTCAATTCAAAATCCCTTTGGTCTCAAGATGCTCTTTGTGAGTTTTCACCTTGGCCTCTCCCTTTCTTTTTTTTTTTTTTTAGGCGAAGTATTTCTTGACCGAATCTGAGTTCACAGGATTAGGTAAAGTCTTGCCATCCATTTCGGCCAATATTAATGCTCTTCCAAAAAAGGCTTTCTTTACCACATAAGGCCCTTCCCAATTCGGCATCCATTTTCCTCTAAAATCCTTTTGTATGGGCAGGATCTTTTTCAATACTAGGTCTCCCTCGTGGAATTCTCTGGGACGAACTTTTTTGTTATAAGCACGCATCATTCGTTTCTGGTACATTTGGCCATGACGTATAGCCTTCAACCTCTTTTCTTCAATTAAATTCAACTGATCGTATTGGGATTGGATCCATTCTGCTTCGTCCAACTTTACTTCTGACAAAACTCTAAGGGAAGGAATCTCGACCTCGATGGGTAAAACTGCCTCCATTCCATAGACCAATGAGAAAGGCGTTGCCCCGGTAGATGTCTTGACAGATGTTCGATAAGCATAGAGGGTGAATGGTAGCTTCTCATGCCAATCTTTATAAGTTTCAGTCATCTTTCCCACAATCTTCTTGATGTTCTTGTTGGTCGCTTATTCATTGCGCTGCTCATTTTCGGGCGATATGGCGATGAGTTGTGGTGTCTGATCTTGAACTGACTGCAGACCTCTGCTATTGTACTGTTGTTCAAATTCAACGCATTATCAGATATGATTCTTTCTGGCATTCCATATTGACAAATGATTTCCTTTTTCAGGAACTTGCTAACTGCCGATTTAGTTACATTAGCATATGAAGCGGCTTCCACCCACTTGGTGAAATAGTCAATGACCACAAAAATGAATCGATGCCCATTCGAAGCTTTTGGCGAGATCGGCCCAATCACATCCATGCCCCACATCGAAAAGGGCCAAGGTGAAGTCATAACATGCAGAGGTGAAGGAGGCACGTTAATCTTGTCTCCATAGATTTGGCACTTATGGCATCTTTTGGCGTAGTTAATACAGTCTCTTTCTATGGTAGACCAATAATAACCAAACCTCATAATTTGCCTGGCCATTGTAAAACCATTAGCGTGTGTCCCGCAAACGCCCTCATGAACTTCCTCCAAGATTTTCTTAGCCTCAATAGCGTCTACACATCTTAGCAACACTTGGTCCTTTCTTCTTTTGTATAGGATTTCTCCGTCCAAGACGTAGTCGCTAGCCAATCTTCTCAATATTCTTTTGCCATTCTCAGTAGCTTGGTCGGGGTACTCACGATTCCTCACATATCGCAGGATATCGTGGTACCAAGGATGATCATCATTTTTCGCTTCTTCTTCGAGGTTGCAACAATGAGCGGGAGCCTCATAAATACTTATTTGGATCGGTTTCACATCCTCTTGTTTGCTCACCTTGATCATGGAAGCTAAAGTTGCTAGGCGTCGACCATCCGATTTTCTTCTCGAGGAGGTAGTAGAACATGATGTCGTCAAATTCTTCAATCAATTCGAGGACCATTTACACGTAATTGATCAATTTGGGATCTCTCGCCTCCCATTCGCCTTTTAGTTGATAAATCACTAGGCGAATCTCCATATACTTCTAGTGTTTTAATCTTGCGTTCTATGGCGCACGGATGCCCATGATACATGCTTCGTATTCCATACCATATTATTCGTACAATCAAAATCCAATTTATCGGTGAAAGGATAATGATCTCATGCAGGGATACCAAGATCGCCTCGATTCCATTACCTACAGCGTTTGATGCTCCGTCAAGTTTAGCTTCCAAGGATGACCTTCTCGAGGTTTTCTTCACCGTTGCCATATACATCGATCTTCATTTGGGAAATCAAAGTTCGAGGCTCATAGTCTTCTAGAGCTCTCACTGGCTAGAAAGTCCGCTATTGCATTTCCTTTTCTGACTTTACGTTCACGTATATGATATCAAACTCGAGAGAAAAAATTGCCATTGGGCCATTCTTCCATTCAAAGCAGTTGACTCCATCAAGTACTTCAGAGGATCCAATTTGGAAATCAGCCAAGTTGTGTGATACAACATGTATTGTCTCAACCTTCGGGTTGTCCAAATTAAGGCACAACATAATTTTTCAATTGGCGAGTATCTCATCTCACACTCAGTGAACTTCTTACTGAAGTAATATATCGCTCTTTCTTTCCTTCCTGACTCATCGTGTTGGCCAAGCACACATCCCATAGAATTTTCAAATCTTTGTTAAATCTGATGATCGGTGGCTTATTTGGACTAGGTGGGGTCAGCACTGGAGCATTAGACAAATACTGCTTAACCTTATCGAAGGTTTTCTGACATTCTTCGTCCCAAACACCAGGGTTATGCTTCTTAAGGAGACGGAATATGGGATCACATTTCTCAGTCAGCTGTGAGATGAACCGAGCGATGTAATTTAATTCTCCTAAGAAACCCTGAACTTCTATTTGAGTACGCGGTGGAGGTAGCTCCTGTATGGCTTTGATTTTGTCTGGGTCAATCTCAATCCCTTTTCGCTGACTACGAAACCTAGCAGCTATCCTGACCTGGCCCCGAAGGTGCATTTTGCTGGATTGAGTTTTAACTGAAATTTTCTCAATCTCAAAAATAATTTCTTCAAGACCTGCACATGCTCTTCTTCCGTCCGGGACTTAGCGATCATGTCGTCAACATAGACTTCGATTTCTTTGTGCATCATGTCATGGAAGAGGGTTACCATAGCTCTCTGATATGTAGCTCCCGCATTTTTCAATCCGAATGACATTACCTTATAGCAAAAGGTTCCCCACAGGGTTACAAAAGTGGTCTTACTCATGTCTTCAGGATGCATTTTGATCTGATTATACCCCGAGAAACCATCCATGAAGGAGAAGAGTGAGTAACCTGCCGTGTTGTCCACTAAGGTGTCAATATGAGGCAATGGGAAGTTATCCTTCGGGCTGGCCTTGTTCAGATCCCTGTAGTCTACGCACATCCGTACCTTTCCATCTTTTTTTGGGACAGGGGCGATGTTGGCTACCCATTCTCGAGTATTCAACTACTTGTAAAAACCAAAGATCGAATTGTTTCTTGACCTCCTCTTTTATTTTCAATAAAACATCCGGTCTCATCCGTCGCAGCTTCTGTGAACGGCTTACATTCTTCCTTAATGGGAGTCTGTGTACCACAACGTCGATTTTTAGCCCGCATATCTTGATATGACCATGCAAAGACGCCCCTTGAACTCTTGGAGTAGCTTAATAAGGTTCTGCTTTGTCTCTAGGGATATGCAAGCTCCAATCTTTACTTCTTTCTTTTCTAGTTTATCCCCCAAGTTCACAACTTCTATTGACTCTTTGTGAGGTAGGATCTGTTACTCCTCTTGTTCTACCGTTCTTAACAAATCAGGGGACAAGTTACAGTCTCTATCATCTTCAAAGTCCTGTGATCCCTCCAGACACATATCTTGCTCAAAAGGAGACTCTGAGTTAATAGCAACGTTGCTCATATCATTGATATCCGGAGACCTGTTATAGGTATGAAGGAAGATACAAAGAACAAAAGAATCAAAGAATGACGTGGATAGTATGGTTATGAATGAAAGAATAAAAGAATATTTGCGCCAGATAAGACAAAAAGATGCATTTCATTGAAATAATGATTTTTGAACACAAGTCTATTTCACAAAAGGGCACTTATTACTCCTAGGCTTAGAGTAATAGTGTGTTTTGGGCATTACTCTGAATTAGTTCTAAAGACTACAGGAATCTCCTCCGCAGTCCAGTTATTCAGAACACTTCCCAGTTCGAAAGGCCGAATGCCCAATAAATTCTCTTCTCCAGTTCCATCCTCGTATGTGGCGTTAATGCCCAAGTTTCCCATCAGTTCTTCGGAAGATTCTTTCCTTGTCGCTCTTCCCTCGGAGTAAATGGTTCCTCCTGACACAAATGTTTTGAAGATGTGAGGAAAGGTCATCGGCTCCCACTTAACCTCTCCCCCGCTTAAACGCGCTCTTCTCCGTTCTTGCTTCTTTTCTTGCTCTTTTCTCTTCTGTTTTGCATCTAGCTTGAATCCTAAGCCAAAGCGATCTCGCTTGTCCATGAGCATAGGTGCGTCGACCCTTCCTTGTAGACTTCTTCCAAGCCCTTTCCCTGGCAAAGCTCATTTCCCAACCGTCAGTTGTAAGCCCATTCTCGTAGTCTTAGAGATTCTGGGTATAGGGACCTTATTTCCTTTAACAACGAAGGTCGCATTTATAAACTCTAATGACCGAAAAGAACATTCTATGGCCTCTTCGTCTGTCCCTACGTATGGTGCATTGCTGGTAACAGATGCGATGATATCCTCTTCTGCATTCACGGTCACTAGGCGGCCTTCCGTTATAAACTTGAGCTTTTGATGTAATGATGACGGTACTGCCCCTGCCGAGTGAATCCACGGCCTTCCCAATAAGCAGTTGTAAGAGGGCTTGATGTCCATCACTAAGAAATCTATCTCATATGTGCTTGGGCGATTAAGAGGGTATTTCAATCCTCCCCATTACCTTCCTTTTCGGTGCCATCAAATGCCCTTACTACATTTTGGCACGTTTTCATATATGGGAATTATCCACGGGCAACCTATTCGGTGTGGATAGGGTAGGACATTTAGTCTTGACCCATTATCAATCAATACTCCGTAATGTGAACCCTTTACAACCGGTGGTGATGTGTAGCGCTTTTGTTGACCCCATTCCTCCCGACGGTATTTCATCATCATTGAAAAATATGAAATTATCGGCGCTTATATTATTGACAAGGCGATCTAGTTTATTGACAGAGATGTCATTCGCGACGTAGGTTTCATTCAGCACCTTCAATAATGCATTCCGATGTGACTCTGAGCTCATAAGTAACGCTAGCACTGAGATACGAGCCAACTGCTTGTATAGCTGTTCTACAACGCTATATTCGCTGTGCTTCAGGAATTTTAAGAACTCTTTAGCCTCTTTTTCAGTTACGGGCTCATTGACAGGTGATTCAGATCTAGTTGTCTCTTCTTTTCCTTGTTCAGCAACTATGGATTTTCTTTAGTTGGTTCTACTTTTGTGTTCGGGGTATAACGCCTTCCACTTCGTGTGTAGAAACCTTCATCTTGACCTTCTTCTAAAGTGCCAACTGGGCTCTCCTTTCCTCGTATTGTCACATTGCAATCATAGTTCCAAGGCACACTCTTGCTATCTTTGTAAGAGAAAGCAACAGGTCTCTGGATTATGACCTTTGGCGTAATTGATACTCCCCCTTTATCGTTTCTTGGTCGCGAAATTATCACCACCGGATGATTCACTCTCTGTACCCCTTCTACTTTTCCTTCTTCTGAGGCGTAAACCTCCCCTTCTTCTATCCTCTCAATTTATTCGTAGAATTCTATCTCCTTATTGTCCATCAGATTTTGCACCATGGACTTGAATTCGCCGCACTCTTGGATATCATGACTTTCATCTTTATGAAACTCGCAGTATCTTCTTGCTTCTCGAGGCTTTTCCTTTGAATGTTGTGCAACCAATCCTCTACCAACCATTTGTTCCCAAACCCAACTCAATGGGGTTTTCACCTCTGCCACGTCGGCCTTGATTCTTTTATTCCCATACTCGATTATCGCATTCACCCCTTTATGATCGGGCAACGGATTTCCTGCTACATTGGGGCCAGGTGAATCATCGAACTTTATAACACCCATTTCGATGAGTTTTTCCACTAGCTTTTTGAACGCGGTGCAGTTTTCAATCGAGTGTCCCGTTACCCCTGCGTGGTACTCGCATTGGGCACTGGTATTGTACCATTTTGGGAATGGAGGTTGCAAAGGTTTTAGATAGAAATGTGATACCACATGGGCATCAAACAAGCTCTGATATAATTCCTTATAGGACATCGGGATAGGCGTAAACTGAAGTCTTTCTTTGTTGGGCCTTGGATTAGAATCTTGTCTTGTAGAGCCCTGATGGCTGGTAGTTGCTGCCTTTGGTTGGTTCACAGTGACTGGCTTAGAATAGCTCTTCTCATATGAGCTCGTATTGTTCACCTCATTTTCCTTCCTTCTTGGGGCTGATTTCTTAGCATTTTCCCCTGCTTCGATCTTTCCACATCTTATCGCATTCTCTATCATCTCTCCAGACATCACTATGTCTGAGAAGCTCTTAGTGGCGCTCCCTAACATGTGGTTGATGAATGGAGCCTTCAGTGTATTGATAAAGAGCATGGTCGTTTCTTTTTCCAGAAGAGGTGGTTGGACTTGTGTTGCCATTTCTCTCCACCTTTGGGCGTACTGTCTGAAGCTCTCACTTTGCTTCTTCTCCATATTTTGCAACGTAATCCTATCAGGGGCCATATCCATCACATGGCTATACTGTTTCATAAAGGCTTGGGCTAAGTCTTTCCATGAGTTAATCTTAGTACGGCTCAATTGGTTGTACCATTTGGATGCTGCCCCAACCAAGCTATCCTGGAAGCAATGAATCAATAGCTGATCGTTGTTGACATACCCAGTCATTCGTCTACAAAACATAGTAATATGAGCCTCGGGACAGCTCATTCCATTGTATTTTTCAAATTCAGGCATTTTGAACTTAGGAGGAAGGACTAAGTCTGGGACTAGGCTCAAATCTTTAGCATCGACTCCACAGTGATAATCAGCATTTTCCATTACTTTGAACATTTCCTCTAACCACTTGCATCGTTCTTCCAATTCTTTCGAAAGCGATGTCCTGACTCTCTCATTTTCTGCCATATTGTCCAAGTCAGGGATTATAGGATTAACAGGGTTATCTCCTGGATTAGAGCCTGAGCCTGTTTGATAGTTGATTGGCATTGAAGTATCGGCCTGAAATTGCTGGGGCCTAATTGTTACGGACGGCCTTTGCGTATGCAACCCGGGTTGTGTTTGAGCATTCATCGGGGTAAAGCCAGGAGGGTAGGGAGGATCTTCAGTAATAGATGGCCTTTGTGTATGTGTCTCGTGCTGTGTTTGAGCATTTGCAAGAGCAAAACCAGGGGGGTAAAGGGGATCTTCATTATTATTTCCAATGTCAACCATAGGGCCTTTCCCTTTGTCTGGCCGATTAGTTAGTAATCGAGTCAGCTCTTCCATCATATTTCTTTGTGATTCCAGCATTTGATCTCTCATTTCTTGCTGGATTTTAGCTAATTGTTCTTGTACTTGTGCTTGCATCTGCTCTTGCATTTCTTTCTGCATTTGTTCCAATCTTTCTAGTTTTTTATCCATTGCTTTAGTTCTTGTGCCGTAAGGATGCGTACTCGAGAGATTCTCATCGGTTTCCAGATTACTGAAACATTTTTTAATTAATTAGAATCTTTTTATGGTCTTTAATGCATATGATGTAATGTAATGTAAATGCATGAATGCAAAGGAGGCATCAATTTGATTCAATTCCTTTTAGGAAACTTCACTAGAAAATAAAGATCTTTACATAAAACTGAGTTACAAATAAGACTTTGCCCTAATGCTTAGAGCTTTAATTTTCATGAACAAAGAAGCTAGCTCCTGTCCCCGATCTGACTCCAACTCGTACTTTACGCTCAGTATGTCTGCTTGTACCGCCAAGGTTTGTAAGTAATCGGCTACCTCGCGAATCTGGGTTATAGCTTCCCCCATAATATAGTCCCTGTTTCTGACTTGGTCTTGCGCATGATGAAGCTGCTCCTTCCAGCGCTCCTCACCTGCTTCGAAGAACTGAATCTGCATCTTACAGTTTTGTAGTGCTGCTTCTAACTCTTCTGTTCTTTCTTTCATTTCTTCTATTTTGCTCAAGCTTGCCCTCAACTCCATCATAGTATTACGGTTTCGGTATTGGTGAAGAGACTTTTCGAGTTCTGCCACTCTAGCCCTTAATTTACCTTGTTCATTTCTGCTTTCCGACAAACTCTTCTCTAGATCTTCATTTTGTACCTGAGCTTCTCGAAATTTCCTTTCCCATCGATCGGCCTTGGTCTTTTCTTCTCGAACTTCATGGCGCCATTGTTCAGAAGTTTTTCCTAACCCCGCAGTCCTCATAGACAGGCGTAACTTCTTATAGTCAGTTTTCAAACTGTCTAGATCCTCTTCGGCCTTGGTTTTCCCTTTTTTCCACTTTTCAGCCTCTGATCTCCGGACATCAGCATCTAATCTTAGGTGCATCTTCTCTTCTTCCAATCGTTCAATCTTCTTCTCAAGCTCTGAACTCTTCTTCTCGAAGTCTTGTTTAATAATTTCCAATTCTGACGGGACGACTCGTAATTGTTCTTCCATAGGTCGAGTACTCTCTGAGCTTGGCCTAGGAACATTATCATCAACTCTCTTCTTAAACCATCCATCATACTCAGGTGTCACCATGGGACCAACAGCCAATCTCTTCATCCAGTGGGTTTGCTTCCAAGCATCGGCTAGCTCCCGTACTTTCTTCTTATAGTGGGCATCTTTAAAAGAGAATTCACATTGAGCCAGTCCATGAGTCGCGGGTATGAACTGCCTCGACTTATATTGCCTTAATGCTAGCAGTTGAGTGTACCCGGTGGCTCCCCAAATTCCTAACAAAGGCACCCAATCAAAGTTCCCACATCGATACAGGATCTCATCAGGAACCATCCAAAATGCTCTCCATTCTATATCCTCCTTCTTGAGGTTTTGAAGAATCTCCATCCATTTTTCTTCTGAGATATCTTCTCTCCTTTGTATGGCTGCTTCCTCTTTTAACGGGGAATAAGTTTCAGAAAAGACTCGATAAGAAACTTTATCTACCTTCCAAAAGTACCCGTGAAACCACACCATCAATAGCTGTGCACATCCAATAAACCGCCCATTACCTGACTTTCGACACATGCTCAAGGATCTGAACGTTTCAGCCAATATTGCGGGTACGGGCGTGATTCCTTTCTCAAGACGGTCAAATAAGTCGGTGACTGCCTCATCCACATGTCTCAGAGCTTTAGGAAAAATCACCAATCCATAGATATAAAATGAAAGTAATATACCACCATAATATATATAACCTAATACCATATTCAAATGCAAAGAATATAAAAAAAAACAAAATGGAAATTAAAGAAGAATATATATATGTGTATGAAATAAATTTTGAAGGATGAGTGCATACCATAAATTATGTGAATTATTAAACTAAATTTTTTTTACAAAATTAAAATAAGAGTGCGTATGTGATCACTAAAATATATTTTATAAAATGAATATTTTAAATCGAATATTATACAAAAATTCGAAGAATATTAGTTTAAAATTGATAACTTATATAAAGGACAATAAAAAGAGTATTTAAAAATAATACAAATGTATAATAAATTTTTTAAGAACATATTGAATTTGCAAATCATAGAGATATATATTTTTATAAATTTAAAATAAAAGGAACATACATATACAAGTAAAATTGAGTATAATTGTTTTTTTAAAAAAAATAATAATAATAATGTATGAAAGAAATAAAGTAAATATATAAATATACATAGGTAACAAAGTATATATATAAAAATAATACATAAGGATAATATGAGAGTGTATACAATAAATAACTAGTATGGCTTAAAACATGGTTCCCAAAAGAAATATATTATACATATAAATAATAGGATCTATACATAGAAAAATATTATGAAGTTACATGGGAATAATAATATGTATCATAGTGAAGAAAATAATTTAATATGTGTTATACATGCGAAAATACTTTAGAAATAATTGTATATTTAAATAGCATGAAATTAAAATTTAGATTATAAAGTTAACTTAATTTTACCGTGAGATATACATACAAAGAAATTTTAGAAAAAGTTGAATGTTGAAGTAACATAAAAAATATGAATTTTAAAATTAACTTAATTTTATTATATATTATACGTTTACTAAAATTAAAAGAACAATTAAATAAAAATATTAGAAAGCCATATATATATAATAAGAACAACAAGGCTTTAATTTATGTAGATTAAACATAGATACCAAATATACTTAATGAACATTTAAATATGTGGATGAATCCAAAAGAAATTACAAAACATCATGAAACTAATAGTATACACAAACTAAATGAATTATATTACAAACAGTACACCAATTATTAAAATGAGAGAATAAACAAAAAAAGATCATTATAATGCTTTTCAAAACAAAATTTAATTATCAAAGCAACAAAATATCACAATTAATAATCTAGCATGTAGAGAAAAGAAAAAAGATTAAAAATGTGGGTAAGACTTAATTGAAACAAAGTTAAAACAGGAGAACCAATTTACAAATAAAATAATCGCAAAATAGGGTCAATATGCCATGCGCACGAATATGCGGGGACTGGAATGATAAATATCCCGCGCCTACAACGCAGCAATAGACCGTAGATCTAATTGAAACCACATACAAACTGACAGGCCAATTTTAAAACATAAAGTAGGCGAATCAGGCGACAATTGAGGGCTGTGTGCAAAGGGGAGGGATCTATTACGCAATTTCCCCATTCATGCCAAACATGCGCATACCCGGCCTGCCAAGCGGGTTGACGCGCGGGTCTTAACCCCCCCTTTTCTTTGAACGGCGCCGTATTGAAAGGGTGCCCTTAGGCCTTCATTTACACCTTCCTTTTTCAGAACAAAACCCATCCTTTTGCTTTGAAATTAGAACGCCATTTTGCTAGGGTTCCTTCCAGCATGCAAAATTAAATCACCATCGATTTGGTGTCAATGGCCAAGCAAAAAACCGTTCCCGATTCTGCTGCTGTAGGTGCTCGACCACACATTGAGGAGTTTGGTAACTATTTTCTTTCTCTTTTTCACTTATTTGAAAAGAAACTCAAGTCTCATGCTATTTTTTTTAAAAAAACAAAAAAGGAGATCCATAAAATACAAAGATTTTTTATTATTGCTTGACCTCTCGCCCTCGCATCCGCATAACAGAAATATTTGGGCTCTCATCGGTCTTAAATCGCATGAAAAATGAGCAAACTAATAGGAAAATAAAAAAACAAAAATCGGAAGAGAAGCCAAAGGAAATATGAAATCACCTCTATTAATCTTAAATTGCTTTTCTCTATTCTTTGTGAGTGTGTACAGATATCGTATGCGTGTGTCCAAAAAAGAAAAAAAGCCCTCCGTTACATATTTCTTTCTGTTCTATATAGCCGAATACATCATATTATCCTCTTTTTCTTCTCTTCTCTGCCTTTTGCGTGTTATTGCTTCCATTCTCCTTTTTTCTTGGTTTGTTTGCAGGTTAAGGGTCAACGGCGGTGACAGAGGGTTGGTGGAGTGGGTGGCCGACCTGCATGGGGCTAGGGACAGAGGTCAGAGGCAGCAGCTGATTTTAGGGTTTTTTTCTTTTCTTTTTTTTTTGATTTTGGGTTGTATTTAGGGTAATTGGGCTGGTCTTTGTTTTTTTGTTTGGGCTGTAAATGGTTAGTGGGTCAGCCCGGGTCAAAATGGGCTTATACATAAACATACATCAAACTTGAAATAATATGTTACCATACTATACGTTAAATTGCTTTGATGCAGAGAAATTTTAATGATGTGCTGTGTTTCATTGATTTTCTCTTTTATTATTTTCTTTTGCTTTTATTGATCGTTTTTATCTAAGTTGAACTTTGATGATTTAAATATATTTTGATGAGAGAACCATGTTTTAATGGCATCAAGATGACACCATCTAGTTGACACCTAAAAACAAATCAATCTTTTAAAACAGAAGAGCGATGTACGGATGGAGATGTGACGTGGGATTTACAGTTGGCGAAGGTAGTTGTTGAGCCCTCTAATAATGCACACGTGTTGGAGAGGGAGCCATATATCAAGTTTTTTTTTTACTAACAAAAACAGTTGCTGCCACTGAAAATATCACCCGCCCAAACTGGTTCGGGGGTCTCTTCTCGTCTCTTCTCTGCCCTTTTTACGCAGCCAAAACAATATACTTTAATTTTCTTTTCTCTGCCTAAATAAAACGTATTTTGTTTTTGATAATTATCATTTGGATTTATGCATGCAAGGTAAATGATATTACTTGATTTGGTTCTTAATTAATAATTTGAGCATGCAAATGTACAGGTGGTAAGAAATGAGTAGCGGAGGGTTAAATCTCAAGGGCTTGCCGACAATTCTTGCTCAATATCATATGGGATGTAGCACTCTCTGGAAACACTGGATGCCTTTATTTATTTCTACAATTTTCTCATTAAATCTTTGGGACTTATATTGATATTTATTTTTGTTGAGTGACATCCAATGCAATGCATAGTTGATGATAATTTTTTACCTTCCAATAATAGATTTGAGAAAAAAAATCGCCATTTCGAACCACGATATGTGGATATAAGTTCAAAAATTATGATTATTTGAAATCAAATCAAATTCTATATTTTATTTAATATATAATTATTTTTAATTTTATATGATATAAAAATAAATTAAAATAATGAAAATACTTTAAAAATTTTTGAAAAAGTATTATTTAAAAAATATTTATGAAATATTTTTAAAAATTTATTAAATAATATTCAAAAGTCGTAAAATAAAACTCATTTATCAAAATAAATCTAACAAATTAAAATAAAAAAATTGAGAGCCAAATTAAATTGACTTGTGACGAAGGATTTAAAAAATCTAAAAATCCGATGCAACCGATATATAACTTACACAATCCCTTACTCATGGAGGAGAAAGGAGGGGTCCCACCCGGATGATGACGCCTTGATTATGAGTCCCATTCATATGCTATTTTTTAATTCGTTTTTGCGTAATATTACATGTTAATTTACTACCTTTTTAAAACAGGTATTTTAGCAATGGATCATTCAAAAATATTTCAAATCTCAGTAATATGAGATTACGTAAGAAACAAAATTACCCTATACCAATTTTTAGCACTAAAAATAATTTCATATTATTGCTTTAAACTAATGTTAAACTAAAGGTGATAATACACAATTATAAACGATAAATTTTTCATATATAATCTTATTTTTCGTCATTCAAATGTTTTCTCAACGTTTTTTAAGTTAGGAATTTAGTTGAGGGTAATGATGTCCCTTATTTTTTATCGTATCTCTTGATTTCTCCGTCTAATTTATAACTGCAGTGATAGTAGTTGAGGGTAATGATGTCCCTTATTTTTATCGTATCTCTTGATTTCTCCGTCTAATTTATAACTGCAGTGATAGTGCTTGATGATAATAAAATCAAGATTCTCAACAAACATGATGATACATTAAATTCATTTTTCCCCTATCTACTTTCTAGATGAAAAACATTGACCTCCACTTGCTTTACATATTATTTTTTACGAATGAAAAGAAAAAAAAAAAGAACAAACATGTCATGAATGTGTTATATATATTTCCCATAGTTTCAATGTTAAATCACTTTTTTGCATTAATAGTTTGAGGAAAATGATTAAAGAAACGACCCCCTATGTATAGGTGGGGGTGGCCTCACTTACAACACAAAAGACCTTACCTATCTTACGTACTGCAATTCATTTTGTTTTATTATTATTATTTTACTTTCCCCTTATAGCTGTACGTGTAGGGATAAACATAGGGTGGGCAGCGTTTAGATGTGGTTCTATTTGGAGGTGCTCAGCCACTTGAGGTAGAGATTGAGGACGGGGGACAAAATACAAACCCCCAAGTACCTAAAAATTTGATATTTTAGGGTGGATTATCTGGTGATTGGCACACTCGTGCGAGCAATGTGCCCAAAGATATACAACTCAAGGGATGTGCCCACTCCTTGTAGGCCATGCCCTAAACCCGTCTTCTTAACCTCCCTCACCCTCTAAATTTTTTCATCTCTATCTGGCTTTGCTTTACACTTTTCATGGTTTTCCATTTTTATATTTGCAAATTGGTGAGATGGAAACCAATATGGTTGTAGTTCCCTCAGATTTCTTTAGTATTTCTTTTTTTTTTTTTGGGGGGTTGAAGAATGTTTGTAGTCATTGATTTGCACCTTAACTGAAACCCATCATCGAATTAATTGCTGCTATTCTATGTGATTGACCCCCCCCCCAAGAAATTTTTTTCAAGTTTTCAATAATGCTACTTTGACAATTTGAATTAATCTATTCAAAATTGGAATTTCTTTCTCCTAAATTAAAAAAAAATAAAATCAAATCAAGCATTGATGAGCATGATGTGGAAATATAGAAAAAAGAATATATGAATAATATCCTTTTTGTATGTCCTACAATTGAAAATTTAAACCCTTCAAAAAACAAAATGCCATCCTTTAGAACAAGAAATTGACGTCGAGGAAAAGACCAAATTAACCTAACCACACTTTGTAGAGCATGATCAGTCAAATTCGAAACAATTATTACGCTAGTGAAGGTGTCAAATTAAAGCCTGCAGCAAGTAATTAATAATATCCATTTTCATAATCCCCAAACTCGGGGAAATGAATTCCTTGTATGGAAAAGGATGGAAGTCGAAAAACCAAATTAATTAATTGAAGCCAAACAATGAAAGAGAAGATAAAGGCCGACCAGGACCAGCCATGGAACTACTTAGTGGTGTCAAATATCAATATCATTAACATTAATTTTCTTTATATATATATTAGTTGACTATAGGAAACAGCTCATGTGCTTGCATATGATGAGCTCACGAGTGAATAATGGGACATAATCGACATATAATTATAAGTATGTTTCTTTTTCTTTAAATGAAAACTATGGGTTTTAATTCATTTATAATTTGATCTTGTTGGATATATATGAATTGGGACATTGCTAAGGTCAAGGAAGACTGATAATATAGACAAAAAATGGAAAAAAAAATATTTTTTTTTAAAAAATAAAAGAAGAGAGAGAGAGTTAAAAGATGCTCATATCCATTGAGCAATGGACACTTTAATGGAATATTTGCCTTTCAATAAAACTTTATATATGCAATTTGCTAAACCATGAGCTTTTTTTTCCCAGAAACTAAAATTTTCAATTATATTCCTATTTCCTACTACATTGAAATAAATATATTTATATATATGTAAATAAAATACAAAGAATCTTTCCATCTTGTTGTGCTAGATGCGTGCATGTAATTGGCTTTAATTTTGAGAAGATACATAGTCTTTGGTTTTTTTTTTTTTTTTTGTGTAACTGGATATATATTATATGCATATTCATTGCGGAATATCATAAAGAAAGAGTCAAACAAAAAAATGTCATTCTTCAAAAATATATATTTAAGTGTTTATGAATTAGACTCCTTAATTATTGATGGTTTTCATATTTATACTACTAACATATTAAAATTCTATCAAAGATAATAAAAGAATTATGTATCAAAACTTACTAAATTTTATATTAAATACTACATATTCAATTAGAATGTGATGGCCTGATGGTCAAAAGTATTCACCGCTCCAAGTATAACTTAGTTTTGAGTCGCATTTATTGTTTAAATTTTACCTTATTATTGTAATTCACTAAAAAAAATCAAATAAAATTACTTTGTGGTAAAAGAATTTGGTCTTTGCTCAAGACCAATAATGTCCTTCCCCAATTTTTCTTTTATGTAAGAAAAAAAGGACTAATAATATTTTTTATATATTATTTTAAAAACAGATCGAAAGTGCACTTTTTGCACAACAATAATGGGTTTCAATGATATATTTGTGATTACAAATTAGAGAAAGAAAAGGATAGGTTTTTTTATTTCTTCTTTGATTAAATTAAGAAAATGGGAAAGAAAATAATGAGCGATGAGGGAGTCTGTCGGTGGAGTACGTACATCATATATTAGCATCCTGTAGCCATATACCCTTGGCCTATGGCTGCACTGCCCCCCCAAAACACGCTTTATATAGGTTTAATTACGCTCCTTTTTTATTGTAATTTTAGTTTAACCAGAGACATAACCATTGAAAAATGTTAATTGGGTTAAATTATGAAAGCATGTATCAAAGAAAGAATATGTCCAGAGAATTTTCCTTTTTTGATATGATTTTTAGGAGCGTATATTGGGGTTTAGGAAGTAAGGAAAGAAGATTGGAATGGAGAAGGGACAAAAATATGTATTTAGTCGATCATGTAGCGAAGGCCCATGCATAATTTACAGACATTTGGGACCCATGAAGATGGCGTAGAGATCTGTTATCTCTACAGTCCACACCTCAATTTCATATGTTGTGTGTATAATTTCTTGCGTATTTGACCCCTGTACCATCAGATCAACCTCATCATGTCTATTATCAGCCGTTGAACTTCAAATCTCTGAACTAATCCAACCATCTTCTTCACCCAAAATTAAAAGGGTTGATTATATCACACGTCAAACAAATTACAAGTCGATTGTAGAAAGGGGAGAAATAGATATAAAAAATTTGTCAATTCCAATTGAATATATATAAAAACTAGATGGACCTACGTATAATTGATGTTAAAGTACTGTGTTGCCGCCTATATGATCGATACCCTTTTTTTTATTTATCAAGATTCCTCCCCATGGGTTTCACAATTTCAATGCGGGGCCAACCCATGCCCTCTACAGCTAATGATTTGGAATCATTTTGTTTACTTTCCATTTAAATTTTCTGGAAAACAAAAATCTCCATGACGGATTTTCTGCTAATTTCCTATTTTAATAACCAAATTGTTCCCAATTGATCATCTGTCATTTAGAAATTTAATTTGGGTTTTTTTTCTTTTTTGTCGTGATTGGGTAGAGAAAAGACAGAAAAAAAATACAAACAGCAAGGATTAGGGATTTTAAATCCGATTTAATTAATCAAATTTTAGTGAAGGTGGTCCAGAGGAAATACATAAGAAGTTGATTCTGTATCGATATATAATGTTCATAGTTTACTCTTATTATTTAATTTCATAGAATTATTTGCTCCATCATGCAGTTCTTTTATAATCTTCTAATCATCATTTTGATGAATATAATAAAATTAATCCTTTTTTTTTTATTTTTTTATTTCACTTACATTTCCCATGATGAATTCTAGTTTCTCAAGTTCTGAGATTCTTTCATCAAGTCTTGTCTTGTCTATGAAGGACGGCCACAGTAAAGTTATGACAGTTGAGAGTTTTTACCGAGATTAATATTTTTTTTTGTTGATGGTTAATGATTTTTCTGGCAAGAAATGAAATTGTCTGTATAATGTTTTGAACGATATTGAGAGTTGAAAAAAATCCAATCTTACTGCTGGAGTTTAGATTCATGAGTAATATGATACCGACAGTTTTCTTTATTTGGTCCCCAAAAGCTATTTGTAAATTTGTGTACCTTCTGGTTTGCAGCCCAAGTATTAGAGCATGGGAAAGCTGCATTCATGATCAGTCCCCTCCAACTTGAAAGTAAAGATCTTCTTAATGAGCTGAGGAACTGCAATCTTGGAAATTTTTTCATGTGAAAAGGTCTGATAGTTGTACAAAATGGTGGGGATGGATGAAATGGAATCTGTGATGAAATCCGTTGCAGTTTTGGTTAGTAAAGAAATGGAAGGGCAGATTATAGTTGGAATATTAGCTGATTTGATAAAAAGAAAGAAACAAGTTAGCAGTCAGCTTCAAGGGCGTAAATATATGAAGACAACAGTTATGATCTGTTTCTCAAAATTGGTGATTTTCGTGTGAAGGAAGAGTTGTAAAATTGAATGGATGAGAAAAGAAATGGGGGAAAATTGTGGAATTAGTATTAAATCTCCAAGTGGAAATTATTTGTGGAGTAAGGTAAGTTATGACACTGAATGGAATTCATCAGAAACAGGAAACACATTCTTAATTGTGAAACAAGGCCAAATATATAATTTTGTTCTTTCCCATGTAATGATGAAATTATTCAAGCTGCTCTTCAATTTGGAAGATTTGCCTAAAACAGCTGATAGAGTAAACAACTTGTGTTTGCCACATAAGCAAAGGGGTATTCCTATTATCTTATATTATATTACTTTCTTGCATTACTGGAGAATTAATTTGGCTTATTTGGCCTAGTGTGTATCAAGAGTTTTACCATTTGGAAAATGGGTTTGAAGTTTTCCTGGAAAGGTAATCCAGTGACTCGAGTTAAAAGCATGGGGTTATTCATTATTGTCAAACTTCTGTTTTTCATTTTCCTTACAGTAAAATATATCAGACAAAAATGCCCCACCATCCCTGCACACAACATTAATTCTCAGACCATTGATGAGACACATGCAGCTGAGACTATTCACTTCTATCTCCACCCCTACGGAGAAGAAATGATAAAGTAAAAATAAGGTAAAAATAAATAAATGGAAGAACAGGGAGTATTTATTATTATTAAAATGTAATTACAAACATTACGATCCTTTTCTCTATATTCAGACAGCCATAGCTTTTGTAATAAAATAAAATAATAGGGGGAGGGGTCGAGAGAGAAACTATAACACTTAATGAATGCGACTTTTCTGCTTGGAGAGTCTCCTCTTATATTAATTCAACTCCTTTTCTCACTTGCTACTTCATTTTCTAGCCTCCACCTCGCTCCCCCTCCCTCCCTCCCTCTCTCTCTCTCTCTCTCTCTCTATTGCATTTTTATTTTCTTACCAAAGCATTCAAAGATACTGTACAGAAGCAGCCCTGCTCATTGCTGACAATCTCGCCTAGGATTCAGCAAAGCTACTGTTTTAGGAAAGGTCTCTTCCTCCTTGTAATCTGGTCTGGTCTGAAAATGGGGAGGCACTCTTGCTGTTACAAGCAGAAGCTAAGGAAAGGACTTTGGTCTCCCGAAGAAGATGAGAAGCTCTTGAGGCATATTACTAAGTACGGCCATGGTTGCTGGAGCTCTGTCCCTAAACAAGCTGGTAACTTTTCAACCATCCTTAGCTTCCTTTTTTCATGTTAGGCAGAGACAGAGTGTTGATGAATTTGTTCCGAATTTATGACAAATTTGGCAGGTCTGCAGAGGTGTGGAAAGAGCTGCAGGTTAAGGTGGATTAATTATTTAAGGCCTGATTTAAAGAGAGGTACATTCTCTCAAGAAGAAGAAAACCTCATAATTGAACTTCATGCAGTTTTGGGGAATAGGTATCCTTTCTTTCTCATCCTTTCTTTTCTTGGATTTTATACACTTTTTCTATTAACATTCTTTGCGTTGTATTGATTCCTCCTCAGGTGGTCCCAAATTGCGGCACAATTGCCAGGAAGAACCGACAATGAAATTAAAAACCTATGGAACTCTTGCTTAAAGAAGAAGCTTAGGCAGCGAGGCATTGACCCTGTCACTCACAAACCCCTCTCAGAGGTTGAACATGGTGAAGACAAGAGTCAACCACGCACCAACAGCAAGGATATGGCTTCAAGTGAATTGAACATCAACACCAACAATCCTAAACCTGGAACATCACCAGTTACTCCACGAGGTTACCAACTGGAAATGGAAGGCTCTCCCACCTCCAAGACAGTGAACAGCAGCGATAACAATGGCAACACCACCACCAATTTGATGACATCTACTACTACAGCGAGCAAAGGCTTCTTTCTGGATAAATTCTCGACCAACAGCCAGCCTTCTGATTTGGTGGGGCATCTTCCAATTCACCAATTGAACTATGTGTCCAATGCCAGGCTCTCATCTACCTCCAACCCTACTCCCTGGTTCACCCAAACTACCCAAGCTTTCGATATCAATTCCGAATTTTCTTCAGCAGCGATGTCCAGTTTTCTCCCACCATTGACGGCTTCGTTTCTGTCTGCTCCTATGGGGTACAAGCCTTCCGTCGCTGATAGTCCTTCAATGGCCTCGTTCACCGTGAATGGTTCCCGCTATTGGGAAACGGGTGCGTCCGCTAACAACAACAGTAACAGCAGCAGCAACAGCACTGAGCTGCAAAGCAATAGTTCCTTCTACGACAATAATAGCTCCTCTTGGGGATTACCAGATTGTAGCACACCAGAGAAAGAGGCTCCACTCCATCTAATGGAAAGTCAAGCAGAAGATATAAAATGGAGCGAATATCTGAATAACCCATTGCTAATGGCCGCTGCTTTGCAAAATCAAACTCCACAGTCCTTGTACAACATGGACATCAAATCAGAAACACATTTCCTCACTAATAATTCATCAAACAGTATGTGGACTCATAACCAACAGCAACAGCAGCAAGAACCTTTACAAAATCCCAATATGTGTGCTGCTAAGGACATCCACAGACTTACAGCAGCTTATGGACATGTTTAGAAAGCATCAAACTTGAACTAATGGCATGCTCATGTATAAGGTGTGTACCACAGATTTTTCATTTTCATTTTCTTTTTAATTCTGGTGTATATAGGTCTGATACAAAAATTAATTATCACCTCTGCTTTTGGACTATTTGTGAGCAAATCAATCTTGTTATTAGCTTCTTTTCTTTCTTTTTTTTTACTTTGTGGGGTAGAACTGCAGAATAAGGCTTTGTTGCAGTGTCTTTTAGTCTTCTTTGCCACTTTGCAAATGGCCATATTTGAGAATTGGAATGTTGCAATTCTATATGTAAACAACTGTTGATAAAAAATATAGTATATATTTATGGGGTTTTCTTTTTTTGGTCAGAGTATGAGTATAGATTTCAGGTTCATCCATGGGGGGTTTTAGCATTCATTTCATAATATTTTGAACTTTCTTTGGGGGTGGGGGGTTACATTTGCTTTTACAATTGAAAAACAGATATTAATTGAAGAACACGTGAAACTTCTTTTGTCAGCACACTCTTTTTCCAGTTCCAACACTCAAAAGTGGTTGTCTATCATTGTTTTAGACGAAACAAAGAAATCGTAATCGCTTTTATTACAGCTTTATCACTTTGTTCCCTTTTTTTTTTTTTTTTGCCCTTTTTCTTTTAGGACTTGATGTTGTAATATACAAATTTGTTCATGAGTTGGAAGAAGATTCGGCCCGACATGACGGATTGGGCTTCAAATATCCTATTATGTTTTAAAAATGAATTTTGTAACTTAATTCTAAATTACTATTTATATATATTTTTAATAATTATAGGTTAAAATATGTCATAGCCCTCTCTATTCTTTACAAATTTGAAATTTAGTTCCTCTACTTTTTCAGATTTTAAAATTCAGATTCAATTGTTAATATTATTTTTTTATTAAATTTATTAGTGTAATATTTTGAAATAAAAGAAAAATATTTCTTTTAGCAATGTAATTAAAAAAAATAGAATTGTAATGAATCTGAATTTAATAAAATAATTTTAACAATATTAACAATTGGAGTTGAAATTCGATATCTGAAAAGTTAAAGAACTAAAATTTAAATTTATAAAAAGTATGTTATATTTTAACCATTATTAGAATAGGGTTAAGTTGGAATTTGAAATAACTCATTAACCGAACAAGTAATCGATACTAGAATAAATGTAATAATCATAAAAAAATATTATTTTATAAAAAAATTTAATTAATTATTCAGTTAGTAATTCTTTTTCTCAATCAAAAGATGTTGTCAACTTCAATACAAGCGTTAAGAAAACTCAATCACCGTAAGGGAACGCAACCATAATGTACGTATGTATGTATGTCTGTCTGTCTATAGAAACCACATTTTCAAGACTCAATGAAGGTATTAAACCCCACCACTGGCCCTCTCAAGACTATAAGAGCATGGCCTTTTCTTTTCTTTTTTTTTTGAAATAAGTAGAAGAAGAAGAAGAAGAAGAAAAGGAAAAGAAAAAGGGGCAGTTGACGATCAGTTAAGGAAAAGGGAGAAATGAATTTAGTTAGTAAGGGAGAGCGTGCATGGGAAAGTGACATGCGATGGAATAAGGGCCATGTAAGTAGTGCTGTGTCTTGTAGCTTCTTTTAAGACACTAACATCAACACAAGAAACACTTCGTTCAGCAAACCAACATACTTCAAATTCAAACCCAATTGGAGAGAAGTCAATCCTGAAGGGAATACATGGACGCCATCCCAGCCTTAACTTGTTCCCACTTTTATTTCCTCTCTTTTTACGGGTACATAGGCTAATTTTATTTAGAGGTAAGTACTGTTTTTCAAGCAATAATAATCCGAGTTGAAGAATTTCAATCACTAAAATTAATCATATATAGTACTACAGGATCATGCATGCATGCATGTATTCAATGTCTAAAATTAGTTTTTCAAAATTATGATATTTCGTTTAGCCACCACCCACACACATTGAATCAAAGACTAAACAAAATTTAAAAGAAAAAGGACAAAATTAAATGGGTTTGGATTTCTGCAAGTAAACTCTAATTGATGGCTTTAAACAACAAGCTCAAAACCCTAGACACTCACATTGGTAATTGACGGGCCGAACCGAAACAATCAAACTAGAGAGAAACCAAAAAGGGTTGTTTTTGTTATTTACATTTATAGCAGGAACATATTGATAATAAAGTTTAGCAACTTATTTGAGTTTGATGAAACTGCAACAGGCTGGGGTAATGAGAATAGGGTTAACAAAGCAAGGAAAAAGATGAGATCAGAGATGAAATTATGAGCAAAAAAGGGGAAGCAAACTGGAGTTTAAAACACTATTGATAAAGTAAGAGAGAGATGAATAGAAGATAGGATCAATTAAAGACAAAAACTAAGCAACGTTTCAGCAATGTCGGTTGTTTTGAAAATGATGAAATAGTATTGAGAAGCTAGACTCTTGCAATGGCATTATACATCCTGCTTTAAAAAAGAGAAAATTAGTTGACCCAATGAAGCTTTATTTTCATAATTGACAAAATCTAGATTTCTGAATAAAAAGCCCTACTGTACTTGCGAGTTTTTCTTTTGCTTCCCCTATCGCAGGTATTGATTTCAACGTCTGTTCCACAAGGCAAGGCTTGGATATCATTTGTGGGTAAAAAATAAGAATTAATCCCCTCATTCTCAAACCCAGGGAAGTAGACAGCCTTCTAATATATATGATTGGATAATGCCTACAACTAGCCATAATTTCTTCCAAACTCATAAATAGGAGAATAATGCATTTCAGCACACTCAAATCCACACATTTTTACATTAATAATAATGCTTATACCAATCAAATTATAACTCAATCTACAATATAACTCCTATTTTATTCTTTTTCTTTTTCCAAAGTTAAGGCATCGCACTGTTTTTGTAGGGAAATCAATTATTATTTGGCTATATTGATTATCCAGAAAAAAAAACGAAAATATTAATTATTTGTAATCAAATTGTACAGACACAATTTTATTAATATTCATTCAGCATAAATAAATTAAGGTTGATGTGCAATTTAAAATAACCTGAGACAAGATTTAATACAAAATAATTTTATATTTTATTTTAATAGTTAAAAGTAATAAATTAATTGATGTAATATTTAAAATTAATAAAAAAAGGTTTTGATGAAAAGTAAACTTATTTTTGCTTTATATATTTTTAAATTTTCAAGTCTTCCTTCACTAGATAAAAATTAAGATAATTTATTAATATTTGATAAACTAACTTATCGTTGAACATTAAAATAAAATATTTCAAATTTGAAAGAACATTTTTTTTTTTTTTTGAAATCATCAGAATTAATATTAGACAGTAAAATTCAATTTTAAAAATTCAAATTGGATGAAAATTTAATAAAATTCAAAGTTTAATTATAAAATTCAATCACATAAATTTGAGTATCAAGTGCTCAAAGTATAATGACAAAAATTAATTAAAGTAAGGTATAGGTATAAATTTCAATATTAAGATAGTAAATTTGTTATATATTAGTAATGGATGTTATTGAATAAATCAACAAAATATGAATGGAAAATTGGAAGGGAACGTGTAATTTGGTAAGCATGTATTGAGGGTGCAGCATTTAGTTGATTGAAGTATTGGAGTGGCTTCCTCAACTCATACCTCACCCTCTAATTTCTCTCAATAGCTGCTTCAATTACGGCTAAAAGTTTAGGTATTTATAGTAAAAAGTTAAATAAATTATATTATTTATACAAATTAAACCCATTTAGCAAGTAATTTTAAATAAACCGAATACAAATTTTCAGTTCGATTTTTAATTTTTTCAGTTGGAAAAAGATTTTTAATTGAACTATTTATCATTTTATTTCTTTCAATTTTCTCACATAATTGCCATCTTTCTTTAATTTAATATGCTATAATACTTTTAATTTTATTTTTATTTTAAATTCATTATAAAAATAAATCAAAAAATATTTATTTTCTTACACGGCCAACATACAATTTGCATGTATTCTACTGTTTTTAATAAATATATATCAATTTGAGTTTTTTATTTTTTAAATAATAAAAATTAAAATGAATATCATAAAAAAATTAAATTATCAATTTAGATTTTAAATATTAATGGTTATTGAGTTTTAAAATTTAATGGGTTTAGGCTTTTAAAAATATTAAGTTTTAATATATATTTGAATTTAAGATTTAAATTTAAATTTTGATATGGAAATTAGTTTTGGGTTATGACTTAATTCAATTTATAATGTCAAAACCGGAAAAATTCTCAATTTAATTTACTTGGAATTTTTCGATTTTAAATTTTTTTGCACACCCTATGAGCTATCAACCACCACCATCCATTTCATATGGCACTCAACCCATCAACTCAATAGAAACAAAACCATTACTATTTCACAATTTAAAAAATTTAATGGATAATTATTTCGCATCTTTAATGTATATTTAAAATATTAAAAATTAAATAAATAAAACACATTATTATTAGTTAAAAATTTTAATAATAAATATATCAAATAATAATTCAATAATATAATATAAACATACATATTTTACGGGTTGATGAGATATAAAAAATTCAATATCACTACCAAGCATATATAGAAAAGAGATACAACAATAAGCTAAACTTATTCATGAGATATGATGTGATAATTGTTCACTTTATCCCTTAATCGTAAGGTTGGAGGTTTGATCTCCATCCATAAAAATAGAATACATTTCATGACCAATCATTAACTCTTGGATTTGAACTAATTTGATATTCAATTCTGGAAAGAGATTGAATTAACTTATATCTAATTCAATTAAAAAATTTTAGCAAAAATTATTCACATTTTAAAATTTTATTCAAATAATGACAACATTATAATTTATTTTTTAAAATTATTGATGATTTAGAAAAAATAAATATATTCTTTTAAAAAAATGGTTGAGTAGCATATATTTTAATTAAATGATGAATAATTTTATTGTAAATTTAATATAATTTGAACAAAAACTAATAATATAAGTAGCAAAGTTTGATGTAAAACTTGGTTGTGTATAGCAACCCCAGCATGAGTTAAATAAGTTTGAGAATCCAGGGGCCCCATCACCACGTGACACTGTCCTTGACTTTTTCTTCAGTCAATATTTCAATCTATAGTTCCCTCTTCTTTATGTTATTTATTTTTACCCCTTTTGGCATTTCATTTGCTTTCTCACAACCCACAAATAAGCAATCGATTTCATTGGCCAAATAATAAGCAAAGAGTGAATAATTTAGGATTTATATCAACACTTTTTGTCTCTCATCTGGAATTTTACTACCCATCAAGGGGACACCCACACATCCCCAAACCCATTTTCAATTACTACACAACAAAGCTGTTGTTTTCATTACTCTTTTTACTAAAAAGAAAATCAACATTTTTTCCCCTCATGCTGTAAAAATCTGTTGAATGATTGAACCAACCAGGATTAGCTACATATTCCAAGTTCCAGACTCCACCCTGCACCATTTTTCTACCCCCATTGGCCCAACAAAATTTATATATAACTCAACAATACAATAGAATATCACATGGTTTTCTTGACCAAAGAAAATCTGGGCCATGTTTCCTTCTTAATTAAATATTAATATATGTTCCTCCACGACACTCTTCCCCTAACCAAACAATGCATTGTTGGGAGGGACTTTTGGAGCCCACTGTACATCGCTTCCTATCTCCATTGTCGGCAATCAATTGTAAAATATGGTTTAGCCAGACTTTGAGGACATTTTCTTGTATGTTATGGAGTTTAAGTGTTGAAGTCTGATTGGAGAGCAACATTATTTTTTGGTATCAAAAGTTATGATCCTGATTCAAACACGGATAGCGGTGAGTAGTTTATATACATGTAGAAAGGGAAAATGAAAAGGCAATCATGGAATATTTTCATTGCTCAATCGTTGGGTGAGTCCGTGAATAGAGAAAAGTTAAGTTGAATGTTGGAGGTGGTCTGCTCCAGCAATTTTAGGAATGTTCCCACATTTATATTTGTCAAAATATATGGGGACCTTCAAATTTGTACCAATGCCTTCCCTTCCACAAAGCTGACTTTTTATAATAAATGACAAAAAACAACAGTCCGGTGTATAATTCACATTCACAGTTTCCCAAATAATTTTCCCTTGGTTCTTTTTTGCCCTAAATTCCATAAGAATATCATATTCTTTTATTAGATTTGATTTGGAATATTAAAAACAAAAATAAAATGAAGGTTTGCACATGATTCCATTTTTCCTGGGGTTAATTATTAATCGAGAATAACTTATGTTAAGATTATTTTAAAAGTATTAATCAAATAATGTTATATCGTCAATTTTTTTCATAGAAAATTGATAGTCATTTAATAGGTGTTTGGCTCAAGAAAGTCTGACAAATTAAATTAACACACTACAGGGAAATGAAAAGACGTAAAATCAAAAGACCAACCATCAAAGCAAAATAAAGCACATAGAAAGCAGAAAACCATTAACTCTAGAAAAACACCCCAAACCAAACACTAAAAAAACTCATCAGAGAATACCAGCCATTATCCTCATCTTCCACAACAACTACTCTGTATAGCCAAACCGGAAGAAAGATACTGCCTTGAAATCCAACCATGGAGATTCCTTTGAACCTTCTCCATCTTCAAAGCTTAACAAAGGTTTCTCAGCAGTGTTGAAGCCAAGCAGTCCAGTCCTCATCCACCACCTTTTCAACCGAATCTGGAGCCTCATCAACCCAGAAGCAAGATGTTTGGCGTTAATGTCCTTCCAGTGCCAGATTATGTGCCGGCCTGTTAGCTTCTCTTGGAACAAAATGGTAAGTAACTTCCATAAAGTGACTTTCTAAGAGTCAAATGCTTTGAGAAATCGGTCTGAGAATGGATCTGTCATCCTCATTTGACTTGAATTTTTTAATGATCGACAGAGAATCCCCTTTCGGAAGTATACTCCTAAAGCCCAGTCAATTGCAAACAACAGAGCCCTTTCACATGCCCTAGCTTCTGCGACAAAGGCATCTACGACCCCCTTATATGGGTAAGTACACGCCCCCCATGGTTTTTCCTCTATTATTTCGAGCTAAAAATGCTACAACAGAGGTTTTAGAAGCACCTTGAAAAGAAGCATCAAATTTTAATTTAATAATACCAGGATTAGGGGGTCTCCACAACTTTTTCACCATAGTTCTAGATGAGGAAAAAGAGACTCGACTCAAAATTATCTCCTGTATATAGCCTCGAATAAAACCCAAAAGTTCCTGCATGAATATCTTAAAGACGTTCATGTATCATTTTATTTCTTCTATGCCATAAAGCCCAAAAGGAAATAATTAAAAGTTGTTTATTACTTTTATCTGCTGCATTAAAAATATTTACTAACCGGTCTTTGCAATTTGAGGTAACCCCTACTGGAGCAATCGTGATATTTAGAGAAGCCTAAAGCTATTGTAATACGCCACAGGACCACATCAAATGGTCAGAATCCTTTAGAGCCTCCTTACACAGTGGACAAGCTTCATCAACATATAGCCTCCGCTTAACGAGATTGCTAAAATAAGGCATATAATTATTGAATAACCTCCACATATGTATTTTCACTTTAGTTGGTAAGTGCAAAGCCCAAAGTAATTTGTAAAAATCATTGTACTTGTCTACTGTATAAGGGTTGTAATAAGTATTCTGTAATTTTTTTGTAACTAAAACCCTACACCCACTCTTCACGGAATACTCCCCAATAGCTTCGTGTCTCCAAACCAGCATATCATGAGATCTGGAGCTAGCAAGAGGAATGTTGAAAATGCAGTTCGCTTAGTCTCTATCAACAAGTCTGTAGATCACTTCATTATTCTAGGTATTTAACTCAACATCAATTAACTGGTTCACAGTAATCCAATAAGGATTTATACTCTGAACTGATAATCTACTACTTCCAGGACCAGGCAGCCATGGATCATTCCAAATATTCACACCTTCACCACTACCAATGCACCAAATTAACCCTTCTGCAATCAAATCCCGAGTACTAGAAATACTCTTCCAGGTAAACAAAGGGTAAAAACCATTTTTTGCTGACAAAATATCTAAGAATGAATAATAACAGGCTTTTAAAGTTTCGTTAAAAGGCAACTGGGCTGGGAAAATAAACGCCAAACTTATTTTGCTAATAAAGCTTTATTGAATAAAAAAAAGATCCTGAAATCCCAGCCCACCAACAACTTTGGGTTTACACAACACACTCCAATTACTCCAATGAATGCCTTTAATTGATTTCTTATTAAACCTTAAACCACCAAAATTTATTTAATATACCTTCTAAATTACGACATAAAATCTTCGATAAAGTAAAACACTGCATAACATATACAGGAATTGCTTGTAAATCCGACTTAATGAATACTTCCCTACCCCCCATCGAGAGATAGCACAAACTTCACCCATCAATTCTTCTTCTGAACCGGTCAACAAAATTTGCAAAAGCCCACATTTTTTTTCTTCCAACCATCATTGGCAGACCTAAATGCTTCTCGGAGTTTGTAGCTACACGGACACCTACAATGTTGGTAACTGACTCCCTTACATTAGACTCCACACTTGCACCAAAATAAATAAGCGGTTTATCAGAGTTAACTTGTTGCCCCAAAACCTGCTCATACTCTAGAATAATGTTTCGAACTGTATTTACTCCCTCACACGAGGCATCACCAAAAAGAATACAGTCATCCACAAAAAACAAATGATTAATCGAGAGCATTTCCCTTCCAATTGGAGCACCCCGCATTAGATTTTTCTATCTTGCCCCATGTAGTAGTGTAGAAAAACCCTCTGCATAGATTAAGAATAGATAAGGACTTAGTGGATCTCCTTGTCTCAACCCTCTCGAAAGTGAAAACCAATCGCTACTATCCCCATTGATACCCACAATATAGGAAACAGAACAGACGTACCTTACAATAAGAACAACCCAATCAGTATGAAAACCCAACCTAAGGATCATTCTAGCCAAAAAATACCACTCAACACAATCATAGCTTTACTCATATCGAGCTTAAGCGTAAAATTCCCTTTTATGCTTTCTTTTTCATTTTAAGGGAATGTAAGACCTCGTAAGTGATTAAAACATTATCCGAAATATGTCTTCCTGGATAAAAGCCCTTTAGGCTTAATTAATACAACATCCCAACATTGCACTCATATGCTCCACTAAGACTTTCATAATAATTTTGTAAACCACATTACATAAACTTATAGGTCTAAATTGTGAAAGATTTTTCAGTTTTTCAACTTTAGGAATTAAAACGATATGGGTTTTATTAATCTCACCCACTTCAATGTCACCTTTCAAAACAGACAAGCAATAGTTAGAAATCTCAGGTCCAACAATATGCCAAAACCTTCGATAAAATATTGCTAGAAAACCATTGATTCCCAGGGCCTTTAGGGGTGCAATCGTCTTAACTGCATGCCCAATTTCCTCATCAATGAAAGGTTTTAGTAGCTCTTCATTCATGTTCTTTGTGATCCATTTCCCCACTAACCTAAGAAACCTTTCATCATCACCTGTCTCTGAGGCCGAGAACAAGTTTTCAAAATACTTCAAAGCAATCTGTAACATCTCCTCATCCTTTGAAACCCATCGTCTATCCTCTCCTTCCAGTCTAGTCATCTGACTATGATTTTTGCAAGTAACAGCTACTTTGTGAAAGAAACTTGTATTCTGATCCCTATTTTTCAACTAGTTGACTCAAGCATGTTGTTCCCAGAAGGTCTCCTCTTTATCAGCTTCCAAATTACGGCCTAATTGAACATCTGTAACTTCAACCAAAACCTCGTCAGATGGATCCCTACCATAAAGTTCAAGCAACTGTCCTTCTAAATCCATTCGAGTTTTTCTTTGCTCTTGGCTCCTTAAGCGACTCCATTGTTAGAACTGCTGTCTCACTTTCATTAGCTTAACCGGAATACTAATAGATGAATCAGCCCAATTCCTTTTTACTTCCTCTTCGAAAGATTATTCTAAACACCATATGACCTCAAAACGAAAATGCTTGGCCTCATATCTCTTATCATCTCTTCGCTTTCCTGTTATGTCCAAAAGAACTGGACAGTGATCCAAAAAAGTATGACTCAAATGCTCTACTTGATAGCCTGAAAAAAGATTCATCCTGTAATGACTCATTTTCAGTGAAATCGGAATAGTGGTTGTGACCACAAATCCGAGCTAGAAAGAAATTTTATTTTAATATTGTGGTATGGTCTATATTATGATATGAAGGTTGCATGAAATTTTTGATAAGAAAATTTTATTAATTATATGGTTAAATTGATTTAAAAGGATCAAATTAAAAAAAATGCATTCCCGGGACTCCATTTCAGTAAATTGGATTCGTAAATATTTATAATAAATATTTACGAAGTTAGTTGTGTGTCTAATTAGGTTTTGATTAGGTGAATTTGACTTCATTAGAAGTAATTAGGAAAAAGGATTAGATTGAAATAAGTGTGAAAGTTTAATTATAGATTAAAGAAAGTAAAAAGGACTAAATAGGTAAATATGCCATTATTATAAATTGAGGCGGTTTAACATTGAAAAATCTAAGATATTTTTAATTTAAAATATATATTATATTATATTTACTTAATTAATAAGTATGTTATTATATTATATTATTATATATATATAAAACAAAAAGAATAGAAATAAGAAAGAAACAGAATTGAAACAGAGAGAATAGGGAGAAAAAAAGAAGAAAGAAAAAGAAAATTTGGGATTTCAAGGGTTCAAACTTAAATTGGTAAGTCAATTTAATTCATTTTCTTGTAATTTTTGAGTTTTTATGATCCTAGAACAAAATATTATTAGGTATATGTTGAAATTTTGAAAGTTAGTAGATTTTTTAATGTAGTTTATATTGAATTAATGGATGAATTAGAGATTGAATTGATGGAGATTCAAACTAGAATTGGGAAAAGGGTTAAATTGTGAAATAGGTTATAAGTTTAATGCAATAAGGACTAAATTGTAAGAAATTTGAAATTAGGGTTTATTAGTGAAAATTTGAGAGTTAAGTTAAGTTATAAGTAGAATTTAAGTAAAAATAAGGTATAGACTGTGATAGAAATAAAAATAAATTTAGTTATGGATTAAATTGAAATGTGAGCTAAGGTAAGAAATGATGAATTTATTATATCATACATGTTTATTTTTATTAAATAGTATAGGAAAGTCATTTGATTGTTTTTCTCTAATACATAAATGTTATATGTTTTATATGAAATTAAAGAGAAAGAAAACAAAGGAGAGGATCTAATTGAAGAAAAAGGAAAAGAGAAGGCTAAGGAGTGAAGGAAGACATCATCTCAACTTTTTTGTTGTAAGTACTACAAGATTTTTAAATTATTTTTATTTAAATGCTTATATTATAGTATAGAATTATTTAGAAATAAAAATGTAAAATATATATTTAAATTTGTAAATAAAAATAAAATAAAATAAATAAAATAATAGATTATGGAACTATGAAATTTGTAAAGAAAATTATAGATGAAGAATATAAGATGGTATATTGTTTGAACATTCAGTAATAATGTTGTGACAAAAGTATATATGTGAAAAAGGTGTGATATTTGTGAATTATGAAATGTGCACTAAATTGTAATGATGGAGAAATGAGAAATCTTTTTCGAAATATTTTTGTAAAGTATTGAAATGTATGAAATTCAGTTTTAATGCCCAAGTAGATGGAATTTAGAACTATTAGGATATTAGTTGCATGCCATTAAGGAGCCTTAGCACGCTCTCTGATTATTGGCACGTCAGTACTCTCTGATTATTAGCACGTCAGTGCTCTCTGATTAGCACATCTGTGCTCTCTGTATAGCACTTTAGAGCTCTCTGTTCATTAGTGCATAATAATGCACCTTTGTATTTGTTCTATATATCCGGTGTGTTCTATAAAATCTACTTTGGGCTAAGAATATGAGTTGTGAACAAAAGCGAATCATCAACGTGTTAAGGTAAGTTTTATAACTTACAAAAAGATATATTAAATTTTATTAATATAAAGCATAGCTAAATATGTAAATATGTATTAACGAAATGGGTTTAAAATATTTTATTAGGATTTATTTACCAATTTATTCTTGTAGTGCTTATTAAGCCTTCACCGACTTAATGCTTTTAATTTTAACGTGTAGGTACAGTTAGTGTAACATCCCAAAATAGGGCCTAGTCGAAATAATAGTTTCCGGACCACAAATTCGATGTTAAAATATTTATTTTATGAATGTTATGAGGTTTAGAATATGAAGAAGTTTTAAGTATAAGATGTTCAATTGAGAATTAGGGACCAAATTGAATAAATTTCAAAACATGGGTTTTAGAAGCAATTTGTATGAAATTGCTTTGAATTATTAATTAGAGGTCCTTAAATAGTAATTTGACCACGTTCTAAAATTTGGACAAAAATGGGCTTGCATGGATGAATTTTTAAAAAAGGGGTCTAAGGGCATTTTGGTCATTTGCCATTTTAATGAATTAAAAAGGGGAAAAAGAAGCAAAAATCAGCCATCTTCTTCCCCATAGCTGTCGAAAATTTCAAGCCCTCTATAACTAGGGTTTTCTTCAATTTTCAAGCTTAATAGTAAGTGCTCTCAAGCCCCGTTTTTAATGTTCTTCGTATTTTTGAGATCTCGGTAGCTTGTTCTTTCCATTTCTACTCATATTTCATGCTAGGGTTTATGTTTAAAAATTTACCCATGCATGACATGCTTATATTTTGATGGTTTATGAAGGAATATGAAAGGATAATGTATGTTAAACATCTTTTTCTAGATGGTTTTCATGAAAAACCCTTATATGGACCATTTTGTGAAAGTTATGAAATGTGTGTGGTAGAAATGTGAAACCGATGGAAAATGTGAGTTACCATAAGAGAGAAAAATGTTTGGCTAGGCTTGGGTAAGGTGGAAATTTCATGAGTTTCATTATACGAGCCTAGGGACTAAATCGTAAAAACGTGAAAGGTTAGGGGCAAAATGGTCATTTTGACCGGGGTGGAATTTAGACTTGAAATGGATAAAATGAATGGTTAATAATCTATTCTTATTGTTATAGACCTCGAGGAACAAATTTCGGAGGTATATCGAAGAAAACGGAAGGTTTCAGAGTGACCGAAACATAATAAAAAAAAACGAATACCAGGTAAGTTCAGATAACTTAAAGTAAACACATAGTATGCTCAATTATATACTTTAATAAAGGTATAATAAATTGTATTTCTGATGACATGTAAATGTATGAATTGCATTTGGATAATGAATTGATGATAAATGTCTCGGTTGAGGTTAAATGGGAATCCGATGGATGAACCATGATTTACATGAATAATGAGATCCTGCATGTGTTGCAGTAAAGATTTAGCCCGGACGGGTAATCCGTTAATCTTGTTTATGAAAAGGATCTAGCTCGAACGGGTGTTCCTTCCGAATGATTGAGCCTCCCGAAGAATAAGTGTGTATTGTGGATTTAGCCCGGACGGGTAATCCAAATAGGGTCTGAATTGAGCCTGGACTAGTAATTCAGATCCTAGCTCATTAAAGATGTTTGCCATGAATGAGATTTAGCCTGGACTGGTAATCCCGGCATCATCTTATAAGTTTCTAAATGGGGGATTTAGCCTGGACTGGTAACCCCGCCATGAAAATGTGAGGTTTACGGGAGTGCATACTTGATATGATCATTCATACGAATTGACGGTTAATGGGTACTCCATCAAGATTTCCTATATACTCAACGAGGCCAATATGATATACATGTATAAAATGAAATGTGGAATGATGAGCTCATCTAAGTTAAATTCCATGGTATTACTGATTTATAACTAACCCATTGATTGAGTGTATGAATAGGAAAAGTATTTCATGCTACTTGAGTTTACTAACCAAATATGGTTGTATGCTAAATTACTTGGTAAGTTTACTTTCTGGTTATTCGAGCTTACTAAGCATGTAAATGCTTACTCCTCTCTTTTCCCTACTTTTCAGAGCTTGAGAACTCATAAGGCTTGGAAGACGGTTGGAGACTACAACACACTATCAACTAGGTCCGCTTTGGTATATGAACACTTTCATTTTGTTAATTGGCATGTATGGATGTTTTTGATTTATTTTGTTATATGCCAATTGGCTAACCAATGTAAAGGCTTGAATGCCTTGTTTATACATTTTGTAATGACCTGGATATATAGTCTTTTGGTGTGTGGTATGTTATCCCACCAATCATGCTAGATAAGTTGTTGAATGCTTATGTATATACTATAATATAGATATATTTGTAAAATGTGACCAATTCATCAGAATTGGGAGAATCATAATTGGCAATGAGTAAATAACGAGCTAAATTCGATGTTGAGGCAATTATTACTAATATTCCTCAAATTAAAATGGAACTGTAATGACCCAAAATTCACGGGCACCAGAAAAGTGAGTTATAGGGCTTCCGCCTTAGTGCAATAAGTTCAAAAATACTTATTAGAAATATTTATGAGTTTGGTAGCATGTCTAATTAGGTTTTGATTAAGTGAATTTAGCTTAATTTAGAGAAATTAGTAAAAAGAACTAAATTGAATAAGGGGTAAAAGTTTAATTTTAAAGTAATAGAAAATAAAAAGGATTAAAATGGTAATTAAACCATTTACAAAAGATTAGGCGCCATATGTAATAAAAAAAAAATCTAAGATTTTATTATTATTATTAATTATTAGTATAGTTTTATATTATTATTGTTGTTATTATTAATTTTAAGTTAAAGATATTTATTAATTAAATAATTAAGTTATGAAATTTTTGTTTGACAAATAAATTGAATAATGACAATTGTAATAAAAATATTGGTACATTTGTAATAAATAGATACATGTACACTTGTAATAAAATAATTAAGTTACTTAATATTAAAGTAAAAGATATTTGTTAATTAAATTATTAAATTATTAAATATTTGTGTAAAAAATAAAATAAATGGTGACAAATAAAAAAATAAAATAAATGGTGACAAATGTATGGTATTGATGGTATACACTTGTGTGAATATAATTAAATGCTTAATAGATATTTAAAATAAATATATTATAATATATGTTAATTAAATAAATAAAGTAAATAAAAGAATAAAAGAATGAAATAAAAAGAAACAAACAGAATAAGAAACAGAGAGCATTCGAAAAACAGGGGAAGAAAAGGGAAAGAAAAGAAAAAGGGAAAATTGGGATTTTGAAGCTTCAAACTTGTTTGGTAAGCTAAATTTAGTCCTTTTCTCTTAAATTTGATGTTTTAGAAGTCTTAAAATAAGGTTTTGATGAAATTAATTTGATAGTTTGAAAGTTTAAAAGCTTTTAAACAAAGTTCATGTTGAAGAAAAAGAAGAATTAGGGATCTAATTGAATGAATTTTAAGTTAGAAATTGAAAAAGGGATTAAATTGTAAAAGAAGCTATAAGTTTTGTGTTTTAGGAAATTAAATTTAAAGAAATTTTAAATTAGGGTTTTATAATGAACATTAGATTGTTAGGGTGAACATGGAAGGAAATTGAATAGAAATGAAGTATAAATTAAGTTAAACAAATAAAAGAGTTAATTAGGATTAAATGAGAATTAGGGAATCAATTGAATAAAAATTCAATTAATTATTAAATTAATGCTGTAATTAATAATGTAAATTGTTATTATTATTTTTTTCTTAGCTAACAAGGAAAACGAGGCATCGGCATCCAAAGAAAAAGAAAAGATCGTTGAGGAGTAAATTCATATTCCGGGTTTGTATTACTATAACTCAAACTATTTACTAAATGTATATTGAATTTATAGTTGATAATTAAGATAAGGTGAGTATTATATTTGAAATTAAATATGAGTATGTGTGAAAATTAGTTTATACATGAATTAAGATAATAGATGTTTGAATTGATTGTGAATTGAAAATTTTGTGTGTAAATGAAATTGAAATTGGAAAAATAAATAATACCCTATTAACTTTTCGGACTAGATTTGATACAAATGGCATGCCATTGGATTTGTGATGTGATGAGGAAATTGTAGTTCGGCCGAGAAGATATTTCTGTTATTGTATACTTCGGTTTATCCGATGAGGCATTTAATGCCTTACTGGTGTGTTATGCAGGATTTATAATATTCCGGGTGTGTTTGGGTTGGACATTTTGGTGTGTTTGGGTGGAATCCAGATATCTGTAGTCCGAGCCTTGTTAATAGGGTAAATAATTGAAATGAAATTTTGAAAATAAGATTATTTGTTTTAGCACTATTGAAAAGTACGAGAAAGAATGTATGAACTAAATTATGAATTGAGTTAGTATGAGAAAAATGAATTATGAATTTAAGATTTATGAAGTAAAATAATTATATATAAAAGTAGTTTAAATAATTTTAAAAATTTATGGTTGATGTTTGTAATTTATTAATGCTAAATAGTCTTGATTTATAGTAATACCACTTGAGTATGAAATACTCAAACAGTCACGGTTGTTTCGTGCAGATCTTTAGAGTTTCGAATCAGTCTAGCATCCAAAACAAACCCGACTCCAACAAAAAGATTTTGGTGATGTATTTCTTCCTTTGGTTAAGTGGCATGTACTAGGTAGTTGCATATAAATTATATGTATACATTAAGTTAAATGATTTTGGTTGTATATAAATGATTATAATGTTTTGGTTTATGAATATGATATAAAGTTATGAAATGGTAGAATTGGTATTAAATAATCGAAATGAAATAAATATTATTAATTATACATATATTCTAACATGTTATATTGTTTAAACTAAGGTATTAAATTATTATTTTGATATAAATTGGATGTAATTGAGTATACTTAATCATTGGTTGGAGTATTGATATTGGTTTGTTTTTGAGTTTAAAGTTTGCAGGGGGTTTTATGTAAAAATAAGCAGAAATGCTGTCGAAATTTAAAAAAAAAATTAAATTACAAAAAAAAAATTCGGAGAATTTGAACAAGTTCCGTTTCTCTTTTAAATTTATGTTTTGGCTTCGAGCGTCTATTATTAGGACTTAATTATTATATTATACTATGAATATTATTATTTATTTATGAATTATTTTGTAAGTTGTCTGATTTGTTTGGTAATGCCTCGTAACCCTATTCCTACAACGGTTTGGGGTTAAGGGGGTGTTACAGGAACATCATGGCATGTGCAAACCAATGATATGAGGTTTCCATGTAATAAGGTTTTATGAAGACAATTCATAAGTATTAAGTGAATATTGCTGGTTAATTGTTATTTAATAAGTATGAGGGGGTAAAAAGGGTGACTAAGCGTTTGGAAAATAGCCTAGTAATGTAACAGCCTAATTTTCAATGGTGTCAAAACAGTGATTCGAGATCACTAAATCCGACAAATGAGTAGGAAATATTATTAATTTAGTGAGTATAAGTTAAATGTGAAATTAGGAAAAAAATTTGAAATAGTAAATAGTGTACTAAATATATATATTAAAATAATTAGAATCGAAAATGAGGTATCGAGACCTCAAGAATTTTAAATCGAGCCATAAATACTTTTATAAATATTTATGGAGTGTTAATAAGTTAGTATTAAAGTTTCGTCAAGAAATTTTAAAGTAGAGATAGCTAATTGAACAAAAAGAACTAAATTGTATCAAATGTAAAATTATGGGAAATGATTAAATAACTTAAATGATAAAATAAAGAGGGTTTAAAAGGAAAATAGACCCAAGGTCTATTTGGGCTGGACGGCAAGGGCATGAAATCAGGAAGAAAATAAGGAGAATTAAGGGCAAAATTCGAAAATTGCAAAATTTACTTAATAAAGCTAGGACTAAAGTGGAATTATCTAGATTTCTTTTTATTTTTCTGCATTCTCATCAGCAAAAACACCATGGAAGAGTTCCCTTAAGCTGGTTTTTCATATTTTTACTGCAAGTAAGTTCAATTCTTGATTATTTCTTGAAATTTTTGTATTTTTGTGACTTTTACAACTAGGTCCACTTGTTGAATTCATTAGTTTTTGATTCTATGAAAGAAATTGAAAGTTGCTATGAATATGTGCTGGAAGTATATGATGATTTGGCATGGAATTAAAGCTTAAAATTGTTTATATGCTGATTTTATTGAAAGAATTGAATAGAAAGTGAATGTTTGGGATCTAAATTGTAAAAAAGTTTGAAGTTAGAGTTTTATGTAGAAATTCTGAATTTCAATAGTTATGAAATAACTTATAATGTCTAGGAAAATTATTAATTGAGAAAATTAGTTTAATTTAGGGGTTAATTGAGTAAGGACTGAATTGTATGAACTGTGAAATTTGGGGCAAAATGAAAATCAACATTTTGCACTAAAACAGTTTTGGACAGCAGCAATAGTCTAACTTTGAAAAATAACCAAAAATTTTAGAAATCGAATTAGAGGATGAATAAAATATGAAATTAAAGCTTATTGAGTTTAGTTTCTTATAGAAGAAACGGTGTAAGCAATGGAATTGTAAATCATAAGATGTAATAAGTTTTGTGAGACAATATCAGAATAATTTCGGGTTTCCCTGTTTTGAATTTGGAAAATCATAAAAATTTGGAGAAAAATAATTAAGGGATTAAATTTATATGTTTAAAATCCTTAATGAGTCTATCTTCAATAAAAATAAGCAGGAACATCATTTGAATCTCGTACGATGAGATAATTAATTCTTAGTGAAGAAGGGTCAGAACCACCAGACAGCAGAACAGGGCTAACTTTAAAGAATAAACTGTACTTATTGGCTAAACCAAAAATTCTGAAAATTTTACGGTAATAATATATGTAAGTCTAGTTTCAGGAAAAATTAGCGGATCTTAATTTCGAGTTCTGTAGCTTAAGATATAAATAATTTAGTGACTATGACGCAAATGGACAATTTTAAATATACATATAAGTAAATAGTGAAATTATTGATAATGTTACTTGTTGCATGTTATATAAATTAAGGATGTGGAATGGAGAGGAGGAGGAAAATATGTATGAATATTCAGCTAGCATGGCTAATTTGCATCTTTTAGGCTCATGGACTAAATTGAATAAAAGTAAAATTTTATGGGCAATTTTGTAAAAATGTTAGAAATGACAAATTTGCATGAAATGGATTATTTTATTATTTAAAATTACAAAATTGAATGAAATTATTAATTTAACTCAAGATCAGGGAAAAACATGTTTTAAGGATTAAATTGAAAAGTGTTAAAATTATGGAAAATTTTGATATTTTATAGAATTCATGGGTTGTTATCCATTTTTTTGAGAATAACGGCTGTAAATAAGGATTAAATTGCAAGAATTTTATTTTATTTTAACCTAAGGATGAAATCGTCATTAATTAAAAGTTTAGGGGTAAAATGGAAGTTTTGTTTATGGGCGTGTGCCAAGGCCATGTCTATAAGTCAGTGTTGCCCACGGCTTAGGGGCATGGGCGTGTTTCCCCTACCCACGGGCATGTGTAAACCCCTACACGGGCGTGTGGGGTATTATTCAAAGATTCATGTCGAATGCCCGATATTGTTCCGAATTGTTATTGATGACAAACAAAGGCCTTGTGGGCTCATGCTAATGGATAGAATTTCAAGTTGAAACGAAATTTTATAACCCGTATTTTCTGGTTTTACCCACATATCTATCTGGTAATGCCTCGTACTTGTCCCTGGGCATGAGTACGGGTAAGGGGTGTTACAGTTATTGTAATATCCCGAATTAGGGCCGTATGAAGTAATTGAAAAAGTTGGACCGGTAGCATATCGGCTAGCATTACCACCTGAATTAGAGAAGATTCATGATGTGTTCCACGTATCTATGTTACGCCGGTATCATTCGGATCCTTCACATGTAGTTTCACCGACGTAAATTGAACTACAACCGGATATGACCTACTGAAGAAGAACCGATTAAGATTTTAGCTCGAAAGGTCAAACAACTAAGGAATAAAAATGTTGCACTTGTGAAGGTGTTGTGGCAAAGGCATGGAATAAAAGAAGCTACATGGGAATCAAGAAACTATGAGAAATCAATACCCACATCTGTTTATTTCAGTAAGATTTTCGAGGACGAAAATCCTTAAAGGGGGAGAGTTGTAATATCCCGAATTAGGGCCTAATCGAATAGTGGTTTCGTGACCACAAATTCGAGATAGAAATAATTATTTTATAATTATTTTGAGGTTTATGATATGATTATATGATTGTGTGAAAATTTCGTGAAGAAATTCTATGCATAAAATACTTAATTTGAAAGTAGGGACTAAATCGAATAAGTTGCAAAACTTGCATTCTAGAAGTTTTTAGTATGAAATTTCATTGAAATATTAATTAATAGGTCTTAAATAGCAATTTGACCAATTTTAAGTTCATGGACAAAATTAGGACATGGAAGGAATTTTTGGAAAGTTTAGTAGTAAGGGCATTTTGGTCATTTAGTTATTAAAATGAATTAAAAACAAAATTAAAAGCCAATTTTTGTCCATCTTCTTCATTAGGCCGAAATTTCAAGGGTTCTCCATAGCTAGGGTTTGTTTCAAGCTTTCAAGCTCCATAGTAAGTTATTCCAAGCCCCGTTTTTAATGTTCTTTACGTTTTTGAGATCCCGATAACTCGATTAAGCTTATGTTAGCAATAATTTAACCTAGGGTTTATATTTGGAAAAATACCCATAGGTGAAATTTGTGTATTTTGATGTTTTATGATAGAATATGAAGTTTTAAATTATGTTAGACAACTTGTACTACTCGATTTTAAGCAAAAACGAGTAAAAGGGCTTAATCGGTAAAAATACCTAATAGTCACAAGTACATGTTAGAGTGAGAATTTGATGTTTCCATAGAAGAGAAAAGTGATCAGCATGTTGTAAAATATAAGAATAAGGAATAAAGTTTGATCCCGAGCCTAGGGGCAAAAATGTAAATATGTAAAAGTTTAGCGGTAAAATTGTAATTTTGCCAAAATTTGGGTTAAGGATTAATTTGATAATGTGATTATTAAATAAGCTAAATGTGTTATTTTAGATCAAGAAAGACGTGGAATCGACCTCAATCGAGGAAAAGAAAAGATTGTGGACTAAATTGCAAAATCTTTGTATTTTGGTACCAAGGTAAGTTCATGTGTAAATAATGTAGTATAATTGTTTTTTTTTTAAATTACTGATGTTAATTATATGATATGCTGATTTTTATCATGAAATATATGCTTTGTGGTTATTTTCGAATAAAATGCAAATTATTTGTATTATTTGTTAAATATAAAGTGTTACCGAGTATTGGTTTCGGTATTTTACGGAAGATGGCAAGCATATGTGTTCGAGGAAAATCCCGTTTGAACCTTAGGAATAGATTAGGATACAAGTGACATGTCACTAGGATGGTTGAGCATCCGAACTCGTTGAGTTGAGTCCGAGTTCACTTATGGATGCGAATGTTCGAACTCGTTGAGTTGAGTCCGAGTTCGAGAGATGTAACTAGGCATCCGAGCTCGTTGAGTTGAGTCCGAGTTCACTTATGGATGCGAACGCCCGAGCTCGTTGAGTTGAGTCCAAGTTCACTTATGGATGCGAACGCCCGAGCTCGTTGAGTTGAGTCCGAGTTCGCTTATGGGCGGGTTACATGATTGCTTGATTGCATATATGGCACTTATGTGCAAGTTATCCATGTATCCGAATTATATTCCGATGTGTTCAACGGGTAAAGTTTTACTCAAATGAAGGAACATTTGAGATGTAAAGAGACGTATTGGTAAGTGATGTGAAATGGATATTTTGGACAGGTATGTATTTAACCCTCGGGTTGAGTATTGATACAATCACGATAAGGTAATAAGATGATGAAAAATGATTAGAAATGTGATATGTGTTTTAGTGATGCATGCTAATGTTGATTGGTATGACTGTTTGTTATGTTACTTATTATTTGCATATGAACTTACTAAGCATTTATGCTTACTCCCTCCTTCTTAATCATTGTAGTTTTGGACAAGCCACCAGAGAGTCGGGATAGGTCGAAGGCTCAGTCACACTATCCTAAGACTTTTGGTAAATGGTTTGTAAATTTAAGTATGGCATGTATAGCAATATACCTATTTTGTGTAAATGATCTTATGATATGGTGATGGAATGGTTGAGAAAATGTTTGACAATGATAAATTATGAAAACGGTTAGTTTAGATTATGTTTGATGTTAAGGAAAATTATTAAGATACTTAGTGCATAAAAACTCATAAAAGGGATGAAATTTGCCATAAACAGAATACTGCAGCAACACTGACCCGAGTTTGAAAATTTACTAAAAATCATAGAAATTGAATCTGGTGATGGAATATATATCAAATTGAAGCTTATTATGTCTAGTTTCACATGAAACAAATGAAATAGGTAAAGTAATTATATGTTAAAAGATATTTGAATTTTAGTGAAACAGGATCGTAACAGTTTCTAAATCCCCTGTTCCAACTTTAGAAATTCACTATAAATTTTAAAGATATAATTAGGTGGTGTATTTTATATCCTCAGAATCCTTATTGAGTCTAGTTTTAGTAGAAACAAACCTCATAGTCATATGAATTTTTTTACAGAGAGAAATGTGGTTCGTAGTAAACAGAGGTCAAACCAGTCAAGTCCTGAAACAGGGGTAACTTTAACTAATAAACTGTACTGATTGGCTCAACCAAAAATTCTAGAAAAAAAATAGTAGATAGGTATATGAGTCTAGATTCAAGGAAAATTTACGGATCTTAATTTCGAGATTTGTAACTCGATATATGATTTTTATTGTGACTGTGACGCAAGTAGTTTAAAAGCTGTGAATGTAGAAACAAATAATCCAAAGTTCTAAAAATGTTAAATTAAGCTTAGTAACACCTCATACTCGACTCCGGCAACGGTCTCGGGCGTGGGGGTGTTACAGTTAGACTCGAAGAGGTAGAGTTAGATTAGAAGATCTCTCATCTCATCACATCCTCAAGAGCTTCAAAAGTATGTACCATATTTTGAATTAAAATGGCATGTATATAGGTAGTTCAGATGTGTTCCCATGTATTAGGGACTAAAATGTAAACTATTGAAATTCTATCTATTTTGAGTCACTTGAAGTATTTTGGTATATATGAAATGAATTAGTGAAACTATAAGTATGTTTGCAAATATGGTTGGTAAGTTAAAATACTATGTACAAATGTTTTAATTAAACAATATCTAGCCATAACCGTTTTGGCACCAAATGTAATAGTCTTATACCGGGTCTATACGATTGGACCAGGTATAAGGTTGTTACACATCCACTCAAAGGTCGCGACTCCCCTATCAAGTCTTTCCCTTATATTAGTTGACAAGAATCTTCCTCTCTCCCATGTAAACCACCTACAATGAAACCCAAATCATTAAGCCTGCAGTCATCCAAAATGTTTCGAAACTCGACCATCTATCGTTCTGATCTAAGACGTCCACCCTTCTGTTCAAAGAAACTTATGATCTCGTTGAAATCCCCAATCACAAGCCAATGGACCATTTGATCATGTCCCAATTGTCTAACTAGCTCCCATGACCTCTGCCTACTTTGTTCATCAAGATTCCCATAAAAACCCATTAACCTCCAAAATTTTCTACATTCATTATCATAAATATCAACATCAATGTGGTAATAAGAATAACTCTTAAGCATAATCAAAGAGTTACCTTTCCAACCCAAAGATAAACTTCCTTTTGATCCAATCGCCTCTATATCAATATCGTTTACAAAACCACATTTCAACCTAACTATTTTCATCTTTTTGAATTTAATTTCGTTTCTGTAAGAAACAAAATCCAAGGATTAATGGCCCTCAACTTATTTTTGAGCCTGTCAATAGACATTCCGCTTAGAAATTTCATTGCATTCTGCTGCTCCGCACTGCAAAATTAGCCGTTATATCATGAAAACCTCCTTCAATATTATTCCCCGAAGAAATTGTCGTATCACCCACTACTCGTTGTCATTTATTGCCTTCCATAAAAAGTAGTGGATAACTATCAACCCCATTTAACTCCCTACTATCCATGTTTTGCTAGTTGTCAATCCCCTTAGTTAATATCTTTTGTCCAGATCTTAAAGGAATAAAATTAGGATTTAGATACGATTTCTCCATATCACCCCTATTGTTACGCCCAGTATCCCTCTCTTCCCCTGAAATTTAGCCTTTAGTGTCTCTTGCCATATCCAACAGTCTGCATTCTGAACCGTCTGCTTCACGGAGCCATTTGTTCACAGTTGTGTTCCGGTGTTGCACCATTGCACACAATGAAATATCCCACCCAAAGGCTATTTCTGAAGGCTCATTTCGATCCGAAACCGATAAAAACTCTCCCCATGATCGAGTTTACCACAAATAAAGCAAAATAAAATCAGTTTCTCATACTGAAAATAAGCATAGACAGTCCGATCCTTGCCGATCTGAATCTTCTTCTTTCTTTTCAACTGAATTGTCACATCCAAACGAATTTGAATGCGCATAAATTTTTTTATTCCCATTGTCGAAATAGATGTATCAAATTTAAGAAATTGACCCAAAAAATTCCCAAATTGTTTGGCCATAGTTTCCGTCTTCAAACCTGGAGGCAAATCATGGATTTGGACTCTGATAAATATAACGGAACTAATAATGGATCTTCCCCCATTTGAATTTTGTGAAGGATTAGTAAATGATTATTGAAAAACCATGGAGTTCCAGAAAGCACCCTTTGAACATCAACGTCATGGAAAAATTGAAAAAGAAACATTTTTTCTCCTAAATTCGAAATACAAATCCCCCCAATGGGATGCCAAAGATCAGCCATGGTATTGCATAAAGATGGAAAATGAACAACACTATCAGTCAAGCATCGTCCTACCAAACTGAATTGATAATTCTGATCCACCACCGTAGCCTCCTCATGAAACGCATCCTCCTCCTCATCAATTAAATTCAGATTAGCCAGTTCCTCTTCTATCACTCAAAAACAAAGAAAAACTGTCACACCAGAACTAAGAAACAAAACTTCAAAGAAGAAAAAGGAAGAAAAAAGAGAAAACTCCGCGTCAAAAGACAGACAAAACTTTGTGTCAATAGATAGACTCAATTTCATAAAAAAATAAAAATGGATGTATATCGTCAATTTTTAAATGTGATAGAATAATGTATAATAATATGTTTTTCTCTTCTTCTTTTTTTCGTGAATTACAAGAGGAGGACAAAACCCTAACAACAACGCGACTAACTCGACTCGAACCCAGACCACTCTTGAGGCAATAAACACTTTGGTTATCAGGCCAATATGTTTTCCTCTTTAAAAACAGATGATGTGACATTATTTAATTGGTGCCTAAAACTTTAATTCTTAAAACCGTCTTGATATAAATTATTTTCATAAAGAAAATATTAGAATTGCTTATTGAATTTTTCAAAACAAAATAAAAATAAAATAAAATGGTTTATTACTACTTATACTTTTATAAAAGTAACTTTATAATCAAATAAATCATTTTTTAAATTATTTAACAAACTCTGAAGTATTATTATTATTATTATTATTATTATTATTATTATAATATAATATAGCAATATAAAAGTTGCAATTTAGGAAATAATCGAATGTGTCTTAGTTTATATCTAACCAGTTGGCACTCTAATAAGTTGACAAGTGTATATGTTCCAATTCTAAAACCTACTTTTCATAATTTTGATTAAAGATCATAAGGTATCAACCATCTGATATAAAATTAATATTATTATTAAACATGTTTATTTTAAATTTGACAAAAAATATCTTAGACATTACAAAATAATATTAATTTTCACATTAAAAACCTCAAATTTGCATTTTCATAAGGAAGAAATCATAAGTATAAAAAATTTAGTAATTATTTTAATGAATAATAATAAACATAATTTAAATATTTTTGACTTCATATTACAAGAAAATCAAAAGATAATATATTAAATCCTAGATTTCACTTCTAACCCCTATATAGATAATTAAAATTTAATTTTTTGTGTGTGCTTACAGTAAGTTCAATTCACAAATTACTTTCTTTTCTAGCGTTACGGATAATGGAAAATAAGAAGATAAAATAAAATAAAATAAAAAATAAAGAACACACAGATTTTTACATGAAAATCCTTTCGGGAAAAAACTACGGGCAGAGGAGAAGAAAATTCACTATGTCGAATTCGAATTATTACAAGAGGAATAGACTATGTCTATTTATAGGCTTATAAAGTCATATTCTAGTAAGACTGAAACACATTATTCTAATCAATATCAAATAGATAGAATTTAATAAGGTTTAAAAAATATTATTCTAAAATAAAATAAAAGAAGTGTAATCCTATATGGATTCTTCTTTTATTTTATTTCACCACTGTATTTTATTTAAATAAGGATTCAGGTCACTTAATTCTAATAAAAAATAAGTTATATTATAAAAAAAATCAAATGGGGGCATACGATACAAACAAGAAGTAAGTTCAACTTGGGCAATAGTAATAAGAAGTAAGTCAGTAAATTATACGGAGATGATATTGTTTTTGTAACCATTAATAATATATTATGCGCTACATGCAAATTACATATAATACTTTTTTTTAGAGACATTGTTGAAGGTGAATCTTCAATATATATATATATATATATATGTATAACCTGCCTTGATTCAATATAAGAAGATTGTTACATCTCAAATTTGTTTAACAATGTTAAGAAAATAACGATATTTAATATCTAAATAAACCATCGATAAAAATTTAAGCTTACAGTAGTGTGTCCATAAATGCAGAGGCGGATATAGGGGTTGGGCAGGGCCCCTTAAAATAAAAAATTTTAATTTAGACCCTTAATTTTTTTAAAAAATTTAAAATTACTAAAGGTAAAATTATACTTTTGCCCCCTTAAAATTATAAAAATTTAATTTAATCCTTTAAAAATTATAAAGATATAGACTATAAAAAATTAAAATTTTATTCGGCCCCCTAAAAATTTGTTCTGCTTTCACCTCTGCATAAATGCCAGGAGTTTTTGTCATTGTATATCCTTTTAGTAGTGAATATACTATTTAATTTCATACCTTTACCAATTAAATACAATCACTATATACAGTATTAGGGGATATAAATATTCAAATAAATAAGATATAACAAGCTCAATTTTCTTAAAAAAGCAACCTAATTCGAAATTAGATAATCACGAATATTTAACATTAGTAACTTTAATTAATTTGTTCATTGTATATGTTTTTCAAATAAAGTTATTTTTTTTATACAATATTGAGGTAAAAGATAAAGGTCACACGATTTGAACCCATGCTAAACAAGTGTTTGACAGTAACTTTAACCACCACCCCATATAAATTTTCCAATCAGTTAATATAATTTCAATTAAATCACTAATTAAATAATATTTTATTATAATACATATTTTTTTAACTTCATTACCTTCCATATATAATATTGACATCAAATTTTAAGAAAGTTAATTTGCACAATTATCACCCATAATATAAATATTCTTTTATCAGATTTACATAATTAAATGTTTAAATAAAATCACTATTTATTTATCAGAAGACTAATTAAACAACAATAGTATATAATTTGGAACATATGTTTTGTAATAAAAATAAGGGACATATTGAAAATTGTTTCAATTAATATGACATAGCTCTAAGAGGAAGATGATTTACAAAATGAAAGCGTCACTAAAAGACATTGGAGCTTATGCCCCCAAACATTATCCAATGCTTGAGTAAAAAAAAGAAGGAATATGAAATAGTTATGGTAGAATGAAAGCAAGGGTTGGTCCTCATTCTAGAGTGGAAATCTTGAAGTTCTTGCTGGTGTCTTAATTACATGAGAGAGTGTGATGATGTGTAGGTGCAATTGTTTCCTATAGCTGATTGGTTGAGTTCGATGTCCTTGCTAAATAGAGGTTGTCTATTCGTAGTATTGATGGGATTTGCTCAAATTGCTCTTTATGACACATGTTCCTCTTTTTCTTTAGGAAATCATTTATATGGTTTATCCTTTGGGGGGGTATGTTTCCCTAAATTTGAAAATAGTTATAAAGTTACTCGGGGGAGAATTGTTATGTCTCATCATGCTCTACTTCATTAAAATGAGTAGCATGACAAATGTTCACCCTATCACGAGCTTTTACTTGTAAAGCCTATCAACTTGCCATCATATAAATTAAAAGTTGGGTGACGAGACACATTATATAAAAAAACATGTGCTAACATCTAAAAGTAAAACACATATCCAAAAATACTTGTATATCTAAAAGTAAATTCTCATTTACTAGAAAAGTGACTATCGACGCTACTAGTGTGAACTTCACCTCCTCTCCCTCAAGCACACCAATACAACAGTTCATCAAAAGTTGATTCCAAGAATGGAATAAAAAAATAGAATTTTAGGATTCACATTCACTCACTTAAGGAGAAAAAGAGAGGAATCCCTTGGTTAAATCGGGAGCTAAATACAAAAAATGGGGTCCACTCCAGCCCGAGGCTTGATCCTATCCACGCAAAATCTGACGACTGCTCCTTTCCCTTCATGTCTCTCAATCATCTGGTCAACCACGTCAACTCTATCTGGCCCTAATAAAACAAATAATTTTCCACTTAACACGTGTAAGCATCACAGTCACTATTAGCCGATCCTTTCACCCTTGCCATCATCAACTAAGCTGCCTTCAAATTTAAACTAAAAAAAATAAAATAAAAATAAAGAGACTCGTCAAAGGATCAACGGTCGGTGAGCCGCTGTGTTAACTAAACCTATGAAGTCCCTTCCACGAAACTAAAATGGTTGGCCAAAAGAAATAATTGAAAATGAAAAAATAAAGAAAAAGGTTGAGCTAATGGAGTAAAATGATGTGTAGGCGAGAGCACGTGTCAAGATCTGGAGCTGCATGGGAAGCCATTGGATGCTTGGAGCATGGCCCAATGGTAGATTTGTCGTTTTGAAGATAGCAACGACATAAAACGCGGACAGCTGGCTCTTTAAACGTGGTTACACATATCACCTTCAGTTCAAAACATCGTTGTATCAAAATCGAACACAAAACATCGTGGGCCTAATGCTGCCAAACCAGCTACCCCACAACTATGCTTATCCATTACTCAAGTTACCCCTATCGTTTGTTCCTTGTTTGCAAGCTGTCGCAGCCCATCTTTGAGGGCAATCTCGGTTTTTGCCTTTCTACTATACTAAAATCACTTTACAATTGTGAATCTGTTTGAAATTGAATTAACCCATTTTTTTAAACATAAATGTTGACATAAAAAAATGTTAACCTCAGCTTACTGCTCGCGTTTGAACTATAAGGCAAGGTTAGTAACCACTTTCGAAAATCTCAAACGCGGAGAACACCCGGTAAATTCAGTGTCAGCATCCATTTACCATTAAATTCGTAAATAACGTAATTTAAGTAAGTTTAACCCTGACTGGCGTAATTATATCCCCCAATTAGTATCGCAAGTTAGTTTGAATAACTTGTCACTACTGCTTACGATTCAAAGAGGAGGAGAGGAGCCCCAACGGTCCTTTAATGTTGTGCTGTTTGTTTTTATTTTATTTTTAATTTAATTCTTTTTTTCAAAAAATTATAAATAAAAAATGATTGTATGAAACAATGACGTTATCTCCTTTTAATAATTTAATGTTTCATCAATAATTCCAATTTAAATTTTAAGATTTTTATTTGAATTTATTTTTTTTTCACATTTTCATACATTATAAAATCATCATTTGTTCACGTAGGCATGATGTAATCATAATTTTGTTATCAAAGTGTTTCCTAAAAAATAAACCTAGTTGACAAAAATAGGAAATTTTCTGAACCCAGAAAAAAGGGGAGTGAACTTGACCTATAAAGGAATGCATGTTGATTTTATTATCTTTTACGTGAAAAATCTCATATATATATATATATATATATATCAGTTTTGATGGACAATGTTACATGATAAGATTAGGATAAGATTAGATACAAATATTATGGTTGTCAGACTGTTTGGAATACGATAACTGAAATATACGATAGAGATTGTAAGTGTGGGATTAGATTACCTTTTTTCTTTTTTTAGAAGATTTTACATGATCGGTGATAAATATTGATTTGAATTTCATAAAATAAAAATAAATTTAATCCTTGACATTAGGTCGGTTCTTAACATTTTTAGAACTTTAGACTAAATAATAAATTGGATCCCTCTTCAAAATTTATAAAATGTAATACAATAAAAATAGAAATTTTTTTAGTCATAATAAATAAAATATTTATGGTAAAAAATTAAAAATCTTAAGCATTTAATTAGTTTATTTTAGTCTGAATTTCTTTTTTCATATTAAAAATTGAAAAACTATTTTTTTACCCATTCAACCTTGAGCCTTGAACAATTACACTCTCAAATGTTATTATATATATATATATATATATATATATGAGTTGGAAAGATATTTTGTGAAATATTTCAATAAATAGAAGTAGCGAACAAGGTAGCTATGAATGGAGAGACATTACATATCTCTTTTTGGTACTTCATCTTCATAAATCAGAGAGCTACTGAGGTGATCTATAAATGTAAAAATAATTTAGAAACTGGGTGGGAAATCGTGGGGCGTGGTCACAATCTTTGTCGACACGGGGAGTGGGTGTTGTGACCCAGCAACGGATTAATGAGAGTGGCCAGTGCTGTTGACTGAGGCGACGTGTCCTAAACTCAGTGGTGTGGGGTCCCTTCTCTTAAGTCATTTGTTCCAGTTTTGCCAAGTGGATTATGTTATAATCATTTTTTAATTATTCATACAGATCACGCTGAAATCCGAAACTTCTTAAATGAAATCCCGATTTTGAATATCGAAATTACAACCTCACCCTTTCGTTTAGGTGAAAGGAAAGGAATGGGATGGAGGGGTGAGGACTGAAATGGAAACAGACAAAGGTTAAAATGCCTGAAAGTATGCTATAAATATGGTATTAGGAGATTTGATTCGAGTTTACCCTTTTAGCTTATCAGGAATGATTGATTAAGCAAATCTCAAACACCAAATAAGTTTGCAGTTGCCGCCGCTCTTCTTCTCTCACTTTTTATCTTTTATCACTCCACTCACTCTTTCTCTGTTTCTTTTTGTTCTTTGTGTTTTTGAGTTACGAAAAAAGCACAAGTAGAAAAAGGATGGCATCTGATGAAAGTATGACGGTTGTTTCCTCTATGCGGGAAGATGAGTTGGATGATATTGATGTTGGGTTTGATCATGATCATCACCCTCATCCACATAACTTGTCTAGGCTATCCATGTGCACTAGTTCCATGTACGAGGATGAGGATGATGATGACCGTATGGGGATGTATATGTCGAGATTGTCCATGGAAAGCTTTGATGCGGATGTTGAGGAAGAGTTCTTCAGCAAAGAATTGCTTGAACTCTCGTCTGACTCTGACAAAGAACCTGGTTGTTATTCTCTTCCGGCCACGCCACCTCGTCGGAATCCGACTAGGGGGCTGTCTCAGCAGCTTATGGGAGTGGTCAAAGATTATGCCAGTGAAAATGAAGCTCTAAAGGGGGGTTTTGGAAGGCCAAAAGGGAGCAAGAATTTGAGGAAGAGGAGGGTTATAAGGGAAAGATGGGCAGGCAAGGAGAGTAAAAGTAGTGGCAAAAAGAAAGATATGGATTTCATGGTGGGTTATAGTAATTACAGTGGAAGTTTTAGCGGGGAGAGTGAAGGGGGTAGTGCGGGTGTGGTGGTGATTACTAGGCCAAAAGGAGGCAAGAGGTCGCTGTGTATGGACCTGGAGGAAGTGAAGGCGTGTAGGGACCTGGGTTTTGAGTTAGAACATGAGCTTATGTTGGAGATGCCCAGTGCCAGTCGTGTTTCACTCTCGGGTTCCACTCTTGATACTACCAGTAGCGGTGGCAATTCTCCCATAGCCAACTGGCGTATCTCTAGCCCTGGTTAGTCAAAACCATGCCCACTCTCTCCCAATTACCTTTAATTTAAACCCTTCTTGTCGGAGTTTGCTTAATTAGTATTAACCATCAGCATTTTCAATACATCTAATGGGATGTTTGCTTGCTCCATAATTTTAGGTGACGACCCCAGGGATGTCAAGGCTCGGCTGAAGGTGTGGGCACAAGCAGTGGCGCTTGCATCCTCATCCAGGCATTGACAAACTATCATCCACTACTATTTTTGGTTCCCAGTTTTATTTCTTTTTCATTTCATCGAAATCCTTATGTCGGGAAGGATTTAGTACATTTTCTTCTTCAATTTGTTTCCTAGAAAAGAAGTTTTCCAGAGATTTATTCGACCTTTTATTATTTTTTTTATCTGTTGGGGTTGGAATTAGAGATTCGGGCATCTTTTTTAAATTACTAATGTACAGCTTTCCGCTTGTAAATATAACTCAGTTGAATATGGAGTCAAAATGCCAAATAGCAGGTTTAAACTACACTTTGGCTTGGTGAATGATCTCTTTGCTAATCTGTTTTCTTACTATTTGTCTTCAGTCTTGATTTGAGTGGGAGAATTTTGGATGAAGATTTGTCTCACAGTTTGTTCCCAAAAAGTAGAACTTAGAATTTTGCTTTGCAGTAAAGAATTTGATCAATTACCCTCTGTTTAACAAAAAAATTCAACAATGTCCCCACTCAAGACCCTAAACATAGACAAATCGCCCAAAATGATGATTTGCTTAACCTTTTTACGTAATCAAAGCAATAGAGTAAGACCTTGGGTCTAATAATCAGCCTCTTTTATAATTAAGAAAGCAAGTGCGCATAACTTTTTACTGCACAAAATATTGCAGAAACTATCTTACAGCTTTTCATCAGCTTGGTTAAAATCAATGCTTTCCAAATTTCAACTACATCTCCTACACAATGCACATATGTTGACAACTCTTCTTCCAATATGCTTAAATAAAACCATCAAATTGGATCAGAGACAGTTTATCAAAACAGAGTGACACTCACTGGAAAGAACTAATAACTTCCTTCATGGAAAAGTAACTACCATGAAATATCATTGATGACATCACCTACCAAACCTTTAACATGGATTAGGCAAATCTCACACTATATATTCAGGTAAGATGTTTAAACATCCTGCCTACTTATATTCAGTTATCCAAGTATCTCTAATGCTACAAATTTCAAAATAAAGCTTAAAGCACCTAGAAAAACAATGTGGAATTGATGTGAATCCAAAATTGTATGATACAACAGAATAGAGCAAATAAAGAACCAGCCCCATATACTTGGCAGACACCAAGAAACATCCCCCTCTTCACTTTCGTGCAAATCATTCCAGGGCATTAACTATGGCAACCACAGAAGGGTTGAAAAGAAAGGCAGTGGCTACTAAAGAAGCGCTTTAAGTGAATGATTTAAAATGCAAGAAAATGAACCCACCTTATCTGGCTAGGATTTGGACTTTAATGTTATAATTGTTAGTCACTGTCCAAACTGAAACCCCATGATGCATTTGGAACACATATTAAGGTGATCAAGAAGGCATTAAGCAGATTTAGGGGAGTAAATGTCAATCTTGTCGACTCTGAGATTGTTATGGTTGAAGTAACATCACTGCATAGGAAGATATTAATTTCAGTCTCACAGTCGACATGGAGTGATGAAATCCAGAAAGGGTGCATTAGGCATACTTAAAATGCCAAGAGACTATAAGAGATGACATATGCACTTGACCACAAGGGGGTGTAAGAGTTTGAACTACTAGGATTCCTAGGGAAACAATTTCATCCTAGATTTATTTGAAAGGTTGTACAATATTATATTTTTCTGCTTAGTTTGAGTGCAAAGATATAAAGAGTCTTTGGAGACATTATATTGCTTAAAGGATAGATTTTGAAATAAAATAAATAAAAAGGAGAGGATATTGCTAATCATAGTGATTTGCATACCCTAGAAATCTCATAGTTTATCAGTTTATTGTCAAAATGAATGAATGTTACAGTTTCCACAAATGGCAATTGGGAAAAGAATGAAGTGAAAGCCAATAGGCCTTTACATGCAATCAACGAGAAGTTCTCACTCACTTGAAGATAAGATTGTGACAAGTATTATCACAGGGGTACGGACAGTCAATAGCTTTAGTAGCTGTTCGATCAAAGAACCAGTCTCCAACAGATGCTGCAATTGCCTGCATGTTGATAACAAAATCAAATTTGCAAATAAAGTCTGACCCTTACATCCAGGCGGAGAATATATTTGCAACATTACGTTCAAGCATTTAAGAGAGTTCAAAATTAAGTTTTATGAAAAGATGAGATATACCTTGTTTCCAATATGAGGGGAATCATTTGCATACCATGTGTCCTGTCTCTCTGACTGGCAGTGAGCAAAACAAGAATTTATGAATAAACCATTTTGGTTGGACATTGAGAAACCATTTATGGCACTGAGCATTTGATTCCTGAAGTCTGCTTTCAATGGGAGAATGAAGAATAGAGCGGTTATGGGCAATTCATCTATATTTGACTTGTCACTAACACATTTGAGTCAAAGTATAACAGAAACAAACTTGAAAATCACCTTGCAGAAACAGCATTTGTGATGAGTTACAATGAGAATGATCCATTTTGCAGTCACGCCAGAAGCCGTGAGGATCAGCAGATGATGGAATTAAACTCTCTTGGACCTGAAAACAGAAATAAGAGAAAATTATTGTCATACATTAGTCAATGCAGGACACTAACCGGACAATCCCAAAGTTTTGTTTTTGACAACTGTGTTCAACAGGTCTTAAAGTTAGCATATGACTTCTTGCCTTCAATATGTTTCTGGATAGACACATGGATTCTCATTTGTGGAAAAACAAAAGAAGACGAGAGAAAAGAAGAAACAGAAAGCAGCAAAAAAAGGAAAATTACCTGCCATGCATCATAGGCTGCATTGAGAAGGAATAGAGGGGTCTGGATATTTCCAATCAAGTTTTGAGGGAAGAAGCACTGCAAATGAAAGCTAGGATTATGAGCTTTCTAATGATGAGTTGCATCTACTCAGTTAATCTGATCTAGTACATGAGCCCCAATAAAGAAAGCAGAGAAGTTTTACCGAAGTTGGATCCATTTGGCTGGTACAAGTATTTGGAAGATTCTTTTGCACACCCTAAAATTTCATGTAAAGTTTTATTTTAGCCAGCAGAAAGCAATGAGAAAAAGTTTCATGACCAAGCGTTGATTACTCGTAAGTCATAACAGCACCAGCTATTTTTTTCACGAGGACCAAATATATATCTCAAAAAAAAACTAGAACCACAAAATATCAGTAATAGCTCAGGAACCTCAGAATTATACTGAAGTTTACTTGACCTTCTAAGGTTTAGACATGAAACCTTATGTTCAACTTATTGAGTGTCAACCAAATACAGAAATCCAAGAGAGATGAAAAAGTAGTACCTGTAAGGTAACCACACCCCTATACATATCCCATAAGGTATGTCCACCAGCCACATTGGTTCTGCATAAATAATGAAAACCATGGATTAAGACGATTTTAATAAATAGGCAAAAGGCTACTATATCCAAAAAGGAGCAGAATGAAGTATAGTTCATTACGCATCAAGGAACACGCCTGCATCACTTAGACATTTTACTTTTGTAGTGCTCGGAAACAAATCCTTAAATTCATCACAATGAAGAATGGAAGCTAGACCCCCAGCTGAGCATCCAGAAAGAAGAGCCTGAAACACAATCAAATCTAACCTATATTAGATATCCAAACCAGATTGGGAACTGAATAAAAAGCATGCTAGATGCTCAACCTGCTCGGCATTCTGCATTCCCTTGGCCATTAATTCCTCCATAGCAGCAGACCAGATCCTTTGTCCTCTAAAATAAAGTTGGTTAGCCTGGATGCAAAATCACAGAATACCATGAATGCTTCACCAAATTAAGATAGTAACAACTAACAAGTTCTATAGAATATACCCTACAGAAGGAAAAACGATCTGTTCTTAAAATGAGAACTTAAAAAGAACTTACATATTATTCTTACAACCACCCCCCAGCCCAAGAAAACATTCCCAGTTTGTCTATTTAGAGTTGGCTTGCAATAACCACATAAAACTTTCGTAACACTCAGAAATCGTTGAAGAGACTAAAGGAATAAGGGCGAAAACAATAGTAATTTTGGGGCTAAGAATCTGAAATAAGCATTGGGTAAATCAAATTGATCACTAATTTTCACTGACTAGGGCATTTGTGTCACCGGCAACTTAATGATAGTTGAGGGAAATGCTGCAAGAGGTTAGTACATAATACTACTCTTGCCTACCTCATTCTGGCCCTCCCCAGCAAAAGATGCCCCATCACAGTAACGTAGCTTCACTCTGTTCCAGTTATAGAACTCTGCACAACGCGAGAGGCCCCATTCAAAATTTTTATGAAGAAATGCTGCATAAATACTTGTCCAAAAAGTAAAAATGGGCTATCAATTCTACAAACCAGGGTTTTCTTCAGCTTTATTGCTCAATATTCCAGTAAAATTTAGTCGCTTCTCCATAAATTTTGATGAACCACGTCGAGTAGTTTTGCGGAAGACACAACTTCGAATGGTATTACACCATCCACCTCCCTAAACCAAACATAAATTCCAGTTAAGTCACTAAAATTAGCTACAAAGGAAATCAAACTACTAAGAGTAGTCAATGAAACCACTAAAAGGTCCTTTCCTGACATAGGAAAGGTCAAATGACTTTAGAATCTAAGACCAAAAAAAGGATGAAAATCAATCTTTATTAGATAATGTGGTGTTGAAGTATGTTGGCCAAACCTCCAATTGGATGAGCCAGCTGTTTGAACCAGAGCCGAACCCACGATCCAGATGATAACCAGGAGGCGTCCCATCCAAACAAACTGTGAAACCCAAGGCATGAAAAGTAAGAAAATGAAAAAAAAAAAGGGAAAAAGGAGTCTCATATCTCAACAGGAATCAAGAATCAGAATTTCAGGGCAGTCCTGGAATGCAAGAAGTAAATTAGGCGTTGAAGTTTGAGATGTACCAGCTCCTTTAGAAGCAGCTCCTTGAATGAGAGTGAGGGGAATCATGAGAGAGTTGGCACCAGGAGATAGTGCATCTTTCTCTAAGAAGGAAAGTAATCTGTCTTTAGCTTTAAGTTCTTGCAACCCATCTTCAGATCGGCTCCAACCAATCCCAACTACACTCCACAAGCTCAAAACCCATATCAGAACTCGCTTCATTATTTCTCTCTTTTGTCTTTTTCACTCCTCTTCTAGATTACAGCTAACTCTAAAAACCAAGGAAAGAAAGAAAAAACAAACAAACAATGTATTCAGTGTAGAAGTTCGAAAAGCTTTGCAAAGAGAGCTAAAACCTAAAAATGAGGATGAAGGTGGAACACTTTCAAGGGGAGTGATAATGGCTAGAGATTTCAGCTATGAATTTTGATAAACCCCATTTTTGAATGACAGCAGAAATGAAGGCAAGTTGCTACAGTTGAGCGACATTCACTGCTTAGTCAGCCACAAGAGACCGTTGCCTGTCTTGTACCTTTTCCCTCTGTTTATTGTTATTATTTAATTCTCCTCTTTTTTTATCCGTAGACTCTCGTGTAATACTTTAGGCAGCCGCAATCCTTTCTAACTAGTGCAGTTATTTTTCTTGAATGCTCCTCCTAAAATTATATTTACCTTTCTTTTAAAACTTCTTCATCTTCCCAACTTCAATCTTCTTTCATTTTATGTCCTTGGAGATGAATGGAAACATTTGGTTTTGGGGCAAAGCAAACAAAACAGGGGGAAAAAAAAGAGAGTAGGTTGGGATCAAATATGAATATGAACACCGACATAGACAGATTCCTGTTCCAGTCCAGTAGTGGTACTAAAACTAAACTAATACTATGATTAGGGCCTATGTATTACTGCATGGTCTATGAATGATCATATAAAAATGCTCCACATCCTTACGCTCTCTAAATCCGCCGATAATCCGCCTTCCGGTAATTGCGCTCTATTTTTTACTTTGAATATTTCCTGCATCATTTTATGGTATTGGGCTAAGTAATAAATTACAAGCGAAAACAAAGAACACTGAATTTTGTTTTAGCTAAATATGCTGGAGGATAAGAAAAACGTAATAATATCCTTCTTTATTTATTGCTGAAAGTGCATGTATATTGACGAGAAAGAAAAGAGCAAATTTTGAAGAACCCCATTCTTTTTTCTCGCATTCAAATACTAAAGGAGCATTGTCTTCATCCCTTTCTATTTTTTAAGAAATTATCCTGCTTCTTTGATCTCCTGTCCTTTTTCTTTAATTTCTGCTATTACACTTTTATTTTATCACTTTTTGAATTCATCAATTTTAATCACTATACTTTTCAATTTTTAAAATTTTAATCTTTAACCCAAATAATAACAGTTTTAAATTTCATCCATATTTTGTAATTAGATCGCATTCTAAACCCCTGCATTTTTCAATTTTTTTCATAAATTACAATTATTAATTTATTAACCAAAATTTTAAATAATATATAAAAATAATAAACTAACATGACATTATACATATAATAATATATTTGCAACATCAAATTTTAAAAAACTTAACATTATCATTTATCAGTTATCGTTTGATAAGTACAGAAACTAATATCAAAACTTAAAACTTTTTTTTTCTCTTTAGCCAATAAAGTTGGAATATGTAAAATTCATATTATAATGGGATGTGTACTCGGCAAATTGAATCCCTAAATTTTTATTACAAATGTAATAAAAAGAATCAAAATTTATAAACTAAATAATCCCAACGTCGTCAAGATACTGAAGCAGTTGATAAGGTCCCCTCATCTTCGCCAAAATGGTAGTGCTCGTAGACATCAAGCAACAATTCCCTGCATGGTACAACAGCCCCTAGCTTAATGCAAGCCAAGAAAGCACCTGACAATTTCCGATGAAGACTGTAGGCCTCGTCTGGGGGTGGTGTAAGGCGGTGCCTCAGCATTGTTGCCCCGAGGTTTGAAATGCTTTGAGTAATATTAGTTGAGCGGAAATCATAGCCACCAGACTTTGAGAATGGCAATCCCACAACAAAACCAGCTTGAACGTGAGCCTCCAACATTACCTCTGATTCCTTTCCTGTCAAGAATCCAAGTCTCTGTGACATCTCAATAACTGCTGCTCTGTCATTATTTGCGCAAGCCATAACCTGGTCGAATACATACAAGGAAGTAATCCTTCAGTTCACAAGTAAGGACAATCAACTCTGAAAATGGCAAAAGTTAAACCACGTGTAGCAACACAAGGTTGAGCACCTCATAGAATTAGTAAGCTTGAAGCAAAGCCACCCTAAAGATCAAACTATATAGAGGTCTAGTAAGCAAGAGTCTAAAAGTAAAAAAATCCATAAAGGCTGAAGACAAACATATGGCTGCTTTTCAACCTAAATGTCAAAAGCAGCTTGTGCTATTCGTGTGGGAAAAAGAAAAAGAAAAAAATTGATGCCACGAGCACTTTTGAAGGGAACAGACCATTCTCAAATAGTAATCAACAAATCGTTTAGGATAATCTCGAGCTGCTCCAAAGTCAATGAGATTGATTGTTTTGGTAGCCTCATCATATAGGAAATTACTCCAATTGGGGTCAGTCTGCATAAGGGCAAGAAAGGACGTCACTTCTTCAACAAGATTTATAAAATGGAACAAAGCAGCATTTTACGAGAATAATAAGAAGCAAACTTAGAGAAAGAGCTAATTCTAAAAAGCTTATAGAAAACCAAAGGCAAGTTTCGTCTTAAATTGATAGCTTCAGGCTTAGATAAAATATTGAGAAATAAACAAACTAAAACTTTCATTATGTTTAAAAGTAACCTGACCCTCAGATGACAAAGCAAAAATAGCCTTCAGGGATTTAAATGCTTTGTACAGAAAAGTAGGCAAGAGAGAGAAACACACACAGAAACCTCCTAAGAAAGGAAAAAGACATAAGAGAAAGTATACCTGCATAAAGCGGAAAACAAAAAGCTCCATTAATGTCAGTTCTAGCAACTTTCTCCCAACATAATTACGAGTTCCTTGGTCCAGTAATGCAACCTTGTCAATTGGAACTCCTGTAGCAAGTAAATAACATTTTCAAAGTAAACAAATACAATTCATGAGATTATTTTATCAACCTTGTAAACTTGAAACTGTTTTAGAGACCAAATAAGATTGATGCACTTTGATCTATCAGATTCTCCAGTTCACAGTTAAAATATTTTCTTTTAAACAGTTGCAAGAAAGTATCCTCTCAATACTTAGAGAACATAGCACAAACTATGCGAACCTGATGCTTTAAGCAAAATAGGAACCTAAAAGATGCAGCACAATTACCAGAAATAAGTTCCGTGGTTAAAACTCTTTTGCTTGAAATATCATCCACAACAAGTGGAACATAAAATCCCTCATGGCCAGATAGCATATCACGGAATCTTTTCTGATTGGATGCCTCCAACTGATAGTCACATTCTCGAGATAATTCTTCTTTAGCCACCTGCAAGAATTCAAGCAAGGACATAAACATCCAATTTTTTAACACAGAAACTTCAATTGTCAATATACCCAGATGACATCCTCCAATAACCACTACCATTAAATACAGGACTGAGCCCCCATTTTGCAGCATGTAACACTATGGCCAGAACCAGTAAAAAGGTGCGGAAAAGATCAAACAATACAAGGCAAAGATACTCTTAACTCTATCAATATGCTTAGGGATTGAAATGGATAGAGGGACTCAGATATTTTCGGATATCTAACTTGCTTTTTGTAGATTTGGATATTCGATCTACGAGTGGATTAAGAGAGGAAGCGGATATTAGCTCTCCAAAAACAGTTATGGATTCGAACATCCAACTCCATTATTGGCTTTACTTTTTAAAATTTTTATTTAAAAATATTTTTATATTTACTAAATGTGGACTTATTTTTATTTAAAAAATATTTTCATACTTACTAAATGCAGATATTTAGTGGATTCGCATATTTTAATTAATTTGGATTCAAATTTGAGTAGTAGTACTTGAATTTAATGTGAATAATAAACGTATTCAAATTTTAAAGAAATTGCATATATCCAATCTATACTGCCGTCCCTAAATATGCTGGGCTTGGCCAAATAGCTTTGTGAACTATATCTGCAAGTGTCCATCGTTAAACTGGTATTAGAAGGCCAACCATTTATTTAACATAGTCAAAACTTAGAAACTCGATAATATAAGTTGATACATGCATAGGCGCATACCTTCATTGCTCTGTCAAGATACAGTCCTTCAGGAATTAGATTTGTATAATCTAATAGAAGTTTGACATTTTCAATGTCACTCTCAATGCTATCTGCCACACCAGGGTACTGAATTTTCATTGCCACATCCATACCATCCTTCATAACAGCTCTGTGAACCTAGAATTACAGAGAGAGAGAGAGGTTAGGTTTTTAGGCTAGTTTTAAAATTGATGAAAAACTAGGAATGGCAAAACCCAAACCATCCCACTCCAATTAGGGCAAGTTTTTTTCTTTTTGAACAATGGAGGGTAGGTTCGGATTATTTTGGAAGGCAAATATGGAGCGATTCTAGTAATTGCTTGCCCCATTCCAATATATGAAATTACCCTTATATATGGTAAAAGGATAAAAATGTAAAATTGCATCATAGAATAAACCCTAAATTCCTTTTTAACTTTTATATCTATAACTATTAAAAGGATGAAACTAGCACTTCCTTATATATAATGTTTTTGTTGTATAGTAAAATTGTGTATGCTATATTTCTTTTAAAGAGAATCAAATTGGGGCAAAGCAACGCAAGGATGGATGTACCCAACATCCATGGAGGTGATAATGGTTTTTTCAAAATTACACATCCATAAAGGGCAGGGCAAATGGTGGAGCACAGCATGTCAACTATGGAGAGCCGGTGGATTTGGCAACACCGGCCCCACCCTGCTCTGTTGCCATCCCTATGAAAAACAATCTAGACAAAAGTTGTTTCATCCAAATAATCTCATCGAGCAAAATATTCCATTTCAAATGATGAAACAAAGCAAGTTGATGGGAAAGCAAGAAAGAGTAAATGGACAAGCATGGTAAGTATTCCAAATGCTGATATTCATTAGCTAAGCAAAAATGTAAGAACTGAATTTCATATATATACAAGAATGGAAAGCCTTGGTAACTAGAAAGAAGCATCAACTTGTCAGGGAGCAGTTGGATTGCACAAGGCAGTTAAATTATCACATAAACACCAGTAAACTTATATAAAGGTTGAAAAGAATACAAATCCCAAAGCTTTGCACAATAACCCATTCCGACCAAATAACATCAACACTAGAAATAATAATGATTAAGTAATATTAACATGTTCACATATAGATCAAAAGTTTTTTATAGGTAAGACTCCATGTAGCCAGTAAAAAAGCAACATATAGACAAAGAGACATGCTGCCTTAAAAGGTTACAAAGACTAAACATATATAGAAAATCCTAATCAGAATGGCAATACAATAAACACACAACCATTTGGCTTACCTGGCCAATACTTGCAGCGGCCAAGGGTTCGTAATCAAAGCTAGTCAACTTTGTCGACCAACCAGGACCAAGTTCAGCATCCAAAACTTGATTGAGCTGGCTCCTTGGCATCACATCTGCACCTTGACGCACAATATGCAGAGCAGCCAATATCTACATAAAATGAAAGAAGGCAAAAATATGATTGGGCCACTGTACAAAGTCAAGGCAAGTAATCCTAATGAGAAAATCAGAAAATATAGACCACAACCTCCTGCATCATATATTCTCATTTGATTTTGAATAAAGACAGAACCACAAATATACCTTTCCCACAATGATTTCCACTATCAAATTACATTCATTAAACACCATCGTAACACATATAGAAGAAAAAACATAAATCAGCATACCGGAGCTGGAACAACGGATTCATCTTGTATGCTTAACATCTGTCCGAGTTTAAGAGCTGCGCCACGCATCCTACATAATGCAAGGGCCAATCTTTCGGCATTTTTTTCAGACAAGAATGGTGAAACCGCAGATTGCTTTTCATTTGAGTTAGGAGAACCATAAACAAGCCTCTTGGCAGATTCCTGAACTGTTCCCCATGCTAGACCAGCTCCTAAAGCAGCAAAGCTTTTGATGTTATAGAAAGAACTAGTCAGCAAAGTAGCACCAAAAAAAAAAAAGCATATAATTTGGCAATAGCAATACAAAATAGAACATTAAAAGAAACACACACACAATTTACCCAAATGCTCTAGAAAATGTAGTAGCGGGAACCTTCCTTTCCCTTGGCCTCCGTCTCTTAACAGGTACTGTCGCCTCTGCCGCCGTTTTGACCACTTCGCCGCCGTCCACATACCTCTTATTATCCGAAATGGACTCACATTCTGTCTCTAAACCATCATTAACAATTCTCTCCTGGGGAATCGTTTGACCATTATTACTAACGCCTTTATCAGAATCAACCGTTTCATCGCTGGTAAGGCTCGCACGTGCGATGTCGTTTGAGGAAGAATTCACAACGTCCTCCCCGCCGCCGTCATTGGTGCTGTTGAAGTAGACGACGGAGTCTTTGGGCCTAGGCTTGGAAAATTCGCGTACCTTACCTTTAGTTAAGCCCGTCAGGTCCGTAGCCGAAACTAAAGCGTTTTTGAGAGAAGAAGAGATTAGGGTTTCGAGATCGCCATTCTTGGCGTGCTCGATCGTTTGGGAGCGTTTAGCAACCTCTCTAGCGATTAAGGAGAGTCCATTGACAAGCCTCCCCAGCTGATTGAAAGAACTCATGCCGCGTTTAATTCAAAGCATCATCTATTTCCTCAAAGAGAAAAATTGTGACCCTGTGACTTGGTTCTCAAAATTATAATTTAGTAAGGGAAAGAGAATGCAAGATCGAAAGAGAAAATGTTGTCCTAAATCCAAGGTTTCGAGTTTCAACTTGCGACCGCTCTTAAGCCTTGAAGGCTACGTGGATTTTGTAGTGTCCATTGGAATCGGGATGTAAGCAAGGTGTGAGACGTGGAGACCTATGGCCCAATGAATCAGTATTTATTGCCACTCTTCTTGGGCTAGCCGTAGCCCAATGCCCGAAGAAATAGTATGGAAAAGAAGAGTTTAGACCTTACGTAATTATCATGTTTTAGGGTTTTCTTTTAAGTTATGGTTTTAGTGTTGAAATTTAAATTTAATCCTTCTATTCTTTTTGTGAAAATATCTCTATTTTAATTTGATATGATATAATAATTTATGTTGCTTGTTTTTTCCTCTTTTCGATATGTCTCATACGATTTTTGTTCAAATTTTTCTTAAATTAAAGCTAGAAATTTGATAAAAGCCATTTAAGAACTTGTTTTGCACCCCTTAAATGAGCAAATAGTTTTCCCTTTTACCAATATGTTCAAACACATTAAATTTCTACTTTCTAACTCAATAAATCTATTTATGTTCTCCATGACCTTACCATCATCAATTCCCCAGTTACTCTTTAAAAATATGTGAACTCAGGGTGGGTTTGTTTGGAACTGAAACATTTTCTGTAGGGGTGAGCATTCGATCGAATCAAAAATTTTCGAGTTAATCGAGTTTTCGAATCTTATTTTATCATCCTAACTTTATTTGAAATTTTCTCGAATCGAGTCGAGTGAGATGGAATTTGAATCGAATCGAATCGAATATATTTGTTCGAGTTAAATTTTATAAAATAATTTTGGGTCCTTGTAATCACTGTCACCCATCGTAATAAAATTTTTCCACCTTAATCAAAATTTTTATTAACTTTCATCACCTCATAATTTATTTATTAATCTTTTATATACGGGTTAGCTTCTTTGTTTGCTTAGTTGTTTCAATTATTTTCAGATTCTTGTCACTATGTATTTTGGAATTAAAAAATATATTAAATGTAAAAATGTGATTTTTTAATAAAAGTTATTTTAAAAATAAAATGTGAAATTGATACCAATATAAAATTTTAACATGAATATTTAATGGCATAATTAATAATTCAATTTTAATATAAATATTCAATACGACTAAATAATTCAATGATATAAATAATATAAAATGTGAAATTTAATTTAATAATATAAATAATAGATATAAATAAAATTATTACTATTTATGTTTAGTGATTTTTTTTGGATAATTTTTATTTTTTATTTGAGAGTGAAAGGTGAGAAGTAAAAGTTTAGGGAGAAAATAAAAAGTTTTGGGGAATAAAAGTTTGAGGGGAAGTAAATAGGGGGAGTAAAATTTTAGAGGGAAAATATTAAAAAAAAAATTGGGAGGGTGGATTTGGGGTAGATGAGAGGTGGGATGGGAAGGAAGTAAAAATTTTAGGGGGAAAGTGGGAGAGAGTAAAAAGTTTAGGGGAAAATAAAAAGTTTTGAGGGTTTTTGGGAATAAAATTTTGAAAAAAAAGTAAATGGGAGAGTAAAATTTTGGTGGGAAATGGATTTTGGGTAGATTGGGGGGTTGGGATGGAAGGGGAGTAAAAGTTTTGGGGGGAAAGTGGGAAGGAGTAAAAGTTTTGAGGGAAAAGTAAAAAGGTTTGGGAGTTTGGGGTAAAAATGTAAAATATTATAGTTTAATATTCGAATTATTATTCGAGTTATTCGAATTTGAAAATCAACTCGATTCGAACTCGAAATTCGAAAAAAAAATTCGAGTTGACTCGAATAACTCGATTCGTTTAACTCGAAATTCAAATTTTTTTCGATTTTTTCGAGTCGAATCGAGTTTTGCTCACCCCTAATTTTCTGGAAAAGCTTTTCCCGTGTTTGTTTGGCTGAAAATATTTTTCTAATGTAAAATCTTTTATAAAACACGGTAAATGAGATGAGTAAAACATTTTCCGTAAAATCTTCCTCCCCTCTCACCATATTCTTTCTCCTTCTTCCGTTTTCATCTTCCTTCTCCTTCTTCATCCAATTCCCTTATTCATCCGTTCTGTAAGTTTTTTATGCTTTTTATTTTCTGTATTTCAGGTGATGTGTTGATTGCAAAAATGTAGGGAAGTCTTTTGGCTCTGTTTCATGCTCGATTTGCCTCGAAACGGTTACTGATAATGGGAATTGGTCGTGGGCTAAGCTTCAATGTGGGCATCAATTTCATTTGATGCATTGGCCTGAGAGCTCTGCTTTTGGTGATGCAACTGATCCGCCTTTGAAGTCTGGAAGTGAGCATAGGCAGTTTCTGAATCGCCTCAAAAAGGTATGGAAGGCCATGGAAGGCCTAGTTGATTCTGGTTTAGTTCGAGCTATCGGTGTTAGCAATTTCGGTGTTCATCGGATCAAAGAATTGCTTAAATTCAAAAAATCCTAGTCAACATTAATGAGGTATGATAGATTTTCACGCATTTTTTAACTTTACATTTGTTACAGTCTTCGATCTTTTTGTAGATTTGTTGAGAACTTTACCGTGAAATTAAAGGAATGCTTACATATTTGTCCATATGTTGATTGATGTGTAGTCATTGGAATAATTGTTGGTGACTCAAATGTGGAATTTGCTAGCATGAATCTATGAACTTTTGCTTGCATTCATTTAATTTAAGATGATTTCTAAGTTCTCTCTTTGATCCAAATCTATTTGCCTGGCTAAGAACATGGAGTTGGTGAGCTCCAGTCCTTTCTACAATGTTCGAATGCGAGTCCGCAACATTTGAGGCAAACTTTACTAGTCGATGCACATCGTTTTGTTTGTCACTTCGATTTCGTAATACTTTTCCAGATATTGACCTTTATTGTTCTTTTGATTACTTTCTGTTTTCTGAATCCCATATCTGGAAAAATTCATTGAGTTACACAACTAATTCATATTTTTTTATACGTGGAGTTGCATCCTTTTTGGAGGCAAGATGAGCTGGTGAAGTTCTGCCAAATGAAGTGTATCCATGTATCGACTCATACACCTTTGGGAGTACCTACTTCAAGTCGTGGAGTGTCCGATAGTGGATTGGTTGGGAAGATGAACCCAAAACTCCTCGGATTTCATTTCGGAGGTCTAGATCAGTACATGGACCGATGCTGAAATTATCAGTTGTTGGAGAGATAGCAGATAGGCACAAAAAGACACCTGAGCAGGTACACCTTTTATTAACAATATCATCTCTAGTTGTACTTTATTTATCATTCTACCTTCCGTTTTCTGTGTTTCTTCGGACCTAAAGTAGGCTAATGAACGACTTCAAATTTGTTGACAGTATGTTGACCTCATTCATTGATGTAAAATATCAACCTATTGATCCTGGTAACTGACAAATTATTTTATCCCTTACTTTGTTGTCGGACTTATGGGATCATTTCTCAATGTCAAAATGATATAAGGCGGAAGGTACAATAATAAACACAATTGAACTATTTTAGATTATTACCGGTGTCTGAAGTGTATAAGAATATAATGAATGCTTACGGATACAAAATTTAGATGCATCCAGCTTAGGGTCTACTTGAACATAGAGCTATTTGCTGACCTGACACAATAGCTCGGTTAGAGCTTGTGTTTATCATCTATCAAAACTAAGTCTATACTTTTAGCAGAAACAAAACTGAGAAGAGTTGGGAATATCAGTATCTTTTGTGAGAGAAAACAAAAATCCATATTGTAGGATTCACTTATATGCATCAATGTGTCGGACTTTATGACACAATTTAAGACTAGTTGCCATTTCACAACAAAAGTAAAGAGGGAGGGGCTTCCTTACCCAACTCTTCCCCGTATGCTTATGGTTAAATTTGTTGAATCTTTAGGTCAGTCTTGTATCCCAACTGCTTTCTAGTAGCCGAATTTAGATCTTTCATAAGCTATAACCTTGCATTAAGCAAAGTGGACAAAAGACTCACAGAACTAACACAAAGCTTGAACATTGGAGAAAAAGAGTTGCATTCAACTCCGTCCCAACAAAATAACACCATATAATAAGGGAAGCCTACAACTGATTAAAGTTATCTGTGCAAGGAACAGTCTTATGCTTTTATGAGTATATGTGTTTGTATTATCATGATTGGGCTGTAATAGATGTGTTTAGAAATGTGATGAGATATGCAACAGGATTGGCCTAAAGATTTTTTCTTTTAACATCAGCATGATGGTTGGCATTGGATATCTTATGTATTTAAAGCTTCATATGTATAGTGCATGGTTTTCTTATCAAATAACTTGCAACTACAAGAATCTAAATTTGTGGGTTATTTAGCATGTCTGTCATTTTCAGAGCATTTAGGATCACGATCATTTATGGTAGAGCAAATGTTGATCATAACAGCCATTTTTATTAGAACTATGTTACTTGGACTCTAAGTCCGATGTGGGTATGTTAATTTTTCTCAGTTTTTCCATGTATTTGAAAGATTTTTGGAGGGTTGTATCTCCGTATCCATGTTTGAATATGTTCTGGACATGTCCGTCAGCTTTGCTTGTTTGCAGGTAATTCTATGGTGGGGGTTTCAAAGAGGAACCAGTGTTCTACCATATAGCCTAAAACCCGACAGGATAAAGCAAAACATTGACATATTTAATCGGTCTCTGCTCGGATGATGAGTGGAACCGCTTGAATCGGATTGAACCACAGGTATGTTTATATGGAGATGTTCCTTTGAACAATCTCTCCGATCGAGGCTTCATGTTTGGTAGTGGTCCTCTTCAAGCTGTTCGAGAAATGGAAGATGCCGCTAAATTCAGCCTAATATGCTGTGAGCATGTTGTTTTAAGGATAATATCCTGGTTTTGCATTCAATCATGTCATTGCTCGGTTATAATATTTACTGTTGCGTCGCTATCATTAGCATAGCTTTGAGTTTGTTGACGATGGATAGAAAGTCAAAGAGAAGAACATTGTAATTGATCTGTAGTTACAGGTTTTACTTTTTATATGAACAAACGGTGTTTCATATATATGTGTGCAAACGTGTTTTATTTGTAAAACATCATTTGTGCTCTTCTTCTTAGCTTCATGAATGCACAAATCAATTAAAACTCAGAGCCATTTGTTTGCTTGAAATAGCCATATTCATTGGTGGAGAAATTCCATTGTAATGCTATAATCTTTCTTTGCATTTGTTGTTTCCTCTGCAAGGTGTAGGCTTATTGATGTTCTGGGCATTGTTTAGGTAAGTTTTCATGCACTGGTGTAACATGGGTATGCAAGCCCCCATTTAAGTGCATTTGTCATGTATCTTTTCTGTTCTCTTGCAAAATTTTGTTTATGTGATCCAACATTCGAGTTCATGCATAAGTTATTAGATCTATATAGTCAAACAAATGGTTTTCTTTCTGATTTTCTGTTCCTCTTTATAAAGTTACATTTGTTGGAGTTTTTGAGCACTTTATCTGGTTGAAGTATGAAGCTCTATCTAAATCTAGAGCAACAATGCAATAAATCCGAATGAAGAATGAACAATGCAATAATTGAGTATTATTATATATTTAATTTGATTTATTTATTTATAAATAAATCATTGCAATATATATATATAAAAACAATTTAAAATATAAATTTATTAATATATGTAAAAATAGCTTTTCCGGAAAATATTTTCCGGAAAATATTTTTAGGAAATTTGCCAAATAACAGAAAATAGTTTACACAGATTCATTCAAACACCAGAAAGGTAAATCATTTCTAGAAAAGTAAATCATTTTCCAGAAATTATTTTTTGAAAAATATTTTACTGGTAAATAAACGGAGCCTCAATGTGTTCATTCCACACAGCCTATTTTCAGCTTTGTTATTACTCAATTCCGAGACAAGTGAAACAAGATGGTGGCTTGAGCCTATGCGTTCAATGTATGTCACAATCGTCCCTCAAAAACGGCTCATCCAAACGCTACTACATATAAAGCGGTCAAGCCGCTAGTAGAAGTTCCCTCGCGACCAAGTAAAAGTTGCTCCATGAAAACCCATATCATGCATGCCATGGTCATAAATAAAATCTCGCATCCCATCATCGATTCCCATTCTATTCAGGTTACCCCCATTTACATTCCTCCATGCTAACAATAACGTTAAAATCTCCCCCAAACACTCAGCGCAGCTAGTTGGCCCCAAAGAGATCTGCTTTTGGATGCACAAGGACGATCATAAACTGCGGTCAACAACACCAAATCTAGAGCTCCTTGTTTCTTGCATTGACAATGAATAAATTGAGAAGATACGCTACGGTTCGAAAAAAATCATAGACCTCTAGAGAACCATCGAGCTTCAACCCAAAATGAACTATCAAACTTCCTTCTTCTAACGACTTCAGCTTTAGTCCCACTGATATGAGTTTCCATCAATACAACGACATCCAATCCATGAATATTTAGAAAGTTCTTCAAGATACAACCAAACTTAGAGCTAGCAACACCTTGTACATCCCAACAAAATAACTTCAACATCATAAGGAAAAAAAGATTGCTTATTGGGATACCTCAACATCAATTGTGTTATGATTTTATGGCATCAAGCGTAATCTCCATTCCCTCAAATGATCCATTGCCATCTCCCTCAACAGGGTTACCCTGCTGAGCCCCGTGTCCCGGAATCGATCCCAACTTAACCGCATGGTTGTTGGTTGAGGGCTTCCACCATTCAGCTAAATATGGCTTCGATGGATCCCCTTTTTCTTATTTTGAAGGCTTAATTCACAATTTGACCATGCAAATATACCTTTTTTTCATTTGGTACCTAATTTTTTTTACCCAATTAGGTACCTAAAGTATTCTTCTGTTATGCTTTTTTTAGTCCAAATTCTTAAACGGACGTTAAAAAAAATTCCGCATATCACAGAACTACAATCCAATATACAATAAAATAATCGTGAGGTGAAGAAGGAAAAGAAAGCCAGAAACCAATCGGTCTGGGTTTTGTCAGTCTCTATTATTGATTTCATATTCATAAAGTACCACTCAAAATGGTTTTGTTGGGTTATGGTTGATCTCTTCAATGTTCCAAATTTATTCTTAATTTCAAGTCTCAATAATTTTTTTATTTGTGAGAGAAGATGAAATGAGTGGTTGATTTTTTAGAATGACAAATAAACAATAGTAAAAACGTTATTTTTAATTGAAATATAACTTTTAAATTTCTTTTCATTTTTCATTGATTTTTTTTTAATTTCGATTTTTTTATCTTACACAGTAAAACAAGTACCACTACTCCCGGATTGGTCCAACATTTTCTTTCTAAACAGCGATTAAAATTGAGCTAAGAAACAAAACAGATATAATCTTTAAGTATTTAATTGGGATAAAAAAAATTTAAATACCAAAATGGGAAAATAAATATACTTTAAGGATCAAATTATAAATTAAACCTATTTTGAATGATTTTTTTAGCATATCCTTCGTACTCACTGCCATTTTCTGATTGTATGTAATTTCTATATATATTTTTATTTTTAATTATCTACTAAATTAGATTTTTCTATTTTGTATCAATGTTATTTTACAGGAATATGTGACTTATTAGAAAAATATCAATTTTTGGTTGCATTTAATTTTTCATTAGATTAGATTATATATATTTAATTTTTGGTTATTTTACAGGTATATGTGACTGATAAACGAAGCTCTCATGTTCCCCTAAAATGGAGATGAATATTTGACCCACATTATACATACAAAATTTAAGTTGAAAGTTTATTTGAAAATTCGAAGTCAAAATTTATTAATAATTTTGAAAAAAAAAATTACAATCTTTGAAATTTTTCTTGAATGCAAAGAAAATTATCTTTTTATTCTACTTTTAGGTTTGACTTTAATTCAAAAGTTGTTTGATTTTATCTTGAATGGAAATGTCGGCTTGATTTACTCTTGAAACAAATTTAGACCTCATTTCTTCAATTGAAACAAATTGAAAGGCAACTTTCTTTATAAACAATTTTTGCCTTTTTCTCCGCGGTTAAACTAGATTGGAAGGTGATTTTTCTCCACAATGTATATGATATTCTTCAAATTATTGGGCTTCTTTATAAAATTTTCTAGCTTATTAAACTTGTTAATCTCTAGAATGGCTACAAATGACCTTTTTAATTATACAATTTGACCCAATCACATGAATAATGTAGAATTTAACTATTTCATTTAATTGTTCTACAAGAATTTAAACACTTTTATTTATCATGTATCTCGTATTAATTGAATTAATTAGAGATAAAAAATATTTGATATTATCGCTTAATTAATTTTTATTTATTTATTAATTTATTTTCATCCTGGTAATTTTAACTTCACATTGGTTCTAATCTATCCAGTTTTTTAAGTAAGATGAAATTTGGAAACTTACTGGTTTGAATCTTGGCTTTTTTTAAAGCTTACGGGTGGATGAAGATATGGTTAGCACTGGAGTGAATACGATAAAGGCATTCTAATGTCGACATTAAAAGCGGTGTGGAACTATCCTCGATTACTATACTAAGATTAGTAAAAGGTTTGCAGTTTTATAGAGACAACCCTTTCGTATTATTTAATTAGTTGATGTAAAAAGCAAAGATGTGGTCAGCCTTTTACCCATTGTTGAAGACAATTTGAACATTATTTGGATGGGCAGATAACGCTGCCTTGCACGCTACTCTTTTAAGTGTAATCCACTGAAGTTCCATTATGGAAGAGTGATATATATTCATGCTTTGCATGTTCACAGTTCACAACAGCTAATGATGGTCACACTGTTTTCCAAAAGGAAAATTAATTGGATGCCATCGAAATTTATTAACCTGAACCAATTAAAATTGAATTAGGCTGAACCCGGGAGGCGATGAAATTCTAGGGAAACATCAAAGTGGGCCAAAACTTTAGAAAAAGCTAATCTCACGAAGTCCGATATTGTGGGGCTCCGCAATCTGTGGTTGATTGATCTAACAACACCACCCAAATCAGGTGAAATTTAAAAAAGAAATGAAATTCTACAAATACCTCTGCAAATTCTTTGTAGAAATACAACAGTAGGGTTGGTCGGATGGGTAGGAAATTGAATGTCTGAATTCAAGAAATAACGACATGAAACAACTCGGATAGTGGGTCCTAAATGTTTTAGTTTGACCCATTTTTTACAATGCATGCACTGTAATTCGTACAACCACAGCCCCTTTGTATTTTTGCCTGTTTCGCTCTCATTTTATCATCCTCTACACTTCCTACTTTCACATTCTTTTTTATTCAGCAAACCAAATGTCATTTCTACAATAAAACCTTTGAAGTTTTGTAAATTAAAAAAAAGAGAGTATTATTTTCTTGTTTGAAGATCCAATCCAAATTTAGATACTTAAATATATGGGACATAAAAAACAAATCTGTTGTTGTCTTTTTTTTTTTGTTTTTTTCAATTTCCTATTTCTTTGGTTAATTGTATTGAAAATTAATCCTAGTCAAAAATTCCCACTCAAGATTTTCAATTGGAGACAAAACTCAAATCTAGTCCCCAGCAAACAAGTGTATGAAATTGTCAAGAGACAAATTAAGAGTGAAAGTGACATTTTGTTCACTATTTTTTCTGATAGAACCTTGACCTAACTTCAAGTTCAATCAGCTTGATTGAAATTAAAATTTATAAGTGGGTTCTTTTTTTCATTTGTGAATTAAAATTGAAAAAATTAGTAAATATTGAAAATAGTGATAATACTGTAATGTTTTAGGGTAAGCTATATAGCAAGTCATAGCTGAGACATGATGCAAAACTAACTAATTTCCTTTTTATTTTTGTCCCTTTTTAACCTAAGACGTTGGTGGTGAAAAGTCAAGACAATGTTTGCATCAATCTTGATTTTCAAGAAATCTTCTCGAGTTCAATGCATACTAAGGGTGTATAAAGTACTTATAATCATACTACCATTCCTTTATAATTTATAAAATTTTAAATTAATAAAAATAAAATTATACTTTAACCTTAAAAATGATAAAAAATTAATTTAATCTTTTAAAAATTATAAAGATATATACTATTAAAATGGTAAAATTATATTTTTATTATCATAAAATTATACAATTTAATTCTGACGTAAAAAAGTTTTCTAACTTTGTCTTTATGTGATTGGCTAAAAGTGTAATTTCTATGCAAATTTGCATAACCAACTTTGTGGATTACCAATACTGTTTCTAATTTATTTTGAGATTTCCTCCGAACCCCTTTTTTAGCACCGAAGCATAAACTATTCTTGTAATCTTTTGATTATAATAACTTTTATAAACTTAATTTGCAGTTGACTTGTGCTTTATAATATTTCAATTATTATTCCATGTAAATTAAGTAACAAATAATATAGAATTTATAATATAACCTTTATAAAAATTTATATAGAGTATTTAATACGTTTTATAACACTTATGTTAGCATCAGACGTGAATCTAGGGGGTTAGCAAGAGCCCGGCCCCCTTAAAATGAAAAATTACTATTTAGGCCATTTAAATTTTATTAGTAAAAGTAAAATTACACTTTAGCCCCCTAAAATTATAAAATTTTGATTTAATCATTTAAAAATTATAAATATGTAAACTATGAAAAATTAAAATTTCATTCGACCCCCTAAAAAATTTTCTAGCTTCGCCCTTGGTTAGCATGCTTAAATACACGTCAATATAAGAATAATATAAATTTTATAATATAGTCTTTATAGATTTAATTTGCTATTAGGACAAAAATTATGTCAAATATTTGGAATCGATGTGTCTAATAACAAAATATTTTTTATCCAATAATAAATATATAATTATATATTTTTTTAAAATATATGTCTTAAAATTAAGGGCATTTTACAAGGAAAATCCTTTTTTTTTAAATTACGGAAATAGGCCGACTTTTTAATTATTTACCTGATTAGGCCGTTTTTCCCAAAATTGCGTCAACGTCAGCAAAACTTTATTGTCCACGTCAGCAAAACGCTTCCCGGGGGGAGCGTTTTTGCCAGTTCAATGGTCAAAAATTTGACCGTTGGCTTCCAACGGTCAAAAAAAAAAACTATAAAATGGCCCCCCTAATTCATTTTTTCACACAAATCACTCTCAAATTCTCTAATTCTCTCAAAATTTCAATCCCCTCCTTTATCTTTCACACAATTCTTTGTTTAATCTCGATTTTCTTTCAATATTCCCTTAAAAAATCTATCAATTTTTAGTGAAAATTTCTTAAAATTCCATCAAAAATTTACCAAATTTATCTGTTTAAAATTTTTTTGAATTTAATTTTTTTAAATTAAAAAAATACCATCGTGCTAGCAATGGCCAGAGAACTAATCCGTCTTGATAATAAGCACATCCCCGTTGAGTAAATGAAAATGGTAAGCAAATGAAAATGGTAAGTGATACTTTAATTTATTTATGCAAATTTAATTTTTCTTAATTTAATTTTCAGTTATAATTTTTGCATTAATTAATTTATGCAATTTTAATTAATTTTTGTTTTATAATTTTTTATAATAGTCCGTAGATCGGGTGTTAGAATGTTACATTCGTAATATGCCTAATCCTCCATCGCCCTTGATCGAGAATTACTTGTGGGAAGCGGGATTCTAGTACGTGGCCACGATAGGCCGGGGGTGCAAGTTGGACCCAAAACTAATCAGTGCGTTGATAGAGAGGTGGAGACCCGAGACGCATACTTTTCATCTTCCATGCGGAGAATGTACTATCACTCTACAAGACGTGCATTTGCAATTGGGATTGCCGGTGGATGGGTACGCAGTCACCGGATCCGCATCATCTAGTGATTGGAGCGCCGTATGCTACGAGCTTTTGGGTGCTATACCGGATTATATTAACGGAGGTCGGATCCAGATGGGCTGGTTACGAGACACATTCCTAGAGCCGGATAATGATTCGACAGAACTCGAAAGAATACGATATGCTCGGGCATACATTCTCGAGATTATTAGAGGTTATCTGATGCCGGACTTGTCACGAAACCTTGTACATCTGAGATGGCTGTTGAAACTCGTAGATTTTAGAGCAGCCGGCGAATTGAGTTGGGGGTCTGCCGTGTTAGCAAAGTTGTACAAGGAAATGTGCGGTGCGACGCTACCGAACAAAGCCAAAATAAGAGGTTGTCTATCACTACTGCAATCATGGGCACGGTTTCGCTTTCCATTTTTACGTCCTCGAGTGGACCATCCATATATATTTCCATAATAACGAGGTAAATATTATATTATATTTTACAATTATTACGTAGATTTAGTATATAATTGTTGTAAAAATTATTTAATTAGGTGGAACCGTTCGGCGAGTTATGTCAAAATACCCAACTCTCTCGAAGATATACGGCTTCTATTAGACCAACGATCGGATACACAAGTAAGTATTAAATAAATTATATATAATTAATAAAATAGCCGTTTCATATTTAGTATTTAGTATTTAGTATTATGTATATAAGTAATATTTTTATCATGTTCATATAGTTTGAATGGACATCATACGACGATCCGGCAATTCGGGCAGTAATTCTGGATGAATACGTTCAAAATCCAAACGCTTGGCATGTGAAGGTCCCATTAGTGAACTATGCTACGGTCGAGATGCACCAATCAGACAAAGTATTGCGACAATTTAGATTTCGACAACCGATTCCCGTGGCACCCGAGGTGTTTGATGAAGAGCATAAAGTCGACTTACGGCTATTGAATATGGATTGGCCGAGATACTGGTCAGGCTATATCGAAATGTGGGAAAATCAGTATGATTATATACCTACTCGGGAACTGATTATCGTTCTAGAGTTAGCATGCGTACCAAAATACATGCCATGGTTTAGGATCCATGGCAAGCCATATTTATTGTCGAAAGAGGAGAGGCGACGACAAATTCATGTTCAAAGGGAACGACGGGGCCCTTTAAATCCAAGAAGAAGGGATGATGACGCAGGCCCATCAACAGCGCCCACACAATCAGCAGGCCCATCAACAGCGCCCATACAATCAGCAAGCCCATCAACAGCGCCGCCACAATCACCGGGCCCAACAGTTCAACAGACGACACCCACATCACAGCCTTTTCCTAGTCCTATGCCAGGTACGTATCCTATCCCTTATATGTATCCTAACCCTTTTATGTTTCCTTTTCCTAGTCCTATGGCAGGTTGGAATCCATGGCTCAGTTCATCTCCGTTCTCGATTACTCCGAGTCAACCGCTAATCTATAGGCCGTCGTCGCATAAGGGATCGCAGGAGACGCCATCGGTGGGCTCTTCTTTCTACCAATCCCCATCACCTTACGGGGTTCAAACACCTCCTCCATGGGTGATGCAAACACCACCGCAATCATTATTCTATCAGGTGGGTCAAGCTCTCAACACCCACAACCAGATCCCCTGCCGGATGAACCACAACCGCCGCCGAAAGTTGAACCAAGGAGGAATCCAGCACTGACCCATCGACGACCCCCGTGTGGTACTGATTCTGACCGTCACGGACATTGAATTTTTTTAATATATGTGTACAAACTTTTTATATTGTTTAATTTGAATGAAATAAAATTTCTTTTGAATAAGGCAATTGTAAATTATATGTCTTAAAAATCCAATTGTACAAACTTTTTATATTGTTTAATTTTTATTTTTATTTATATTTTCTTTATTTGATTATATATGTCTTAAAAAACTATTTCTATATTTACCTCATTTGACCTCTCTCACCAACCCTACATTAATTAAACAAAAATACTCGATTGAATGATAAACATCATATTTGTGAAGAAAAGGAGGATGATAAATTTTTTTATCATTCATAAATGCTAACCTTGAAGGTTTACGTATTTATCAATTTGATGAATTCCGTCATTCGTATAGATAATTAAAATATATATATAATTATACAAAATTAATAAAATAATTTTTTTTCAAAATTTTAAAAAAATCATAAAAATTATAAAATATTCATAAAAAAAATTCTAAATATATAACTAATAACTAGAATCCATCAATACATGTATTCCAACAAAAATTGAAGGTAATCTTTGAGCTAATTAATTACGTCTCAGTCATGTCTCGATGTCTTACTTGTATTTGATCGACATAGTTATTACGTAAAATAAAATAAATTACTATATTTTTATTAAAATAGAAGGTATTGTTTCGTTTGATAGAATAAAAGTTTGATATATTCCAATAAAAGACTAAATTGAATAAAAGTAAAACTTTAGGGGCAACCCTGTAAAATAAAAGTAAAAGTTTGATACATTTCATTTAATAAAATATAAATAATACAACATAATTTTTTATGACAACTATCAACTATTTCGATTAGAACATGATCTACTTGTATGTCCTGGGTTCCTACAGTATCCGCATAATTTCAGTTGATTGGTTGTTTCTCAGATATCCATATCGGTACGTATTCTAGTCGAGCAAGGTCGACCCTTTGGTTTGCGACGCAATTCTCTATCCGGTAACAGCTTAAACGGAGCAAGCGATACAGGCAAAAACGTCTACGTGGGAGCTTTTTTCTGAAATTTTACTGACAGTGCATCCTGCTTGAAGCGTTTTTGACACTATTTGTTTAGAAACGTCTACTCAGAATTATTTTTCTACGAACTACTGTAGCAAAAGCGCGTCCACGTGGGAGCTTTTTTCAAATTTTGCTGACAGTGCATCCTGCTTGAAGCGTTTTTGACACTATTTGTTCAGAAACGTCTACTCAGAATTATTTTTCTACGAACTACTGTAGCAAAAGCGCGTCCACGTGGGAGCTTTTTTCCGAAATTTTGCTGACAGTGCATCCTGCTTAAAGCGTTTTTGACACTATTTGTTCAGAAATGTCTACTCAATTAACCTAAATTAACCCTAAATTAATCAATTAACACTCATTTAATCAAATGATTAATCGAAACGCTGAAGTAATCGAATTATTTTTCTAATATTAAAATAGTATGTGTAAACCATTATGTATCAATTAACCCTAAATTAATCAATTAACGCTCATTTAATCGAATAACCCTAATTTAATTAACTAACCATAAACCCTAAACTCTAATTTAGCATTTAGTATTTAAAATTAATAGCTAATTTTATGAATTAACCCTAAAATCCTAAACCAGTAACCATAAACCCTAAACCACTAACCATAAACCCTAAAATAACTAATTGAAAAAAAGGGCAAAAAGGCTCCCCCGGGGAAGCGTTTTGTCTACGTCAGCAAAGCGCCCCCTCAAGGATGCGATGTCTGTTGATGTGGACAAAACGCTTCCCTGAAGGAGCGTTTTGCTGACGTGGACAATAAAATCGCGCTGACGTGGACGCGATTTCGGGGAAAACGGCCTAATCCGGTAAATAATTAAAAAGTCGACCTATTTCCGTAATTTTAGAAAAAAAGGGATTTTCCTTGTAAAATGCCCTAAAATTAATATATTTTATTATTATTGTATAAAAATAATTTCTTAAACTTAAATTATGTATATGTGTTTGGACAATCGTATAGTAAATAGTAATTACTTGTAATTTCTCATGTAATTATCTTAATTCTTAGCTTCCACCTAAAAATAACAGGGTGAAATTAAACTCGGATTAGAGGGCGTTAAACCCAATACAATAGAACCTAAAAATTATTAAGTGACTTTCTAATCACTATTTAACTAATAATAATATATTTTTTCTCTCTATCTTTATTATATTGACGCGCTCGCAACTAACAAAACTAATACATAAACTGTAGTGAAGCCAACCAAACCCAATGTCAATGGTGTCTTATTATTGCCAAAAACAATAATGTAATCATACCATAATCCTGTTGTTTGCTTGTGAAGCTTTTTTGAGATAGAGACCTTTTTCATCAGAGCAAGTCCACTATAAACATGAAACCCCACCCCCCCCCCCCCCAAAAAAATAAAAAATTAAGTGTTTTTATTTTATAACATGATCACAACTTAATCATCATGATCCATAGCTACATATTTGTCAAAACCTATGACCTTTTGGCAAGTAATAATCAACTAACACAAACCATAATTGGATTGGGAAGAAGAAGAAGAAAAAGGTTTTATTTTACTTTTAAAAAATTATTTCTTTTTAATACCCCACTTTTCTTTTTTGGATAAATTTAATACCCACTTTGATCAGAATCTGAGCTCAAAGTTCTCAACTCATCTCTTGACTACAAATTAGACTTTTAACCAATTTATGTTGAATATTTTAGTTATACAAAATGAGAGACGCTTTAGTTTTTTTAGCTGTTAGTGGATTACAAATTTCCACTTTATTTTTTCATTTTCTTAAGGGAAATTCATGACTTAGGGTTTTTGTTTTGATATGAAGGATATATTTGTGGGCTTAGCTTAGACTTTGGTTTGGAGATACCCACTTCAACTACTTTATATATTTATGTATTTCTTAATGTCAAGTGTGTGTCATTATATGATTCAACATTATATGATTTTTGAAGTAAACAAAAACAAATGATGCTGGCGTTACAAAGAGGACAACTCGAGGGGAGAGGGTTTGGTCATCATATTGTAGTGGATTTAGTTTAGTTTAGTTTAGCTAGTCAACAGTGCAAGGATACAAAGGGCATGAGTTTGGCATCTTGGTGCTACTTACCCATTATTTATCATATACTTAACATCACCAATAAAATTAGTTGAAAATTTTTAAAATAAATTATATCATTATCATTTTTTTCTTTTTACATTTTTAAATAAAAAATTTATGATTTTTTAAAGATATTCAACTATATCATTTCAATCAAAACTTTATTTAGTTTTTATATATTTTTTACATTGTACTATAATCTATTTTTATTGATTTTAATGTAAAATTAAATTCATTTGAAACGTTTGATTTTTTTTTTTATATTTAAAGCTTTTCAAAAGTGTAAAATAATTAAAAAATAATGAAGATAAATTTTTTGATTAATTTTCATAAAATAAATAATGAAAAATTATTATGCATGGAAAACAATAGTGAATCTTGTAATTCATGAATAATTAAAATAAAATGAAAAAGAACCCCAACATTTGACCTATTGGTTCACTATATTCTCAAGATTGTAGAATTGATCCATAAGTAGTGTTTGTATGGTAATTTAAATGTGTACACGTGTAGATATGTGAGTTTATAAAAGTAATGCTATCAGAAGAAAATATACCATTAGATATTTTGTCTTTATAAAATTTACAAATATACATACACGAGGGATTAGAAAAAGAATTAAATTAATACCGAGTATATATGGACAAAAGCTCAAAATATAACCAGGCAAAATTTACCTATGACAATTATGCATAATGGGATTGGCAGTTGTGTCTGGTTTGACATGAGCTTAAATACTCACCAACAATACCAAAGTTTTATTATTTTAGGTATTTTATGGTTAAAGTCTACTAATAGTCTCTACACTATTATATAAATTTGTTGTTAAATTGGTAATAATTTGGACAAAATATATCATACCCAAGTGATTTACTCATAACCCAGCTCAGCCCATAAAAAACTCAATTGTCCTCAAAAAATCCATGTATCTTTCAACTATCATGTGGTTGAAAAAATCTATCAAGTCTGTATTTTTTTTCCCGCCACATGATTGTTCAAAAATACATGATGAGGATGATTTTCTTTTTTTTTTTTTTTATGAGTTGGGTTAGATCATGGATAAATCAATTGGGTATGGTATATATATTATTTAAATTATTAGCAATTTGAAGATAAATTTTAATGGTATAATAATTTAATTTTTTTAATGTACAAAAATTAATTTAGAATAATTTTTAATAGAGATTAAAATGAATTTTACATAATAATTTATTGAGATTTGTCATAAAAATTTGAAGTTAAAAATATCATAACTTAGATTAAAATAATTAAGGATAAATATTAAAATTATAAATGAATTACGTTTTAATATATAACTATATACATGAATTTTGATTTTTTGTAATTTTATATATATAATTTTGGTTTGATCCAATTCTTATAAATTATTAACACAATTATTGATATAACATCATTTTTGTTTATATATTGCATAAATAAATAATTATATTTATCCAATATAAAAATAAATTGATGTATGTATTTCTTTAAATCTGTATGATTAAATCTAGGGGTGTTCAATCGGTTAATCGACCCGAACTACCATTAACTGGCTCTTTTAAACCCTTAATCGTTAACAGAATCGAAATTTTTTCAAAAAAAGTTAACCGAACTGAACTTTTTCGGTTAATTCGGTAGGTTAACCGAATTAACCAAAATTTATATATATATTTTTTATTTTTTGGTTGAAACAAGTATAAAACATATAAAAAATTAACCGACTTAACCGACCGATTAATTTATATTTCCAAAAAATTAACCGAACTGACCGAATACTTATATATTATAATATTATTTATTAAATTTAATTAATTTGGTTAACCGACTAATTTCGAACCGAATTAACTGTTAATCAAACTTTCAAAAAATTATTAACCGAATTCGGTCGGTTAACTGAATTAATTCAGTTTTACCCGAAATTTGCACACTCCTAATTAAATCAAAATTAAAGTTTTAAATATCAATTTGAACCATAAATAGTGTTTCACGTGTATAATCGCACCAAACTAAAATTCATGTATAAAATTACACAATAAATTAAATTTAATATTTAATTAAAAATTAGAGTTAAAAATATAAACTCAAAATCCCAAAAGGTTAGGATTTACTCACACAACCAAAATTTAAATGAGGAATTGAAATTAAGTTGAATAAAAGTAAATATGGAAAGTTGAAGTATGTGAAAATATGGGGAGGGGTAAATGGATTATATTAAAATGATGAACATCTAGATCATTAATTAATTTTATTTTATAGGTTTTTAAATTTATTTATTATTTTGAGGGGTCAAAGTCAAACCCTCAAAATTAGACCCAAGCATCCAAATTTGTCGACGAGCATGAATGACGATGTGTATTATGTTCTATAAAGTCGACATATTTAAAAAATTATTCTAAAATAAATAAATTACATAATTAAATAAGAATTTCGCTCTTTAAGTATCAATTTAAAGGTTACTAGTTTTAAATTAATTATAAAATTAATAACGTTTAAAAATAAGAAATGTATAATTGGGATAAAATTAAACTCAAATATAAAATTAATACAGGTAAGTATGTAATACAAAAAATTTAAATTATAAAGTTGATTGCTATAAACCAATTTGAATAACCTCTTAGTTTCAGATTTTTGTAAATTTAGGTTATAGCAATTTGAGTATTCCTTATTTTTTTTTTCTTTTTAAAAAATTGTAGAATATTTCACTATAAAAAAGTTGAGATTTTTTTCTTGATTGATGAAAAGCACTACAAGCAATTCAACTAAGCATCAAATATCAAATAACCAATAATTTTAAAATGATTCTATATAATTTTTCCCAATAAAAAAAATAAATACCGAATACTCAAATTATTTAATTTTAATAACCTGATTTATTATTTCCCATCATGTGGTAAGCTTACAATTTTTTATTCAAATAAAAATTAAATTTGAAAATTGTGAAAAAAAAGATAGGGTGTTGTGCTGTTTAATTTAGTGAGGTAAATTAAATCTTAAATCTAACATTTAGATTAATTCATTTTGATCTAAGAATTTAGAATATTTTGCTTCTCATTTTAAGATTTTTTTTTTTAATAAACGACATGTGTTCTCATCCATTTTACAATATTAGTATAGTTTTGTTTGAGCCGAGGGTGTTATTCAGGTAAACCCTCCCAACAATGTCGACTTTAAGATTGAATTTGGTTAAAACACTTAGGGAATAAGTCTACTTCCACTTTTTCCAACTATTTGTTGGTTTAAGACTTCTTTCATTGCCATTGTTAATAATTAATATATATATAACCTAAATGAACATTTATAGTAAGGGAAGTGATTCATTTACACCGATATAACTTAAGTGGTTTTACATAATTTTGTAACTTTTTATACAATTAATATTTTAACAATCCAACCATCACATTTCATACTCAACTCATTATAAATCATGCATGTCAAGTTTGTTATAAATTAAAATTTTCTAAGACAAATATTTTAGATCAATATAATAAAAATATTGGATCATTTAAAAAATTTACATACATAATAAATATAAATATCTTAATAAATTCAATTGTTAAATAATTAAAATATTAATAATATAAAATATTAAAGAAAAATACAAAACTACTTAAAATTTAAATTAATGTAAATAGATCCATCCTTATTAAAGTAAAAGTTAGAAAACCTGAGGTTGAAAAATCTATTATTAATATGATTTTTTTCTCCAAGAAATATACCTTTTATTTTAAAAGAAAAACTAATTTTTATAATATAAAATTTAATGAAAATTTCGTATTTAAAATCAATTTAAAATTTTTTTATATCCTAAAAAATCCTAAAAACTTTTCTCCTTTTTTTTTTCCAAGCTATTTGTTTCTTATGTTTTGTTTTACTCAACGACGGTGCTAACCTCCAGGATGGCTATCGCTCACTTTTCTTTTTCCCCTCCCACCAACTTTTTCTTTTTCTCATTCACTCCACATGTTTTTTTTTAATTTGCAGATATATTTTGTGAGTATCTTTGTTGTCTTCACAAGTTATGATGGATAGATGATGATGTCTGTCGCTCGCTAAAACTCCATCGTACACCAGTAATTTTTTTTGAAAAGTGGGTGGCTCTTATTTGGACTCGTGCTGTCTTAAGTTTTAAAATTTTTTTTGTTTGTTTTTCCATTATTTAATAAGTTTTCAGTTTTAGAAGTTTCTGTCTGCTCTTGTAGCATGATTTTTTGTCTTGCTTATGTATGTAATCCTAGTTTTATGAGTGATTTTAAGGATGATTTTGTTCTTGTCCTCTATAGTTTGATGAATTCTCAATTCTTTTGTCAATTTTTGCTCGCCGCTTTGGACCATTCGGGGCAGATTTTTCTTATCGTGTTAAGTACTTGCAATCACTCCAGATATGTCGTGATTGAGTTGTGACAAAACCAATTGTCAACGTGTGAGAATGTTTTATTAATGCTGAGGCTAAAGCTTTTGTTGTGTTGATGGAGCTTGTCCTTTCCCTATCTACAGCGAGTGTTTGTTTTTTTCCCCTAAATTATATGGTTCCATTCATTGAATGAATTAATAAATTTACCTTTCAAAAAATTTTATTATACCCTTAATTGATAGATAGTGTAATTATTAAAATTAAAATTTGGTATTATTTTATATCATTTTGAAAACTAAGCAGTTCAATCACTCTTTATTATACGTAATTATTATTCAACATACATTTTAAAGGAAAAATTCAACATGCTTAATCTATTAAAAATAAATTTAATTTTTACAAATATTTTTTATTGTTATATATATGGAGTAATTACAGTTGCACTTAACATTGCTTACATTCTCATATTTTACCTTTCCTGGATTTGGTAATTTTTGAAATATAACATTTGGATCATGAATTTAATGATTTATTTATTTACACATATTTGAAAAACGATCATTTTGAATAATAAATCATTGTTGATTGAATTGGATTATATTGAATAAATTCAATCTCTTAAATTAAGGAGATTAGATTGACTAATTTGAAGATTTATCCTAAATATCTTTGCAATGTCTTAGACTTTATTAGGATATCTTTAATGTTGTTAATTTGATGGTGAAGACTTGCATAGGTAACATGGACTAAGAGTTCAACATTTTGTCTGTTGTTTATGAATTACTTTTATGAGTGCATTTTTTGTTTGGAAGTAAAATAAGTGAGTGACTTGGATTTATAGAACAAAGTTTTAAAAGGAATTTTTTTTTTGAAAATAGATCTAGATCTTAGTGTAAATGTGAGGTTGTTACACTAGTGAGGGGTAAAACCTAAATCATTGTTTGTATGAAGTTGAAGATAGTGAATTATCTTTTCGGATAAGACATTGAAGATGAAAAAAATCAAACTGCATAAACAATTGTTTTTGTGCTTTGTTTTTTCTACAATTATGCATAACAGTTGTAATTGCTTACTTTATTCGTTAGCTTTCTTTAATATTCAAGATATAGGAGGGATTCACTTACGTTAGTATAAAAATTAAAATATTTATATAAAAAATTTTAAAATTTTAATCAAAACATATAAATTTAGAATACACTTAAAAAGATTATTTAGGACTTTTTTTTTTATAGTATTTGAGTTTAAATATAAACTAATTTTTACTATAAATTAGTAGTAAAGTACGTAAAAAGTCTTTATTTAAGCACTTTTATAAAAGTTTAATTTTTATATAATGCTTAGCAAATTAACATTTAGGTTTAAAGATATTTTATATTATACCGATTAAAAAAATATTTAATATATTTTATAAAAATAAAAATTAATATCGATAATAAAAGTAATAAACTGTGCAGTTAATTAAATTAGTTAAAAATTGCATAGAAATAAATTCAACTTATAATAAAAAATAAAAAAATAAATTGTGTTCTTAATTTAAAAAATAATAATGACTCAAAGTATTGTTATAAAATAAAGAGAGATGGAGAGAATAAAGAACAAAAAAAATATGAGAGCAACAGAGAATGAACTTTATTGGTTAAAAGGAATGATTACAATGCTTCATCAGAGTAGAGGTGTGCATGGGCCGGGCCGGGCCCATAAAAAATTTTCGGCCCGTTTTCAAGGCTCAGCGCCCGCCCGGCCGAAATATGGGCCTAGAATTTTGTCCAAGCCCGGCCGAGAAAAAATGATAGGCCCGAGCCTGGCCCGGCCATATTAATTTTTTTTTTACTTTTTTTATTAAATAAAAACTTTAAAATATAATAAATCAAATGCATTTAAAACATAAAAAAAATATTCAAAAAATGGGACTAAAAAAATTCTTAAAATAATATATAAATTAAAAATATAATAAAAATAATTATATTAAAATTAAAAATTGAAATAAATTAGAACTAAATTAAGAACTAAATTATATTAATAACAAAAACTTTACAATATCAAAATAACATTAAAAATAATAAAAAAAACCTAAAGTAAAAAAAACTAAAGTTACTTAAAATTTAAAATAAAAAAATTTAAAAATAATTTAATATTAAAATCGGGCAGTAGGCGCAGTCGCCAAAAAAAATCTTGCTCGAGGCCCGCCCGCTTTCTAAACGGGCCTCTTTTGCCCAAGCCCGTTTTTCGGGCCTATATTTTTACCCAATCCCTCCCATTTTTCGGGCAGGCCTTCGGGCCGAGTCGGGCCGCCCGGCCCATGCACACCTCTACATCAGAGTCTCTATTTATAGACATAAGAAGTATAAAAAAAGTAGAGATCTAGCTCTAATAGTCTATTAGACTTTAAAGTATATTAAAACTTTATCTTAATCGTGATAGACATTCACTTAATAAAATATTCATAACACTTTTGTTTTTAATAATACTTTAAAGGGAAATTTATATTAAGTAAAAATAAAATAAAAGGCATGTTATAATAACAGTCACAACATTTTGACGTTGTTATTAAAATAATAAAAATAAAAATAAAAATAAAAATTTCAATATTTTCAATTTCATCTTCTCTTTAAAGTTTTTACCCTCCAAAGCATTTGAAAACCCCAAGAAAGAGACCCTCCTTGATGAACTAAACTTTGATTCTTCTTCATCAAAAACCAAATCCCGATTTCCTTTTTTTTTCTTTTTTCTTATTCTTTTAATATATCTCTCAAAACTAATGCCTGCATTTTCTCTCCCTCTTCTTTTTATTCTCACTTCCTTCTCCTTCTCCATTTCCATTTTCCCCCTCCTTTATTAAACTCAGTTAAAATATACACATATATATATTACTAAATTTGTTATTGTATAGACTTATGCTTGATTTTGAACGGTCGTTGTGCGGCTGCATGATTCAATCGTGGGAAGGGTGATGTCAATCTGGGTTTTGGTTTTAATTTGTAGTATGGGTACTTTGTCAGATACCAAAACAAAAGGAAATCTTAAATTTTGGTGTTTTTCTTTTTATCCGATGCGTTCCATTCACTGTCCATTTGCTCCCCCAGTAGATCTGTTTTGCTAGGTATGTTCGATCCACTGGTTTATTCATGCTTCAACTCCCACTCTTTAAGGTCAGATCGTCACATTTTTCTCTCTTTTCTACTCTTTGCCTTTTATGCCAATAATTATACCTTTTTCAGTTCGGATTTTCTAGGAAAGGCTTGGGTTTCTGTTAATTTTAGCTGCCAAGTTACTGATTTTTAGGATGCTAAGTTATCTGAATAGTGATAGGGTGGTTAAGGGGTTTATTGGGTTTTGGGGTTTTGGTTTGAGTTCTTTTGTTTTGCATTTGCTTTTGGTGCAAAGTCATAGAAATCCTCCCAATCAGAGGTTTGGTCTTTAGGGGGTTCTCCAATATAGAAGAGAGAAATGGGTAATGGGACTTCTCGTGTTGTTGGTTGCTTTGTGCCGTTTAATGGAAAAAGCGGAGTTGATTTAGATTTTCTAGAGCCCTTGGATGAAGGCTTAGGCCATTCGTTTTGTTATGTTAGGCCTCCGATTTTTGACTCTCCTGCCATTACTCCATCAAACTCGGAGAGGTTTACCGTTGATTCAAGTACCCTTGATTCTGAGACGTTGAGTGGGTCATTTAGACATGAAACCATAGAGGATTCCTTAGGACTACAAAGACAGAGTAAGACTTTTCCAGAAACTACATTTAAGACCATCTCTGGTGCATCTGTTAGCGCGAATGTTTCTACAGCTAGAACTGGTAACCAGATCGCAATGTTTGCTACAGATGTCCAAGAGCCTGCTGCATCATTTGAGAGCACCTCCTCTTTTGCTGCAATCCCTTTGCAGCCAGTTCCTCGTGGTTCTGGTCCTCTGAACAGCTTTATGTCTGGACCTCTTGAGAGAGGGTTTGCTTCAGGGCCTCTTGATAGGGGAGGTGGTTTTATGTCTGGACCAATTGAGAAGGGTGTGATGTCTGGCCCCCTTGATACTGCTGATAAATCCAATTTCTCTGCGCCACTTACACGTGGTTGTAGAAGACCCCATTTCCAGCGATTTATGAGAAGTGTTAGCGGACCAATGAAAAGGACCTTTTCAAAGCATTCTATGGGGTCTGGTTGGATGCAAAGATTCTTGCTGCACCCACTAACTCGATTGGCATGGCATGCTAAGGAGCCCAAGCTTCGATCAGAACCCTCTCGGAATTGTCTTGAAGGGGGGCCATCTGAAGGGGAATACGGGAGCAGTCGAAACTTGCAATGGGCTCATGGAAAGGCTGGTGAAGATAGGGTTCATGTTGTGCTTTCTGAAGAGCAAGGATGGCTGTTTATTGGGATATATGATGGCTTTAGTGGTCCTGATGCTCCGGATTTTCTGATGAGCCATCTTTATAAAGCCATAGACAAGGAATTGGAAGGGCTGCTCTGGGATTATGAAGATAAATCTAGATTTGATCCATTAAAACCTGAAATATCTACGAGTAGAAATCCTCATGCCAGTTTTGAGTGCAGCAAAGAAAATCAGTCAAATTCTTGTTCAGATCAAGAAATATTGTCTAGCATAGGAGAATTGCTTAATCAAGAAAATAGTAAGGGTCAGTCTTCTAATAATGAGATAGTTGAGGAAAATGATGATGTGAGGGACAAGAAGGAACAGGATTTATCTAAGTGTAGAAAGTCCACTTTAGGGGCTGAATGTGAATGTGAATCTGTTCCACATGCAAACTTAGCTGGTCAAGGCAGGAAAAGCATGCGGCTGTATGAGTTACTTCAGATGGAGCCATGGGATGGTCAAGGTTCTTTGTCAATCTCACTAATGGATAGACAAGGAAAAAGTTCTTGCGATTTTCAACCGCTTTCAGATAATTTAGAATGCATCAACCCATCAAATTCCAAAGATGATAGGTCATACATACAAGGTGAAGATCCTACTACTTCAGGAGAAGATATTGGGGTTGGGCTTGATTTTGATAATCAAGGTGCTGCAACTGCTGCTACCATGTCAGGGCAAAGGCATAATACACGAAAGTCCTTGATTGGTTCAAAGATACGGAAAGTATATCGGAAGCAGAAGTCATTACGGAAGAAGCTTTTTCCTTGGAGCTATGATTGGCACAGAGAAGAGATTTGTGTGGATGAGAGAATAGTTGAATCTTCAGGACCTATTAGGAGGCGCAAGTCTGGAGTTGTTGACCATGATGCTGTGTTGAGAGCAATGGCTCGGGCACTCGAAAGTACTGAAGAAGCTTATATGGAAATGGTGGAAAAGGCTCTTGACATAAATCCAGAGCTTGCTTTGATGGGGTCATGTGTTCTAGTGATGTTAATGAAGGACCAGGATGTATATGTCATGAACCTTGGGGATAGCCGTGTGATTTTGGCACAGGAAAGACCAAATGATCGCCATCCAAATCCAAATTCTGTGAAGGATGATTTAAAGTATAGAAACAGATCTAGAGAGTTGCTAGCGCGTATGGAACTGGACAGAATATCAGAGGAGTCTCCTATGCATAACCAACACGGTCAAGTTAGCATACTGAATAAGAACAGAGACATCTCTATCTGCAGATTGAAGATGAAGGCGCTCCAACTTTCCACTGACCACAGCACAAATATTGAAGAGGTCCGCTATTATTTTATTCCCAAGCTCAGCTTCAATTATACATATAATAAATTTTATGTGTTGGACTTCTGTTGATATCCATCATTGTTATGCCCTTTGTAAAATGTGATTTTTTATTTTTAGGTGACAGGCATTAGGTTACATTTATGTGAGGGAGTTGCGCTTGAATTTAGAGTGATATAAATATAGCAAAATGTTTTAAGCATTACTATATCTAATTTTTGACAATTTGCATTTTAATATCAGATCAGTCAAAGACCTTTGTTTTTGTGCTACTTGTTGGATATTTTGATCTTAACTTGGATAGATTCCAATTTAAAGGGCACTGCTGCTAGGCATTATAAGTTGATGAACTGAAAAATGGTGGGTCATTTTCTCACATGGTGAGCTTACCCTCCCTAATTTGCCTTGGCCTGGTTGTGAATGTCCTAATCCATGGATATGTACTTAATCTGAATGTCAAAGATAAATATTCACTATATTATTTGCCAGGATGATATCTATAGGTAAAACACATCAAGTTCATATATATGAAAAAGAAATAAATTCAGTTGTTGTTTAGGGAATAACCACCTATTCTTGATTGTCTATGACAGGAAATCTTAAGAATTCAGGCAGAACACCCTGATGATGACAAAGCCATTTCAAATGATAGGGTGAAGGGGCAATTGAAAGTCACTAGGGCATTTGGTGCTGGTTTCCTGAAGAAGGTTGGTTGAGCTCGGATCTTTAACTTTTATCTTCATTGTTTTTCCTTTTGGCTTTTTCTTTCTCACATTTGAGATTTAGTAACAAGTAGAAAACGTATGATGCTTTTGTGTAAAAAAAAACTACAACCTCACAGAATTTCTTTAGTGTTCTTTTGCTTGTTACTCTCTTCTTGATCTATTCTGTAAGCAAGGCAATCCATTGTACAATTTATAATTTGATTACAGCTAGAATTTTAACAATTAGCAAGCTCAATGAAGTTGATAATTATTTGTGTAAAATCTTATTTTGGATGCATAAAATTGATTGTCATTTTATCTGTGGCGCTAAAGATATGAGATGATTTTGGGCCTTTAATGGCAATTGAAGAGAGCAGGTAACTGATTGGCTACAGTTGATATGCTAAGTGGTGCAAAATATGTATTTTAATATAGGACTTTCTTTTCAGACATGCACCATGAGGCAGGTTTATTGGTTAGGAAATTTTGTTTGTGCATCTGTCGGCAAATTGATGGTTTAGGGTATCCACTAGAAATCTTATACAGTGTTGCCGCTTCATTTAAGATATTTGTATATGTTGACACATGCCTGCGATTGTGCACGTTTCCATAGAACTATTTTATGCCTACTGCTTAAACTATTGGTGACAGTATAGGCAAGTTCTGTGTGCACTTTTGTGTAAAATTAAATTTAAGTTCTCACTGAGAGGTCATTACATTAATAGTTTCTACCTACCTCTCCTCCTCTTCCTCCTAAAATAACCTCTGGTGATCTCATCAATCCTCTTCCGGCAGTTAGATATTTGAATCACTAGCCTGTACCGAGTTAATAATGGTCACTCAATTATAATATTTTCCTTCATTGCGATTGGAGACTACACAACTCTATGTGAACTAAAACATGGATCAAGTTGGGGAGTGCAAACCTAAATTTGTTGTCTGTCTATGCTATTTCATTGGTTTTGAAATGATTGTTCTTTTGTGGATTTCATTTGTCTTCAGCCAGCTTGTAATGAAGCTCTGCTAGAGATGTTTCAAATTGATTATGTGGGAAATGCTCCTTATGTTAGCTGCATCCCGTCTGTTGTTCACCATCGGCTCTCCCCTAGTGACCGATTCTTGGTTCTATCATCTGATGGACTTTACCAGTATTTCAGCAATGAAGAGGTTGTTGCCCATGTCACATGGTTCATGGAAAATGTTCCTGAAGGTGATCCTGCACAATACCTTGTTGCAGAGCTTCTGTTCCGTGCTGCAAAAAAGAATGGTATGGTTATCGAATATACTGTCTATTCTTGTGGTTTGGTGTAGGTGCTTAATCAAAAAGGGGATGGATTTAATTTCATCTGGCGTTCTGAATCATATGAATGCAGTGTACAGAAAACCATGATTTGATTTGAACTTCTGTTTTGCTTATATTTTGCTGATGGGAATTTGTTGATTTATGCAGGAATGGATTTTCATGAATTGCTCGACATACCTCATGGAGATCGGCGTAAATATCATGATGATGTTTCTGTTATGGTTGTTTCTTTGGAGGGAAGAATTTGGAGGTCTTCTGGATGATTTTTTTTTTCTTCTTTTCTATCCCTTTTTATTTTGGATCACCGTTTGACTACTTTTTTCAAGCAAGGGTTGAAATCAATGATGCATTACAGAAATGAATGAGAATCCTAGTCTCACCATTTTCAGAAATGTTTAGTTGCTAACCTTTTTACGTGTTTGGATAAATTGCTATTCAAATATGCGAGAACTGAGCAATTGCACATTGACATCAGTTTTCTGCCGTTAATATTCCACAAAAGGATTTTTTTTCTCATCTTTAATGTCTACTTTCATTAAAGCCAATATGTAGCTAATTAATTACTCTTAATGATCTTGTAAAGCTACTGAAGACAATTCAACTACTGCTACAAGCAGAAATCAATTTTGTTCATCTACAAAAAAAGAAAAAGAAAAGAAAGTGAAAATAATATGGTTAGTTTAATCCTTTGGATAACTAAATTCAAAATGATTGATTAATGATACGGTTTTCCAAGTGCCATTGCTTCTACATTTAGACCAACAGCCTTTGGTCTGTTTTTAAGTTAAAAAAAGGGGTTTTGCCTTCAATTTGTGACCATTGTTTCTATAAAAAGAGAAGGCAACCCCCCTTTTCTCTTATCAATAATTATCTGGATTTATAACTCGTCTCTTTCGTGATCGTGACTAAATAAATTATCTTCCATGTTTGTTATGGTTTTTGCTTATCTTATCATTTTTATTACTTTTGTTCGATCAACTTCAAGATTTCCGCGTTACTCACCAATTTTAAGTTCTAAAACACTTTCATTTAATTTAACAAATATACTTATTTGGTTTTTCATACACGTGAACAAAAATATCCATGCAAGAACGCGGTCAATCTTTGGTGGTTTAGCCAATTCAGCAGTGACCAACAACTTAATGGGATCTGTGATTACAGCAGCCAATGTTGTGCAGATTCCAGGGCTTAACACCCTTGTGGTCTTAACCCAGTCATCTTTGGCAAACTCGATGTGGGATTCATCACTACAACAAACAAGTTGAATCCAAATCCATTTAAAAAAACAAAAAAGTTTGGTTCATTACTAGAAGAACAATGGTGTGATTGCAGAATTTAGTAGTCAATTCCCTGGAACTCCGCAACATTGTTTACTTCAACACCACTAGTGACAGACCAAGGGCTTCCAATTTGGAACCAAAGGAGTCAAGAAAATGAGAAACAAGCTTCCCCCCAACCAAATTTAAACCAAACTATTGCTTTGTATGAATTCTATACTCATTTTTCTATGGGCAGATAGGAATTTGAAGTACCATGTAGTAATAATGAGTGTTGCGTCAAGCGTGACACTAACCCGACGGATTGATATGTAATTAAATTTATCTTTATTTTCTCCAATAATCGAAACAATGAATTTAGGAGCAAAAATTGTTGAAATAACTTTTTTCTAAATAATTGAGGGTCTCAGTACATTAAAAAAGTAATAATTTTAAATTTGTTCAATGCACAAACAATGTATTTTTAAAATATAAATAAATTTCTACATATATTTATTTGTGTAGGGGTCACATGAATATTTATGTGTTAAAGGGTATGAATTTCAGTTGTTTTATAAGCTTGTGTAACAGTGACTATGAAATTATCTTAAAGCTCAAAATAATTTTATAACTCCTCTCTAGAATGCCTTGTGATGATAGGAGTTGAGCTTTTATGGATTCAATCCAAGAAAAAGAAGGTTTTGGAACACTTGGAGGGTTTAAACTAAACATGAATAAACCATTTGATGAAATGAGCTGCCTTTTTATTAAACGTTTACCAGTGACACCGGGTTTTTCAAGATGATTTCTCTTGTATTTCCATTCCCAATTTCCAGGTTTTGGTAAATGGAAATCAATCTATCTTCACCCAACCTCTCTCTTGGGGTTTAAGACAAAAACATCCTTTTATCTCCTTAATTTTTCAGCACATGCCATTCCTCTAGAGTTGAAGAAAAGCAACTCATTTGTGGAATAAAGCCAAGTAGGGAATGTATTATTGTATCAAACCCCTTTTTTTTTTTTTTTTTTTCACATGACAATTATAAATTATTTAGAGTTAATTTGGATGAATGTAAGGTTATCAAATCTATTCTCGAACAATATAATAAGATTTTAGGAAAATACTCCTTAATTGGTAAAAACATTGGAATATTTTTTGATTTTAATCTGTAATATCTCTTTAAGAAAATACATTTTTTCAATCTATTCTGGGTAGAGTTTAGGATAAATTTCGGAATTGAAGAACACAGCTGCTTTCTCTTTAAGGAAGACTAACTCTTGTTAAGTCAACACTCTCCAATCCCTTTTATCTTCTAGGTGTCTTGTTTTAAAGCACACAAAAGTCATGTAACTCATTGGATAAAATTATAAGAAAGTTATGGTAGAGTATATGAAGGGCAAAAAGAAGATTCATTTTATCGGCTGAGATAATTTGTGTAAGCCTAAATCCCTTGGAGGGTTGAGCATTAAGAAAAGAAAAGAATTCAACCAAGCCTTACTAGCTAGACAAGCAGGGAGAATTCTTAAGATTAAAAGCCTTCTTCTTAAAAACGTCATACTGCAAACACTCAAATTTCCTACAGCTACCAGAAAAATATTTGATATATGAACATGGAACAGTATTGTTATACTCAAGTAAGTTAGACTCTCGTCATATCATCAAAAACTTGAAGATGTATAGGGAAAAGCACATGTAATCTCTAGAAGATATATAGGGAAAAGCACCTCTTTGCACTTGTCGATCCATCACCTCTCTAGGTTTGACGAAGCTCTACTTAGTCACTTCACATCGAACATTATTCCTCGCTGACAACCCACCATTCTACCATTTGTGCTTATGGAGTCGAGTTCTTGATGACTAGAAACTATGCCTCTTGGGTGGAAGCAAGAAGGGAGTTAAAGAAGAACATCAACTTCTCTTCCTAACTCTTCCATCCCTCATAGAGCTTATGTAACGACCTGAACTTTAATAATGTTAAAAAATTCAGTTTGAATTAGTCAGAAATTAGAACCGAATAATTAAGTATTGAGTAGGAAATTGAAGGGTCGGAGTATTAATTGGAATTAAACTAGAATCAATTAGTAATTAAAGTACATAGACTAAATTACAAGTATCTTCACTAATAAGCTTTGACTAAAGAAATGTTGGTGACCTTATGTGACAATTAAGCCAAGGACTAGATGGCTATTTAGCCATCTTTAAATTTTTATTAGCGAATAAAAATGATCATAACCGTCCACTTCCACTCATCTTATTTTGGTGAGCTAATAACCATTGATTTATAATTTTTTGTTTTGATTAATTAAAGTTAATATGTTAAAAGATGGTAATGGGAGAAAGAGAGAGGAAAAAAATTATTTTCATCATTCTCATCTCTTTCACCGTCCAAGGAAGGAAAGAAACAAGAAAAACAATTTTAAGTTCTCTCCTCCATTGCCGGCATTTCACATTAGCTAGGGTAAGTGGGTTTCTGCACTTACTATTTGGTGAAATTTTAGCATATGACACTAGATTAAACAAACCCAATTGTTGGAATTGGAGATTAACAAGTTTTGAATTAATTTTCCATTGTTGGAAAACTTGAGAAAGTTGATGTTAAGAGATTAAGTTCATGCATGAATGAGGCTAATTAAATTAGGTAAGAACATGATAGAAATGTGGTAGGTGATAGCGAAACAAGTTTGAATCAAGCTTAGATTATTGATAAATTATGTTTTATTAAGGACTTAATTGTAAAAGGTGAAAACTTTAGGGGTTTATTAATAAAAATAGGAGGTCCCTGTACTATATGTAGTAAGTCAGATTTAATTTCTGGCTGGGTAAATCGTGAGTTATGGGTGTTTCGGACATTAGGAATTTGAGGGGCCAATTTGTAATAAATGCATTCATGTTTAAATTGTTGTGATTTATGCTTGAATTGAGTGATTAATGAGTTTTGTTATTCGTATTTAATTTCATACCTAAAGACGACTTAGGACCTTCACAGGAAAAAGGGAAATCTAAAGCCGTTGACAAATAATTTATTTTGGTTTGTGTTGTGCTCGCATAATTTAATTTCAATTATGCTTTATTAGGTAGTTAGATATAATAAGAAAAATGGAATCGAACATGATACAAGATATGTCTAAACTTGACTACTTGATCTCGGTTGAGATAAGTTGAACGTGAATATATTTTGATTGTGGAATTGTTTGTAATAATGTTAGGCTATCTTAATTATAATGTGTTTTAATGATTGATATAAGGTGGAATGTACTTAATTAAATACAAATGGTGAGTTACCAGGTATGTGTTTTGGTGATTTAGATATGTATATAAATATCTTTGTAATCTAAGCTCTATGTTTTGGTATGAATTATACGGCGAATGCGCATGAAATGTATGTATAGGTTTTGATAATTAGAAAGATGAGATACGCCCTAAGTTTATATGGTTAAATATGATTAGTATAAGTTAATGTAAGTAATTATGCTATTATGATGAGTTAAGATTCATATGATATTAAGGTAAAAAATGGGTAATTTTGACGAGTATATGTGATGAAAAATTAGAAACAATACATGCTATGATGGTATTCAATTTTGATTGTTACCACACATTAATAATTAAAATACATTTGTTGATATGTTTGAATTATATTAATTGAATATGTATATGCTTAATTACTATGTGTTATTTGGTGTCTATACTATCTGAAAATATGTTTGCTGATAATGGATAATGGAAAATGCCCTATTAACATTGTCGGATAGAGTTATGAGTATAGTTGACATGCCATTCGGTCCATTTTAATAGGTGGGAGATTCAACACTATGCATGTATATATATATATATATATATATATATTGTGATAGTTCTCTAATTCCTAAGGGTCGAAAACATATCACCAGCTCAAATTCCCTAAATGTACAAGCGTATTTTGGTGTGGTTGGTGGGATCGGTGCATTTATGCCTGGTCAACTATTCAGTGCGTATATTGGTGTGTTGGTGGATTGATTTAAGTATTCGTTCTTGAGTTTGATTATGTTAATAGGGGTTTAAAATAAGAATTTAACTGCTAAACATGTTGTTAATAAAATGTGAATATGGTATTGATATGATTTGTAATGTCGATATGATTAAACATATGCAAATACCCTAAGGGTGCATCGGAACTCTGATATGAGTAAGTTGTATTTCATTGACATGGATTCGGTTATGTGACATATGACTATGAGATACCCTGAGGGTTAAATGGTTCTCGTAAATGTTGTTTATATGGTTGTTGATGATAAAATGAATCTTTATCATAAATATATATATGTGTTTAGTTTGTTTATTTGATTATTAATGTATTTATCATTAATTTTGAATTATGTTAGCACCATTGAGTATTTAATAGTCAACGTACGGTTTTTTATTTTCGTGCGCAGGCCTCAATCGAGTGTTAAAGTAGATCGAAGGTTTGGAAGACTCCAACTTAGCAGCTCAGCTTGAAAGTCAAGCTGGTACCTATCTTATATGTATATATTTGGTAAATGACATCTACATAGGATGAGTTCTAAGTTGGAGTATGTTTTGTCTCCTTTGGTTTCAAGGGCCTATAATATTTTTTGAGATGAATTTTGACTCTTGATGAGTAGATATTCATGCATGATTATATATGTTTCGTTATGCAATTTGTGTTATGTCGTAATGATGCATTGGATGCTAAGTTGGGATGGTGTTTGATTGTGTTTTTATATGATAAATTGATGTGGTTGAGTTTGGAGTAAAGAATAGGTAAGTTTAGGTGGGTTTTGATTAAGTTTTGAAGGTATTAAAATGTGTATTTTAGGAAATTTTACAGTAGAGTCTCAAGATCATAAGAACAAGTTGCAAGAGCACATTAATTTACCTTTTTGTGCAAAATATTTCGTAAGGTCTGGAGACTTGCTAACAAGTCTCAAGACAATGCCATTAGGTTTCGAGGCAGACTGACTTTTGTTTTGAGACAACCAAACATCGAAGCTAAATTAAAAAAAAAAAAAAACAGTGGTGGTCTGTCTTGAAATTAGCTTTGAGACTTGAAGGGTCTTGTAGTGAGACATGTCAACATCGAAACAAAAATACCAAAAATAAGAAGAGACATGTCTCGAGACATGGGTAGGGACATGGGGTTCTCTACCCATGTCTCGAGCCATAATGCTGAATTTTGTCAATAAAGGTTTGGGTTCGAATCCTAACTACATCTAATCTTGTATAACCCTTAATGTTTAGAATATGTATTCATTTGAATTATTTAGCTGATCTTTTGAGAATGTATGGAAAATATAATTGCTTGAATGTCTCATTACATGTTACTCAGTGATGATTTAATTTGAGTTTATTCGACAATGTAATGTGAAATTACACATTTGGATCTGAAGACCGCGTCAAGTGTGAAGTGTTAAAACTTACTTGCATAGCCATCGGATGAACGTCTCATTCTTGAAAGAGCTACAAAGGCAAGTAAAGAAATTTTAGAACGTTGGTGCACACCCGATACCTTTCTTCACAAGTCATGAGTAAATGTAAAGGAAGGAAAGAGATTCCCTAGAAGTAATTGTAGGGAGTGGGGGACCCTCGGGCAAGTCTAAGCAAGCTAGAAAGAAAGGTTGAAGAGAAGAAAACGGGGAGTAAAAGTTTATGCATGGGCTAACAAACAACTATTTAAAGCGCGTAGCTTTATCCTCAATGTTGGACGAAGGGAGGACACTTCGCCAAACCAGTAGTAGAGGATGCAAGTATCAACACAGAAGGTCCCTTATCCTTGAGAGGTATACACACACAAGAAAAAAAAAAAAAAAAAAAATGAGGCCAACAATGAAGATGGTTATCTTCATTAATAAACCTCTCTTTTGGTCTCCTTATTGGAATAGGCACGAGTCTTCATTTATCTAAATATCAAAGTAAAGTCTTTTCTAAAATAATGTTTTTGTGCCAAGCATCAATATCTATGTATGTTTTATCATGTTATACAAGGATGTTGGAGCCATGGAAAAAATGGAAAGCGAAAGTGTTAGCCACCCAAATCCTCCCTTGAAACCAAACTTTGATTGTTATTATTTCCGCTTCAACTTCTAACAATGTAAGGTCTGTTTTTGGTCTTCTCCCTAATTTTAGGGTTTCACAATTTGGTTGTAATAGGACTAATAGATTTTTTTGGTTAATTAGTTAATAAGAAAATATAATATTCTTCATTTAGATAAATCGGCGTTGTTTTGTTTACAAGTTAAAGTAGGTTGTTTCCCAAACTATAGCTTCGCACATACATATGCCATCAGTCTAATAAATTTTTTTCTATATAAATGAAGGTAACTCCTTTCACTTATATAAAAAAAATTATTGGTATCTATACTTTGTCCCGTTGGTTTTTTTGCTTGCAACTAATAATTTCTTCCATGGTTTTTGTTAATCTTTTCATCTTTGTTGCCTTTTGGGGCTTGGTTGCATCTGATCCTGATCATCTCCAAGATTTTTGCGTTGCTGATAAAACCTCAAGTATGCCAACTAAGTTTTAGAACACATTCGTTTTCTTTGCTTTTCTTGAATTAATTTATTTTATCAGATATAATTATCTATTTTTTTTTATTTACTTGCAGGAATAAACGTGAATGGATACCCATGCAAGAACGCGGTCAATGTTACGGAAGTTGATTTTTTCTTCGGTGGTTTAGCCAATTCAGCAGTGATCAACAACTTAGTGGGATCTGTGATTACAGCAGCCAATGTTGAGAAAATTCCAGGGCTTAACACCCTTGGTGTCTCGCTCGTATTGACTATCAACCCGACGGCCTTAACCCACCCCACACCCGCGCGCCTCCGAAATCATCTTTGTTCTTGACGGCGAACTCGATGTGGGATTCATCACTACAGCAAACAAGTTGATCTCCAAATCCATAAAAAAAAAGGCGACATTTTTGTGTTCCCCGAGGGTTTGGTTCATTACCAAAAGAACAATGGTGTAAAACCAGCTTCCGTGATTTCAGGATTTAATAGTCAATTCTCCGGAACTCAATCAATTGCCATAACATTGTTTACTTCAACACCACTAGTGCCAGACCATGTGTTGACCAAGGGCTTCCAAATTGGAACCAAAGGAGTCAAGAAAATGAGAAACAAGCTTGCCCCTAAGAAAAATGAGACTCTTGGTCTGTATTAATTCTATATTTGTTTTCCAATGCCAAAGAAACTTTATGGTAGACACTAGAAATGAAGTTGGATAACAAATTATATATTAAGTTTTTATTTAAATATTTAAATGTATCTTTTTATAGACTTTACTTATTTAAATAAGTTAAAATTATCCATTGCGTTTTAGTTTGATTGGCATAGTTGTTATTATAATAACTTAGTGAACATGGGTTCAAACGCGCTTAAACACGTAATATTCTCCATTTTAAAGATCAGGGGTTATGAGTAATTTAAACATTATATAAAAAAGTAAAAATCAGAGGTGAAGCCAGAAAATTTTTTGAGGGGGGTTAGAATTAAGTTGTATATTTAGCAAAAGTGAAAATTTACCATTTTAATAGCTTATATCTTTATAATTTTTAAAGGGTTAAATCAATTTTTTCTCACTTTTGAGGGGGTCAAAGCGTAACTTTATTATATACTAATTTAAAATTTTAAAAATTATAAAAATACTAGAGATGAACATTTTCATTTTAGGGGGCTAGGCAGACTCCGCCCTTGGTCAAAATTAAAATTGACTAAACAATAGAACAAGTTAACTTTAAAATATATATTTTAATTAGTATGTTGAATTTGATTTGATATATTTCAATTAATTATTTTTTTAGGAGCTAACAAATATAGTATAAATTACATAATACATGTCAGCACAATGAATTGGATATTAGAATATATCGAACATGGGCAAAAATAAATCTGAATAAGACCCACACATGATCTAATTTAAACCCAAAATAAATTGATAGAAAACTCATATGTGACATTTATGCTTAGTGAGACTTGAATATGGGCATAAAAAAATTTATGGCACTTAAATTATTAAATTGAATTATTATTTTTATACAAGTGCAAGGAATAAGGGTCACATAGTTTGAATTCGTGTCCAACGGTTGTCTAATAAGAGTTTTAACCATCACTCGTTACAAATAAAAAAATATTCTCTTATTATTATTACTATCATTTACTTTAAATCACTCTTATTTATTCAAATCTAAATTCAAGAATATATTTTAATGTGCATCTAGTGAGAAAGAGGAATCGCATCTCGCAAATTATACATTTCAAATTGCAGATCGAGAAAAAAGTAGTTCTTGAGGAATGGACAAGACAAGATTGAGGAGGTGAAGGATTGGCTTTGATTTGAAGCCATGGGATGGTGTTTTACAAGTTGGACAAAGTGAAAATAGAAAGGAAGACAATTTGATCCTTTTCGACCTATCTTGCCCTCACTCAGAAGCAACTGCATGAGTAAGGATAGATGACATCAGAGGCGAATTTAGGGGGTTGGTATAGACCCCGGTTTTCTTTAAAATAAAAAATTATTATTTAAGTCTTCTATTTTTTTTTAAAATTTAAATTAATAAAAATAAAATTACACTTTAACCCCCTTAAAATTATAAAAATTTAATTTAATTCTTTAAAAATTATAAATATATAGATTATAAAAAATTAAAATTTTATTTCGCCCTTAAAAAATTATTCTAACTTCATCCCTAGATGAGACGAGATGAAGCGCCTTTAGTACTTCGTAAGTGATAATTAACCGTCTCATCCTCATTTTAACAGCCTTACTGTAGAGGTACAAAAGTGTTTGAGGAGTTAGTGTCCACGTTCAATGACAATATAATATTAATCCAATCTTTTAAAGAAAATGAGAGAGCTAAAATAAAGGGCTAAGTGGCTAACTGAAGGCGCAACAGTCGGGCCGGCGTGGAGTGGGTTTCATTGGGCGTGTAGAGCATGTCCAACAAATAGAAATCAGGGTTTGGACTGGGGTTGGTTTGGTTAATAAAACGTAACGTTTTAAGATTGCCCCTGCCTGACTGCCTGCCTGGGCTGGGTGGCGGTGGTAAGTGGTGAAAGGAGAGAAAAAGGTAATTTAAAACTCTAATCGGAGAAGGAAATCGTTAAGAGATTTGAAATGCTGAAGAAGAATAACAAGAATTTTAGGAAAAGAAGCATCCAAGAAGACGAAGGAGATGACCCCGCCTCCAAATCGGACGATGAAGAAGACAGACGGTAGTCCTTTTGCCCCCCCTTTTTCTTCTTTACAGTAAATTAGGGATTTTTTCTTTTTTGAATTTAAAGTTGGAAATAGAAAAAATAGATAAATAAAAAAAGGGATGAGCTGAAGAGAACCTCTGAATGTATTAGGTTGGCGTTAGAGGAAGTGAAATTCCTGCAGAAACAGAGGGAGAGGAAATCAGGAATACCTGCAATTCCTTCGGTGCAAACAGGAGGCATTGTCGCTAAAGTTACTGAAAAGGCCGAAGCTGATGGAGAAAAGGAGGAGCTTGTTCTTCAGGACACCTTCGCCCAAGAAACTGCCGTCCTGGTTGAGGATCCAAACATGTATGCATTTTTTTTTTACCCTTTGCCTTTTTTTGTGTTTCTTACAAGAAATCAGCTGATTTTTTTTCTCTTAAAGGAGGATTCTCGAATTGTTTATTTATTTATCTTTTATGTAATTGTTTTTGTAAACTTAGGATAAAATATGTAGAGCAAGAATTGGCGAAGAAAAGGGGAAGGAACATGGATCTGAAACATGAAGTTGAGAATGATTTAACACGAGCTGAAGATGAATTGTATAAAATTCCTGAGCATCTTAAAGTGAGTTCGTATTTCCATATCATTGGCAATCATATTTCGTTGTTGTTCTTATGAACTGTTTACATCTCATTTCTAGTTTTAGTGTCAGTTTATAGCTTTTGCTTCCAGTTTTTTCTAATCCCTTAGCTTTAAGCATTCTACTTTTTTTTCTCTTGTTTGAAGAATGTTACATGTTACATTTAACAAATTTATGTAACTTCATGGTCAATTCCTTGCAGGTGAAAAAACGGAATTCTGCAGAAAGTTCTACGCAATGGACTACCGGGATTGCCGAAGTTCAGCTCCCTATTGAGTATGCTTTTTACTAACCTTTCATTTTAAGAATTTAAGCTTCTGCAGGATCTTCCTGTCATGGGATCCTACTTTCTAATGTTTGTGCTTTATTTAGTTTTCTTGCATATAGGGAAAATTTAGCTTCCAGCATAGACCTTGTTTAGCTGCTAAGCAAACATGATATAATGTCTTAGACGAACTAAATGATGGCCAAAGTATGTCACCCATTTCTGTAATAGAGTAATCTATGTCATAATTCTAATTGTTCCTTTGGTTGCAGATACAAGTTAAGAAATATAGAGGAAACAGAGGCTGCCAAAAAGCTTCTACAGGAAAAACGGCTCATGGGACGGGCAAAATCAGAAGTTAGCATCCCATCAAGTTACAGTGCTGATTACTTCCAGCGAGGCAGGGATTATGCTGAAAAACTTAGAAGAGGTTGTTACGTTTTCTTTTTCATGATTTTAGTTTGATTGATTTTGCTCTGCAAATTACTTGCTAGTTTGAATCAGTTAGTTTTCTTCCCTTTATTGGTATGAATTGCAATTTTAAGACCGTTTGTTCCGGTTCTGTTTCTTTTTTGAAGTACGTCTTGTTCAGCAGTTAACCCCTTTTCGTTTGAAATTACAGAACATCCTGAGCTGTACAAGGACCGAGGTTCACAGGATGACAATGCTGGCTCCAAACCAACTGACGCAAGCAATGATGCTGCAGGAAGTAGGCAAGCTGCAACAGATCAGTTTATGCTAGAGCGCTTCCGAAAGCGAGAACGCCAACGAGTAATGCGGAGATAACACATTTACAAGAGCAGCATATCAAATTGGGCTTTCAAGCATCATGTCCTATGATTGGCTGCAATGCTACTTGTGCACCAAAATGTCCACTTGGCAACAAATGGTCAAGTTACTTTAGAAACTGTTGTTGTGACTGTTGTACTATCGTAAATTTTCATGATCACTGAGATGGAGTTCTGTCTAAGTACACTTAAATACCAGAAACCAAGTAGCAGAAACATATTTAGATGCTTTTTGAAAAATTTTCCCTAACATATAAATACTATCAATCTTTACAAGGAAGCAGACAGGATAATAATTGTAACTGTGTTACTGTTGAGCATAAGAGATGAATGGTCCAGCACGATACTTACGATGAATCGGAAGAAGATCGTTCTTTTTTCTACTAAAGTTTTTTTTTTTTGCAAGGGATGGGATTTAAATCTGGGTAAATTATAAAAGTAGTTACTTTTGTTTTGCCTTAGATTATATTTTAGTCTCTTGTGTTTAAAATGTTAAATTTTAGTCACTTACGTTATTGTTTTGTTACAAAGTGATTGCTCTACTGTTAAGTTCCGTTACTTCTTTAATGGTGGTCTTATGTGGCAGTTTAAATTAAATTTATTTAATTAAAAATTTATTTTCATTACAGCAACTGAACTGTAACACCCTTAACCCGTATTCGACACTGGAATAGGGTTGTGGAGCATTACCGAAAATTTCAGAACATTTTCAGATAATTCATGATATTTACTGATTATAGCGAAATTGTCCACTTGAGTCATAGTCACTAAATTATTTATATCTTGAGCTGCAGAACTCCAAATTAAGTTCTGCTAATTTTCCTTGAAACTAGACTCACATATCTCCTTATCATAAAATTTTCAGGATTTTTGGTTTAGCCAATAAGTACAGTTTATTCTTCAAAATCACCCCCGTTTCGCTGTCAGACAGTTCTGACCCCTCTTCACTAAAGATTAATTATTTCCTCATAAGAAAGTCGGATAATGTTCCCGTTTGCTTCTTTTGAAAATAGACTCATTAAGAATTTTAAGCATATAAATTTAAGCCCATAATTATTTTTCTTCAATTTATTATGATTTTCTAAAGTCAGAATAGGGGAACCCGAAATCATTCTGAACTTGTCTCACAAAAATTTAAATATCTCATGATATGAAATTCTTTTGATTACAACATTTCTTCTATGTAAAAATAGACTCAATAGGCTTTAATTCCATATTTTATTCAACCTCTAAGTCGATTTCCACAATTTTTGGTGATTTTTCAAAGTTGGACTACTGTTACTGTCCAAAACTGTTTTAGTGAAAAATGTTGATAACTAACAGCACGTTTGGTTGGAGGGAATGGAATAGCCATTCCCTCCTTATTCTTGGATGAACAGCTATGGCATAGTTTGGTTCACCGATTTCTTCATTCGGCGAATGGCTATTCCTTTATTATTCGTCTAATTTACTGAATCATCATTCGGCGAAGGGAGTTAAGAATAGCCCATTCAACGACGGATGTAATAGCAAAAATTTTCCCTCAGACAATTTTACCCTGTGTTTCTTCACCCCTCGACCGTCAATTTGGTCGTTGTTGTAAAAGTGCTGCTCCCTCGATTCCGTCACTGTGAACCGTAGATTTATCTCCGACTCGTTCCCCAACTCCGCAGCCTCCTTTCCTTTGTGAGAACTCTGTAAGTTCATCTTCTTCCCCTTCTTGTTTTATAATTTCAATTATGTTTGTATTATTGGTTCCATTTTTCCTCTTTCTTTTTGATTTTTTTCAATTATTATTGAGAAATCTAGTTCAGTAATTATTTTTCCATAATTTTCTTGAATTTTGAAGAAAAATGGAATTTTTTTAGTTGCGCAGTCTTGAATTTTTTTTTCAACTATCACTATCGCGTCTTATACTGTTCATTGTTGTCATGCTCACAAGGGTCTTATGGCTGTGTTTTCTTCTTTTCTTCTGCAGAGCCATTATTATAGGTCTCCTGAAGTTCTTCTTGGGTATCAGTATCCTTTTGACATGGATTTATAGCATTAATTCATTTCTATCACTTGATCTTGCTTACCGCTTTTGTCTTTTGGTGGATCATGGTGTTGTTTCTTTCCTTGTAGTATCTCTTCTCATCTTCAATGACTTGCGGAACTGTAACTTTGGTGGAATGAACATCAGCAGAACTTATTTGACATAACCAATCCTCAGGTTTTAAATGAACCTTTGGAGTTCAGGTTATTTATCATGTGAATCATCAGGGCTTATGTTCATTATGGGTGCGAAAATTTATCCTGACCTTTTATATAGCTCTGAATTTGTTGAAGGTGTTCTCTGTTGATATAACAACTTACTACTGCAATTTTTGTTTTATTCACTGTATTAAATAATCTTTTATTAATACTGACCTTAATAAGATCCTTTTTTCTTTCATCTCAACCTGTTTCAGGGTTTGTATCTGTTGTTTGATCTATTATAAGTATAACATAAGGTAGGAAGGGCATAAAATATCAAACATTAAACCTCAAGTAGATTGTTGAAAATGTTGGTTTAGGCTTGTCTGCCTTTGTCATTGTTTTACCGTTGATGAACTGGAAAGAAACGAGATAAAGGTAATGTAGGACCAAATTTATGCCCGGGACCAATAAGCAGAGGCCAGAACACCAACCATCCAATTAACACCCACTAAACTGACCACTAACTCCTAAATTACCCCACTAACTCCATCACCCCACTAAGCCACCCCACTAACTCCATCACCCCACTAAGCTACCCCACTAACTCCATTACCCTACTTGCCATCATGGAAGGAGGCAATCAGTTGTAAAATTTGGCTATAAAAGCCATTCAAAACTATTGTACAGGGGAGGTTGGTTTTTGGAGATTAATCAAAGATCAAAGCAAAAGAGGTTTTTTTGTCTATTCTCGTTTTAAGTTCTTTATTTGTCTATTTTTTCATTTCAATTTTATTTTTTTTATACGAAAGTAAAAATAAAGGGAAGAAGCTTACCCATTTTAAAATTACCGAAAAAAAGTTTTTTTTAGGTTCGATCATTGTACGGTGATGCGCTACAATGCTCATGGGGTCCTGGATCGGAGCAAGGTCTGATGATGGCCTGATTTTAGATGGGAGGGGGAGAGTGTTATTATTATTATTTTATTTATTTTATTTCTGTTACTATTATTTTATATATATTTATTACCATTATTTATTTATTATTATTATTAGTAACATATTGTTATTTTTATTATTTTTATTTTTATTATTATAATGGCACTATATTAACTAGTTTTGTACTGCTATTACTACTATTATTATATTTTCATTCTATTTATTTATTTACCTAAAAACCTTATATACCTTTATTTTATTTTATCATTTATTTATAACTTCTTATACAATATTTTTTTTCCCTATATTAGTATTATTTTATATTATTTTTATTAATATATTATTATTATTGTCTTCTATTTTGTTGTTGTTATATTATTTTAATTGTTATTACTATGTTTATGGTTACGGTTAGCATTATTCTCATATTATTATTTTCATGTTGTCTATTATCATCATTTTTGAAAAAATCTATGTCCTTAATTCATCTATCTATTGATTTTCTCTCAAAATTTTTCAAAATAAAAGCAATGTTCGGTATTTAAAGAATTCAAGAATCGTGCCTAACGTCTTCGGTTTCGCTTTCTTTGTTTGTTTTGAATATTCGAATATCCTCTTAAGGCTAAAACGCACGCTTTTAAAGGCAAGCTCACAATTGAGGGTCAAAATGTTGTGTCCTAACGCATCGATGTAATGTTTTACCTTGAGGTGAGATGGTCTTTAATACACATTTGACTTACCTAAATGTTTTAAAAGCCAATAAAAGGAGGATCTCGTTTTGAACTCTGTTCGAATATTTAATTTTCAACATTAAGACACTAAATAATCAATCAAGTACCAATTTTGGGCGTGTCAAGGGTGCTAATCCTTCCTTGTACATAACTGACTCCCGAACCGGTTTTCTATTTTTGTAGACCAAAATCGTCGTTTTGAAAATTTTATTTATTTATTAAAAATGACCGTGTTTTGAGGTGATCCAATCACACTCTATTAAAAATGATTGGTGGCGACTCCCAACTTTTTGTTTTCAAAAGTCGATTTCCCGTTTTCAAAAAAATGGTTTCGACAGGTAGGTTTGCACTCATTGTAATATCTCAGATTATCTTTAAGGTATTTAACTCTTTTTTCCTGGATGATATGGAACTCTATCTAAATTGGCAAAATAACTTATTTGCTTGAGTATCTGCAGTATAACTAAGATCTTTCTATTTCTATGTGAAGTTGATATCTTTCAAATAATGATATAGAATATTTGGTCTTATTTTCTATCGCTGTTTTCTTTAACAAGTTGTAACCTATATAACTTTTTATTTATCACATCTTTTAGTCTTTGGAAGTAATATTAGAAAACACTCATTCTAAAAGGTGTTCTGTGGTTGCGATTTGTTATTATATTTGATGATTCAGTACCTTGATTTTGATTTCAATGTCTTCTGTTATGATTGTTTTAGTTTGAACCTTGATCCTTGTTCAGATATACAATGAGATATTGACATGTGGTCCTTTGGTCGCATAGTTGCTTAACTCTTTTTAGGGCTACCGTTATTCCTGTGTGCTTCGAATTTGATCTTCTAAGGCGAATGATTGAAATACTTGGGTATGCCTCTTGCTTTGGTGGATGCATTTTGGCTAACAATTTCACGCTATTCTAGGCATCGCTTTTTAATTGATTTAGGAATAGATATTTCTTTGGTAGGTTTGATAGGAGGATAATCAAGTCTCTCTCTTTCTCTCTCTATATCTCAGAGTCCCCTTTGGGGTTCTAAGATTGACCACCCGTGATCACATTAAACAATTTGGTTCATAATTATTTTTCCATAATTTTCTTGAATTTTGAAGAAAAATGGAATTTTTTAGTTGCAAAGATCGCAATTGTGGATAGGGTTAGAAATTGTAGATTTTGGTATTGGGACCTTTTTCATTAACCAACTGGTTAAATCCAGATGATAGAACTGGTATGTTTGTATTATTGGTGTTTGCTGCCATGGATACAATCTTGGTTTTTGTCTTGTGACATCTTTGTTTTCCTTATACAGGTAAAGACTACAGTGTCTCGATTTCAAATGGGAAATGGTGCTTTTTTGGAGCTAGTTATATCCAGTAAATTGTATGAAGCCATATTATATTTGTTGAATTGAGCAGAGATGAAGAACTTAGTAGAATAGACAAGTTATTGGATTTTTAGTACCTAGAAAATTGACTTTTATGCTTAGATCCAGTATAACATGGATCTATGCACTGCTATGGTTTGTCTTCCTTGTCATTGTTTCATTTAAAATATGCACTGCAAATTTGTTCCTAAATATGCCATTAAGGTCTATTTGGTATGAACAAAAGAGCTGAAGTAGCTTTAAAAAAAGGAAGAAAGGTCTCTTGATTCTCTCAAGCATTTTACTAAATTCATGCTGGATTAAATACAAATGATTATTGATATTCATTGTGACATCCACCCCATGTCCTCCAAAGGAATTAACCACATTCTTTATGCATATCTACGGAGCACAATGAAACAGCAACAATAATTGGTCAATATTATCCTTCTCTAAGCTTTTTTAATGCCTTGTCTCCATCTTTGTTTTTGTTGGCTTTGTTTAATGTCTATTTTTCATAGAGAAGAAATTAGATTCTCTTTTCTTGCATCATCTGACACTGCTTTATTTGGTTGGTGATTTGAACAATTTGGCATGGATTTGAAGTTGGAGCAGTTCATTAGATAGTGTGAAATAGAAGCACATTGATCATAATAGAAAAGAATTGGAGTTCAAATAGAATCCTTTAATACTGCAAGTTTCTATCGCGTGTTGCATTGATGCAAATGTTGAATAGGACAAAGTAGGAAATGCAAAATTGGATCAATTCCTTTTATTGAAACATATAAAATTACATAAACAAGACTGGTGTATCGAATCGGCTACCTGTCCAAGAAAGAAAATGGCTTTTTGTCAGGTCGTAAGAGGTGTGCTTTTTTTTTATTATTTTGCATTCTTTTGTTTTGTTTTCTAAGTATTCGTTTTGGGTACTTTAGAAGCTTGCCGTAGATTTTTCACTCTTGTTAAAGAATACAGGAGATGCTCATTTTGCTATACTGTTTGCAGGTATTCCTAGAATGTGATTTCCTTATCTGTTCATAATTTGCAGAATTTATGAAGTTGAACTCGAAAAATCAGAAACTTGCAAGAGGTTGTGAAAGATGGGAGCGTTCAGTTCAAAACATCAACAGATAAGTTCTTAAAATCAAATTTTAGGTTTCATGATGGGATCATATTGAACTGGGAAATGTAATCGCTTGAGCATTTGTATCATTTGGGATAGCTTCTGCACAGTTTTATTATGGCTGAAATTTGCTATTATTTGGCATCACTTCATGTATCTGTTCTTTTGTCAAGCCTAATAGAAGTTTTTGGTCAGCTGGCACTGCAAACTTCTTGTTATCATGTTATTATAAAGGATAAAATAAATTATAAAAATATGTTTTCTATTAAAATTGACTATTAAAATAAAATGTTATTAGAGGATTATCATAGCGTATGTTAAACTTATTTTTTTATATTGGCGATTGTGACTTAAGAGAACATGTGAGAGGTTAGATTAAAGCAAATATATTAGGCATTGAAATATTCATAATAATAATTTTATATTAAAATTATTATTAAAAATTATATTAATAATGTTATTAAATTATATATTATTTTATTAAATTGTATTTAATAATAATTATGTTAAAATATGATTAAATTATTTATTTTTATTTTTATTAAAAAATATTTAACAATAATCTTATTAAAATTTAATAACAATAATCATCTATCAACAAAAATTCTGTTAAGGGTATTTTGGTCATTTTAGCCTTTTTTCTTATGTTCTTACAACATCATTCCATTCAACCAAACACAAGAATTCTATTACAGCTCTACTCCATTCCATTCAACCAAACAGTTGAATTACTGATTACAGCTCTATTCCATTACAGCTCTATTCAATTACAGCTCTATTCAATTACAACCCTATTCCATTACAGTGAACCAAACGTAACGTAAGTTTATAACACATTCACTTCCTTTCAATTAAACCCTATACATGCCATATAAACCTTAAGATGGATAATAAAATTTACCGAAATAATCTAGATAGTGTGCCCTGATGTGTTGATCCGATCCACCAATTTCACGTCAATCTACAAAGAACATTTAACACACAAGAGTAAGCTTATGAAAGCTTAGTAAGCTCATAGGCATAGAAAAATAAATCTTACCGAGCATTGCACATAATCATATAACATTTAATTTCACTAAATCCTCCTGTAAATCACAAAATCATTAATAAACTGATTTCAATGTATTCACCAATTCTTGATCTTTTGGGCCCATTTCTCATTTACTTTCATAGTCAAATTAGGGAACGATTATCGAATTGAGTACTTCGTTATCACAATGCCATAGTAAAACTATAGTCTTGCACATAGTCACATATTACACACCGAAGCCATCGCCCCGCCATGGTATTACACGGATCACATATCACACTAATGCCATATCCCAGATATGGTCTTATACAATAGCACATATCACACCAATTCCATATGCCAAATATGGTTTTATATGGAAGCACATAATCACATCTCTCTGATGCCATAGCCCAGCTATGGTCTTATACGGAAGTTACATGATCACATCACACTGATGCCATAGCTCAGCTATGGTCTTATACGGAAATCACATATCACATGTTGCCATGGTTCAACCATGGTCTTTTCCGTCAATTCGTCTTAGCCACTAAACTAAAGTACTCAAATCCGTTGTTCCACTTAATTTGTACTTTTATTCAAATATCATTTTACAACTATCACAATTTAATGACATTCATATGCAATAATATACTATATCATTCATGAAATTTTCATATCAAAACATTAAATTTAGCCATATGAACTTACCTGGGCAAATTCGCAAAAGTCATACAAGTTCAGGGACTAATCGACTATTTTTTCTTTTCCACGATTCACTTCAGATTCTTGATCTATAATTGTAAAATCATTCATTTATTAGCATTCATTTCAATTTTACTCTAATTCACAGTTTATACCATTTAATTCCCAAAATTACACTTTTCCCCCAAATTTTACAATTTTTACAATTTAGTCCCTGCTCAGTTAACCCATCAATTGAGCTAATTTTTCTCAATTAACACTTTATTTATTCATTATAAGCTACTAAAAAACCTTTGAAAATCATAATTTCAGCACCAAATCTTAATTCACAATTTTTTCGCAATTAGGTCCTAAAATCAATTTCTATCAAAATTACTTAATAAAATCATCATATAATTCCATAATAATTCACCATAATCATACATCACTTATTCATGGTAACTTTTAAAGTCACCCATAAAATCAAAAACTAATGAATTAGATAGTTGGACCTAATTGTAAAAGTCACAAAAACTTAAAAATTACTAAGAAAAGTAAAAATTGAACTCAAATATGTCAAAATATGAAAAAACATCAATTCTAGACCTCCCATGGCGTTTTTTCTGAAGAAAAATGATGATATCTCTAGATTTTTCGATTTTGTCTTTATTTTATATGTTTAATTTGCAAAATTTCCAAATTTGCCCTTGTTTCTCCTTGTCTTTTTGCCGATTTTCTTTCCCAAACCATCCAGCCCATATAATCTGGGTCTAATTGCCTTTTAAATCTCTCCTTATTAGTTACTTAAGCTATTTAATCACTTTACCAAATTTTACACTATTTTCAATTTAGTCCTTTTTAATTAATTGACTAAACAAACGTTAAAATTTTCTAACGAAACTTTAATACTAACTTAATAACACTCCGTAAATATTTATAAAAATATTTATGGCTTGGTTTATGAATTCGAGGTCTGGATACCTCATTTTCAACCTAATTTACCTAATTAATTCTTTTAAATCACAAAATTTACTAATTTAAAAAAATAATTCTATAATCACACTTGAATCATAGGTATTAATTTATTAAATTTTCAACTCACTCGTCGGATTTAGTTATCTCGAATCACTGTTTCTGACACCACTGAAAATTAGGCTATTACATGAACATCCAAGTTAGCATTTAAAACTTATTTGGATTGCCATGCAGGATTGAAATTAGGAGGTAACAGAGTTTAACGGTAGAGTGGTCATTTCGTAACAAAACGATAATGTAAGTAACTAAAACGTAACATTTCAAATATAAGTGACTAAAATGTAATCTGAGACAAACAAAAGTGGTTATTTTTGTAGTTTACCCTTTAAATTTTAACCTTTTTAGTTATATAGGATAAAAGTTGATTCCATTACACTACATTTAAGGTGTGTTAAGGTGTGTTTAGCATTACTTTTCAAAGGTATTTTGGGGGTTAAAAGCGGTTTTGAAGCCATAAGTGATGTGTTTAGTATTACTTCTAAGAAGCATTTTAAGATAAAAACGTTCATAGACAAATAATTTTTTGAGAGAAAAAGTGCTTCTCCCAAGTTAAAAAATTTGCCTAAAAGCACTTTTTTGAGAAGTTGAAAATTTTAACTTCTTCCAAAAATGTTTTATTATTATTATTATCTAAAAGCACTTTTGAAAAGTATTCCTAAACTAGGCCTTAATACTATTAAAATGAAAGTACAATTAAAGTTGAATTTTCAAATTTTAGTTTATATTTCAAATGAAAAATTCAGTTGAACTGTGGATTGTAAGATTAAATTGGTTTGACCTTCACATTGTTTTATTGTTTATTGATTTGTATTTTATGGCAAAAATAGTTATGTTTAAAATTTCAATTTATATCCTTGAACAACCATTTGCTTCATACCTTTTATTAAACAAAAATACAAAACATAATTGGAAATTTGGAAGATTCATTGCATACTTGCATTTATGAATACCATTACAATAAAGCAGCCACTAGTCGGCTAATATATTTTATAAAATAAGTCACTTGCCGGGCTTCATTGCAAAACGCTGAGCCACAGCCTAAGTGATGACACTTTATGATACAACTTTGAAGTAAATGAAAACAAAGTAAAAACAAAATACATAAATACATGTGAGATGATATGCAGAGTTCTAAATCTGAGCATTGGTTTTAAAAGACTGACCAAATTGCCAATTGGAAGGCACCACATTAAGAGCATATCGAATCCTGCCATTACTAGCTTGAATCCTGAAAGATAAGCTCTGACCATTTAGATAGCTTAAGCTCTGCCAATTGGCACCCCAGTTCCTGGACATGCTTTCCCATTTATTGGTTTTGGATCCCTTTATCCATACCCTGGAAATCTCTCCAGAACCTCCAACATTCGATATGAGCACTAGCTCAAAATAATTCCTTCCATTGATGGTGAATCTCATGCCTCCCTTTCTCCTGCACGTAACCCTGGCAAAACACAAAGCAAATTACTCGGAGATACTCTTAAGCCATTTTTCACCACCATTGCTTACACATTCAAGTTTTTTATGGAAGAAACAATGGACATACCTCCTGTAGAGGACTGGTACAATTCCAGCCCTGTATTTAGCTATGGTCTCGAATGCAGGTTGAGACATGTCGAAGTGTTGTCGGGGTGGATTACACCAACCCCCATTATCACTCGGGAGTGCATAGTTGGGAGGGCAGAAGTTGGTGGCAGTGATGGTAATGTATTTACCCTTGAGACACCATTGAGGCACCTGTCTTGCATCACAAGTTATCTGATAGCACCCTCCGCATGCTTTGCCATCATTAAACAAAGCAGTGCTGAGTGCAGCTGTGTTTGTTCCATAACCATCTGTATAGAGATTGCCATAACCACAAGCTCCACCTGCAAAACCAACATGTTTATCTAAGTCATTCAATGAGAAGAACAAAAAATAAGAAAGAGAATTAAAAAGAAAAAAAAGAAAGAAAAACTTACCCATAGTTCCAGAAGCATCACTTCCACCATAGAATGTTGCATGTGCCGAAAGCCAAGTATGAGCTGCATCTGCTACATGAAATTTGGGGGAAAAGTATAAGCCCACAATGAGTACGGCAGAAGTGAACAGATAGGCACTGTCCATCGAGTTTCTCTTCCTCTAAAAACAATGGAAATTTTCTTTTCTTTTTATGCTAGAGAATGTGAGCTAAGGATGAATTTGATACCGCAGATGTATTTCGCCTAGATATTTATAACCAGTAATAGACCCTGGGGTAGCTGATATAAAATTATTAAGTATTAAGCCATGACTGCAAATTGGTTGACTAAATTAAGGCATTTCCATGATCCATATTCCTATAATGATAGAATAAATTACCGTAATTCATGATCTCATATGGAAATGCTGTTTTTTATATTCAAACCCATGTGATGGTTGTTATAAACTTTGGAACTTCAGTTGTTTGGTTTTCTTTTTATGCCCGTCGTCAATCTATAACCCACAATAACATAGTTTCAGAAATGAATACAACTAAGTCCTTTTGTACTTGTAATTTTTTAAAAAAAAAAACCGAAAAAAATATATATTTAGCTTCCAAAGTTCTCTTATGGTTAGTAGCAATAAGAAAAGTCAATTCACACTTGCATCAAATCAAGCTCTAGTTGTTTCCACTAAATTTGTTTGTAGGAGAAAAGACGGTGGTGGGGGTACTTCTGTAAATCCATTGCATTATAGTATCCGTGGTACGTTATTGTACAGTTAAGCTGCAAATTGTCAAGCAGGCAATATAAAATTAGAGGGGAGAGCTAAATAGTTTGTAGGCAGAAACTTATGCTTTGGACTTGGAATCTAAATCTTAATTTCCGCAACTATGACTTTCAGACAACAAATGGATAGCAACTGCCACTAGAAAATCAAAGTCAGCTCCCCTTAAAACCCCATAATTAGACAGGTTTCGCTTGCAGCAGTTACATTACATGCAACCACCATGTATCTGCAAGCCTTGGTGCCTTTCTTAAGAAGAAAAGAAAAAAAAAATGATTCTTTGGTTGATAAGTAGAACCATATATCATGGCATATCTTAAGGGGGGCGCACCTATAAATCACATGGGTGATGCCATCTTTCCATTCAACTTTCCTTACCCAAGTAACGCAACCCCCATTGCTCACACATGATTTCATGTTCTTGTATTCCATTGGTAATGGAAATTATATTTTATTTGCAGCTTTTTAAAATAATGGTGATGGCTTGAAGGTCAAGAAATATGTGTACTTTCTAAGGTGGAAAAGGCTTGAGAGAAAACGTACAGTACTAACAAATCAGGTACAGATTCGACTGATAACAGGGTTGGGGGTTATCTCTAAATCCAAATCCCCTTCCCGGATGATATTAATCAAATAACATGATTGTGGTTTAGGTTTTACTTTCTATGGCAAGCAACCAGTTGAATCTTTCAAATACATTCCCTACTTGGAATTCAAAATGATGGTCAAATGTGATCAACGGTGTTAATTAAAGCTATCCTTTCCTTTCCAATGAAGGTTAAAAAGACTGCTGATAAATGCTTTGATAATTAGCCATGGAAAGTGTATGAATGTATGTAAAGAAGCAAAACTAAATTTCCACTTCCCTCTCAATGCATAATTGTCTATATAAACTATGGATTACTCGAAGTTGCAACAATGGATGTAGAGAGAACATTAGGCTCAAGCAAAATTCATCCCGACTATACTAAGGGTGCAATTTATCATATCATGGAATCCGCTAAGAACCAAGTCCTAGACCCACATATCTTGTCTTTCTGTCAATATTTTTATAGACTTTATACATAATAAGTCTATATTATATAAATTTTGACACATTAATTTAATCATATCGTGTCTAATATTATCAAGTCTATTGAGTTCCGTACGATTTACTCAATAAAAAGAGTTGAGTAATAATATTAAGTACTGAAAAAGAGCTAGCTTGTAAACGATTTCCTAGTATAAACAATGCTGGTTTAACCAGACCAATTGGAATTGAAATCCAAAATGGATATCATATGTCAGGAATGTGAAGTAAGAAAGGAGCATTGCTCAACAGAGTTCCACTAGCCTCCTCATACGATGCATTTACCAACCTTGGTTCCACAATCTCTTGCTGCCATTTCTCCTTCAGTTCTTTATGCATCCTAAAATTAACAAACAAAAACACACATATAAAAATAAAGCCTACTTCTCCCCCATATTTAAATATCCGAATTCATAAACAATAATTGTAGGATCTTACATAAGCAGCCACTCTTTAAAATACTACCATCAGCAGCAGCATATATAAAATCGAAAGGACTCTGACAGATAATTGAGTTCAATATCATTTACAACCATCCGATATAGCTCGATTGAAAGAAAATCAATGAGGCTTCATGCTTCCATTTTTCCATCTTAATATACCTCATCATGAAAAAAAATGAAATGTTCATCATTAACGAAATTAATTGTCTTAAATCATGTGGAAAATTTAAGATTTATAGGAGTGGTGTTGTTACATGTAAAATTACATGTGTGGTATGTTTGGTAACTAGTAGGTTACATTGTATCGAGTGTAATTGGAATGTCTAATTTACACTTTTTAATTCTTAAGAGTTATACATGTAAATTATAAATAATTACTCTTAAATCCAATTCACCTATTACTTTCTAAACACATCTCTACATTTTTCAGAAGTTATTTTTATATAATATTAGTAATATTTTAATTTGTAACATATATATATATTTAAAATATAAATTTATGTTATTTTATTAATTTTATTTAAATAATAAAATTTTATTGACAAGAAAATTTTCATACATTTTTTCACATACTAAACATTTAACTAAATTATATAGTATTTATTATTAATTATTTATACTTGGCCAATCAATTAATGATGAGGGGTATGTTTAAGGTTAGAGAGAGAATAGTTCAACAAATATGAAATATTAAAGTAATTAGATAAAACTCTGTTAGACTTGCTTATGGTTCGGGTCACCCGGCCCGTAGGCCAGCCTAAAAATTTAAAGGGTTTAGGCAAAAATATAGGCCCGAAAAATAGGTTTAGACAGAAAAATAAGGTCTATTTAAAAAACGGGTTGGGCCTCGGGTAAGACATTTTTGGCTTGGGCTCGACTCGAATTCACAAAAGGACAAAAAAAAAGATTTTTTTTGTTGTTTTCTCCCTATTTTGCTACTATTTCACTGTTATGTTACTATTATTTTGTTGTTGTTGTTTGGATATTGTATAACACTTGTTTTATTGTTAATTTTGTTATTATTTTAGAGGCATTTGCTTGTTAAGTTGCATCTATCTTAGTGTTATTTAAGTATACATATTTTTTAAAATTTATTTTCAATTTGTTGGGAAATATTTATTTTAATGTTTTTAGTAATTTTGATTTATTATATATATTTAAAAATAATATAAAAAATAATATGGGTGGGCTGAGCTCGATTTTTAGCATTTTTATCTAGGCCGGGCTTGGGCAAAATTTGAGGCACTTTTTTAGGGCTAGGGTGGGCCTAGCAAATAGGCCTAAATTATTGGTTGGGCTTGACCCGGCCCATGAGCACCTCTAAACTCCATATGATTCTTATTTTTATTGTTAATAATTGTATTAATAATTGTATTATTGACTACCTTTCTAAACTAACATATTACATAAGATGATTTGAGTTTTTTAAAAGTTTTGTTACTTGTTCAAAGTTTATATCTTCTCAAGCATTATTGATAATTTTTATAATAATAAATATTATTTTTTAAATTTAAACTATATAATTGTATAATTACAATTTATAGTACCAAATATGATATAAGAATGACAACATAATTACATTCCGTCAACTAAACGCGTTTTAAGAATTAGAATTCCTTATAATTACAAAATGGTATAATTACTACCCTAATAATTATAATTTCATTAAATTACTCTATTATGTCCAAATACACCCTCAATATTTAAAAATATAACATTTTTCAACTTAATATTTAAATATTTTTTAGTTCAAATTAATTAACACAATTAAGAGGTATTGATGTGACACTCTAAAAAATATTATAAAAAAAAATTCAGTTCTATAAAAGAATATAAATAAAATATGTGTATTTGAAATGAAGATATTATTCACATAAATGTAAAATCATATGAAGATTGCGTCACCTTCCCCAAGCAAACCGCTGGTAGGAGTAAACGATTATGGCATGTGATAAAAAAAGTTTTTTCAAAGACAACTTAAAATAACACATCATAACCATAAGTTATGGTGTGATGGCTGTTTACATCATATCTTAATCATAAGGTTGCGGGTTTAATCTCTACCTATGATAATGTAGCACATTTCATGATTATTCATTAAATTTTTTTTTGTAGAGTACTCGAAGTGAGAGAATTAATCACTACTAAAGGAATTTCAAGCGCTCAAAATTTTTTGTAATTGAGTCCCATATTTTGCTTGAGGATGTGCTTGGTGTCTAGACAAAGAGCTAAAAGGAGAAGATCAATTGCTTCTTATTCACTAAACAATAACAAATAGTTAAATTCTTAAATTAGCAAAAAATTAAAATAAATTAAAAAGGAGTAGATGAATTTGATTGTAGGTTCTATTAAAGTTCATTTTAACAATAATAGTATAATAACGTTTACTTTTTTATATCTTTTTGAAAATTTATACCATTTTTAAAGTGTTAAAATAAACTAATCTGAGAAAAAATGTTTGAGGACCAAACTTAGAACATTGTACAGTTAAAGGACTTAAATGTAGCTTTATCCCTTTGTTTCATTCGTATTTTCTCGGGTCAAAATCAATTGGGTAGGCTGAGTTGAAATGGGTTTTAAGTTGGGTTCAGTGGCAAAGAGATCCTGGCCCGGTCCCTTATTCATCGTTGAGCGTGGATTTTTAAAGTATTTTTTGGATAAATAATAAATTTCATTAACCTTGTTTTTAGATAATCATAAATTTTAATCAATCTGATCACAGTAAGATGCAAAATATGCTGCAAACAGGGGTCAAAGTAGAAGGCAGCTTTCTCCTTAAAAATATAAAATTATATTTTAACCTTTTAAAACTTCATAATTTTATCTATAGAACAATTTTTTTACTAGTCCCTCCATGTTACAAAATTTACAAATCCCAAATAAATTGTTTGAATATTTAAACTCTATTTATAAAATTAAATTTTTAGTACAAAAATTTCACTATTACAATATTTAATTTAATTGTTACTACTATTTTTAATCCCACCAAAATTAATTTGAAAACTTAATTGTGGTGAGCTTAAACACTTTTTTTAAAGACAAACTCATATCAAAGGAGCAGCACGTTTAGAGTCTTTTAACTGTACGAGGTTTACTCTTTCACCGGAGGTTGAAGCTCCGGTGGATAAATTGCTTTCTTATTGGAGAGCATTTTTATAATTTTGGCCTTTTCTTTTCTTTTTTCTTGTTAAATGTTTTTTTATTTAAAATTAAATTAATTTTTAATTTATATAATTAATAATTAATAATTTTACTACATTATAAATTAATATAGTCTATTGTTATAATTAATGTGATCAATTAAAACAAGTAACCACATAAATAAATACAAAATACAAAAAAAAATGTTTTATTTATTTTTATGTTATTAATTTATAATTTAATGTAAAATATAATTTTAATTATAGATTATATAAACTTTTTAATATGATAAAATATCTTTAATAATCTTTTTTATTCTCACTTCACCTTACAATTTTATTTAAATTCTAACACTCATAATTAATTAAATATTTAATTTCATTACTACAACATCTAATTTCATCACCATCTGACATAATTATCCAAAGGAAGTCTCAATCTTGGTATTTACATATAAAAACTTGACCTTGGTGGAAAACTAAAAGGAAAAAAAGAGAGAAGGAGAATGAAGGGTTATTATAGGTGACGTGAGGGAGTTATGGGCAGCAGCCGAAAGTAACTGATAAGGTCCAATTGTGCTTTAAAACAAAAACAAACTTAGGGTTGCAAATGCAATCCTCGATCCTAGTAGATTAGCAAGCAACTACCCAGTTTGTTAGTAAATGGACCACATTTATAATTTATGAGTACCAATACTAGCATATAAAATATATCTCCTTTGCTTAGCTTTTTACTTCATTAATCAATCACATTCAACGTCTACATCATCATTATTCATCCTCATCACTTTCGCCCATGCCCCCCTGTGTCAAAACTTGTTTTATCTTGCGTGTCAAAAAGAAAATTAGACAATTAATCCATATCAATAATATTTGTCATATCGTGCTTTATTATTAATCTTAATGAAGGATATTAATAAAATGGTTCACTCAAAAAATCGAGAGATGCAAGGTGATATTGAAGTGGAAAAAGGAGGAGAAGAGATTGAAGGGAGAGAGTCTTGGCTAAAGGAGTGTAGGTTAGTCGTGCTATAACAATCTTTTGTCACGGAGTTTGAAGAAGGATTTAAGAAATATAGTCATAGACTACATATCTTCTCATGGTGCGTCTCTTTTAAATTAATCATATAACTTAATGTGATAGAATTGCATAGTATATTAATAACATGTGATAATTATTTTATTGGATAATTAAACTTGACGTGATATGAGGCGAGGTTATCTCTTTATATGGATAATTGATATGGCATGTATATGATTATTATTTCTCTTTTTTAAATGTTTACCTAAAATAATGAGCCCAATTTTTAAAAATCTTGTTAATAATATGATCGAAAATGAGAGTGAAATCAAAATTTACAGCAAATGACAAATCCCATATCCTTGCACTTATTCTTCCATGAAGAATAAAACTTTGGGTGGTTAATTAAGATACGTAATTGGAAAGTGGATATTGATAGCCAACATTCATGTGATTTCTTTTCAAAATTAAGCTCATAGCGTAGCCTATAAAATAAGTTTTTGAGCTTTTATATTTATTTTAGAACATCATATATATTAAAATTAATTGAGTACTACAAAAAGAAAGGGACGGAAATTTGAATGCTAGACATTGACAATTCAGTAGAGGTAATAATTGATAAATTCATCATCTAATTTATGATTGATCTAAATTTTATATATAGCCGTTTTCATTTTTATTTTATTGATAAGCATGTAACATATCGTTATCGTAAATATTACTCCAATTCTATGCATTCATCTCAGAGGGCTAATATCTATAATTAATAGTTAATATAACTATTATTTATAGATAAAAGTCATAAAATATGCACGATTATTGATCAAAATTACGTGACCAAAAGTAGGAATAGCTAATTATTTTTATCATTTTCTAAAATTCAATTTTAAAATATTAAGTTAAATTTTTATTTATTTAAATTAAAAGACTTAAATATCCCTCTCAATATTTTTTAATTTAAACTTTTATTTTAGTATGAATTGATACAGATTAATATATCTATGTTATTAAAACTATATTGCCGAAAAATATTAATTCAACTTAAAATTAATTTAAAATTATAATTAAATTGAAGATATAGATTAATTTGAAATAAGTTATTAGACACATATATTGATAGAATAATATTTTAAGATTAATTCATATTAATTAAATTTTTTTTTTGAAGATGTTACATTTGCTTATTCACACGCTTTTATAAGATGGTTGCTTGACCAAATAATTGAGGCATCTAATTCTAGTTATTCTTTTGGTGGCATCTGTCATTCATTTATTATGTATGAGTTTATAGTCAGTTACTTATTATTGAAGAAAAACCCTACCAAAATGCCATAAAGCCAACCTCTCTTGCACGAAATGTCAATATTGAAGTGAACGTTCATTCTTATAATTTTTCTCCTAGAGCCATGCAAACTCAATTTTAGAAGTGGATTTAGTCTTAATTAAATAACATCATTATAATTGTAATTTTAAACAGAATTTTGAAGTATAAATAGAAGTAGACATTATATTAAAAAAATTCAATGTAAACTTTAAAATTATTATTTATTATTAAATATATTTATTTTTTTAAAAATCTTTATATTTTTTAATCTATAAATGGAATAAAATTATTAATATAGTAGGCCATCAAATATCATTTACATTGCCAAGTTTTACATTTGTACTCTCTCTGTTCAATGTATTTGTACTTTTATACGTGTCTAGTTTTAACCCATGGGCGTTCATGAAGCGCATTATATATTTTAGATAATCGTTATAAAAATATTAAAACAAATATAATTGATATTGATAATATTTAATAATAAATTTACGAACCGTTTCATATTAGAATAATTCTATCTTTATTTCCAAATGCAAAAATGTTATATCATTTCAAGGATTAATATATAATATATTTAAATAATTAATTGATTAGAATTTTATTTAAATTTATGATATATAATAATATAATATTTAGTTGGTGTGTATGATTAAAAATTCATTAAATTAAATAATTATTCTAATATGAAATAATTGTTAAATTTTTTATCAGATACTCATTTGGTACCAACTTCTATTTCCTACTCTTTAATTATACATATAAAAATAAATATAATTATGATAATTCTCATACCAGCTCTACTATAATGAAAAAAAAATGAATATTTACACGTTGGAAAAAAATTATGAAATTACCATTTAAATAATTAATTTTAACAACAGTTAAAGATAAAGATATTAAAATTAATATATGAATTGAATCAGTTGAGGATAGAGGTGTGCATGGGCCGGGCGGCCCGGCCGGCCCGAAGGCCCATCCGAAAAATGGGAGGGTTTGGGTAAAAATATAGGCCCGAAAAATGGGCTTGGGCAAAAAAAGAGGCCCGTTTAGAAAACGGGCTGGGCCTCGGGCAAGATTTTTTTGGCCCGGGCCCGGCCCGGCCCGATTTTAATATTAAATTATTTTTAAAATTTTTTTATTTTAAATTTTAAGTAACTTTAGTTTTTTTTATTGTTTTTAATGTTATTTTGATATTGTAAAATTTTTGTTATTAATATAATTTAGTTCTAATTTGTTTCAATTTTTAATTTTAATATAATTATTTTTTATTATATTTTTAATTTATATATTATTTTAAGAATTATTTTAGTCCCATTTTTTTAATATTTATTTTTATGTTTTAAATGCATTTGATTTATAATATTTTAAAGTTTTTTATTTAATAAAAAAAGTAAAAAAAAATTTAATATGGTCGGGCCGGGCTTAGGCCTATTATTTTTTTCTCGGGCCGGGCTTGGACAAAATTTTAAGCCCATATTTTGGGCCGGGCCGGGCCCGAGCCTTGAAAACGGGCCAAAAAATTTTTTTATGGGCCCGGCCCGGCCTGGCCCATGCAGGATATTCTATATGTGACGATGTAAAGCAGTTTTTAAATTACCATCTTATAACAAGTTAAAAAGATTTTGTTTTTTGTTGGTGGTAACAGACCCATGCAGTTATATAAACGCGGAGGATGTCAGCATCCATAAATGATCATTTAAGAAGATCTACTTCTATTCTATATGTCTCCAACGAATTAAGGTCTGTTTGTCTTTTTTAATCCATTATTTTTAATGCAGTTAATGTTATTTTAATCCATAAAACTCTTTAATTAAAGTTTGTTTTCGAAAATATTTTTATATTTTTCTATGTTTGTTTTACAAAAAATAATATTGTCTTTGTCAACGTAAAATGAACTCCTTTTTCCTGTAAAGTGACTTACTTTTTTAAAAAGCGTAAGTCATTTTTCGGAAAAAATTTCATTTATAGGTAATTTTGTTTTTATATAAAAATTAAGTTTAATATTATTATATTGATAATAAATTTGATTTTTATTTTTAAAAATATTTAAAATTATTGAAATGTTAATATAGAATATTATATTTTTTATTATTATTAAACATACATATTTAATTATTTATATTTATTCATATAATAAAATATATTAATAATTTATTATTTTAATAAATTCTTCAATATTTTAATTTTATTCATATAATAAAACATTAATTTTAAATAATATTTTTAAAAAATATTCAATATTAATATTTTAATAATAAATATTTTGTAGTATAAAGGTTAAAATATGTAGTAAGTCTATGTACTCTTCACAAATTTCCAATTTAGTCTCTGTACTTTTATTTTCAAGAATTTAGTCTCTCCACTTTTTACATTTGAAAATCAAGTCCAATTGTTGACAATGTTAAAATTTTTTTTTGTCAATTTTGTTGATGTCCTTTTTTTAAATAAAAAATACTCACTTGATAGTCATGTAACTAAAAATGGGCATTGTAATGAGTTTGAATTTAACAAAATATTTTTAATATATGCAAAAATATATAAAATATAAATTTATCATAAATTTCCAGCATCTAATCATGGTAACTTTCAGTTTTGTCCATAAAATAAAAAACTAATGGATTAAATACTTGGACCTAGTTGTAAAAGTACCAAAATCACAAAAATTATAAGAAATAATCAAAAATTAAACTTAGCAAAAAAAATATAAAAAAACAGTTTTGAAGAACTCTACTATGGATGTTTTTTGTGGAGAAAGATGAAGATTTGTGTAGAATTGCAATTTAGTTTTATTTTATTTGATTAGTTTTGCAAAATTTCCAATTTTACCCCTTTTATACATAATTTTTGTTGTTTCTCAGCCTATTTTATGACCAATCGTCCAGCCCATACTCTTTTAGGTCTAATTGCCTTTTAAATCCCTATTTCTTTATTATTTATACAATTTAATCACTTTAGTAAATTTTGCACCTTTTACAATTTGATCCTTTTCAATTAATTAACTAACCAAACATCAAAATTTTGTAATGAAACTTTAATACTAGCTCAATAACACTCCATAAATATTTTTAAAAATATTTATGGCTCGGTTTATGGATCCGAAGTCTCGATACTTCGTTTTTGATCCAATTTACCTAATAATTTCTTTCTTAAACACAAAATTTACCTATTCAAAAATTATTTCATACTCACACTTAACTCATAAATAATAATTTATCAAATTTTTTTTTCATCTCACTCATCGGATTTAGTGATCTCAAATCACTATTTCCGACACTACTGAAAATTAGGCCGTTACAATCTAAGTTCGAAAGCCCACCTGAAATTTAAAAGGATTTAGGTCAAAATATTAGACTCAAAAAATAGGCTTGGGAAAAAAAAAGAAGACCATTTTTTACATGGTCTAAGCTTGGCTTCAGATTCAAACATTCAAGGCTTGAACCTGACTCCACCCAGCCCGTTTTCTAAGTTTGTAATATATTATATTATGCTATTTTTATATATATTATGTAATATATAACGTATAAAAATTAAATCTATAATAATATATAATACTACAAGGAAAACATTAAAAAATATTAAGTTAGTCTATATATAAAATTTCAACAAATGATAAATATATAAAATATTAAAATATAAATAATATGAGTGGATCTAAAATAGATTTGGATTAGTCATTTACAAATATTGACATGTTTAGACAAAAAATTAAACTCATATCTTGAACCAGTTTAAACTTGGACAAGCATATAAAGTATGGTAATATAATGTTTAAGCACTACTCAACCGATGAACGCCTCTAATTAAGAGAGACAAAGAAAAAACTAGACATACAAACAATATGAGATCAAGCAACGATTATCACTCTACTAAAACTAGCTTATCCCAACATCTTGTATAAGTTAATTGTTACAACACAAATAAAATTTAAAAATTAATAAATATAAAATCAAGTATAATTTATTTTTTCATCCAAAAAAAACTATCCACTAAATATTTTTGTTTATTCATCATTTTTCTCATCCACTCCCGGTGTGCCACATAATATATGTTTTTATTTTGTACCGTATTGTATCTTATAAGTTTTTATTCCTATTTTAGACCACGCCAACATTCCCCACCTCCAATCTCTCCAAGTTTTGTTTTCATTCTCTTGTGTATATTTGTTCCATTCCATCTCGTTTTCTATTTGTAATTTCATAACCAAGCTTTCCAAGTCTGTGCAATATGAAGGCAAGTCATTGGTTTAACAGCTTCATCGTACTGTTAGTCCTCATCCTGACGATGGACTTCCGCCATGGAATTTATTATGCTCGGGCTGATGCTGGCGGCACCGGTTTCGTTCAAACAACAGCAACTAAGTTTGTCATAAATGGAAAGCCTTTCTACTTGAATGGCTTCAATGCATATTGGATGATGATGTTTGCGTCTGACAATTCTACGAGGAGCAAGGTTACTGACGCATTTCGAGAAGCCTCCAAGTATGGCATGAACATAGCAAGAACTTGGGCGTTTAACGATGGTGATTACAAGCCTCTTCAGAATTCCCCTGGTTCTTACAATGAAGACGTCTTCAAGGTAGCACAGATGACTTCAATTTTTTATCTTTTGGCTACAGTTTTATAAATTACACTAAAAGGAAGGGGTTCTAATTCTTATATGGTTAATTATTTTACAGGGACTGGACTTTGTTGTAGCGGAAGCTAACAAGTATGGAATTCATTTGATTCTGAGTTTGGCAAATAACTTCAAAGATTACGGAGGAAAAGATAAATACGTTCAATGGGCAAAGCAACGAGGTCGGAACCTGAGCAGAGAAGATGAATTTTTTACAGACTCTGTTGTCAAAAAATACTACAAGAATCATATTAAGGTACGTTGGTTTACGGCTTTTGATTTTCTGTAACTTAATTGTATTAATTTCACAAACCCCATTTTCTCCCTTCTAATAAATGTTTGCAACTAATTCGGGGCGGTTTCTTTGGGTTTGGTCTTCAAATTCATGAAAAGTTGTCCAGTTTAGCAAGGATGGTGAGAAACTGAGAACCTAACCAAGGGACTTTGCCAGGTCCCTGCTACCTCGTTGGGTCCACTCTATGATTGCTGCCTTCATCCACCTAACTTTAAAGATCCAATCTTTTACACTTTTGTTAGGATGGAAAGAAAACAAAATTGATTTCTGTTTTTAAAATTAGTGAATTTCAGATTTATTTTTCGATAAGTGTTTTTCATGTAAAATTTAAGTGTTCTTAATTTTTTTTTATTGTTTTGCGATCATTTTTACATTCATTATTGATGTATACTGTATATATTTTTAATAAGTCATATAATATAACAAGCAGGTACAGTATCCAATAATCAGAACTTGAATTGCAGGCAGTGCTCACGAGAATCAACACGATTACTGGAGTGGCATATAAAGACGATCCTATCATCTTTGCTTGGGAACTAATGAACGAGCCTCGTTGCCCCAGTGATCCATCTGGAGCTAATCTTCAGGTTCGATTTTCGAGCTAATTTTGCCAGTTGCATCATGTTAAGTCTTGTCTACGACACGTAAAAAAGCGACGCATGCAAATTGCAATAGCGTTACAAATGTGCTTTCTGATCATCATGTGAACACTAGCTAGAAAGAAGTAGCGAGTAATAAAGGAGTAAAGGTGAGCAAAGACATCAAATAAATTAGCTCTGTTTGCAGTGGATTGACCTTAATTTCAGTTCAAGGAAAATGAAATCAAGTCATTCCAGCTAAAAAAAACAAACCCATTTGAGTTTTCACATTGGTGGATGATCACGGATAAAAAGTGACTAGACTAGCGATGGAAAATATTGGTTTCTTCTTGTTATAAATTGATAAGAAACTTAAAAGCTGTTTTGGCTTGGAATGCGTAGCATACACGCATGTAACTCCACAGGGGAATCATATGAAGAAACCATCTAAGAGCAATTGAGAATCGGAATCCTGGTTTGATGTTTCATAGTGACAGACAATTTTGCTGCTTTTGTTCTTTCTGTTTGTTTGGAAATCCTTCAAGTTGTTGAAGTTTCCTCTAATAGGTTGTGGTTGGACATTTTCTTATGCCCACTTCACCCAAATTTTATAACCTACTTTTTATATTTCACCAACTTCTCAATCATATCTTACCAAAATTTGGAATTTGCTATACAGCTAATTGTATGAACTATTTGTTTAATACTTGTAATTCCCATACTGAGCTGATTTATGTTAGAACATATCAAAATTGTAGAGTCAGGGCTAAACAGCTTGTTCCTTTTTTGCTGAATATAATTTACAGAATTGGGTAAAAGAAATGGCTGCACATGTGAAGTCCATTGATAATCATCACCTACTGGAAATAGGACTCGAAGGATTCTATGGGGAATCGATGCCGGAGAAGAAACAGTATAATCCAAATAGCTATTCCATTGGGACCGACTTCGTTTCCAATAATCAGATCCCCGAGGTCGATTTTGCTACTATCCATATATACCCTGAGCAATGGTAATATCACAATTCAGTTCAGTAGCTCTTCTTCATGGGGGATTAAAACTAATGTTTGTTATGATTAAATGCTTCAATTGCAGGTTACCATCGACAAATTCAAGCGAAGAGGCCCAGCTTGGTTTTGTAGACAAATGGATTGAAGCCCATACCATGGACTGCAATTCAGTGCTGAAAAAACCACTGGTAATAGGAGAGTTTGGCAAGTCTTTCAAGCTGCCAGGTTACAGCTTGGAGAAAAGAAACGAGTATTTCCAGAGGATTTACAAAGCAATCTACAGCAGTGCCAGGAATGGGGGATCATGTGACGGTGGGCTGTTTTGGCAGCTCTTGAGCCTTGGAATGGATAACATGGGGGATGGTTACCAAGTTGTCTTGGAACAGAGCCCTTCCACTGCTTCTGTCATTGCTCAACAGTCTCGATTGCTATCATCTCTCACTTGAACTTCACAATCATTCCTACGACAGGAGAAATCTTTGGATGAGATTAGGTACATTGGAACGAAGATAGCTACTAGCTCTACTACTGTTTTGTCAGAGATGGAGGCTGTTCATGCAAATAAGGACTTCGAAACCAGCAAGTTTTTATAATTACATGGGATTTACATTAAGAGACCCTTCATTTTCACCATTTGGAGCTTAAACTAAGAAGCATTATTGTACACGTTAATTTCTAAGATATCAATCCTTATATTTGAAACGATGAAATTTGGTGGCATCCTCATTCCTACATTACATAGCTTATCTTACAAACTGGTGCCCATATTCACGGCACTTGCAAATCTCAAGCAAATTTATGTTATATTATATGTTGTCCACACTTCATTCAAACTTAAATCTACTTACTTATCATGATTCCTAAATATCCACTCTCTGCATTTCACCCTTTTACAATTTAGAAAAATGGATGTTAAATTCTTGGCATAAAATTTGAATATTATAATATTTTATTTTTTAGAAAATTAATTTTAAATCTCTAAAATTGAGAGGAAAAGTAACCCAAAGTTTTAAACTAAGTGACAAAGAAAAGAAAGAATAAAAATATTTTTTTATTAAAGCCAAGTTTTTCAAAATCAAATCAGTAATCGAATTGGTCAATCTATCGGTTTATCTGTTCAATTAGTCCGGATGATTTGATTAAATAAATCATTAAAAATTAAAAACCAGTTCAACTCGTATTTTAGCCTAGTTGAAGTGGTCTTTGCTCAACCCATCCAAAACCTTTTTCTAAATCCATACCTCAATCAATTTTTAGTCCAATCGACCCATCCAGTCTGATTTAGATAACATTGCTTAAAACATGTTATTTGTTATGGCTTAGAAGAAAATTAACTAAAATTATAAAAATGAAAGATAGGACGTTGACATTTTTTTTTTTACATTAAAATGAAAGGAAAATTGTAAATAAAAAATCTCACACCAAATCTTGGCTATTTGTTTTTTTTTTTTTTTTTGTTGTATTGTATTGTACAATTAACTCATATTAGAGATATACCCATACCACACACACTATATTTTAAAGGAGTTGTCCAAATAAAGGTATTTTATTTATTCTCTAAAGACTTAAATCTCGGTAAATTTTATGATCAAACATCTTTTGACAATCAAATCAATCACAAAAATTTAAATCTTGAGATTATTGTTAATATAATAGAATAAATTGTAATTTAAAATTAAAGTGAACCAAACTCCATTCTAAATTTGATTTTGAGACTAGACTGGTTTAACTAGGCAAAATTATTAATCAATAAAATAAGAGTTTGGTTTTTCATTTGTTTAAATATTCCCAAGGTATTGCTTTTATTTTAAAACAAAAGAAATTTACTTTTTGAGCTGAGATATCATATATTATCTATTTACTGGGATTTGTTCTTTGTTTATTAAATTTTTTAACTTGAAAATTATTATTATTATAAGAGTAAATTACAGAAGTAGTCACTCAATTATTAATATTTTTTGGGTCACACAATTATAAAAAATTTCAATATAATCACTAATATTTTAGGTTATTTTTATTTTGGTCACTTTTTGTTAAATGATTGGCAACAATGATGGTGTGAACTTTTTCTAACCGGTATAATAATACGTTTAGTCCTCAATACTTAGATAGTTTATAAATTTGATCCTTAAACACATATGATTAAATATAAATTATGAATGACTCAATACGGCTTTACAAGCAATAGATGGATGGCTCAAACTGCTGTCGTGTAGGAACTTGGATCGGTTCTTCATTCAATTTTGGAGTGATTGTTATTATGTGTAGCTTAAGAGTTTGAAGGTGAATAAGCCGAAAAAGTCAAGGGTAATTGGATTTAAGGTGTTTATTTATTCATGCTCTAAATGAATATATTCATAATTCATTGCTAAATATTTCATAGTTGAGAAACATGTAAATGGGTTGATTACTTAAGCTGCTTCCTGAACCAGGATCTTATTTTCTTTATCAAATCATATGCATACTGCTGCTGCTGTATTTCTAAAGTTTTTCTTTTGCTTCTATTTTAGTAATATTGTAGTCAGGTCTGTGATGCATTTGTTGAACCCTGAAACAGTAGACCACCTTTAGGTGAGATTAATAGAACAATAATTTGATTATTGTTTACTTCCATGGCCATCAAATATAAAAGCAAAATTCTCATGCATTACTGTGTCAATAAAGGACGCATAAAATCAGATAAACCAATATAAAATTACAAATAGCAAAGGGAAAAAAATGAATGGGGCACATCATATGTAGATTAGAAACATTCAGGGGATGGCTTAGATATAGGGTAAGAAACACGAGGATTATTCAGCACTGTGGATAAAGCAAGCAGTGAGCAGGGGGGATGGGCACAGCTTGGTTTAAGATTGAGACTTGTCCCACTTGAGGGGCTTCACAACTTCCCAGGTGAAGTCAGGGTCGTCCCTTCCAAAATGTCCATAGGCAGCTGTCTTCAAGAACCGGTTATTGCCACCCCTCTTGAGGTCCAGGTTGTTTGTGATCATGCCAGGCCTAAAGTCGAAGTTCTCCTTCACAATTTGGAGAATTTCCTTGTCTGGAATCTTTCCAGTTCCGTAGCTGTCAACGAAGACAGACAAGGGCTCGGGCACACCAATTGCATAGGAGACTTGCACAAGGCACCTTCGGGCAAGGCCATTTGCTACAATGCTCTTGGCAGCCTGCCTAACAATGTAAGCACCACTCCTGTCAACCTTGGTAGGATCTTTTCCGGAAAATGCACCACCACCGTGGGCTCCCCAGCCACCATAAGTGTCAATGATGATCTTACGTCCAGTAAGACCAGCATCACCGTGAGGGCCACCAATGACAAAGCGGCCAGATGGGTTAAGGTGGAAGATTGTCTTCTCATCGAGGTACTTTTCAGGGATGACAGGCTTGATAACATGCTCTTTGAGGTCAGCAGCAATTTCATCGTTAGTAACAGTCTCGTCGTGCTGGGTGGAGATGAGGACAGTGTGAACACGAACCGGAACCATGGCTCCATTATCGTTGTTGTACTCAACAGTAACCTGGGTTTTACCATCAGGCCTCAGCCAAGGGCAAGTCCCATTCTTCCTAACCTCAGTAAGATGAGCCCCGAGCTTAGTTGCGAGGACATGGCTTAGGGGCATAAGTTCAGGGGTCTCATCAGTAGCATAACCAAACATGTGGCCCTGGTCACCGGCTCCAATCTCTTCGGGACGCTTTGTAAAGTGGCCATGGACACCCTGGGCAATATCAGGACTCTGCTGCTCAATATTAACAAGGACCTTGCAGTTGTCAGCATCAAGACCTACATCATCAGAAACAAATCCAATGGAGCGGCATGTGTCACGGACAATCTTCTCGTAGTCTACATTGGCCTTGGTGGTAATCTCTCCAAACACCATGACCATGTTAGTCTTGGTGCATGTTTCACAGGCAACCTTGCTGTCAGGGTCCTGAGCGAGGCAGGCGTCAAGCACTGCATCAGAGATCTGGTCACAAAGCTTGTCAGGGTGACCCTCGTTTACTGACTCAGATGTGAATAGAAAGGTCTCCATTCTAAGCCTGCACACATATAACCCACGCACATATCTATATCATTACGGTAAAAAAAGATCACATTAAAATTCATAAACTTCAATCAATTTAAAAGAACCATAATGATGTTAGATACTGGAGAGAAAAAAAATACAGATCCAGTAGATATTACTGAAAACTCAAAACTGAACCAACTTTTTAAGTAAAATAAAAAAATTCTATCAGAGTTTAAGATATCACTAGTTAAGGACAACCGGCAATGATTACTTCAAGTCAACTCGAAGTTGTACTCCAAACAAAATGACCTTGTTTTGCAATGAAACTCCATAAATATTCCAAAAGCCAAAACTCAGAATCTCAGACCTTTTAGAATTACCAGAAACCAATATGCTAAAATCGCATAAAACAAACAGAAAACTACATAGATCTGCAAGCATTTCAATCCAATTTAACTAGAGAGAGAGAGAGAATACAAAGACAGAACAGTCATTTTCCGCTGCTACTACAAACACCAAAGCAAGATCTCCAAACAAAAACGACAGAACAAAGCGATAAAAGAAGAAGACGAAGAAGAAGAAGAAGAAGAGTAAAAAGGCAGAAAAGGCAACCTGGAAAAATAATTCCTAACGGATCTGAGTCTTTAGTTGCGAGAGTGCTTAGCAGACCAGAACTCTAAAGAAGCGGAACTCGAGGACACAAAGAATCTAGCCAGGAACCCGGAAATTTATAGGGAAATTAGATTTAAATGTTATGTTGAAGTGTTAACTGGTTACGGGGTTTAGTCAGTTTTGGTAGGAATCTGGTAAGGTCAGGATCAGACGGCTGATATAAAAAGTTGGGGAAAACAAAACGGGAGCCGTTGGATATGTCGGATCGCGACTTGTAACTTGCAAGTGTTTTGGTGAGAGAGAGAGACATGTTTGTTTTTTCATGGAAAACAAAGATTGGTTGGTTATTTAAGGTTTATAAAAAATGAAATTTATCGGGAAATTTGGGTCACTCACCAACCTCGTCTGGTGATTAAGCTTTCATGGTTTGCTTCATTGGGTAGGTTGTGATTTGTGAATGATATGGCAAAGTAGTGTGTACAGTGCAGGTGGCATTTGTACCTTTTATTTGGTATAGGTAATTAAATAAAAATCAAGGATAGAGAATCCAAAATTTTGTTAAATTTGGATTTAAATAAAAAAACTATTAAATTAGTATATTCAAAAATTTGAAAATGAATAAATGAATTCAAACAAAAACTAACAAACAAACAGTCTGGAATGGATGCCCGTAGGTTATTTTCCAAAATTCGAGGAGTATTGATGAGATGACAACAGGAGGGAGTGGTTATAAATAATTTTACCCTTTGCTAATCTTCCTTCACATGTCTGGTCAGAGGATTTTGGGTGTATACTTTTTTATCTATCCACAAATTAAACGGCTAATTAAACTGAAACTGTAAATCAGTAATCACTTTGAACAAACATATGATTCAATTCGATTGCTTTATCAATCAAGCTAAAACCTATATATTTATATTTACATAATTTGTAATTTGAGTTGAACAACAATTGGAAGCTTAAGTTCAACAATTTACTATTTGATGAATCGAGGAAAAGGTATGGTATTTGTGAGTTAAAAATGTGGGGTTAAAATTGCCTAGAGTCGGCCTATCGCAAAAAAAGGAATAGGAAAATAATAAAAATGCGGTGAGCGTGGATCGAACACGCGACCTTCAGATCTTCAGTCTGACGCTCTCCCAACTGAGCTATCCCCGCTTGACGATTATTGCTAGCATATTAACTTTATTATTTTATTTTTTTTAATTTAATTTGAGTTCTATAAATAGACAGCGTTGATCAATATTTTTCGGTTAACTGTCTACTTCCATTTTTGTAGGTTTCGTGTAGTTATAAAAGATAGTCTCAATCGGCTCGATTCGCCTGCGTTGCAATGGGAAAGATCCCCTCTTTTAAGGATGAATTCACTTTCGGTTCGCTTCTCTAAACAAAAACCCTTCTTCCTTATAACCTTCCCTTTTTTTTGCCCTTAATTTAGTTGGTTCTTTGTTCTAAATTGACTCGCAGACCAAAGGCTTGAAGAATCCCGCGATATCATTGCCAAATATCCCAATCGGGTCCCTGTAAGTTTTCCGATTCCTCTCCTTCGACGTTTCTTTTGGTCAAACCTTTGTATTCCCAGAATTCTGTCTGTGTGTTTTTTTCCAATAAATATGATCAATTTAAGTTTTTTTATCTATGGACTTTGTTCTTTATTTGTTGATTATGGTTCATTATAGTTATCAAGACTTTATACTATTTACAGGTGCGATGAGATGAACTTAATCGCTTTTGCCCCTCCATGGATTATGGCTTTTTCTTATAATGGAATTAGCTAGCTGGTTATTGCTAAAAAACCGGGGTTCTGATACTCCTTTTTTGTTCTTCTCATTTTTGTAGGTGATTGTGGAAAGATACTCAAAAGCAGATCTTCCAGAAATGGAAAAGAAAAAGTAAGTTTCAGTGTTGGCCAACAACAATTTGCACTTAATTTCATGCTTTTATTGTATATCTACCTTACAATTCCTCTTTTTTTTCAAAGACAAAAACTCTACCTAATGCATTGAGACTAGTAATGATGGTGCTCCTTTTTTATTAAAAAAATGTAATTATCAAGATTGTGGCATGCTGAATTCTGTAGATATAAAGATAAAAGTGGGAAACTCGGTTCTAAAATTGCTAAAAAAGGATTCGCTTAAGAGTACTCCCACAGTTTAGACTTAAGTCTTGAGTAGATATGCAAATAATCATTTCTTGTTAAAAGATAAAAGGGCCGAGTAAATCTGTGCCGCATTGTTCGATTTATAGGTATCTAGTTCCACGGGACATGTCTGTTGGACAATTCATTCATATCTTAAGCTTGAGACTTCGTCTGAGCCCTGGAAAAGCACTGTTTGTGTTTGTAAAGAACACGTTGCCACAAACAGGTAAGGCCACAATAAGATTATGTCATATGTTTCTGTTGCGTTGAAAGTTTCTCAAGCTTTTTGCTATGACCTTTATTTGCAGCTACGCTTATGGACTCTCTCTATGAATCTTTCAAAGAGGATGATGGATTTCTGTATATGTGTTACAGCAGTGAGAAAACCTTTGGTTGTGCTACTAATCAGATTACTCAAGTGTAAGCTTTGTGCATTATTGTAAAGTTCCTTGGTTCCTTTCGTTCTCTGGATGATGGATCCTCAATATTGAAGCTCAGCCTGGTATTGTAGTGTTGTAGCTTGCATCACTCATTCTGTAAATCCTTATAATATTAACTCATTCTACAAGTTATTTTATCAAAATCAATGAACTTGAACACAAATATGTAATCTTGCTTTCATTGTGTGACTTTGTATTGACATCTCAATTCTGTTTCTATGATGTTGTATTTTGTTGTCTAATGGGAAAAGAAAGACCCTCACTTAAGGATTATTGAAACTATTATTTTTGAAAGTTATTTTTTTCATACAGTGGTGCTAGAGTTAACATATGACAGTTTCTTAATAACATCACTGCGAGTATAAAATAATAATAATCTTCAAGTTCTTGCATCAGTTTGATTTCGATTTGGCCACCTATAAATTTCATTTTGTTGGTTGAATTTCGCATTGCTGGTTTACTATATTGTGACTGTTTATTATAGGGAAAAAGGAACTCAGATGCATCTATGAACCAAGGAACCTCTAAAAACACACATTCTCGGACAAACCAGAAATCTTCAACTTTGTATACACCCACTCTATGGGTTTCTTTTACTCGGTGAAATGCAATGAACGGCAAGGCTAGTTTTTGTGAGTCCTTATAAACCCAGGCCCTAAATGGAATATTCTCCGTCTATTGCCAACACGTAACATCATACAAAACTGGATCAGTTTAATAACAGTTAAGGTCATTCCAAAAGAAAAGTTGTGACCTACGTTGGTCTTGGATTTATCACTTACGAAAAGAGTTTCTTACTTCCTCCCTTCTACCAAACATCCCGTACAGGCAATTCCCTGGTGGAGATTTGGCTGGTATCAAGATTGTTATCTAACGCTTCAGGATCAGGGTCTGGCTTAGAAACTTTTAGGTTCAACGGTGCTGCCATTGACCATCGCCCAGCTGTTCTCGGTGAAAATTTGAAGTTTTCTTCCGTTGCTTGCTACCACCAACTGCATCCCCTGGTCCAACTTTTGCAGATAATGAGTCATTTTGACCACCAACTTTTATTGAGGGTTTATTGGTAGAATTCAATTCCACCGGCTGTTCATTAACCATTAACCTTGAGTTGCCTTTAGCAGGGCGATAGTCATCCTTTGATAAAACCTCCACCTCCTCAGAAGGCTTGTGACTTGACTGAAATTTTCTGACACTGCTCATAATACTATTTGCCATAGTATCCTTTGTGTTACTTCCTGTAGTGTCCAGAGACTTCCCCTTCCACTTCTTAGAGGCATTATTATCCTTAAACCAGTCATTGCCTTGGGCATCACCATTCACTTGCTGATCATTGCCACGCAAACCAGCATTATACGTCTCAATTAGCTCTTTCTGCTTCTGAGCATCAGGGTAGAGTCTAGCCAGCTCAAGAACTAGATGCGACAAACCGTACTGTTGAACATAATCGAAATATCTGCCGGTGCTTATTAAGCCCTGATGATACCGTCCAGATATTTCTTTAAATGCAATGTACTTTTCTTCATCATATGTAAGAGCAGCCCGCATTTTTTCTACCAAAGATTTGTTGGTTGTATGAACATCCTCTACACTGATCGACACCTGGCTGCTTGAGGACTCATGCCTTTGTGCTGCAGAAACTGGAGGAAAATCAAAAAGGGAAGGTCCAGAAAATCCACCATCAGCAAGATTTCTAGCTGATGAAGAGTGGTTAATCCTACTTGTGCTGCCTTCACTCATTCGAGAACCAGATGCTTTTAATATATCTGCTGTAGTGGGCTGAAACTGAACCTGAATCTGTGCATGAGTTGAACTTGCAGAGCTTAACTGCGGAAATCCATTACTATTTCCAAGTGATGTTGCAGCTGCAACATTTGTTGCTGGTCTAACCTGACTTGATCTGCTTGCTGCTTGTAGAAGCCTGTGTCTTGTTTCTGGCCATTCCTGGGCTGAACTCAAAACATTTGTATTCGCATTCTTCCGGTGCCTTAGATGCGCTGCCATAGTGTTAATAGGCAAGCCATCTGACCTATGTTTAGGTGTTTGTTGACTGGTACTGGCAGGCGTGGAGAGAGGAGGAAAAGATGTTCCTTGCAAAGGTGCACCCCTAGAACCTCCCCCTAATGCTTGAAGGTATCTAGAAGATGATTCACAAACTGCAGCAGATAACAATTCAAAAGGCTGGACAAGTGGATATATATCATTTATGTCTCCACAATCAGAGTCCGCCTGCATACAAGATGATGCTGGTGGATCACTGGCTGTCTCCAAACTTGCCTCAATGGCCATTGAAAGTCGATGGTCATTATCAGATGGCTCATACCGAGATGTTCTCTCCCTTCCACGAAGAGTATCATCATTTCTTTGACGATATCGAAAGCTTGTTGGTATCTGAAAAAGTACAATTAATTAACAAAACAACAAGGAAGTAACCAACTCATCAGAAAAAGATACATAAAAGTGAATGAATTAAGGAAAATGCAACTTATGAGGAGACCACAAATTAAGAGGAAGATACATACTTGTAAAGCAGCACTGCGCTGTGCACGAGACGTGCGACCTCCATGTTCAATGGTATTATGCCTCTGAAGGACACAAAAGGGAAAAAGCAATAACTGCCTATGAGAAAAGGAAAATTTGAGCTATACTAAGGACACACTCAAATAACCGAAAAGATTTGCCCCAAGGACTCACCTTTAGTTCAGCTTCAGACTGAAAGACAATAAATTTTTTGGCAAGGCATGTCTCATCCTCACATAGGTAATGATCTCGGCGAAAGTGAATCTGTGGCAGACGATTTCCATAATCTCAATTAACTTTCGAGGATAAAAAGAGGGAAAAGAGAGAAAGCAACAGAAATATAGAAATCATCTTGCCTCAAGGTCGTTATAGTTCTTGTAATATTCATATTGTCCAGGATGCTGTCTGCATTGAACATTGAACAAGCAAAAATAAGCCCACTTGTTTTAGGGCGTATTCAAAGAATTGGTACCAGGAAGACCCTCATTACCTTTGGCAGATATGACATGTATAGTGCTCTGTGGACATGTGTGAGTATAACTCTGTATCACCATAAAATGGAGACTTGCAGAATTCACACATGGGATGCCCCATGAAGCCACCTCTCTCACTCTCAGTCCCATCCACCTCTGAGTCACCTGTGTTTATATGTTGATTTAACTGTGCCCTAGTATATAGCCTTTGTTCACAGATAAATACCTACATTGTCCAAAATAAACCAATGAGAAAATTGATGCGTTCACAAAGCTTTTCTTGATGGACAAACAACTGACTCAACAAAAATGAGGAATGCTCCACACTGGTCATACTCATACCTTCCGACCTTCCAAACACAGGCTGCACATAACCAATCTGTGCTGATGAAACAAATGGCCTTTTAACTGTTCAATGTTTCTAAATTTTCCCCTCCGCTTGATCCCAGCATTGGATTGCTCTTCTATTTTGTCACATACACTGCAAGAAAGCCTGCACATTGCCTTGATCATCCTGTAGTTATCAACATCATCAAAAAATGCTTGTGTATCCTCATGGTACCAGTATGAACCCACCCGGCCTTCCCTTACTTCAGTTGGCAATACAGAGAAATCATTGATCATCCTCGTGTAATCCCCTAGAGCCTGGAACAAGAGCAGAATACTTATCATACATGTGCGTGTCTATATAAACAACAGGTGAATTTATAAACAATACCAAACGCTATAATTACGGTAGTTTCAATTCCAAAACGACATTGGCGATAAAAAGAAGAAAGAGGAAAGCTCTAACCTTAGTGACAAAGATGTCGTTGGACTCAGTCTTGCAGATGCAGCAACGACGATCGTTGCAGATGAAGCGCAGACGAGCAACACACGTGGAGCAGACGTCTCGGTGACCACACGCGCCGTAGGCAACCCATTCCAAATTGTCAGCACAAACCACGCAGCTATCATCCATCTCCGTTTATTGATTATATTCTAGGGATCGGAGAATTAACGCTGTGAAGAAAAATAATATATGAAAATCTTAAATAGTTTTTGTTCAGAGAGAAATAATTCATATTTATAGTGGTGTCGTACTTCTGTTAAAGGAAAAGGAAAATTAGTTGATGACGTGGGATTTGGATGGTTCATACTAGGAGAGGAGGCGGCGCACGGATCTGGGAAGTTACCGCTTACTAGCCGGAAACATGGAAGGTAAGAAATCAAAATTATAAAATTAATTTAAAATATAAGTGAAATTTAAAGCTGTAAATGTAAGAATCAGTAAATTAGCATAATTTATTATTTATATATTAACACCTCGCTAAATATAGTTTATACATGTAGAGAGTATGAAGTGGACAAAGAAAAAATCAAGTTGGAAGTCAGCGTACTTGCAGACCAAGTATGATTATTGTTGTGATATCAGCTTGCTCGTCAAACATTAAAAGGGAAAGGAGAGACAACTCTTGAATTTTAAAAGAATATTGATGAATCTTTTGGTCAAAATAAGGATGCAAGGCAAATGGCGAATTGGGTCACCATATTTAGATATTTGTTTTACATATGTATCATGGTATAATGATTTTATATGGATTTTTTATTTTATTAAAAATTATTTTATTTTATTTTTTTGTATTTTTTTAGTCTTTAAATTTATATTATTTGCTCAATCACTTTAAAATAAATGGAAATATTAATGTTTGTTAATTTTGCTGATGAAGCATCCACATGGCAATCCACATTTATGCTATACTATGTTAGTAATTATTTTTTAAAAAATTAAAAAAATATAAATATATTCTTTATAATTTTTATACTTTTTAAACACTTTTTAAGTTTTTAAAATTATTTATTATAATTTATTTTGAATTTTTTAAATTAAAAAATTTAATTAATTGTTGGTATAGCATCTATTTTGGAGTAAAATGACAAATAACACCCGTTTGAAGGCTAAAAGAAATGAAAGACTAAATTTGTTTTTTATTTTTATTTTTATTTTTGTAAAATTGGATGGTCAAATAGATCAATATACCTTGGGTAAATTGGTCAAAGGTTTAAGACAAATGAACAAAAAGATTAAAAGCATTAAAAACTTTTGCATTTAGGGTCTTAAAAATTAACTCTTCATTTAGCGAGAATATCCATAAACCTAATCTCTTTTCAGCGTGTGTTAATAGCGAGCATCTCAATCCTCTTTAGGAGTGTCCTATAACTATAGACAATAGTAAAAAGACAAATATTAGTAACAAAACTACTAGAAATAAGGCTAATGTCAGAAAAAAGGTCAATGTCAGTAATATAATTAATCCCTTCAAACTTTACGAAATTATAAATTAATATAATGATAAAATTGTAATTTAATATTTAAAAACTTATTATTCATTCCTCACTTCTAAAACAATTTTTTAGTTTCAATGGGACCATCACACAAAATCAATAAATTTACTTGTACACTCGTAGAACTAGGGATATGTGTGTGAAAGCCTCAATACCAACTACTCAACTGGTCCCTTATGATCACTTCTACTCCAGTAATTCCAAAATTTGCCATCGAAGAGACATTAGTGTTGAGTTTCAACCATCATTATGTAGTTGTTTTCCATGTAACCAGGATCAAGGTAGGGAGAGGGACCCTCTTCAACGGTTTAGAGATAGCATAAAATTCCACTTTTCTTTCTATCGCCTTGACCACACACAAGTTGTCCGCAGACCAAGTATTGAAGACAACTGTTCTTTGAAACCCAAATTTGCCAAAGTTCGGTTTAAGATGGAACTTAGTATTTGTTGAAGATCCGATCTAAGGTAGACATAAACTATGTGCAACTTCTTCCTTCCAGCCGATAACCTATGTAATTAAATGGAATTCTTCCTTACAAATACCTAAATTAGTTAAGTAATTTTTTCTGCAAGGAAACAAACATTATTCTGTTAACTAAACCCACCATGAAAAATATAATATATGAATTTTGAATATAGAATAATGTGATGTTGTTTCAAGGCAGAAAAGTTGGATTACTTGTGTAGCATTTCCATTGGGATTGGCAAATATAATGGCAGCTTGTTGACATGGCAAAGACATTTAAACTGATAAAAATTACTTCCACAATGTACAACATCCTTTTAATCTGTTTGTCTATGGAGTTTTCTGTCTCCCTTTCATAGGTGAGGCTTGTTTGAGCCGTCATGGCTCTCCCTCTCCCTTGGTGAACAAGGTCTCTGTCCCCTTTGCTTGGAAGCCGTGTTCTGCTTTGAAGGTTCTCTTTATGATGAGCCCTTTTTGGGCTTGTCAAGCCCCTTGTGTTGTTTTTGAACTTCTCTCTTCGTTTTTTAAGTTGCTTCAATGTGTTCAATGCCATGGGAAGCGAGGGCCTTTACGGAGAACTTTGTCCACCTGATGGTTGCCCGCAAAGGTTATTATTGCCGCAAGTCTCCCTTGCTTTCATGTTTAATGCTGATGAGAGCTTGATTACAGTGGAGATGCTCCCTCACCTGTCTGGCTTGAGATTAAGGTTTCTGATCTCTTTTGGGCCTTTAACTTAGGGGACGTATTTTTTGTAACCCTTTTTTTCAAGGAAAGTCTCATCTCTGTATAAAAAAAATTCATATTTAATTTTTTAAATATGTTTAACCTATAAAAGGTGATTAAAATTTTTTAAATAAATTAATGGTCATTATGAATAATTATCTCGTGTCATCTACATGGAATAGAAGGCTTCGTGGAACCTCCAACACAGGTTCAGACTGATACTTTAGTTGAATTTTGGATGAATAAAGATACTTTACGTTAGGGCTTAGTTGGCAAGATCAATGACCCAATAAGTAAAATGAGCATGGGTAGTTACGTACTTTCAAGTCACACAATGCCCTACAACCAATACTCTCCTCTTATTTTAGAACCCTAGCCGCTGTATTTTACTCCCATTTTTCTTTGTGCATCTTCACCCATCGCCAAGATGCAGATCTTCGTCAAAACCCTAACGGGGAAGACTATAACCCTAGAGGTCGAGTCTTCCGACACCATTGACAATGTCAAAGCTAAGATCCAAGACAAGGAAGGCATTCCACCTGACCAACAACGTCTTATCTTCGCCGGCAAGCAACTCGAAGATGGCCGAACCTTAGCCGACTACAACATCCAGAAGGAATCCACTCTACACCTTGTCCTCCGTCTCAGGGGAGGTGCGAAGAAGAGAAAGAAGAAGACCTATACCAAGCCCAAGAAGATCAAGCACAAGAAGAAGAAGGTTAAGCTCGCCGTGCTCCAGTTTTACAAGGTGGATGAGTCCGGGAAGGTTCAGAGACTGAGAAAAGAGTGCCCTAATGCGGAATGTGGCGCCGGGACCTTCATGGCTAACCATTTTGATAGGCACTATTGCGGTAAGTGTGGGCTCACTTACGTTTACCAGAAGGCTGGTGGGGATTGAGTAGAGTCCGGTTCTACCTTCGGTTAGTGTCCTGCAAAAAATTGAATCTATAGCTATTTTTCTTTACAATATGAACATTAGGGTTTTGATTTTCCGTAATCGTTGAACTTTTTTAAATTTATGTATGCTTTATTATGTTATGATACTCTGGATATGATTTTGGAGTTTTGAATGATTTATCAAATCAGCTTTTTGAATCAAATTATGTGGTATTCTACTTATTTATGTTTTGTAGATGATTCGATTTGCTTTTTTTTTTTTTACTTATTTATTATGTTTTATTTTTGGCTATGTTGGATTTGTGTATGCGTGAAATTTGGGATTTACCAGAGGCGGCATAAGCCATTTATTTAAGGTTATATGAATATTTACTACCTTCGAAGCAGGGCAAGTTATGATTGATTGAAAATGATGGGTGAAGTCCTACTTTGCTTCATATGCCACACATGCTATGGGATTTATAGAGCAGAGTGGATATCCTGCACATTGAATTATGGGCTCCAGCTTTGCGTTATTTCTGAGTCTACTATCTGTATTGGTTTATTAGTATTCTCTTATCACTCTAATTGACGCCATCGTATATTAAGTTGGTAGGCTGGTATATTGAAGAAATATCCAACCAAGAGCCTTTCTGATCCCTGCAAATGCAATGATATGCTTATTGTTTAGTGTCAATTGCATTGCTGGAGGTTATTGTACAAATTCGAGATAATAGTGCCTGTTATAAGATTTTTTTAATGAAATTGTTTACCATTAGGAAAATGAATTTTCGGAGGATGAAAAAAAGTGTAGCTAGTTGGGAAAATGGACGGAGATGAAAACGGTTCTAGTTACCTGAATCAGAGTTGTATTCCCCCCTTCTGATCACCCTAATTCGTAACTAAAGAATGAACTTTGTAGTAGTCTCTTTATGTGTTGCATTGGTCTAAACCATTTTGTTAATGATATGCTTATTGGAAGGAAAGTGATCTGGTCATTTCCTAAAGCTTATTGTTTCTTACTCTTATGCTTTTTTAAGCTTCACAACAAGCTTGTTAATTAATTGAGGTAAAAAAAATTGTTCTCATGATTTAATCGTTGAGAACAGATGACAAACAATCCAAGTCGACTAGGAGAAAATAATTGGTCCGTTTTAACTTTCTTGATGATACAAGAAGCTGAAACAGATGGGGTCTCAGACGCTGGAACTTGCTTTCTAAACTAGCACCCCCAACTCTTCATCGTTCGAATTCTCTTTCTCACTGAATTAAGGGAATCAAAGAACGGGGACCTGGGGAAGAAGTTACCTAGTTTGGGCAGGATTAAAATCGTACCATATACTAGTACGGTCATGGTTAGAATAAGGCTGTTGGATCAGTTTTTAGCCCCCCTTTTCCTAAGCAGCCAATTGGTGTTAAAGTTTCAAGGAAGAAAGATATGCAATAAATAGCAATTGATTTAAGCTGTCGAAGATCAGAACTTTGTGTAGTCAGATGTAGCTGTTTGAGATTTGAGCCACAGTGTCAGTAGCATTTTTTTATTTGTCAGTCGATCAATACACGGTTATTGAACAATAGGAGCTGGCCATAATTTGTGCAGCCAACTAAGCAGCGTAAAGGAAAGCAAGCACTGGCCACGGTTGCAGCAAATATGAGAAATGTGCAGACCAATTAAGGAGGGTTCTCTCGAGTTGTTCACTCCATATATTCTTGCTGTCAACCAATTATTGATGGTTTCAGCTTCAAGTTCCTTGATAGCACTAAACTGATGATTGTTGCCTCAGCTCTCAAGAACCCTTAACTTGTTAGCTCCCCGACTCCCTACTTGGACAACCCTCCAGCGTTTGAGGAAGGACTTTAAACTTACGGTGGTTAAAATGTTCAACAACTAGGGATGATTCGAAGTTAATTTTGTAGCTTATTCTAAGGAGGAAAATGAAGTTAGTCTCTTCTTGCAGATGACTATTAGAAATTATTTTAGGGAAGGTAACTTCTTTTGGTGAAATCTCCGAAGTGATCTTTCAATGAGTTGATATTATCATAGAGTTGAGTTAGGGTTTTATCTTTCGACTTTACGGAGAACTCAAGTGCTTGGCGAATTCAACAAAATGAGTCCGTTGTTGAGTTGGGCCGTGTATGGCACATGATCATTTACCAAGAAGATGTGAACATCCACCACTTGATCAAGATTGGTACTAAAGACAAATATTTAACAAATATGATTATTTGGAGTTGACAAGTTAGATCAAGCACTTCCAAGTCAACAATTACAACATTTCTTCAACAATAGTGATATTATGAGTTATTATATCAACATATATGGTACAATAGTGATATTATGAGTTATTATATCAACATATATGGTACGTTTGCAAGCAAAAGTAGACAATCTACCATGGATCTTTTGTCATATCAAAGTTACCAAGATTCCAAAGTAGTTAGCGCGAGAAAGGAAGGAAATAAGTATTCATCCATTAAAAAAAGAAAGAAGATTACAATTTGGAAGCAAATTAAAACCAAGTCTTATGCGGCTACATTAGTTGTAGCATCTACCTTGACAAAAGAAGGAACATTATCATCATTATTACCCTTCTCAATAGCTTTCTCTTCTTGATCATTCGTAGGGTACCTTTCTCTTCTCATAGGGTAGCAGGAGCAAGAAAAATCTTCCCAGAATCCCTTCGCTCCTTAACAAATTCATCCTAAGCCTCGCTCAAGGAATCTACGATACCGAAGCTACCTTCTTTTCCAAAGGGCTCTGCAAATCTACACCGTGAAGATTGAGAGGGCACCTAAAAGTCTGGATACTAAGAGTAGTACTGAGCCTAATCTTAGGCAATGTATCACTAATATTGGCTTACGCTTTCCTTTTGAAGTCTTCTAGGTCAGCTTCCTTTGTAGCCTTGAAGCTTGTAAGTTCAGCTTCCTTGGTTCTCAGTTCACCCTTTTTTTAGCACTTTGATTCTTCCTCAGCTTTTTCCTTTGCTAAGACGTCATTCTCTTTCTTCAAAGCCTCTAATTGGATCCTCGCATCCATCTCATGAGCCTCCCTCTCAGCGACCAACTTTTCAGAATCTACAACTTTTTTCTACTTACTATTGGCTTTTACTCCATCTCAGCGAAACTTCGTTTCAAGGAAGCGTAGAACTTCTTCCAATGTTTAGCTTCCTTTTGTAACGCGGTTCTTGGCAGCAACATCCTCTACAAAGACTTGCCTTAAACCATGAAGAATGAGTTCTAGTTCCCCTGCTTGTACATCAATTGTCCCCAGAAGTTCTGCCACTATAAGTCGGACAAGTTCATCGCTTCTTCCAGAAGCTTAACTTGGATCCACAACTTCTACAACAGCTCGTGGTAAGCTCATATCCCAATTGACAGCCACACCTGCAGGAGTATAGAGGAACTCCCCCAAAGGGATTTTATCTCTCTAACTGTGAAAATGTTGGGGATAAGATTTCCCACCAACTTGAATAACTCCATGAACGAACTTTGAGGGGGACTAATGGATGGATCACCGCTAACATTAGTAGCCGCATTTCAGACAGGAAGGGGTTAGATTGGTTTGGTTGGATCAAGACTTTTTGAATTTTTCAAAAAAAATATCATAATTCAATTCAACTTGGTTTTCGATATTTTATATTACAAAATGGATTTAATTTTAAGTCTTCTGGTTTCATAAATATTTCTAAAAAAACATAAATTTTCAAGTAAATAAAAAATAATCAATAAATTTTATATGATTTTTTAAAAAATATATGTTATAAGTTATTTTAATTATTTTAAATACAAAATATTTTTTTTCACATCATGAAAAATTAAAATAAATTGTAAATTAAATAAAAATAGAATTTAATTTAGCTCAAGTAATAGTAATTTTTTAACTTATATTCCATAAATCATTCAGTTAATGTCAAATTGTAGTTTCTCAGTTTTTTTCTTGCCATACACGACTGACAGGAAGGTTGCTCACAATTGTTGCTTATGCTGCATGTTGCTCAATTGGAGCTGCAATAGACTGACGACATTTAGATTTTTCAACATCTTTGAGCTATTCAAGCAATTGATCTTCACGAGGCTCATCTCTTCGCTAATGAGCTGAGTGCTTTCCTTTATTTTGGCGAGCCTCCTCTCTCGCATTGCAAGCCTCTTCTCTACTTTGTTGAGGTTCCTTTGTCTCCTGCAAGGCTCCCTTCCTTTTAGAAGATTACCTTTGCCAGTGCGAGCTTCGTTAGTAGTTGCTTTTTTGTTTTTTCCAAAGACCCATTGACAATGAGGATTCCAGCAAAATTTTGAGCAACAAAATTGTTCTCAAAACCTTTTTCTTTAAAGGTGTAGAAGCCAAAATTCCACAAAACTCTTAAAGGCACCTTATATAAATAAAGAAGCAAACAGTACGAGTGAAGATTCAAAATGATACAACTTCCCAAAACCAATATAAACACGGCATATGTCTCCTAAATTATTCTTTCTCAATTCTGTGAAAATAAAATAAAATAAAGAACACACAGATTTTTTACGTGGAAACCCTTTCGGGAAAAAACCACAGGCAGAGGAGAAGAAAATTCACTATGTCGAATTCGAATAATTACAAGAGGAATAGACTATGTTTACTTATAGGCTTGTAAAGCCATATTCTAGTAAGACTCAAACACCTTATTCTAATCAATATCAAATAAATGGAATTTAATAAGGTTTAAAAAACCTTATTCTAAAATAAAATAAAAGAAGTGTAATTCTATATGGATTCTTCTTTTATTTTATTTAACCACTGTATTTTATTTAAATAAAGACTCTAGTCACTTAATTCTAACAATCTCCACCTTGACACGAATTCTCAATGAACAAGTTCTTCATCGCGAATTCTCAACGAACAAGTTCTCCACCTCTTCCATAAAACCCCTTACGGGTTTAACTTCAACAATGAACACCAACCAAGTCTAAGCAATGCTCAAACTTGGTTATAGGAAGTGACTTAGTCATCATATCTGCAGGATTTTCATGAATACTAATTTTGCTCAGAACAATATCACCGCGAGCAATAATATCATGAAAAAAATGATACCAAACATCAATGTGTTTTGTTCTATCATGAAACATTTAATCTTTTGTAAGAAAGATGGCACTCTAACCGTCAGAAAATACTGTGCTGATTTGAAGGTCTTCATTGAGTTCACTAAAGAGTCCCTTCAACCAAATAGCTTCTTTACAAGCCTTAGTAATTGCCATGTACTCAACTTCAGTGGTAGACAAAGCGACTGTAGTTTGCAAAGTGGCTTTCCAACTTATTGCACAACCTGTGAGAGATCTTATTCTATCAAGGTCTCCAGCAAAATCAGCATCAACAAACCCAATGACTCCATCTCTAGTTCTTTCAAATTGTAAGCAAACATCAATAGTACCTCGTAAGTATCTTAAAATCCATTGAACTGCTTTCCAACGTTCTTTATCGATATTCGCCATATATCTGCTAACTGCACTAACTGCATATGATAAATCTGGACGTAAACAAATCATAGCATACATGAGAGATCCCACTACACTAGAGTATGGAACATGTGACATGTAATCAATCTCATCATCTGATTGTGGAGACAAAGCCGATGAAAGTCTGAAATGGGCTGCTAAAGGAGTACTAACAGGCTTAGCACTCTGCATATTGAACCTGTAAAGAACTTTCTCAATGTACCCCTTCTGACTAGGTGCAATTTACTTACTTTTCTATCTCTGAGAATCTCCATACCAAGTATCTTCTTTGCTGGTCCCAAATCTTTCATCTCAAATTCTTCACTTAGTTGGGCTTTCACCTTTCTTATCTCTCATTTATCTTTTGCTGCTATCAATATGTCATCAACGTAAAGAAGTAGATACACAAAATAACCATCACTGTTTTTCTTAAAGTAAACACAACTATCAAAACTACCTCTTTTGAAATGATGAGAAGTCATAAAGAAATCAAACCTCTTGTACCACTGCCTTGGTGACTGTTTCAAACCGTAAAGGGACTTTTTCAGCAAGCAAACATAGTCCTCTTTTTTTGAGACTCAGAAACCCTCTCAGTTGTTTGCATGTAAATATCCTCCTCAAGTTTTCCATGCAAAAATATAGTTTTTACATCTAACTGCTCAAGCTCCAAATAATGCATGGCCACAATACAAGCAAAGCTCGAATCGAACTATGCTTCACAACTGGGGAGAACACATATGTGAAGTCTACTCCTAAAATTTGACTGTAACCCTTTGCAATAAGCCTTGCTTTATATCTGGGTTCTTCAACTCCTAGAGTCCCTTCTTTCTTTTTAAACACCTATTTACAACGAACAGTCTTCTTTTAAACACTCATTTACAACGAACAGTCTTCTTACCTTTAGAAAGTTTCACAAGATCTCATGTTTTTTTTATGAAGTGATTCCATCTCCTCTTGCATAGCAAACATCCATTTTTCTGAGTCTTCAGAACTACTCGCCTCAGAATAATTAGATGGCTCTTGATTCGTATCTATATCTTCAGCCACATTTAAAGCAAAAGCAACTAGATCAGCTTCAGCATACTTCTTTGGAGGTTTAATTTCTCTTTTAGTTCTGTTTTTTGCGATAGAGTATTGCGGCGAAGAAGCAACTCTATTCTCAATTTTTGTACTAGCTTGAGGAGTCGGCTCTGTATTAATCTGATGCTCCACCTGCTTTTGATTTTTTTTATTGGAAGAGTCTTTAAGAGATAAATTAGGTAGCATAGCAGTTTCATCAAAAACAACATCTCTGCTAATCACAACTTTTCTATTTTCAGGACACCATAACTTATACCCTTTTACACCAACTTTATAACCAAGAAAAATACATTTAATGGATCTCGGTTCCAATTTTTCATTATCAACATGAGCATACGCAGATTAGCAGGATTACCAAACCATACCTCTTGTGGAGTCTTTTTTCAATGGCAACGGATAGAGATCGGTTGTCAAAAAACATGCAGTAGGGGTTGCTTCTGCCCAAAACGACTTCGGTAAGTTGGCATTTGACAACATACATTGAACTTTCTCCATGACCGTTCTGTTCATTTGTTCTGCAACGCCATTTTGCTGTGGAGTATAACGAACTGTCAAGTGTCTCACGATCCCTTCTTACTTGCACAATCTATTAAACTCATCAGAACAGAACTCTAAGCCTTTGTCTGTATGGAGGTATTTTATTTGTTTTCCCTTCTGTTTTTCAATCATAATTTTTCATGACTTAAATGCGGAAAACACATCGCTTTTCTGCTTCAGGAAGAACGCCCAAACTTTTCTGGAAAAATCATCAATAAATGTTAGCATATAATTAGCTCCACTTCTCGAAGGCACTCTAGATGGCCCCCACAGATCAGAATGAATATACTCCAATGTTCCCTTCGTGTTATGGATTCCTCTAGTGAATCGGACTCTCTTTTGCTTCCCAAAAACACAGTGCTCACAGAAATTTAGTTTGCAAATTTCTTGCCCATTAAGAAGTCCTCTTTTACTCAATTCTACCATGTCATTCTCACTTATATGCCCTAGGCGCATATGCCAAATTTTAGTAATATCATCATCTGACAAGGAAGAGGAAGCGACAGCTGCATCACCAGTAACAGTAGAACCTTGCAAAACATATAACTTCGCAGTCTTTCTTTACTCTTTCATCACAACAAGGGAACCTTTGGAAATCTTTAAAACCCTACTTTCAGCTGTGTATCTATACCTTTTTGAATCAAGAGTACTCAACGAAATTAAATTTCTCTTTAATTCTGGAACATGTCGTACGTCACTAAGTGTTCTGACAACCCCATCAAACATTTTAACTTTAATTCTTCCAACACCTGCGATTTTACACAAAGCATTATTTCCCATCAAAACAACATCTTCAGACACTATTTCGTAAGTTGTAAACCAATCCCGATTGGGACTCATGTGGAAGGTGCAGCCTGAATCAAGTATCCACTCTTCGCTTACTTTAGAATCATTGACAAAAGCGACTAGAAGTTCAACATCGCTGTAGTTTTCTACAATATCAGCTTTACCGAAATTTTCTGGTTGTTTTCTCTTTTGATTCGCAGCCTCCCTTTTAATCTTGTTCTGTAGCTTATAGCACTCAGATTTAATGTGCCATTTCTTCTTGCAGAAGTTACAAGTTTTACCTCTATTTGAAGACTTCGATCTACCCTTAGATTTATCGTGAGGATTCCGTTCCTGTATCCTTCCACGATCATTATCAGCATTCCGATATTGTCTCTCACGAGCAATGAGACTCCCTCCCTAAGATTCGGGTTTAACCACAAGATACTTTATCTTATCATACGAGGTCAAAGAATCATAAACATCATCAACTGTAAGAGACTTGCGGCTATATAAAATCGTGTCTCTAAAGGTTGAATAAGACGGGGGCAACGAACAAAGTAGAATCAACCCTAGATCTTCCTTATCATAATGAACCTCTATGGTCTCCAAGTTTGAGAGAATTTCTTTAAACACTATTAAGTGTTCGTGTACAGGCGCACCTTCCTCCAGACAATGAGTATAAAGACATTGCTTCATATGCAACTTGCTTGTTAGAGTTTTCGACATACATATTTGTTCTAGCCTCTTCCATAATACAGCAGCAGTCTTCTCCTTCATCACATCCTGCAAAATTTCGTTGGACAAATGCAGATGTAATTGTGTTAACGCCTTTCAATCCTTACACTTCTTCTCTTCATCTGTTAAAGTCGAAGGCATCTTATCTATCCCTAGCAGGGCATCCTCCAGATCCATCTGCGCAAGAACTGCTTGCATCTTAATCTACCACAACGCAAATATGGTGTTGCGATCCAACAGTAAAATTTTATACTTCAAAGACGCCATTACCATGATCGAGATGAACAATCCGAAAGCTCTGATACCAATTTGTGAAAATAAAATAAAATAAAGAACACACAAATTTTTTACGTGGAAACGCTTTCGGGAAAAAACCACGGGCAGAGGAGAAGGAAATTCACTATGTCGAATTCGAATAATTACAAGAGGAATAGACTATGTCTATTTATAGGCTTGTAAAGCCATATCCTAGTAAGACTCAAACACCTTATTCTAATCAATATCAAATAGATAGAATTTAATAAGGTTTAAAAAATCTTATTTTAAAATAAAATAAAAGAAGTGTAATTTTATATGGATTCTTCTTTTATTTTATTTTACCACTGTATTTTATTTAAATAATGATTCGGGTCACTTAATTCTAACAAATTCACTGGCCAATAATGATTGAACACATTCTTTTTAACATTTAGTGAAACCTCAAATAACGCCAAAATAGACACTACCAAATGTGCATTCATTACTACAAACCAAAAATGTAAATTGGGGGGATTTTTTAAGTACTTTTTCCATCTAGGCTTTGTTGCCTTTACCTCGTCATGGCATAACTTTGCTAGTGGACACCTCGTCAAGGGTAGCACCTTATCAAGATTGAGCTTTGTGAACATACATATGCATAACACGTGAAACTCTTACGGTCTACCATACCAAAAACATATGTTGAGTCTTTCCTAACATGGCTCACATGTGGGATCTCACCTCATCTCTATCCTATCGTCGCCTATTTAGAGGACTATAGTCCTCTCAAGTGTCCGATCAATTTGGAACTTGCATTGTGCACATGTCAAAATCCAAAGCTAAGAGAAGGTCACCTTCACCTATAAATAATTTTCCTTATCCTTAAGAAAGATTTATGTCACTCCATTACACCTTTTCCACTACAAGAAAAGAACACCTCCTATTATAACTCTTTGCACATCCTCCACCGTGTAAACCATCATTGCCTCCTTCTTTCCTTGTTTGTCATCGACATTCTATTAATTAATTAGTTATATATTCAATACTATAATGTATTAGTCATAACTTACATATATAAAATTATTCTAGTTGTTTTAATATGTCAATTTCATTTCTGAATTATATATGTTTTCTCATATTAGTATCTAGACATTTTTCTTGTTCCACTTTGATACTTAAGCTATCATTTTGTTATTCAATTAAGTCCAAGTTTTATAATAGTACATGTGACATCAATCAAAATGTGCCACGTGGAACCTTCTAACCATTACAAAAGCAAAACATGGCATTCATGATTATGAAATTACAAAATATATTCCAAAAAAAATAGAAATTAAAATTTAAAAAAAAACTGTGTATTTTATAAAATATATCAATGACTTTGACCAAAGTTTACCACCATTGACCATTGCTAGTTGTGTTCACCAAGTGCTAATTAAATTTTCGTTTGAATTATTTAAAAAAAATTAGTTTTATTTTTTATTTTTTGCACTTTTAAAGTATTACAATTTTTCTATAAACTTTTTTAAATTTTTTAAATTTTCAATTTCTAGAATCTATATTTTTTGAGTTAAACTTATTCAATTTGTTTTTGAAATTTTGATATATTATTTTAGATTTTTAGAAATTTTTGTATATTTTGGGTGTTTTGAAAAAAAAATATTTTAAAATAAATTATTATAATTTTTTTAGAATATATATTTTGGGAAAGTTTGAGGTTTCTTTTTCTTAGTGTGGATTTGGATAGGTGGTGTATTTACCTGCTGTTGGTGTAAAAATAGCGGTGGCGGTGAGATTAAATATTAGAACGATATTGTAGCATGAGACAACAAGTAAACTAAACGCACCGCACCACATCTCACCGCGCCCATCCAAACCCACTTAATTTACTAAATTTTATCTAATTTTTAGATATTATTTTGATTTTTAAATTTTAAATTTATATAACTTCAGGATTTTCCAGAATTTTTTTTTAAATTGAACTTTTTGAAATCTTGAAATGTTTTATATAATGTTTTCTTTTAAATTATTTTAATTAATTATAATATCAAAAAATAAAATAAAGTGACGAAGTGCATTCTGATAGTGTAATGGGTCAATTTGTTAAATATTGTGGGCTAAATCGTGTAATAGAATGATAATTAAGTATAAAAGTCAAATTCTTTAACGATCCAAAATCCGTGGGCACTAGAAAAGTGTGTTATCGGGCCTCCGTCTTAGTGAAATAAGTTCAAAAATAATTATTAAAAATATTTATGAGTCTAGTAGTGTGTTTAATTAGGTTTTAATTAAGTAAATTTAGCTTAATTTAGAGTAATTAGTAAAAAGGATTAAATTGAATAAGGGTAAAAGTTTAATTATAGATTAAAGAAAAATTAGAAGGACTTAAGAGGAAATTAAACCATTTCCTATAGCTGAGGCGGTTTAACGTGGAAAATATCAAAGATTTTATTGAAAATAAAATATATATATATATATATATTTATTTATTTAATAATTAAGTATATTATATTATATTATATTATATTATATTATATTATATTATATTATATTATATTATATTATATATAAAAGAAACAAATAAGTTAAAAGAAAAGGAAATAAAAACGAAAACAGAGAAGAAACAGGGGAGAAAGAAGAAAGAAGAAAGAAAAGGGGAAATAGGGTTTATGAAGCTTGGAGTTAATTGGTAAGCTCAATCAAGTCATTTTCTCATAATTTTGATATTTTAGAAGTCTTAAAACAAGTTTTTGATGAAATTAAGTTGTTAGTTTGGAAGTTCTTAGGTTTTTAAACAAAGTTCATGTTGAATAAAATGATGAAATAGGGGTTTAATTGAATGAAATTCAAGTTTGAATAGGAATAAGGTGTAAATTGGTGTTATAAATTTGGTTATTAACATTTTACATCAAAACAGTTTTGGGAAGTAGCAATGGTCTGATTTTGAAAATTCATTAAAAATTGTAGGAATTGAATTAGAGGATGAATAAGATATGAAATTAAAGCTTATTGGGTCTAGTTTCTTATAGTGGAAACAATGTAAGCAATGAATTTATGAATCAAGAGATATTTGAAATTTTGTAAGACTGGTTCAGGGTGATTTCGAGACACTCTGTTTTAAATCATTAAAAATTGTACAAAAATTATTATGGAGTGTAATTTATATATGTGAACTCCTTAATGAATCTAGTTTCAAAATAAATAAACAAGAACCTTATTCGAGTTCTGTACAATGAGATAATTTATTTTTAGTAGAGAGAGGTCAGAACTGTCAAATGAAATAACAGGGGAGTATTTAGTGAATAAACTGTACTAAATAGCTAGACCAAAAATTCTGGAAATTTTATGGTTAGAAGATATATGAGTCTAGTTTTAAGGAAAATTTACGGATATTAATTTGGAGTTTCATAGCTCAAGATATAAATAATTTAGTAACAATGACTCAAGTAGACAGCTTAATGGTGAAATTATATATATACATTAAAAATGGTTAAATTTGCATGTTTAGGCTCATGAATTAAATTTACTCATGTTGTATTGATGATTATAAATTATTATTTTCGTAGCCAACAAAGAACCTGAAGCATCAGCATCGAAAGGAAAGGAGAAAGTCATCGAGGACTAAAACGGGAGAATTACGGTGTGTATTACTATAATTCAAATTTTAATTATTATTGATTGCTGAAATTTTAATTGTTATGTATGGTAAATAAGACTTGAGGTAAGTATGTGAAATTGAAAATTTGAAAAAGTAAAATAATACCCTATTAACTCGTCGGACTAGATTCGATACAAATGGCATGCCATTGGATTTGTGATGTGATGAAGAGATTGTAGTTCGGCGAGAGAAGATGTTTCATTATTATATACTTCGTTTATCCGAATAGGCATTTAATGCCTTATTGGTGTGTTGGGAAGATATATTACCGGTGTGTTATGGAGGATTTACAATATTCCGGGTGTGTTTGGGTTGGACATTCTAGTGTGTTTGGGTGGAATCCGCGTATCTGTCATAGTCCAAGTTTTGTTAATAGGGTAAATAATTGAAATGAAATTTTGAAAATGAGATTATTTGTTTTAGCATTATTAAAAAGTATGAGAAAGAATGTATGAATTAAATTATGAATTGAGTTGGTATGTGAAAAATGAATTATGAATTTAATATTTATGAAGTAATATAATTATATATATGTAATTAGTTTACATAAATTTTAAAAATTTATGGTTGATGTTTGAAATTTATTAATGTTAAATAGTCTTGATTTATAGTAATACCACTGAGTATATCCATACTCAGCGTACGGTTGTTTCCGTGCGCAGTTAGTAGAAGTCACGTGTCCCTCGCTCAAAGATCCGAACAATCCCGACTCCAACACAAATTTGGTGATGTATATTTTTCTTTTGGGTAAAGGTGGCATGTACATAGGTGCTGTTAGTCACTTGAATATATATATTACTTGGGTAGTGGAGGTTAAATTATCAGATTTAGATGGTTAAATGAAATGGTAAGGAAAGTATATGATATTTTGATACATGAACATTAAGTCGTTAAATGAATGAAGTTTTTAATCAATTTTGAATGATGTTATGATAGTTATTAAGTTAAAATTATGTTAATGATATAAATATTAGTTATATGAATGTGAATATTGGTGTTGGTTGTTTTGGTTTGAATTTGCAGGAGGTTTAGGTAAAAATAAGCAGAAATGCTGCCGAAATTTTTTTTTTAAAAAAAAAAATTTGGAATACTCGAACAAGTCCCGTTCTACTTTTAATACGTGTTTGAATTTCGAGAGTCCAAGATAGGGACTTAATTATTATATTATACTATGAAAGTTATATTAATTGTAAATTATTCATAAGTTGTCTGATATGTCCGGTAATGCCTCATAACCTCGTTCCGGCGACGGTTTGGGGTTAGGGGGTGTTACAAATTCTTTAAAAGAAGAAAAGTATGAAAGTGAAATTAAAAAAATTTATAAGTGCTAAAATGAAAATTGAGTATAATTTAGAGATCCTACCGAGCATTAAGCATATGTCCTTTGTGATGGTATTTTGAGATAATATATAATATTATGCTTTAAATTTTCAAATTTATTATAAAATTTAATTGAATTTAACTAAAATTAGTTCAGTCGATTAATTCTGGGTTAAAATTAAAATGGTGTTAAGTTAATTAACAAAATTTAAATTCTGGTATTAACTGAACTAGTTAGCGGTAGAACATCCCCTCTTAGTACGGTTTAATAGTAGAAACAGAGAAAATTACTTTGGACGGTTCATTTGATGCATATTCCTTTACTACGAACTTTAGGGCTGAAAATTGGGTGAAAAAAATAGGAGGTGTGGAGATAATGGCAGACAAGACTTATTCATTTGTCACGTATAAAATAGAAAAAAGAATAAAAAAGGCACTGCAGAATGCAGGGAAAATGCACATGTAATTTACTGGTAACAAGGTTGGACTCGCAAGTCGAAGAAACTTTACTGAAAAATGTTACAGAGAATTATATCAAAAATTGGCTTCCACAACCATTAATCGGTAAATGTTGAAAGACTGTGAGTAACCACAGTAAATCCTCCATCAACAGCCAAGTTTTGGCCGCTGATATAAGCGGACTCATCAGAAGCAAGAAATAACACTGTCTCTGCAATGTGTCTAGCCTTCAGCACAATACCTTTCAAGTTGCTCGCCGAATAACTATTGGCCTCCACTTGACTTGGTTCAAAATTGTAGGCTTTACAAGCGAGCGGCGTGGCAACTCCGTAGGGAGAAACGCAATTGACTCGGATCCCATGAGCCCCTAGCTCGCTACACGCTCCTCGAACAAGCCCTACGATAGCATGCTTTGATGTTGTATAACCATTGGGACCAGTTCCTCCTACGAAAGATGCTACACTTCCAGTGCATATGATGGATCCGCGTGTGTTTTTAGCCACCATAGCTCGAGCGGCATGCTTGATCGTGGCGGCCACCCCTCGAACGTTCGTGGCCATGGTGTTGTCAAAGTCATCCAGGTCAAGTTCTAAGATCCCGGTTAACGAGCCTAGGGTACCCGCATTGCTGAATAAGATATCCAGCTTCCCATATTTCTCCACGGTGAAACTTACTGCTTCCTCAACCTGCTTCTCCTCTCGTACATCGCAGTGCCGGTAGCTAACCTTGTCAAGGCCGATCGATGCAGCGACTTGATTCCCCAGATCATCCTGGACATCAGCAATAACAACCAAAGCCCCATGTTGTACAAAGAACCTCGCCGTCTCCTCACCGATACCGCTGGCTCCACCAGTGATAAGAGCCACCTTACCTTCCAACCTAGAAAGTAACATACATACATTTGCAGGCTTCAGTTCTTGAGATGCAACTGCAATGTTAATTAGCGACAGCAGATCTAATAGACAAAGATGAACATACCTTGGGTTAGACATCTGAAAAGTCTTTTAGCGAGGCCCTCGGATCTGCTGTTTTCTGACCTCTGTGATATTTCCTATTTATAGGATTTTTATTAAGCTGCAGACTATACTTGGTACTTGCCGTAAGCAACTGTGTAAAGTTAGTGCATGACAGAAGTTAATCACCTTGGTTTTATCTTTGATTTAAACGTGGTGAAAAGACAACTTTTTGGGGACTTGGAGCTTCATCAACCGTTGATCTTAAGTCAACTGCAAATCCCTATAATTTGATTTAAACTATTTGTGTCCATGCAAATTCATTGTATACATAATTGTAAATTTGATGTATTATTTTATATGCAGTTGCAACTAGGCAATAGTTTATTCCATTAGAATACAACTAAGATAGCATCTTCACATGATTCCATTAATCACCACTGCTTACGAGCTTATCTTGTCTTCAATACCTTTTGCACATCCCCAGGCAAAGCGATTATTGGTACAGAAGACTTGCCTTTTCTTACTATATTTTATTTGTTATCTTCCATTTTATAGATGTTCGAGATATGGGTTATGAATAGATCCTCTTGTAGTTTTCTTTTTTCAATCACTTTTCGACACAACTTTCAGAATATGACTGTCACAATTCATAATTGAATGTTATGCATACGAAGGGTGCTGAGTTTTTGTTTTTTTTTTTTTTCCGATGCACAAATTTATTGTGTGTATTGTTTTTTTTTTTTAAAGGATAGATTATACAAATAATCATCTAATTTTTATAAGTTTTCATTTTAGGCATCTATTTTTTTTTTTTCATTTTAGGCACTCCCATTACCATCTGTTTTCATTTTAGCCACTTTAAAGTATTTGGACTAACATAAATCTGAGTAGGCATTTTTATTTTGGGGAAATTCTTAATGGCATGGAAATTAAATATTGTGTGGAAATTTTATAAACTATTTATAATTATAAAAATGCTAATTCGGATTTCTGTTAATCTAAATACCTTAGAGGAGCAAAAATGAAAATTGACAGTAATGAGAGTTCCTGAAATGAAAAGAAAAATTGTTGGTGCTTAAAATGAAAACTTATAAAAGTTGGGTGACCATCTATTCAGTTTACCCTTTTAAAAAAATTGTAATATATTTTTTTCTCCTAATGTTGTAATAAAAATTAAAAATATATTTTATGTATCTTTGAAATAATATTATTTTAAAATTTTCAAATATTTAATAGTTTTATAAAATTAAATTTTGATCCATTAATATGAATTTTTAATTGTTAAAAATTTATCAATTTTATGATTTTTATAATGAGTTCTTTTCGTTTCAAAAAAAAAGTTTATCAATTTTATAAAACCCAAAGTGTGTAATTTAAGTACTTTAAATATTTAAATTTATAAATTATTGATATTATTTAAATAATGTATTGTAATCTTAAAATTATATTTTATTTTTAAAATAATAAAAAATGGAGGTAAATAACATAATTGTCATGTCTTATCACTATAGGTATGTCACGTGTCAATAAATTAAACATCTATATCACTGGAGACTTAAGACCTTGTAATTAATATATATACTAATTTTCTTATCTGGTGATACACAAATTCCGTTGTATGTATCAATTAAAAGATATTTAAATTATTTTATATATTTTGTAGTTGAATATTTTATTGGATAAAAATGATATATCATATTATTATATGTATATGATATATACACAATTTTCTAAATTAAACCTAGATGAAAAAGTATTTCTGCAATCCATTACTTTATTATTTATGAAATCTGTTTCTAATTATAATAACTGTTTTAAGATTTTAAAAAAAGTGTTTAAAAATATTTTAATTCTTTTAGAAACTAATCCTATAAATAATCCTTATTATAACAAAATTCAATTAGCATAAATTATAACCTAAAAAAGATTTACTTTTTAATTTTTTTCACAAAATAAATTTTTAAAAAACATATATTTAATATAAGTAATTATGAAATTTTATATTAATAAAAAAATAATTTAGCATAATTTACAATGAAATCACTTTTTTTAATTAATAAAAAATATTTAAAAAATTAAATTGTGAAACAAATTAAAAAAATAAAATTGATCTTAAAATCTATTAAAAACAAAAAATTTACCATGTTTAACACAATACTACATAGATATTAAAATTAACATCATTAAAAAACGTAGAATATATATATTTTTATTCCTTTTAAATTTGTATAATAAATATGCATGTGTGTTTGCATTAATCACTTAAAATTTTTAAAACATTTTTAATTCTAATCAAGTACAAAATGTTAGCCAAAAAATTCAAGTAAAAATTATACATTTTTAATTTCTTAACAATATCTTAAAATTTTAAATATGTTTTTAACTTGTTAAATGTATTTGACGGTATTTGTATTTTTAAATTTGTTATTTAAATAATTTTTATTTTTTTATATCGTATATATTTTTTTAAAGTGTTACAAATATTCTAAAAATATTTGCAGTTAAAACTATTTTTTTTAAATTAAATTTCTTAAAATATTGGTAAATGTATAACGAGAGAGAATCATAATAAATGCAAAGAAGAAACATCTTTTATCCAATAGTGAAAGGCTTAAACTAAGATTTTTAAAGGATGGACATAATTTAAATGTGAGAATTTATCCTCTAAAAAAAGAAAATATTGAATGAATTAATTGTAAATTATGATATTTTCCGACTTTTGCCTATTGTGAGTACTATATTAATTGTAAGGAAAATAGAATTTCCGCGGTTTGCGAACAACCAAGGCAAATGGAATGAGTGAGTAAGGGTTTTCCTTCCTTAAAATGAGAAATTACAATTTAACCTTTTAAAAATTATTAAATTATAAATTTATATGCATCTGATAAAATTAAATTTTGCCCCAAAAATAAAAAAAATAATTTAATCCATTGCAAAAATGTTAAAATTATAAATTAATATATGATAAAATTATACTTTAATTTTTTATAAATTTATAATTCAATTTTAATAATTAAAAAAAAATTTAAATTCACATCTGCCAACAAGAAAAATCTGAAGGAATTTAGGCTTGAGTGGTACTTGGAAGAGGAATCTAAGGTTGAAATCAATACCCATGGCTTACGCTACCTCCGATTTGATGTAGAGAAAAGAAGTCGCCATGTAATTATTCTTCCATCGCCAATCCTTGCTATTATACTTTGGGTCGTTTAGTAAAAAAATTTAGCTCTTGTTTTTCCCAGTACACTCCAAGCTTGATACCACGGAAAAGGTGGATCGTTTCGTCTCTACATTTTGGAGTATTCCTACTTTGTCGCCAAGCCAAAGCAATTGAAAGACATTGTGTAAACATTACTTCTATTGATTATATTGCTCTACTTTTACACTTGGTTTTTAAAAAAATATTTTTCAAATTTGACATGATATATTTAAGTAAGTAAAAATTAATTTTAAATTTTGAAACAAAATTGGTCGGTATATTTTAAGCTTAAATATTTTTTTAAAATTTTACATTTTAATTATATTTTAAAAGTAAAATTAAATATATTAAAAGTATTTGAAGGTTAAATAAAAAGATGAGGTTTTAAAACTTAAAATAATTTGATATTTTAAAACGTAAACTTTTCAATTATAATCTAAAAAGCACAGTTTATGGATAATGAAACCTGATAGAAATTATCTTTTAACTAACTCTAAAATTTAAATAGACGCTACTTTTTGTTATATATATATACATGGATAAATTTTAAAATTATACATCAACTTTGATTTAATATGTAAATTGGTATATGAACTTTAATTTGGTCCAATTGTACACATAAAACTTTTATTGTATATGTGAAACATTAACTTTGATTCAATCATACACATTTAAATAAATACAACAATTTACTTTTATATTGGATAAATATAATTATACGTGTATGCAATATATAAACATAAAATGATATTATATCAATAATTGTGTTAATAATTTGTGAGAATTTAATTAAATAAAAGCTTCATGTATAAAATTACACAAAATCAAAGTTGATGTATAGTTTTAATATTTATCTCATATATAATTATTTTTAACCAACTCTATAAATTAAATGAAAAAATATCCATGCGATTTAAAAATATTACTTTTAGAACATTTAAAAAAATATTTATAAATTGTTTTTAAAAATTAAAAAGCACCTAAAAATAATATTATTGAAAATAGTATATGTAAAATAATATTTAAAACATTTTTTTTAGATATAAAAATTTTAAAACCATAAAAACGGAAAAAATACATATCTAAAATAAAATTTAAAAATTTTGGGAACAATTTACATTTTAGGTTATAATTATACTTATTATAAAAATTTAATATAAATTGATTTTTGCATCGTTCTTAAAATCTGTTAAAAAAAATGAAGTGTGAATTAAAATCTCTATTTTTAAAATATGTTAAAATTATAAAATCTGTTAGTAAATGTATTTTCACTAAAAAAACACCGTACAAATATTTTATTAAATAGTTAACAAATTTAAGAAGAGAGACTAAAATGGAATGAAATTAGGACTAAAATCATCAAAATATTTTCACTCAATCAGAGGATAACATTTACAAAATACTTTGTCCCAGCCCATTCAACGAGTTGGGGGCCTTAAATAAAACCTTATAAACGGTCTAAGGCCCAAAACCAGTAAAACTCGCGCTTACCAAACCAATCATACTGTTGGGCCTCATTTCTCGGTTTCTTTGCTTTCCGTACACGCATGGCAAAGATTATTGGTCCGTTTTGCTAAATAAGTCCCGCACCGTCACTCCAGCATTCCATCATTATTACAGGAAAAGAACAAAAAAAGAGGGTGCTGCGCTGGCGGATCTTGTGGATTTTGGCGTCCAGTCGCCTTATATCTTTCCTTGTATTTCCCTTTGTACATTCTGTTTTGTGCTACCGGTAAGTTTGTAACAGATGTCTTCTTCACTTGCAATTTCCTCAAGCTCCCTTAGGCTCACCCATGTCTTCCCAACTAATGGAAATGCAATCCTATTTAACGCCATATCCAGTTGCAGAATCTCCTCTTTGAAGCCACCGTCTTTGAACGGTATCTTCATTAGAATCCCATACGGGTCTTTTAAGAAGGCCTCTTTTTTCACTTCCTCCAGGCCCTTTTCTCCTGTCATGGAATGGCAGGATTGCACGTAAGTTTTGGCATCCTCCCTTCCCTTCCCTTCTCTTCTTTCTATTCACTAGAACATACTCGTTGGCTGAATTTTGTTATTACTTTTGTTTTTGTGTGTGTAAAATGGGTTCAGGGCAAAGATGGAAATTGATGTACCTGCATCGGTCGCTTACAAATGTTACTCTGATCGTGAAGCAATTCCCAATTGGATGCCATTCATTTCATCTGTCCAGGTTATTGTGTATATTGCTAATGTGTTACAGGGATCACTCCGTATTCTATTCTTAAAATGTTGTGGCAGACAGTGATAATTTCATTGGAAACTTCCTATTTTTGATTCTTTGTGTTCTAACCAGGTATTGGAAGACAAGCCTGATTTGTCACGGTGGTCGTTGAAATATAAGGCATTTGGTCGTGATATTGAATACTCCTGGCTTGCTAGAAATATGCAAGTAAGGAACCTGATTGACCTCGCTCCTTTTCGTCCTCTTTTTGCTTATTCAATCGATAAGTTCTTGTCTGAATTTCATTTCAACTGATCTTTATTTTCTTGTGCAGCCCATCCCAAATCAGAAAATTCACTGGAGATCTCTGGAAGGTCTTCCTAACAGGCAAGCAAAAAAACAACCCAGTATTAGGAATTCCATTGACTCCTTGAATAACCCAAATTTTGCATTTTTCTTTTAGTTCAGTTTATGAGTTTGCCTTTTTATTGTTTTGTCGACACCAAAGCTCTATAAATTAATCCCATTGGGAAACTCTTGCACGCCGTTAAGGCAATACTGCAAAATTGGGTGCTGACTTGGGACTTTGTAGCATCGCCAAAACAATTTATTCGTTTGCCAGGTTCTGCCTATTCCTGAAATATGATGAAAATGACAAAATGAAAGCATGAAAGATGATAACTACCCCCTCCCCCAAAATGAATGCTATGAAAGATGATCTTTGGAACCATTGAAGAAAGGCTTTAGATTATTGTTATCATAAATGAGAAGCCTTCTAGATGAGTCATAAAATTATATTTCTTGAGCATTTCCTTTTCAGTTTCCGCCTGCTGTTCGTTCAAGTATGATCTGAAGCACAAGTAATCAAAGCTCTTTCATACACTTAAGCTTTGCCACTTATTGATTACCTATTAGCACATTCACTGAAAACATTTATCTGTTTTGTGCATAACATGATTACGTGGAGTGTTGTTTGTGCTTGACCCTGAAATTCCTTTGGTTTCATTTCATGCAATGAAAAAAATTAGATAATATCTTTGTTTCCACTTTATTGCATTCCTTTAAACCTCTCTTTTTGTCATTTGCCTCAAAACCTCTCTTTTTGTCATTTGCCTCAACTTGATGATAGAATCTTAACAACCTGATTTTTACATGGCAGGGGTGCTGTTCGATTTTATCCAAAAGGGCCTTCATCATGTCTAATAGAAGTGAGACTGCTCTATACAATACTTTGAGTTGATGCTTTTCTGGTTTATTGCTATTGTTTCCTCGAAAGAAATGAACCGTCTTTATATCAAAATTTCTTCCTTATACCAGTAGTTGATTAATCTATCAGCATATATGCAAGTTGCCTGACCAATATGATATATAGCCATAGTCACTTCTAAAACAGAGACTTTTCTTGTCTTTAAATAATGTCAGGACGAAATATTGTTGGCTGGAAATTTGAATCTTAAATGACAAAATGTTCCCAAAGTTTTGTGCTACATCTCTCGCATCAGGGAAGCCATAGGGTAGAGAGCAAATGAGTTTTTATTGGCTGTTACTTGGAGTTTTGCTTACTTGTTGCAATTTTCCTTTCCAGCTGACAGTTTCATATGAAGTTCCTCAACTTTTGGCTCCGGTGGCATCTGTAAGTATTCTTTCCATGAAAAACATGTCGTCGAGGCGAACACCTAGAATTTCTTACCTTGGGAAAGATGAAAATTACTACTAACATTTAACTTGATGTGTAGCAAAATAGATAATGCTTCATTTAGTATTGTCGTAGAAATCATACCTCGTGCTTGAGCTAACATGAAGTAATCAATCTTCTTACTGTGTTAAATTATTCAGGCACTTCAACCTTTCCTTGAAAGTTTACTTAAAAGTGGTTTGGATCGGTTTGCAAAATTTGCTAAAAGCTCAGGCTCAACACGATAATCATCTCTCTTATTTTCTTCTTTTAAGGCACATTGAAAGGTTTGGGTTCAAAACCTATCAAAACATTTTATTTGTATTCTTAAATCTTAATCTAACATTATTGAGAGCTATAGATAGGAATTTCAACAATTTGGAGCTGCATATGAAAGAGAGATGGTTTTATATGTGGCAGCTAAAGTCATAAATGCTTATGAATGGCAAGGAGCTTAATTGTTTGTATGTATTCATAGGAACAGAAGTGATTTATGTTAATCTTATGGTGTCTTTTGGTTGACTTTAGGTGATGTTTTGACAATTTGTTTTGATTTTGCATATCACTTCTGTTCTGTGCTGTGCTAACTTCTTGATTTTATTAATTAATAAAATCACATTTTCTTAATAATTTGGTTGCTTCATCTCTTTTGCTGTTGGTAAACTTTACATGGCTTAATTATTAAAAAAAATACTACAAAACTTTTACCTCTAAACAAATTTTAAATTTGTATTTTTGTTTGTGTTTGTTTGTTTGAAATAATGTGAACAAACAATCAAATCACAAATAAACATATTTAAATTTTTAGATATAACATTAATAATAAATAAAATCACACATATAATAATATTATTAATAATTACAACAATAAATGTGTTTTAAACAAGCTTTAACTGAGATTTAAGCTTTTTATAAACAATCTTGTTTGTGATTATAAATGAATTTTATTTTTCATATTTAATTTATTTAATAAATGATGGTTATTTTGATAAATAAACATAAACAAACAAAAGTTTTTTTTTTTTTTTTTTTTGAAGTATTCATCCAATACTTTTTTATTCATCCGGTCCTTGGTTTTTTTTTTCCCTCAATAATACGGTCTCTAAGTTAGAATATTAAATTTGGCACTTAAAACATGATTTGACCTTTAAACTATATATATATGAATTTTCAAAAATATTAAAAAATAAAAATAATTAAACATTTAAAAACAAATTTTGATGATTGATTGAATATTAATTTGAATTTAATTTTTTTAATTATTTTTAAAATTTAGATATGGATATTGATAAGGAAGTCATATATTGCGATTAATTATTTGGAAGTGTCATATAGTGCATTTTAATTGGGCCATAAGTTAATTTTTTTTTTAACATCCTTAACGACTTTGAATTAAACCAAATAACAAAATGTAACTTAAGATATCAATATAAAAAAGATCAGATATCAAAATAGAAAAAAAACGGTATACCTTTAAGAGCCAAAAGCCTAAAATTATTATTTAATAATAATAATAATACCAAAAGCCTAATTTTTTTTAATACACAATCTAGTTTTACTCATAACTTTTTTCCATCCTTAAATCGGTAGAAAAATATACGTTTAAGCATGCTCAATCACACATCTTTTTAATTGTTGCAATAATAGTAATACCAATTGAATAAAATTTAATTTTTTAATTAAAAAAGCTTAATTTTTATAAGGGATAAATATTAAAATTATACATGAACATTGGTCCAATGTACTATTTGATACATAAACTTTGGTTTGATGCAATTATATATATGAAACTCTGATTTTGACTTAATTATACAAATCTAAAAAAATAAATACATTAGTTTCTTTTTATATTGAATAAGTATTTGTATACGTATATATAATAAATTAACATGAAATGATGTTATATCGATAATTATGTTAGTAATTTGTGAAAATTAAATCAAATTAATATTAAAATTGCACAAAATTAAAATTTATATATAATATTGCACATCAAACCAAAATTCATATGTATTTTTGAACTTTATCTCATTTTATAATTTACTTTGTTTTTAACTAAAACAAAATTTATTTTTATTGATGCACAATTATTTTTTAAAGAAAAAAAAATTCAAAACGCAATGTTATTTGAACTGGTTGGATCGAAAATTGGTATGATCCGAATTTTTTTTTTAATATTTAATAGTTTTTTAATATGATTAGTTAGATTAACAAACCGGTAGTCTAACAAATTTGACCCGATCCAATTTAAAAGACATTGCCAAAACTGGCAAATACATTCATTAAGCCCAGGGGGCATAGTAAGACGCAAACCTATTTGTTGATCTAGGAGTAAAAACAAACTGGACATGATGAAAATACTGAAATAAAGTTCAGGCTTCCAAAACAAATTAACCCAACAGAAATAAATTTAGAGATTACAGCAAAATATCTCCAAAACCCATGCCAGGAGCAAAGTTTAAATCAAGGAAAGCAGCAGGAGCCTCGGCCCAAAGCGAGTTGAAGCAATTGGTCGCCCATCACCAAACCATCCTTGTCCCATGCGATCGCACCGAGCCCGGCCATGCGCATGAAAGCATCAACTTATTTTTTTATTTTGAAAGCTAAGGACGGAAGAATGGGGCCCTCTTTAAAACCATTTATTTACATTCATCATTAGCCGCCTATCAGTCATCTTATCCTGAAAGCAGAAAACTTAACCAATTGTTGTTCTTAATCTATATTATTTATATATACACACTACTACGGCGGTGGCTCAATAACAAATAACGGCGCATATGCACTACAACGCCAGGATGGAGCCATAAAAGGTACTTTCACTTTGGGAGAGTAAGTGGGATTTTTTGTGGACGTAGCTCTCTCAGCTCAAGCTAGTGGACCACCGCCCCAAACAGTCAGGCTTTGCTTAAAAAACTGAATAATAATAAAAGGTAATGCTTTCCTATCCAAATTATGGTTCACTGCATGCCTTGTGCTCATGTCGTAGCCGACCATCAGGCAGGGTCTAATATCACTACCTACCCTTCAACCCAACTTTAAGGTTTTCTCCAACAATGTGTTACTGGAAGCATCATTGGTTTTCACTTAGAAGCAACCGAAAAAACTGCCTTTCATTCTTGCTCACTGCGAAAAAAAAAAAAAATCAAGGCATTTTCATTCTATACTTTTCCTATGTAATGTAAGTAAAGCTATGGGCAAAACATCATATTACTCTTTAGATATCCCACATTTTGTTGCGTTTAAGCTCCTTGAATTTCCTGTCACTGAACCAGCAGATTTTCAAAGGCATGCACGCTCCACTCAGGACACAACGGGAATATACTGTTAATTTAACTTAGGCCTTGTTGAATATATATAAATATTAATCTAAGGTGGAAGTAACTTTGATTGGGGCCAATGAAAGCGAAAGTTATGGAAGAAGCCGGGGGGGACAATCCACGCATTTGATTTCTTGTTATTCCGTTTACCTTTTTCCAGAACTGTCATATGCAGACTCCACCTTCTCAAAAAAGCCAATGCCTATATGGAATTGGTCGGTTCCCGCCTCCAAAACTCCATTAAAATAATCTAAAGTTGCAGATGTTTTTGATAATCCTTCCCACTATCTGTTTTTTGTTATTTTCTTGTATATAGTATATATATTCAGACTTTGTGATTCACCATGCATTCCAAATTTGCCAAACTCAGTTAATTCTTCACCAAGTTGCCCAGTGCTCACTGTGTTCACTCAATCAAAGGAAGTCGCTTGCTTCGTTCTCTACGTTCCGCAACTTGAGAATGCATTCATTCTTATGAACTCCACCCTTTCTCTCGTCCTTTTCTCTCGTCCTTTTCATTGAGTTATTGACAGTGACGAAATAACTTGAGCTGTTTCTTTTTTCCCTGCAAAAAAAACCTTACCTGTTTGCCAACTGAATTCTGTTTTGTCCTCATTGATTGAACCAATTTTTGCTTTAAAATGGTGCATTCTCGTCTATCCCTATCTATATTTTGCATGTCTTTTGTCTGTTTCTTCTTGTCCGCCCAAGGTAGATGGCATCATCACCATACTAAACACAAACATCAGACTCACCATCACAAAATCTCTGAAATTTCAGTACCTCCTTTTCCAGCACCCGAGCCTTCCAGTCCCTTCGCACCTGAGCCTGCTTCTGGTCCTTTTGCACCAGAGCCTTCCAGTCCATCTGCACCTCACCCCACTGCTCCTTTTGCTCCCGAGCCTTCTAGTCCATCTAATGATGGAAATGCCAACATTTCTACTGGTGTTTTCGATGTAAGAAACTTCGGAGCTGTAGGGGATGGAGTGACAGATGACACAGAAGCATTCAAGATGGCATGGGACTCTGCTTGTCAAGTTAATGCATCAGTCCTTCATGTTCCTTCTGGTTTTTCCTTCATGATTCAGTCCACAATTTTTACGGGTCCTTGTCAAGGCGGACTTATCTTTCAGGTAATTTACTACTTGTTTTTTTCTCTGATTGTAAGCGCCTATGCCTTTTCTGAGGGATAATAAAGAGGAACAACGCAATGTGTTGATGGGGTACATCTTTTTGAAGGTTGATGGTACACTTATGCCTCCTGATGGACCCGAAGACTGGCCGAAGAATAGCAGCAAGCGCCAGTGGCTTGTCTTTTACAGAATCAATGGAATGTCCTTGCAAGGAGGTGGTCTCATTGATGGTAGAGGGAAAAAATGGTGGGATCTTCCTTGCAAGCCCCACAAGGTACAGCTGACTTCACTCTTGGTACTTTTTTTTAAAAAAAAAAATTATGCAGTTGAGTTAATAGCTAATCTTTTTGTATTGGCACAGGGCATAAACAGAACAACATTGTCTGGACCATGTGACAGCCCAATTGTAAGTTGCCAGACTCGATTTAAAATTATTGTGCCCCTCCCCCAAGATAATACAAAGAAATTTAAATCATTTCAAACTTCATGATGCAGGCTATAAGATTTTTCATGAGCTCCAACTTGACTGTGCAAGGACTTAAAGTTAAGGATAGCCCCCAATTCCACTTTAGATTCGATGGCTGCAAGAATGTTCATGTCGAATCCCTTCACATAACAGCTCCTGCCCTGAGTCCCAATACCGATGGGATCCACATAGAGAATACAAATGGTGTTGAAATTTATAATTCAGTTATCTCTAATGGTTAGCCCAAAAGCCCAAAAATCTTCCCAAAATTTCATTTCTCTTTCCTTATAATTAGACTCGCCATCTTGATGATCTTGCTTCACAGGTGATGATTGCATATCTATTGGATCAGGATGCTATGATGTGGATATTAAGAACATAACTTGCGGACCTGGTCATGGAATCAGGTACTTCAAAAAGTTTCTATTGAACAATACTAACCTTTTGATTTCATGTTTGCCAAATCTTATCCTTATCAAATATGTTCCCTTTGATTCTTCCCCTCAGCATTGGGAGCCTAGGTAATCATAATTCACGAGCGTGCGTCTCCAACATCACAGTTCGAGACTCCGTGATTAAGGTATCAGATAACGGTGTTAGGATCAAGACATGGCAAGGTGGATCTGGAGCTGTATCAGGCATAACATTCAGTAACATTCACATGGAAAGCGTTAGGAATCCAATTATAATAGATCAATTCTACTGCCTCACAAAGGGGTGCGCAAACCAAACATCAGCTGTTTATGTATCAGACATACTGTATGAAAGCATCAAGGGAACCTATGATATCCGAAGCCCTCCGATGCATCTTGCCTGCAGCGATTCAGTTCCATGTACAAACATCACACTCTCTGATATCGAGCTTCTTCCAGCTCAAGGAGATATAGTTTTGGACCCTTTTTGTTGGAATGCTTATGGGGATATGGAAACGCTAACCATTCCTCCTGTCTCCTGCTTAATGGAGGGTATTCCTCGGCGCATCTTGGATAATAACGATATGGGTTATTGTGGATGATTTAGAATTATAATCTTCTGTTTTTTTCCCCATGTAAATTAGCTTAAATACATGCATACGAATACATATAATTGAAAGGAAAGCCATGGATGTATCGGGATTGTATTTCGAATTATAAGATCATTCTAAAAAATGGTCCATATTATAATCTCTACTCCTAGTTTGAATGTTTTATTGCTAAATTTCTATGTTAGAATAAACATCTGGTTTTTGCAAACTAATATATACAGACATCAGAATACTAATCATCAATAAATGAACTTTAACCTCTGTTTCATCGATTTTAATGCATGTTTTATGAAAGCTGTGTCTCGCAATGCAGTTTGACTTTGAATCGACATGGATAGTATGAAATTTTTCTTTTTTCAAGTGACGGATTTCCTGTGACATCTGATAAAGCTTTTGCATTTATTTTAGGGCATATAAAGGTAGCACTGAGGCATACAAGTCACAAACAAGTGAAAAGTTAGAGCGAGAATATTCCACCTTTCCACACATTGGTAGTGTGTCTTAAAACCACGATAAAGGCTCTTGTAAACAAACAAATCCAACTGCAAAAAGCTAGTAGAGGACGAGAAACTAAAGCAGAAAGAGAAGATATAATTAGAGAATAAATGGGGGAAAGTGGGGTTGATTTCAAGGCATGCAGTAAATAAACTGTCATCACTTTCTTTCTTTTAGGTTTTATGGTAGATAGCAGCACTGAAATTAATAAATATTAGTAAACAAAGTGGAAGGGCCGGGACAAGAGTCTCCGTCTGATCTAGGTCCATCACGCGCAGCATGGAGATACAATAATCATATATAAATCAGGATATCATCGAAGAGTGCAGACTTAAGTGCTCTGGAAAAGTAGCGGTCCCAACAAATTTTCGATGTTTCAGCTTTTTTTCCTTTGACCCATACCCTACGTTCTTTTGTAAACACAACGCTTGAATAGATTATAGTTGCTTTCACCCCTTCTGCATCCAACCCAATTCAATGCTTCACAAACAAACAATGCTGCTACGGGAAATAGTATTTGTGACTGTTGAGTTCATTAACCAGGCTCAGTTCCTTTTTCACTCTTTCTTTTCTCTCTTCGATGGATGGGTGTTTATTGACCGAGCTCTCAGGCAGTCTCATATACTGTGATGTGGCAAGAATATTTATAAATTAAAGAACCAGGACCATTACCCGCGGAGAGTACTGAGTACGTCAAGCATCCTTTCAATAAACTAAAAATCAATTATGTCTTAACTGAAATCTAAGGGCGAGAACCCCCTTCCCAAGGAAAAAAAATACAAGGAACTCTCACGTCTTATCACTGCAAATACATAAATATAGTGAATATATTATTACATTTAGTGATAAAACTAAGTAGTTTGATGGTATTAATTATGTCCTAATTAATGATTTGATTGGTGTTATGTCTACTGGGGACTGCATACTTCATTAGCCTGGTTTTAGCTTGAACCAGACTCTTTTGTTTTCACCAAAAAAATAAAAAAACTTAGTTTGAGAGAGAATATACTAGGGCAGATAGTTTGTCTTTCGATCAATATATCAGGGAAGATTAAAGGACTAGTATGCTACTCTAATTAATAAGCATTAAAAACGGAAGCTAAGGTTGTAGATTAAGATTAGATATAGAGTTTAAAATGTAGGAAGTAGGTAATTAGGTGGAAGATATCATGTAAGAATGCAGACCCATTAAGGTTTTAGGGTTTCTAGTTAGATAATTTAAGGGTAAACTATTCAGATGGTAACCCAAGTGATACTCTATTGTTAAAATGTGTTTGGTCGGAATGCTGACATGGTTGGTTCCCTTTGGCCGGCTTGGTTTGACCTATATGTTCTCAAGGGAGCAAATATTTGGCAAGTGCAGTCTCTACCTAAGCATAGTTGTGCTTGAAAGAAGCTGGGAAAGAACTATACAAAAGCTTGACAAAACTTCTTGGCATCGAGTGGTATGGGGGAGCCCTACAATTCCAAGATATGCATTCATCACATGGTCGTTGTCCAAGATACGTTGCCTACAAAAATCAGAATTCTGAAATGGGGTGGTCAAATTGGTACTTATGTTGTTTGTGTGGCATCGAGGATAAGTCCAGAGATAATTCTTTTGCTTCTTGTTCACGTTCTAACTTGCTTTGGGTGAGAATTTTGCTAGTATGTGGGGAGTTTTTGTGACATGAATCTTGGGTTGGGTTTTGAAGTACGGGAAAGGGAAGTCCTTAAAAGCCATTGTTATGGGGGTTTCTTGGAATGCTTTCATTCACTATGTTTCGCAAGTGAGGAATGGAAGATTACGTGGGAAGTCATGAAGGCAAATTCAAACTCTTTTAATCAGATTAAAATGGATGTACAAGCTAAGTTATTATGTTGCAAGTCTAATGTTAATGTTTCTTCTTTAATTAGTGAATGGTCTGAATGTAGGGCCTGAGGGTTACTGGTCTGCTATTTTTTTGTTGTTGTTGTTTTTTCATGGTTTATCTAAAAAAAATATTACAAATTAAATATATTGTTTTAAAATTTTTAAAAAAAAATTGAAATATAAAAAAATTAAAACTTTTAAGATTTATATAAATATATAAATATTCGAAAATTTATAAAAAATATATTTAAAACTGTTATAATTTAATATATTTTCACACTTTTTTTTATTTTCCTTTTTTATAATTATTGAAGACATATATATTAGATTACCAAAACATTTTTTTTGCCAGAAAATACTAAAACAATTTATCTTGAAATATAATAATAAGTTATTTTCAGTTTTTTAAACAAAAACATTATCCTAATGATATGTCCAAAGCATTGCTTATAAGTGCCAAACCCTTAAACTTTTTTTTCTAATTAGCTTTCATGGTTTAACTAACTCTTCCATATTAAGTTAAGATTCATTCTCAGCCTTCTAAATCTGTTTTTGGTTTTTTTTTTCTTTCTGAAACGGTAACATCATTTCCCTTCAATCATTTCAGTTTTAGATCTTATTCTTCATTCATCATTGACCCTTTTATTTGGGCAAGTAATACAGGATGCAGAGAATGTCCTTGAAACCACGAAAGCTGAACTCGAAGACATGCGACGTAAGAACATATACATGGAAGAAAGGCTAATAGCTTGGGAAAAAGCAATCGAAGAGAATAAAGCCATTGAAGAATTGGCTGATGATTTGCTTAGGAGCATTGGTGTTGATGCTGGATCCCATAACCTGAACGAGAACAACGGCCGACCTTGACGAGGAAACCATGAAGAGCTTGATAGAGGAAGCTGTGAGGAACTTCACTAAAGCACTGAATGAAGCTCAATCCCGTCGGAACCACCCTGAGGACGGCGGCAGCAACACTGGTGCTGGTGGCCAAGCTAGCAGCTTCAGTGGTGTTTCAAAGTTTGGGTCAAACTTGTATATTTTTAAAATATATTAAACTATGAAAAAGGAAAATGAAAAGAAAAAGGAAGTTGTGAAAGTATATTAAAGTTTAATATATATATTTGAATATTCTATAAATTTTTTTATAATTTTTTTATGCATTTAAAAAATATTTTTTATTTATATTTTTAATTTTTAGAATTAAGACAAAATTAAAAATATGTAAATATTAAAGATTAAAGTTATTAATTTTTTTAAAATTAAGATTAAATTTACAAAATAGGTAAATATTAAAATCTTAGGCTAGGTCAGAATTCCATTTGGTGACTAAATACTTTTTACTTGTGGACTGATTAAAATGCAAAATTTAACTTAATGAGAGTAATTAAATTAAAAAGAATTAATAACTAAAATAGAAATGCACTAAAACTCGAGTGATCATCTCAAAAATTTACCCTAATTTAATTCATACAGTTCATTCCAATCAAGATTCCATTGATAAAAAACATTTTATAATAGTCAACAAACTCATGTCACAGCTTCCAAAAGAGGTCTATAAGTATAGGAGTGTTTAATTTCCACAGTCTTCCTATTTTACAGATTCAGCTTTCATTAAATAGATAGTATCGTGCAGCAGCCTGCAATTCATTGTTGTTGAGAGTTGACTGGAGTCTCAAACATTAATTAATTTTCTGACGTTTATATACGACCATATTGCTTTATGAGGTATATACTCATCGAATTTCCGGCATGAAATAATATAATATAAAATATGTTGTGCAGGTCAGCATGAAACACTAAACCACTAATTCCAAAGTCTCCATCAATTATTCTTAGTCATCATCGCATGTGTCATTATGCATGCGTCAGTTTTTCCTCTACTATGACGATTGTGTGAATGTCACTCCCACGTTTTCCCATCACATTTACACTTCCAGATTCTTTTAAAAATTATTTAACCAAACCATCAAGCATTACAAGTTAAAAACTTTGAAGATGATGTTATGAGAAAAAATCAATATCATTATATCACATGTAATGCTTTATACTCAACTTGATCGTCGAGTTCGTAGTATAAGATATTATATTAGTTGTCAGAGCAACTACCAGTAATTTATAATCTAAATTCATATCGTTAAATATTCAATCGCAATCAAGTTAAGTATATAGATGTTAAATATTCATTTATCAGTCTTATACAAGCTTACAAAAGCTCTAATGCTAACCTCAAATCAAATTTGAACTAAACTATAATGTTTACAAAATTTTAGGTTAATGTGGCAACGTTAGGGTTCCTCGTCGCGATGCAAAATACTGACTAGGTCTAGTTGCAACGATTCATGCTTGACGTCGCAACATGACAAATTGTTTCTGCAAAATATCAAATGAACATCAACCTGCAATTTTTCAATGTACCAAATTGCTTAATCACAACATAGTTTTAGCTAAAATATGCTATCCAAATGAACCAATTCTTGAACCATAACTGTAACACCCCTTACCCGTATTCAACGCTGGAACAGGGTACGAGGCATTACCAGACTTATAACACAAACAATCATACAATTTCGAGTCACAACTTTGTGTCCAAATTAAAACCATTTGCATTTAATCATAAAGTCCCTAATACGAGCCTACGAGGCCCAAAACATGCATTGGAAGTGGTTCGGGACTAAACCGAGAACTTTAGAAATTTTTACAAAACTTAGAAATTTTTTCACTAAACAGGGGTCACACGCCCGTGTGGATATGGAACATGCCCGTGTGGGCAGGTCGTGTGGTCACACACGCCCGTATCCCAACCCCGTGTAACTCTTTGACTTGTAACCCATGAACAAATTGAGATTACACGGCCAAGTCACACGCCCATATACTAAGCCATGTGGAAAATTAATTTTCATAAAATAGGTGCAGACTTCACACGGCCAGGGCACACGCCCGTATTCGAGGCCGTGCCGTTCACATGGCTGAGACACACGCCCGTGTCTCTGCCCGTCTGTTCAATTCTAAGCATTCTGTTTCTCAAAACTAGGGTGCAGGGGACACACGCCCCTGGGGCAGACCGTGTGTCACACATGACCTAGACACACGCCTGTGTGTCTACCCGTGTGGACAAAATAAAGGCTATTTACCAAGCCATTTTCCACCCTTATTCACACATACACCTACACCAAATCAAAGGCACAAAACATAATATACTTAGGAAGCAACCTACCATACGTGTAACATTCAAATAATATAACATAATTAAATGTGCATTGACCACGGTCTCATAATTATAGTTCATTCCATCACAAAACTTACCTCATATTCATCATTTCAAGCATTTGTTAGATATGAGCTTCAAGTACATACATGTACCATCTCAAAAGAAATGTACACATAATCTCATATTTGACATACCCGTGAACCACTCAAATAATAATGTCGGATACTTGGGATTCTTGCACACTAAGTGCCACATATGTAGCCAATGCTACCTCAAATCTCATATCTCATAATTGCTTGCTCATCGAGCTACCAACGGGCCTGCTCACACAAGCTGTCAGTAAAGTCGTAGCTACATGGTACTGCTCACACAAGCTGTCAAGTATCCGCAACACATGCCGGTATACTTAGCCACCGGTAGGACGTACAAGACCAGCACCCGGATCACTTAATCACATAACACATAACTACCCTAGTGACATGTCACTTGTATCCTACCCTATTCCTAATGTTCAAACGGGATTTCTTGCTTGTCGATTCATCGTCAGACTCGTTCATAGGATTAAGCTTTATCCACATTTATCAAACATACAATTCATGCAATATTAAAGCAATAAAATACAATCATATTAAGGCTTATTTTTAACATACGAACTTACCTCGGTACAAAATGGTTAATTGTTCGATTTAGTCCACAACTTTGTTCTTTCCCGGTCTTGGTCAGAACCTCATCTTTCTTGATTTATAATATCAAATTTAACTCATTCAATTATCACATTATTCAATTTGATCCCAAAAACACCTTATGGAAAAAATTATATTTTTGCCGCTAACTTTTTAAATGTTTACATTTTAGTCTCTAGGCTCGTAAATTAATTTTTATTCAATTTCATCACAACCCAAGCTTAGCCGAATATTAATAATACTCATAATAGCCCACATTTTTTTATTTATTCACATTTTTACACACATTTTACAACTTTTACATATAGGTTCCTATTTGACTTTTTCATCAAAAATCACTTAGTAGATGTTGTTTATCTAACACTAAACATACATCTTCTACCATTAGACAACAAAATACAAAAATATCCAACATGGGTAAAAATGTAAACATTGATTATCTTTCAAATTAGTCCTTAAAATAGCTAAATAAAGTAACAACATTCACAAAAACATAAAATTCATTAAAAACGGGACAAGAACGGACTTACAATCGAGCTTAAAAGTGGCCAAACCCTAGCTATGTCTTCTCTTGAGAAATTTGGCCATGGGGGACTAAATTGGGGAAGATGACATCTTTTTATTAGTTATTTTTGTCTTTATTTACCAAATGACCAAAGTGCCCTTCACTTAAAACTTTGAAATTTTATCTAAACATGTCCATTTTTGCCAAACTTAAGTATAATAGTCTAATTACCATTTAAAGACCTCCAATTTAAAATTTCATAGCAATTAGACACCTCTAGCTTCTAGAACACATATTTTGCACCTATTGCAATTTAGTCCTATTAGTCAAATTGGACACCCTATCGATAAAATTTCTTAATGAAATTTTCACACAATCATTCAATCATACTGTAGACTTTAAAGTAATAATAAAATTAACATTTTGACTTCAAATTTGTGGTCCTGAAATTATTGTTCCAATTTGACCCAAAAATGGGATGTTACAATGACACTTATTCTATGATACAGTAATATCACATTTTCTATAATTCAACCATTTAGTACAAGTCATTCATAACTTCAAGCATAAATACCTATTCACTAATGCCATAAACCATTGCAGCATTTCATAACATTCAACCTCATATTTTAAATCCACTTATAAAATGTATTTAATTGACCAAGTTCATACGTCAAACTTCTAGATCAAAAGTATATATAGACATAGTTTTATACCAAAATTGACTCAACCTACATACATGTCATAGTTAAAACAAAACGAGATTCATATAAACTTTGTTGAGTTGAGGATTGCTTCCAGGATGCTGGATCTACTATGCAAACTATCGGGAATCTACTATACCTACGCACGGAGAAATCAAATCGTACACTGAGCAATTACGCTCAGTGCTAAAAGCAAATCGTACGCTGAGCAATTATGCTCAGTGCTATTTCTATTATTCAAGTCAATATAAAATGAATTTAAACAATTTCATACATAAAATTCAAATTCAATTTATAATTTAAACTCGTGCCATTTCACACCGTAACACAATCATTTTTACAATGATAAGTATATGTATAACTAGCTTATACCAATTCATTTGAGCATATACACAAACTTACCAATCATTTTACAACTTCACATATCATTTGGTTCATCTCGCTTTTCATCTCTAGTTCATTCATACTAATTAATTTATCATTCTTAGTATATAAATACACACATGTCATATTTTATTCCACATTTCAATCATTTTCGAGCCTATTGGCTCATTCATACTCGGTTAGCCCCAGGGCTCATTTTCGATTCATTTGTTTTCTGTCACATATTATATTTCCTTTACATTTACCATTTCACATTACCATTTAATAAATTCATGTGTTTATAACCCTATTACCAGATATAGACTCAAAACGGATACGTGGATCCGTCATCTGGGTTTCCTGGCAACGATGACGTTATACAAGTACATACTAGCACCATGGGTTGCCTGATAATAATGATTTTCTTAATCTAATTTATCTGTTAGCTCGAGTTGATTGGAAACGATGACTCAATGTGTACAATCTACCACCTAGGGTTACCTGAAACTATTGTTTTCAATCAATAATTTGACCCTATGGCATGCCAACTATATTTGACTTGGTCTGAATAGCTAATAGGGTAACCAAGTTTCCGATTCAATATCAACAATTCAAGCCATACTTTATCATATCCAATAAACCATCAATTTATCAATTCATCATGTAATACAACACATTTCTTCTCAATTTCATACCAATTATCATATTTCAATCAAATCATAAAATTTCCTATTATATTCAATTTAGTCAGTGTCTTAATAGTCAATCTCAACCGAAGCAATTCAATTTAAAAAATCCAATAACAACTCACCTCAATATTGTATAATGCAAAATAACATGACTATGCGATAATTAAATTGGTATTGGATCATATAAATACAAACCGAATTTTCGAGCTATTCTTTGATGACTTTCAATTTTCCTTTCCTTCTCAACGGTTCCATATCATTGTTAGCTAATTAAAATCACAAACATACAATACTATCAAATTCAGTTCAAATCAAAATCAATTACAATATCAAGCATATTTTACAATTTATTTAATTCAATCCCTAATCCCAAGACAAACATAACTTTCAATTTAAAGTTTTGAATTGAAATCTGATTTCACAATTACTCATTAGGAACCATCTATTTCCTAATCCTACAAAACAATTTGAAAGTTTTTGTAACACCCTTATACCCGGTTCGACCCAAGGTACCTAATATAGGAATATTACATTTGGTGCCAAAGTGATTTTGGCTAATCACTAATATATTTGAACATTAAAAAAATTAAAGTAGTCATAACTTATATTTTTGTCCGTACTACTTGGAACACACTTGATTTTCCTAAGTACATGCCATTCTATTCAAAATTTTGAAACATACCCTCTTGGCACTTGGAGATGTGATGAGATGGATGCTCACAACCTCAATTACAACTTTTCAAAATCACTATAGCTACACGTTGAAAATAAACGTGTTAAGTCGGTGAAGACTTAGTAAGTACCCATGATATTCAAATTTTGTTAAATTTCTTAATTTCCAATATTTCGTTTCTTTGTTTATTTATCATATTCATTTGTGACTTTTTACTTATTTCACAATTTAGTCCTTAAGTCCTCAAATCAACTTATAAAAATTACTACTCTTTTTATATATGTATCATATTTCACCATTTAGTGTAAATTTTTTATTTCATGACTATTTCTTTCCCAATTTATTTTTACATATTTCTCTTACTAGTCATGTCTTTCTTATACTTCCTCAAATACATTCAAATTACTTACATCATCACTTTACTAATTCAATATTTCGAACATTAATCGGAGATAAACCTTTACCTTGTAACGAAAATTGTTTACCTTTTTAGCAGATGCCCAGTAAACTAAACAGAACACTTAAGATTTACGGAACTGATACAGAGGTGCATTATTATGCACTATTAAACAGAGAACACTGAAGTGCTATACAGAGAGCACAAACGTGCTAATAATCGGAGAGCACTAACATGTTAAAAATCAGAGAGCACTAACATGCTAATAATCAGAGAGCACTAACATGCTAATAATCAGATAGTACTAACATGCTAATAATCAAATAGCACTAACATGCTAATAATCAGAGAGCGCGCTACGGTTTTTAAATGGCATGCCACTAATATCCCAATAGTTCTTATCTCATCTACTTGGGCAAGTCATAATATACACACGTCACTTTTACACTTTTTATATAATGCTTTTACATACTTTACAATTTAATCCTTGTACCAATAATCCCTATACTTATATCTTCACTATCTTTAATACATGTACTATATTTCTAAATTAATTATTCATCCATAATTCACTAATAATCCTTATCAAGTATTTCACATATCACTTTTATATATTTTGTAATTTAGTCATTAGCACAATATTTCGTGTAGTAATATATTTTACTTCTAATAACATATATAACATAATTCAATACTTATTAATATTCCAAAATTCACTACAACATCATTCTAAGTGTTATGCACTTCACTTTTCTATTTCTAATATAAATTTTCCCAAATTTTTTATTTAACCCTTAATTTCCACAACTTAGGAAATAATTGTAGTTTGGATTACAAAATTCATATATTCTTTTATTTTTCACTATGTGCTTTATTATCAGTATTTTCTTGTAAACTTTTATAACTTTCCAATTTAATCACCTTTTTTTCATAAAAGTTCTCTATTCATTACTACACAATTTTTCTTTGACATCGCACTTAATTCACATAATTAATTCCACTATCTCATTTTCCATTTCTATGTATTTCACTTATATTTTTTTACCACATGTATTTCTCAAGTCTTTCAATTTAATCCTTGTTTCCATAAAATTTCACATTTTCCCATAATTTCACTTATCTAATACTTTAGATATTTTTGCTGTATTTCTCAAGTCTTTCAATTTAATCCTTGTTTCCATAAAATTTCACATTTTCCCATAATTTCACTTATCTAATACTTTAGATATTTTTGCTAACACATAATCCAACTATTATACTTTTATTATAATTTCCTCATTTACTTAAGAAACTATTTCACACTATATATATATATTACTTAATTACCACTTACTTTACAAAAATCACATTTTAATCCTTAAATAACAAGAAAGTTCATGGGTACCTACCTCTTTTCTATCAAAATCTCTTGTTTTTCTCTTCTCCTACCACTTGATTCACTTACTCAACTTCTCTCTTCATCAACATGTCAAAAAAACAATATTTCCTCATGAGAAATCTTTACTTTAACATCCATACCTTATTCTCTTGAAACCAAACTTTAACTTGACTTTCTCTCTCCTCAAACTTCTATTTTCTTGAATCTAACTTGATATTCTAGCTCCACAAAGTCTCCTTAATATTTTTCTCTCTTGATGGCTATAAAAATTCTTTTGATTTCTAAGTAAAAATGGTAGGTTTTTTGTGAAAGGACCAAATTGTAAAGGAAAAAAAATTCTTTCTTTTCTTCTTCTCACGTTGGAACCATGGCTTTTTTTCCTTATATACTAAATAAAAATTAATAAAATATAAATAAATGTCAAATCAAAATATTAATAAATTAATATTTATTTATTTATTTAATCTAAAATATCACCAACATCATCATTACTCTTCAAAATTATCTTCCTTGCTAAATGACCATTTTGTCCCTTATGATCCTTCAAAATTCCTCCATTGAATCTCACTCATTTTAGTAAAATTGTGATTTAACCCTCATACATTTTCACTTATTCAATTTAGTCCTAATTCATCTATTTTTCTTAGTTTCTAAATCCTTCCACCCTTAAAATATTTGTACTATTGGTCCTTTAAATTTTTAATATTTACACTTTAACCCTCAAATTTTAAGTATTTACTCTTGGGCCATAAAATTTTTTTCACTTTTACGATTCAGTCCTTTCTTGAATTAATATATCATAATATACTTGCCAAATAGATTTTGTTGACATAACTCAAAATTTCCCTTTTTGTCACTTTATTTTCTTATTTTACTATATCAAGGACAATATCTCATTTTCTTACTATAGCAACTTTTGGAGTGTTACAGTTTTAAATATTATTCAATTTGGTTCCTAATGTATGAAACTAACAATTAAACTTTACATTTTAGTCCTTTTCTTAATCTAAGCTTAATTTCTAGCAATTTCACACTAATTTCATCTAATTCTCAACAATGGTAACTTTCTAAAACTTTAACAGTTTTACAATTTGGTGTATGAGCTAGCTAAATCAAGCTCTCATGACCTCAAATCTACAAAAAGTACAAGAAAAAGACTTAGATTTCTTACCTAATTTCTTAGCTGAATGTCAAACCTTAAAAATGGTTTCATCTTTTCTGTTTCTATGGAGAATCGATATTGTATGAAGAAGATGACCATATTTCCACTATCTTTTAGCTTTTATACTAGGATTATGTTGTTTATTAGTTTTAATTACTTAATTAACTAAGTTTTAATTTAACAAATCCTAAATTACTTAAGTTAATTTGCATATAATGATACCATCCACTAAAACTTACTTAAGCAAGGTCAAATTATTGTTTTGAACCTTTGGCAAATTACAATTTAAGTCTCCAATCCATTTCCTAATTAAAAGTCTATAGCGATTGGACTTTACAATTTAGTCCATGGGCCCTAATTAACCATATTTTCGACTCAATTGACCATCCGAATTTAAATTCCCCTATATAATAACTCTGTAAATATCATTATTTAATATTTTATTATTTTATTATTCCAAATTTTGAATAATTATTAAGTAATTTAAGTTATTTAGAAGTTTTATGTCAACAAGAAAGTTTAGTTTAAAACTAAACTTCTTGTTTAGATTATTTAGAGTTCTAGTATACTTCAAAGTTTTATTTAGATTTATTTAGCTAGCCTATATATAGGCCTTTGTATTGTACACAGATCATCCAATTCATTATTATTCAACTTCTCTTTTGAGTTAATAAATTCTCTTTGAGTTTTCTTTTCAAGAATTTTTCTTGAGTTTCTTTTAGAAGAGTTTTAACAATCTTTTCAGATTGTGGGGATCATCTTCAAACTTTTTCTTGCCAAGTTTTCTTTCGTGGAGGGGAAATTAGAGCCTCTTGAAGGGGGTTGTGGATTCTTCGTGTTTCCAGGGCTTCTAAGGACTTCTACAGACCATGTTCTATCTTTCTATCTATCTTTTCTAATTTCCCCCTTATTGTTCTAATCGTAGATTTATTTTTCTATTTTAATTATCTTAGTTATTTATTTTAATTGTTTTATCTAACTTGGATTTTATTACATTTCAGGTTGTAATGACTCAAAATTCACAGGCATCGGAAAAGTACATTAACGGGCCTCCGTCTTAGTAAATTAAATTCGAAAATAATTATTAGAAATATTTATGAGTTTAGCGATATGTTAAATTAAGTTTAAATTATGTGAATTTAGCTTAATTTAGAGTAATTAGTAAAAAAAGACTAAATTGAATAAGGGGTAAAAGTCTAATTATAGATTAATAGGAAATAATAAGGACCAAATAGGCAATTAAGCCTATATGGGAAGATGAGGCAGCAAAATGGAGTAAAAATCTAAGATTTTTTTTTAAAAAACAATTATTATATAAATATCTAATTTAGTTATAAATTATTATTATTTTCGTAGTTAACAAAGAGCCCAAGACATCGGTGCACAAAGGAAAGGAGAAAGCTATCGAGGATTAAAACGAGAAATTCACGGTTTGTATTACTATAATTCAAATTACTTTTTATTAAATGTTTTATATAAATTCTATATTTAATAAGTGAGTTATAAGGTAAGTATTGATATTTGAGTTGAATGAGAATTGAATTGAATAGTGAATGTGTATGTATAATTGAATTGTAAATTGATTTGAATGTGAAAACTGTAATTGAAAAGTGATCTTCGATTGGAAATGAAAGTGAATTGAGAATTGAAATACCCTATTAACTAGTCGGGCTAAGTCAGATATAATTGGCATGCTAGGATCTGGAAGTGTACGGGATTTGTCGACTTTACCAATCAGGCACCTCGTGTGTCGTATTTCAGGCACCTCGTGTGTCGTTTTAGGCACTTTATGTGTCGTATACTGATCAGGTACTATGTACTATTTTAGGCACAATGTGCTATACTGGTGTGTTTGGGTTGGAATACTTGTATCCGTCAAAGTTCAGGTTTGTTAATAGGGTGAACATTTAAAATGAGAAATTTAAAATAAATTGATTGATTATATTTTTGAAATATTGAAAGAAATGAGAAAGTTGAGTTATGGATTGAAATTGAGATTGAAAATGAAAGGAATGAACTTAATGTTCATGTAGTGATTGAAATTGTTACATGTGATATGTGATGGAAATTGAAGAATAGCTAAAAATTATATTGTTATTATTAATTAATGAAAGTTTAAGAATGAATTGATATTTAAGAAATTAGATAGTTACATGTTTGGTAATTATAATTCTTTATTACTATTATAATTTGAATTATGGTAATACCACTGAGTATGGAATACTCAGCGTGCGGTTGTTTCCATGCGCAGGTTAATAGGAGTCTAGTGTCCCGGTCCAGCATCTGAACGATCCCGACTCTAGCAAAAAGATTTTTTTTTTTGGTGATGTTTTCTTTCTTAATTGAAAGTGGCATGTACTAGGTGTTGTATAGGTTATATATATATGCTTGTAATGTTGGTTGTAAGAATGGTTTACTATATTTTGTTATTAGTTTGATAAAATGGTAAATATTATATTATATAATTTGGTATTAAGTTGGAATGAAAACTGGATGAAGTTATTAGTATTTGATTAATATTATGAATGTTTAGTTATTAAATGACTATGTTAATGAATTGGTTATGATTTAGGTGTATTTAGGTTTAAATTGTTTTTGATTGTGTCATTGGTTTTGGATTAGTTGGTTTCTGGATTGAATTTGTGAGGGTTTTATGTAAAAATAAGAAGAAATACTGTAGAAATTTTTATAAAAAAATAAAAATTAAACGAATGAAGTCAATTAGCAATAAACATATATAATTTATATGAATTTATGATTATACTATAATTTGTTTGTTAAATAGATAATTGTTTAATTATTTATTTACTAAAAATTATTCGTAATTTGTCTGATTTATCTGATTTGTCTGGTAATGCCCCATAACCCTGTTCCGGCGACAGTTTGGGGTTAAGGAGTGTTACACAGGTTGTGTTAAAAATTCAAGTTTCTTTCCAAACGTTTACAGCACTAAGGCACATCCGCGACTTTGACAAACTTTACGATCCGCTTCTGCATTCATCCACATCATTCTTTATCAGTTGTGATATTTGATTGTTGTTGCTATGCCCTAATAGTATATCAATATATTCTAGAAATTTTAAAACATGCATTGCATCTATGTGGATGATGCACATATGAGATGAAGGTTCACTCGATTTAAGAATGCAAGTAGGTCCACCAAGCTAAAGGAAGTTTGTAGTAGTATTAGCTAAGATGTCTCTGTCAAAATCAAAACCATCATTGTCTTCTTCGTTGTCATAGGGTACATTGTCGACATTAGACTTGCCCATGGGCTGGGTAGCTTGTCTAGCTCAACTTGGGTCAGGCTTAGACAAGTATTTTTACACTTTTGGTCGACCCGACCCAAATTAAATTTAAATAATAAAAATATTTTTAAATTGAAATTTAATTATAAAATATCAACTAAAAATATTTTTAATATTTTATTAATTTTTGAATAGTAAAATGAGCTTTTTGGGCAGATTGAGCTGGCTTGAGAATCAGTATGGACTTGAAATATTTTTGGAAACAGGCCTTGATGTAACACCCCCAACCCGAATCTGTCTCCGAAACAGGGTTACGGAGTGTTACCAAAATTTACAGATCAAATAACAGACATTTCATATCATATTGCATTCATATCAGAAAACAATCAAGATCAAGCATAATGTCCCTTATAGGAGCCATTGAGGCCCAAAATACACATTAGAAACAAATCAGGACTAAACCGGGTACTCAAAATTTTTTTTAGAAAATATTAAAATTTTTCAAAGGTTCAGGGGACACATGCCTGTGTGGCCAGGCCGTGTGGGCTTTCAAAATAGGGGCACACAGCTGTGTCCCAGCCTGTGTCCAATCTTGTAAGCTCACTGACTTGAGTCACACGGCCAAGTCACACGCCCGTGTGCTAGGCCTTGTGAAATTTGAGCATACTGATTTGAGACACACGGCCAAGCCACACGCCCGCTTGCTAGGCCATGTGAGCATTATGTTTTGTGTACATTTTAAGATACAGGGGATACACGACTGTGTCACCTGGTCGTGTGTCACACACGGTTGAGACACACGCCCGTGTCTATGCCCGTGCGAACGAAAATAGGCCATTTTACATGCCTTATTTCTCACCCAATTTTCTACTAACTTAGCCCCAACAATTCACACATCTAAAAACTATATCATGACATTCAACACAAGCTAAAATAAGTGGCTAATCTAAACAATTTACATATAGACCAACATTAAACAAAATACCTATACATGCCATTATGACCAAAATCAAAACATTTGAATACTGATAGAACCGATGGATAGTGTGATATATCTTCAACAAGCTTCCAACCTACTCAAGTTTTCGATAATCTAAAAAGTAAAGGAAAACAACTACGTAAGCAATGAATGCTTAGTAGGCTCGTATAAACTTTAATCATATCAATTCATTTTAAATAAGAAATTTATACATATCAAGAATAATCCAATATTGATACCACAATATTCATGAAGTATATTCAACAACTTTAACTCTTCCAAATTTCTAAATTTTCATTTGCATTTCTTTACGTTCCACACTCATTCCATATGTATAACATACCGGTCATAAGCATACAATACCACCACTGTAACACCTCCTATCCGTATGCGTCCCTGGAATAGTGTACGAGGCATTACCGAGGAGTACGAAATATTTACAGATAATTTAAATATATCTTCATAACAACTTGTCTCGATTTCATACTATTTCATATTTAAGCTTTACTCACCAAAGTATTTGAAATATCATCTTTATGCAAATAGCACACGTGAGGTACATAATTCTATAATTATGAATGAACACATTTATCAAACATATTCCATATTCATATATCAATGTCTCATATCTCCATATATCAATAACTGTCATTTTTCTTGTTTTTCAGATAAATATGTGTAACCATTCATAAGCATGCAATTCATTGTTTCTTCTTATCAATCACAATTTCAAATGACAAATTCATGTGAATGAGCTCAACCATATTAGCTGTTTAAATTCTGTCACTTTGATTCACATACCCATAATTTACTAACATAACTTGTTAAACACAATCTTTGAATGATGAAATCATATAATTGAGCTCAATTTCAATGTTCACTAAAATCTGCCATATAAATTCAAATAATAATTACCAAAACTTTGTCAAATTGGAGAACGTCTTACGTTCATTGGTCTGCACCAATATGCACTGAATTTCACTGATAATCACTGATGCCGTAGCGTAACTATGGTCTTTTCACTAAAATTCCATAACTCAGCTATGGTCTTTCATCTTCACTATCATTATGCCATGGTGAAACTATGGAATTATCCGTCAATTCATCACTTTTTACTAAAATGCCATATCCTAGCTATGGTCTTACATCTTAAACACATATCACACCGATGCCATATCCCAGATATGGTCTTACACGGAAATCACTTGTCATTTGTAGCCGAAGCTACCACTATTTCATCGATCGGTAGCCGGCTACCACTTCTCCGATCGTGTAAGTGGAGCTACTACCACTTCTCACTGATCAAATTACTTATTATCAAATTAGAAAATATTTTACGAAATTAAGTATGTCGTTGCTTAGTGCCACGATTCACAACTCAGTATGGTTTTCCTCATTGAAATACCATACCTACATTTCACAACTCGGTATGGGAAATATCATACCTACGTTTCTTAACTCAGTATGGATAATACCATACCTACGTTTCACAACTCGGTATGGTTAATACCATACCTACGTTTCACAACTCGGTATGGTTAATACCATACCTACATTTCACAACTCGATATGGATGATGTCATACCTAAGTTTCACACTTTGCCATGGACCAACCGTTGTCTTTTTCGTCAATTCATCTTGTTACTGAACTGAAGTGCTCAATTTGATCATTTATTCAATTTTCATGCTTTTACATTATTCACGATTTTATCATTAATACATATGAAATAACACATCATGAAATTCATAAAATTAACAAATGGTCACTAAAATTTAGTTATATAAACTCACAAGTTCGATTTTTTTTATTATATCGATAATCATAATTTCATAATAAATATTCCAAGTAAAACATTATATCATTTCTAATTCAACATTTATCGATTATAATCGGGCATGTGATCAATTTATACACAAGTCATTCATATATATATATATATATTTATTTTTCCTCCTCCTCCTCTCCATCCACATCCTTAGTAGAAATAACACACTTGTAAGTAACATTATCCACAATTTTCACTATTTACTTATGTGAATATTCAAGCTATCCATCCATGTCATAGTCACTAAATTATTTTTATCTTGAGCCACAGAACTCCAAATTAAGATCCGCTAATTTTTCCTAAAACTAGACTTATGTATCTTCTTATCATAAAATTTTTAGAATTTTGGTTTAACCAGTAAGTACAGTTTATTCTTTAAAGTCACCCCTATTCTGCTGTCTGATAGTTCCGACCCTTCTTCACTAAAAATTACTTATCTCCTCGTACAGGATTCGAATAATGTTTCTGTTTATTTCTCTTGAAAATAGTCTCATTCAGGATTATAAAAATATAAATTTAAGCCCCTAGTTATTTTTATCCAATTTTTTATGATTTTTCAAAGTCAGAATAGGGGAACCCAAAATCATTCTGATCTTGTCTCACAAAATTTGTTATATCTCATGATTTACAATTCCATTGCTTACATCATTTCTTTTATAAGAAACTAGACTCAATAAGCTTTAATTTAATATTTTATTCATTCTCTAATTTGATTTGTACAATTTTTAGTGATTTTTAAAATGTAGACTACTACTGCTGTCCAAAACAGTTTTAGTGCAAAATGTTGATTTCCATTTTGCCCCAAATTTCACAATTCATACAATTCAATCCTTGCTCAATTAACCCCTCAATTGAGCTAATTTTTCTCATTTAATACTTTATTCTATCATTTTAAACTACTTCATAACCCTTGAAAATCAGAACTTTAGCACTAGACCTTAATTCCAAACTCTTTCACAATTAGATCCTAAAACCAATTTCCATCAATTTTACTTGATAAAATCATCATATATCAAAATTAAAGCTTCAATTCTATGTTATTCATCATATGCTTCCAACACTCACCCATAACAACTTTAAAAATTAGTCATGGAATCAAAAACTAATGACATAGTAAGTTGGACCCAATTGTAAAAGTCCAAAATCTTAGAAATTTTAAAAAGAAAGCAAGAATTAAACTTACATGAAGCTAGAGAATGAAAACCAGCTTGAACCCTCTTCCAAGTCAATTTTTCAGCTGATGAAAATAAAGAAAAAATGAAGAGAATTCTAGATATTCCAATTTGGTCCTATTTTTATTTAGCTAATTTTGGCAATTTTTCAATTTTGCCCTTATTTTACCCTTTTCCTGATTTTTCTCAGCTATTGCCGCCCAAAATATCTCCTTTGGGCTTATTTGCACTTTAGGTCCTTACTCATTTGACAATTGAGCTATTTAATCCTTTTAGCAACTTTTACACCTTTTTCAATTTATTTTTTTTATTTAATTAACCATCCAAACGTCAAAATTTTCTGACGGAATTTTAATACTACCTCACTAACACTCCATAAATATTTCTAAAAATATTTATGGCTCAGTTTATGAAGTCGAGGTCTCGATACCTCATTCTCGACCTAATTTACCTAATTAATTCTTTTAAATCTCAAAATTCACTAATTCAAAAATACTTCTATATTCACACTTGACTCATAAGTATTAATTTATTAAATTTTCGACTCACTCGTCGGATTTAGTGATCCAAATCACTGTTCCCGACACCATTGAAAATTAGGCTATTACAACCATAACCACAAGCTAGTGCATTTGAACATAGCCTTTTTTCAAATTAATCACATGATCAGCCATTTCATAAGAAATTGCATAACTTAAAACTTACCACACTTTCATGAGCACAAGTATATTTTCATTTGAGCACTTACCCTTTCAACGCATCATATAAATAAACATATTACCATTTAACCAATAGTTTGGCACTTGTCTAAGCATCAACAACAACACTTGTTAGCATACTTGTACATATTTCATATAAATTCAACATTGAGAAACTGATTTTCTCAACATATCACACTTGAGTTTATTACTCATCTCAACTTATATAATTTCCATGTATCAACATATTAAGATATTGATAGATATACATATCATTCTCTTACTGTTTCTTCATATACATATATCATTCAAAAACAACTCTTGTTATCTTACCATTTGAAGAATGACTTACGGATATGAGTACATCGTTAATAGAAGCTCGTAAGCTGAACAGAAGCTCATAAGAGCTGAACAAAAACTCTTAAGAGTTGAACAGAAGCTCATAAAAGCTAAATAGAAAACCATAAGAGTTGAACAGAAGCTCGTAAGAGCTAAACAGAAACTCATAAAAGTTGAACAAAAGCTCGTATGAGTTAAACAGAAGCTCGTAAGAGCTAAATGGAAACTCATAAGATTTGAACAGAAGCTCAATAGAGCTTAACGGAGACTCATATGAGTTAAACAGAAGCTTGTAAGAGCTAAACAAAAAGTAAAATACGAGAGTTCGCAACAAATGTTGAACCTCGATTTACTTGGGTAATTTGCCGTCGTTTTCCTTCAATGTCGTCATGCGCCAGATAACGAATGTACTCAAATCTCGCGTTCAATCCAAACTAAGTATTAATTTCGAAATATTTTTCCAACAATAATTCAATTCTAACAATAGAACATAAATATATTACCAATCATCAATTAACATTCATCTTAATCAAAATTATATAGAATACAGTTCATACGAACTTACCTGAATTGAATTGTAATAATTGCAGGAGTTCAGGGTTATTCCGTTATTTTTTTTCCTTTTTCACGAGTATTTACGGAATCTTGATCTAAAATATAAAATTACTCATTCATAAACAGAAAGTAAAACACGAGAGTTCGCAACAAATGCTGAACCTTGATTTACTTGGGTAATTTGCCGTCATTTTCCTTCAATGTCGTCATGCGCCACATAAAATGTACTCAAATCTCGCGTTCAATCCAAACTAAGTATTAATTTCGATAATATTTTTCCAACAATAATTCAATTCTAACAATAGAACATAAATATATTACCAATCATCAATTAACATTCATCTTAATCAAAATTATACAGAATAAAGTTCATACGAACTTACCTGAATTGAATTGTAATAATTGCAGAAGTTCAGGGTTATTCCGTTATTTTTTTCCTTTTTCACTAGTATTTACGGAATCTTGATCTAAAATATAAAATTACTCATTCATTAGCATATATTTCAGTTCCAATTCATTTCACAATTTATACCCTTCATTTTTTTGAATTTACACAATTACCCCAACTTTTTCAACTTTTTCAACTTAGTCCCTTAACTAGTTAATCTATCAAGTCAACTAATTTTTCTCAATTAATAATTTATCCAAATATTCTAGGCTATCATACAGCCCTTAATAAAACAAAAATTTAATACCAAACCCTAATATTTAACCTTTTCACAATTTGATCCTAAAATTAATATTTAACAAAATCACTTTATATAGTCATCATACAACAAAATTAAAGCTCTAAACCCACTTGATATAAATTAATAACTTCTTTCAATATATTAATTTAGACAATAAAACAATTTATTTCATGCAATTTGATCATTTTTTACATTTTTATAAAATTACCCTTACAATTTTACTTTTATTCAATTTAGTCATTGAGCCTAAAACATGCAAATTCACCATTTCTAGTGCAAACCCATGCTAGCTGGATATTCATGGCATTCAATACAACCCATTTTTATGCTTTTCTATCACTATTAAACTTTAAAATAACATAAAATCTTAACATCCATACCTTATTCTCTTGAAACCAAACTTTAACTTAACTTTCTCTCTCCTGCAACTATTATTTCTCGAATCTAACTTGATATTCTATCTCCCCATAGTATCCTTATTATCTTTCTCTCTTGATGGCTATGGAAATTCTTTTGATTTCTAAGTGAAAATGGTGGATTTTTGGTAAAAGGACCAAATTATAAAGAAAAGAAAATTTTCTTTCTTTCTTCTTCTAATCACGTTGAGAATATGGAAAGATGAAGAGAATTCTTCATCTTTCTTTCCTTATATACTAAATAAAATAATAAAATATAATTAAAAGTCAAATTAAAATATTAATAAACTAATAATTAATTAATTAATTAATCTAAAATATCACCAACATCATCATTACTCTTCAAAATTATTTTCCTTTCTAAATGACCATTTTGCCCCTTATGATTCTTCAAAATTCCTCCATTGACTCATCACTCGTTTTCGTAAAATTGTGATTTAGCCCCTCATACTTTTTCCACTTATTCAATTTGGTCCTAATTCATCCATTTTCCTTAGTTTCTAGATCACTCTACCCTTAAAATATTTGCACTATTGGTCCTTCAAATTTTTCATATTTACACTTTAACCCCTCAAATTTTGAGTATTTACTCTTGGCTAAAAAACTTTTCTCACTTTTGCGATTTAGTCGTTTCTTGAATTAATATATCATAATATACAAAATCCCTTTTTTGTCACTTTATTTCCTCATTTTATTATATTAAGGACAATATTTCACTTTCTTACTATAGTAACTTTCTGGGTGTTACACTTGACTCAACCAATAGACACCACTAGCATTTACATTATCATATGTAGCATCATATGGCAATTCCTTAGCATCGTATGGCAATTCCTCCATACTCAACTCAATAAAATTCATATTTGTTCTCAACGTAAAGACTCCAATTGAAACTTTTGCACTACCCTCTCCAAATTAGGGATGAACATCTGATCGAATCGAGTGAAAATTTTTTTGAGTTAGTTGACTTGATGAGTCATATTGAATTTTTTTTGAATCAAGTAAGGTGAAATGAGATTTGAGTCAAGTTGAATAAATTTGTTTGTGTTAAATTAAAAAAAATTAAACTGGCAAAAATTAAACTTAGCATAAATGTTGTTGACAATATGACTAAATTTCAAGTTAAAGAACATATATACCATGTATATTCAAAACTCTTTTAAAACAAAATAAGAGAAAAAATATAATTAGTATGATAAACTTGATTAAAGCAAGGTAGTCAGTACTGTACTAGAGGATGTACCAATTTCTACTGACATTGGTATGTATCGGTACTAATCTAGTGTAACAGTTTGTTTTTAAGTGATGTCAAAAACAGTGATTTCGGGGCCACAAATCCAATGAGTAAGTTTGTAAATATTATTATTTAATATTTATGAGTCAAATGTGGTATTAAAATAAATTTTGAATTGACAAATATTATACTATTCGAATGAACAATTAGGTTTAAGTGGTAAGACCCTAAAGTCAAGTGATTTTAGAAAATGATGTATTGAGATCTCGTTTCTATAAATCGAGCCGTAAATATTTTTATAAATATTTACGGAGTGTTATTAAGTTGTATTAAAGTTTCATTAAGAAATTTTAATGTTTAGATAGTTAATTAATTAAAAATGATTAAATCGTAATAATTAAAAAAGTTAATTGCTATTAATTTAAAGGTGTTAATTGATTAAAGAATTATAATTGGATGGCCTTAATGGATAAATTAACCATCCTTAAAATAGTCAAACGGTTTGATGCTTTAACTTCTTTTAATTTTAGTGTTTTACATGTTATTTTTATAATTAAAATAAAATAATAATGTTAAAATATTATTTTCTTCATCGCCAAAATAGCATGGCAAGAAGAACCAAGGTTTGGCCATGCTTCAATTTATGAATGGTAAACCATTTTTCATTCGTTTCTTTTAATTTTTATATTTTTGAGATCGTTGCAATTAGGTTTAGCTAGTCTGAACCTTCATTTTTGAAACGGTTAAAGATTTTGAATGTTGCTATTGATGAATTTTTGTGATTGAGGTGCCTTATTGGCATATTGGTTGTAGGGATTATTGGTATAGAGATTTAGTCATTTATGCATGTTTTGGGCACGTTTTAAGGTCTTGGTTATATGTGCAAATAGCTTGTAGGTACATACTTGAATTGGGTGAAAGAAATGGCATGATTTGGTCAATTTCTTATCCACACAGCCTAAGATACGGGCGTGTGTCTCAGCCGTGTGTGACCCACGGCCATGCAACACAGTCGTGTGTCCCCTGTAGGTTATAAAAGTTGCAAGTTAGACAGTTACACAGCCTGGCATAAGGGCGTGTGAGGACATTTCGAGAGTTACACGGCTTGAAACACGGGCGTGTGGCTTGGTCGTATAACCCAATTTCAAGAGTTACAATGGCACGGACATGGGGCTGGGGAACGGCCTTGTGTCCCTATTTCGATTGTTACACGACTTGAGATACGGGCGTGTATCTTAGCCGTGTGAGTCACAAGGCCTTGCCACACGACTGTGTGACCCCTATAGTGAAATTTTTGAACTTTTTCCTCAATGTTTCAAATGTTCCCCATTTAGTCCCGAATCATTTCTAAAGTATTTCTAAGACCTCGAGCACTTAATTACGGGACGAAATGCATGTATTTGAATGGATTATGCTATGATTATATAATTGTTTGAAAATGTATGTTTTTAAGATGCGTTTATACGGTAATGCTCTGTAACCCCATTCCGACGACGGATACAGGTTAAGGGTGTTACATCGATTTCGATATACTAAAATTCAGAGTACATAAAATAATTGTTTAGTAGAAAATTGAGTCACCACTAAAACTCTACATCACTAAGGGGTTTTTACCTTGTGTGTTGTGGCACCTTGCCCTTGTTTGGTAAAGTGTGTCCGTTGAAGTTGGATTTAATTAATAATTCTATTAAAATCATAACGGATTTATCGTATTAGATTTTATATAAATTAATTAATTATACAAATAAAATATAACAAAAGTGATTGTTTATAAAAAAAATTTAATTGAGAACATGTCCTATTTATTTATTTTTAATTTTTAAGATACAACTTAACAACACATAAAAAAATCTCAACCCTACTACTGCTTTCCATATATTCAATTTTATATATAAAGTAAACAACATTATTATCCTTATGTATATTATTATTATTTGACTTAGATTTAGATATTTGACTGAAATAGTATCGAGTAATGACAATTAAAACTTTGTTTAGCTTTTACAACAATCTTTTATAAATATGTTTATTATATAAATTTCCTTAATTCTGGAATAATCTAATTTTTTGAAAACAATTCTTCAAAAATGGGTTTGTTGGTGTAACACCAAGCTCAATACGTAGGAACATAATGAAAGGAGTGGAGGATAATATTGTCCAAGGGGTAATGAGTGTGTAGGGAAGCTACGGAAGAGCGACAAAGCAAAGTTATTGAAACCTTGACCTTGACCTTTCTAATAATTTAGGCTGTCATCTTCACCCAGGGCTCTTCTTACGAGCTGTCTGCCTGCAGGAGAAAAAAATCAAACATGGAGAGTCGTAGCTCTGCAAGCAAGAAGAGAAAGATTTCCGGTGACGATGACGAGGAGGAGGAAGAAAATATGGAGAAATTCTACTCTCTCATCAAGAGCATACGAGAGGCTCGTGATCGTTTGATCATCAACAACCCGTCATCAGCAGAAAACGTGAATAAGAGTGGTGCTGCAGATGATCAAAGGGAAACCAAGAAGCGAAAGTTGCTAGCGTGGAACCCTTCGTTTCAACGTGAAGATTTCATGGAAGAGGCTGATAAGCTGAAGAAATTACCTCCCAATCCCACGAGCATCGGCAGTACATCTCAAAGCAAACAGGGCGGTGATGATAATGATCAGAAAGAGGAGGTTAAAGATGAGTTAGACCTTAACCTTTCACTGTAGAGGGTTCTTGGAACGACTGCAGGGAGGAATGCAACTAAGGTAGAGCCAGTGGAGGATGGGGGTCCACCGATCATGAAACTGTTGGTATATCAAATAAGGTGATTGGTTGGACTTGTTCCACGCTAAAAGGTTATAAATTATCGTCCAACATTCACGCATCTCTTGTCCACCGAGCATTTTCCATGCTACTTCTATGTATGTTTATTATAAAATTAGTGAATTTTATCATTAATGTATTGGTATTGCGCCAAACACAAAAAAATATTTGGTATACTACCTCACAAGTAAAATTAAGGTTAACAAATATCGTATAAGAATATAATAAAAGAGAAAATATTTAGTACATTATTAGTGGAGTTTTTAGATTTCACAAACAAAATTAGGAATTGACAAGTGATCCATAAGGATACAGTCAAATAAAATATTAAAAAATTCATTTGTCAATTTTTTTTTGGTGAATGAAACTTCATTATAAAAAACTAATTATGGATACATCAAGGCCCTCATGGAGGCTTTTCAAAAAATTGGGTACTACCCTTATTATCACATCCATTCAATTTAGCCACACGAAGATTAATTCTTCTAACCAAAGCGGAATTTGACACCTTTGTAGCTCTCCCCCGAATAGCTTGTACCGCCTCATAACTGTAACACCCCTACCCGTATCCATTGCTGGAATAGGTACGAGGCATTACCGGAGTTTACTGATAATTCTGAGTCATTTATTATTCATATTTTGAAAATAATCATAACGTCTCTTTATTGGGCCCTCGAAGCCCCAAACATACATTAAAAACCAACCGGAATTAAATCGGGATCATAAAAAAAAATTCGCAAAATCTTAAATTTTATTTTCATCTAAATACTTACCATTTCATTGCTTCTTGTAATTAAACATGTTACCATTCAATCAATAGCTTGTCCTTTGTCTAAGTGTCAAGCCACATCATTGTTAGTATACTTGCATATATTTCATATAAATTTAACATTGATATACTTATTTTCTCGACATGTCACACTTGATTTTAATAATTGTCTTTACTTACATAATTTCCTTGTATCAACGGATCAAAGATAATTATATATGTACATGTCATGAAACATATTATTCTATTATCGTTTCTTTATAAGTATATATCAATCATTTCATTATATCAATATTTCATGCTTCATCATTTCCATATATTTTAAGTATATTTATTCCGATAAAGTTTATATCAAACTTAACATAAATTATATTCCATGTACTTATTCTTATTTTGTTTATCTATCTTCATAATTATTTCTTACAACTATTTTGTACATATATGACCAGTTCTTGTAAACATTTCACACAACCATTTTATGTAACCATTCGTCATCTAATACGTATTACCTGAATATCAATTGTTCAATAGATATCATAGCGTCTCCCATCCACGGTCTTGTTTATCTTTAACATGATGCCATAGTGTCTTTCAACTATGGTCTTACTCATTTTCTGTCATGTTGCCATGGTATCTTTCAACCATGGTCTTATTCTTTTCATGTCACGTTGCCATGGTATCTTTCAACCATGGTCTTATTCATTTCCCGTCATGTTGCCATGGTATCTTTCAACCATGGTCTTACACATTTCATATCAGAGAGCACACTCCCGCGAACCTCATCCTTACGATGGGATTACGGTCCAGGCTAAATCCCATGTAATATAAACTCATAGAGTATTGTCGGGATTACCAGTCCAGGCTAAATCCCCTACAACGACAATTACTCTAATGAGCTTGGATCTGAATTACCAGTCCAGGCTAAATTCAGACCCTAATTTGGATTACCCGTCAGGGCTAAATCCATTTTCCACATATTCTTCGGGAAGGCTATATCAGGATAGGATCACCCGCCCGGGCTAGATCCTTTTTACCGTCAATTCCTTTTCAGAGATCCATCGAATTTTCCTTTCATTCAACCGGGATTTTCTCATTGCTTGTTTGTGTTTATAATTTCATTAATCCGATATCTTTTCTTTTCCACGATCAAGTCTCATATTTGAGTCGTCTGGATCTTTATAAATAAATTTGATCATTATTTTCATTCATTTCATATTCTAATGCATTTAATTAATACTCTAGGAAAAATTACCATTTTGCCCCTAAACTTTTAATTAATGACGATTTCATCCTTAGAAATTTGGAAAATATAATTCTTGCAATTTAATCCTTATTTCCAGCTATTATTCTCATACATATTGATAAAAATCCATGAATTCTGTAAAATATCAGAATTTTTCCATAATTTCAACACTTTTCAATTTAATCCCTAAAACATATTTTTCCCCCTATCTTGAACTAAATTAATAATTTCATTCAATTTTGTAATTTAAATAATAAAATTAATCCATTTCATGCAATTTGGTCATTTTTGACATTTTTACAAAATTACCCAAAAAGTTTTACTTTTATTCAATTTAGTCCTTAAGCCTAAAACATGCAAATTAGCCATGCTTGCTGAATATCCATATATATATTTTCCTCCTCCTCCTCTCCATTCCACATCCTTAAGTTTATATAATATGCTTATAAGTAACATTATCAATAATTTCACTATTTACTTAAATGTATATTCAAAGCTGTCCATTTGAGTCATAGTCACTAAATTATTTATTTATTGAGTTACAGAACTCCAAATTAAGATCTGTAAATTTTATCTGAAAATATACTCACATATATTCTTACCATAAAATTTTCAGAATTTTTGGTTTATCAAATTAGTACAGTTTATTCATTAAAGTTACCCCTGTTCTGCTGTCTGATAGTTCTGACCCTTCTTCACTAAAAATTAATTATCTCCTTGTACAGAATTCAAATGATGTTCTAGTTTGTTTCTATTAAAACTAGACTCATTCAGGATTCTATACATATAAATTTAAGCCCATAATTATTTTTCTTAATTTTTTTATGATTTTTAAAATTCTGAACAGGGAAACCCAAATTCATTCTGACCTTGTCTCACAAAATTCATTATATTTCAACATTTACAAATCCATTGCTTACACTGTTTATTCTATGAGAAACTAGACTCAATAAGATTTAATTCCATATTTTGTTCATCTTCTAATTCGATTTCTACAATTTATGGTGATTTTTCAAAGTTAGACTACTGCTGCTGTCCATAACTGTTTTAGTGCAAGATATTAATTACCATGTTATAACACCCTTATTTTCTTTTTCTACACCATTTCTCATCACTTTCTCTTATTTTCTATTCACTAACATATCAAGAACATAGGACCTTATGTAATAAAACTCTACTATAACATTATTTCCATGCTTTGTTAATAATAACAAACTTAAAAACATATTGAAATCTTGATGTACTTACCTTTTTCTCTTGATACCAATCTTTAACTTGATTTTCTCTCTCCTCCAGCTTCTATTTCTTGAATCCAACTTGATATTCTTGCTCCCCATCATCTCCTTGCTATCTTTCTCTCTTGATGGCTATGGAAATTCTTTCAATTTTTAGGTGAAAATAATCAATTTTTGGAGGAAGGACTAAATTGTAAGAAAAGGAAAACTTTCTTTCTTCTTCTTCTTCTCACGTTAGTTGCATGAGAATGGTGGTCATCCTCCCCTTTCTTTCCTTACATATATATATTAAACAAAATAATAATAAAATAATAAAATATCATTTAAAAATTAATTTAAAGTATTAATAAACTAATATTTATTTATTTAATTTATCTAAAATATCTCCAACATCATCATTGTCTCTAGATTTCTCTCTCTTCCAATTGACCATTTTGCCCTTTGTGATCTTTTAAAATTCCAATCTTGAGTCATCACTTAATTTGGTAAAATTGTAATTTAGTCCCTCATAATTCTTCACCTATTCAATTTGGTCCTAATTCATCAATTTTCCTTGGCTTCTAGATCATTCCACCCTTAAAATATTTGCACTATTAGTCCTTTAACTTTTCATATTTACACTTTAATTCTTCAAATTTTGAGTATTTACTCTTGCGCCACAAAACTTTTCTCACTTTTACAATTTAATCCTTTCTTGAATCAATATGTCATAATATTGACATAACTCAAAATTCCCTTTTTGTCACTTTATTTCCTTATTTTACTATATCACGGATTATATTTTACTATAAAAATTTTCGGGGTATTACATTTCTCTCCCCCTTAAAATAAATTTCGTCCTCGAAATTTCCTTGTTTTCTTTTGATCATGAATTTCATTGTTTCTATAATTTTATAGTTTCTTTTTGCACATACTTACCTAGTTTATCATTTATATCCATTCTCTATCCTTTCATCTCAGATTTTATTTTCAATTCAATATTTCACATTTGCCTCTCAGAGCTTTTACCAACAGAAATAGAAGATAATATCAAATGTATCTTATTATCAAGTGTTTTATTACATATATTGGCTTGGAAGTCCAAAGAAAGATAGAGTAGTACTACTTGTGAATCAATCAGACTTGTGATAATTTCTGTCTATTAGCATATTTATCCAACCTTTCCATATATTGATTATAGCATCCAAACATGAATAGTTGTATATACTTCTAAAAATATCAGTACATATAAAATACTCGTATAAAATCCTCAAAATTTTTTTTACTGTATTATACTTATTTATAGCAACTATATTCAAATATTTAATTTATTTACTAATCCATTGACTAGTAAAGTCATCAATAGTTTCACATCATTCAGTTCATTGAAGAAACTAATTGGGAAGGAATTTTTAGTTAACCATTCTGTAAATATCATATTTGAACAAATCGATTTTCCTATAAATAATTTCTTTATTTAAGTGGTACTGTATATCCCAGCTAGTTTTCAGAAAAAATTTGATGTATCTATTTAGAACCCTTCTTTACCTATTAACTCATTCTCAATTCCGACTATATTATCAATTGTTCAATCATTAAACTTTTCACTTTTCACTTCTGAACTTAATCAATATAAATCTCATGAATTTCATTGCATATAATTGTACTAGTAAAGGGGTATAGATCGTAAAGTCTCATAATTTAATTGTCATATATTTACTCATATAACATTTATCATTCTCAAGTACTATAAAACATTTATTCGTACTTTTACGAGTTCTGGTTCATCATAACTAATATTTTTACTCAGAAATAATCATTTACCTCGTAATGAAAATTGTTTACTTTTTACTTAGCAGATGCCCAGTAGACTAGATAGAATACTTCGGATATACGGGACTTATACTGAGGTGCATTATTATGCATTATTAAGCAGAGAGAAACAAGTGCTATACTGAGAGTAATGCAATGTCTTTGAATGTACTAATAATCGAGAGAACACTAACGTGCTAGTAATTAGAGAGCATGCTGAGGTCCCTTAATATCTTAATAGTTCTAATTTTGTCTACTTGGGCAAATTATTTCATGCACGCATATCACTTTTACACCTTTCGCATAATACTTTTACATGCTTTATAATTTAATCCTTGTGTCAATAATCCGTTTATTTATGTCTTCTTTACCTTTAATACATGTAACATTTTTCAAAATTCACTATTCAATTCATCCATAATTTACTAATAATCCTTATTATGTACTTCATATACTACTTTTATATATTTTGCAATTTAGTCATCAGCACAATATTTCATGTAGCAATATAATTTACTTTTAATAATACACATAACATTCATCATCAACATGTATTTATTCATACCTTTCTGAATTCCGATTCATTCTAATCAACTTTTTACTCATATTCTTAAGTATCGTTTTTAGTATTATCAGAATTATCTTGTGTTAGAAAGCATCTCATTTTATAAGTAAAACAAATCTCATCAAAGTCGGGAGATATCATACTTATCACATATTATAATGACACGTGTTTTTAGACTTCACATATACTACGTTTGGTCTGAGAACCGACTAAACCGTAGCTCTGATACCACTAAATGTAACACCCCTACCCGTATCCATTGCCGGAATAGGTACGAGGCATTACCGGAGTTTACTGATAATTTTGAGTCATTTATTATTCATATTTTGAAAATAATCATAACGTCTCTTTATTGGGCCCTCGAAGCCCCAAACATACATTAAAAACCAACCAGAATTAAATCGGTATCATAAAAAAAATTTTGCAAAATCTTAAATTTTATTTTCATCTAAGTACTTACCATTTCATTTGTAACGCCCCCACGCCCGAAACCGCCACCGGAGTCAAGCTTGAGGTGTTACTAAACTTATTTTACCTTTTAAACAACTCTAAACCACAATTTTAATTTTCAGAATAAACTATTTTTCTGCATCATGGTTTCTTAAAAATTTATTTCTCGATTTTCAAAACTCGAAATTAAGATCCGTAAATTTTTCCTGAAACTAGACTCATATATCTATCTAATAATTTTTTTCTAGAATTTTTGACTTAGCCAATTAGTACATTTTATTAGTTAAAGTTACCCCTGTTTCAGAATTCGACTGCACTGACCTCTACTTACTACGAACCACTTTTCTCCCTCTAAAAAATTCATATGACTATAAAGTTTGTTTCTATTAAAACTATATTCAATAAGGATTCTAACCATATAAATTACACCACCTAATTATTTTTTTAAAATTTATGGTGAATTTATAAATTTGAAACAGGGGATCCAGAAATTGCTCTGGCCCTATTTCACTAAAACTCAGATATCTTATAAAATACAAAACCTTTACCTGTTTTGCTTATTCCATATGAAAATAGACACAATGAGTTTTAATTTCATATATTATTCACCATCAAACCATGTCTCTACGATTTTTAATGATTTTTCAAAGTCACGTTATTTCTGATACTTGAATCCATTTTTAAGTTACTTTCACATTTTTCATAGTTTTCATGTGATAATTACTACTTAATCATACATACTATTAAACATGTATATCATCAGCCATTCTATTAGCTAATCACTAGCAAGTATTTACACATCATTCATTGATCATATCATATCAAAAGAAACCAAGTTCCTATACATGCCATACACAAAGCGAAACGTCTAACTATACCAATATGATTCCTTCGATAGTGTGATCGGGTCTCCGATGTTTCCTTCGATCCCCGAGTGGCTTGATAAAAACTATAAGAAAAAGAAAATAAAGAGAGTAAGCACTAGGCTTAGTAAGCTTACAAGCAAATAAATTACAACATTCAACATAATGAATAATTATCAATAATGTCACCTAGCCTCATAGACTTTATTTACTTCTCATTTTCTACCTTCTTCTTTACTCACATACCTTCTTTCTTACCTGACCTTTCACTATTCATAAATATAATCTACCTTCCCTTTTGCTGATAATTCACTGTAATTTAACGTGTACAATGACCCGTTGAACCACTTGGAATACTAAGGATACTAGGGTCGTTCCTGCCTATCAATATCCTGCCAATGCCATGGCTTCGACATGGACTTTCATGAATTTTTCCTGTCTCCAATGCCATATATATATCTAATATGGGGTTACATGGCTCATTCCTGTCTCCAAAGCCATATATCTGATATGAACTTACACGCTCTCATTTACTCGTGTCTGTCTGTCTGTCAACCCCAATATCCTAACATTCCTAAGGTTCAAACGGGGCTTCTTCGCCTTTAATTCGACTTTAAATATTCTCATAAAATAAGTATATAAATGATGGAAATTGACAATAATAATGTAAAATAAAATAATATTGCATTTATTTACTGTAAACTTACCTCGATACAAAATGTGACTAAACTTTACAATTTAGTCCTTTACTTTTTCTTTTCCCCGATCTACTCCCGAATTTCTTTCTTCTTGATCTATAATAGCAAATTTAATTTATTTAATATTCACATTTATCAAAACAGTCCTTTACTCAAACTTTGGAAAAATTACATTTTGCCCCTAAACATTTGCATATTTACACTTTTGCCCCAAATCTAAATAAATTAAACTTCAGCCTATTTTCTTATGTTTTATGACATGCTGATCGTTTTTCCCTTCTATAGCAAAATCAAATTCTCACTCTAACATATACTTATGACTATTATGTATTTTTACCTATTAAGTCATTTTACTCGTTTTTACCTAAAACCGAGTAGCACAAGTTGTCTAACATAATCTAAGACCTCATATTCTATCATAAAACATCAAAATAAACACTTTTCACCTATGGGTATTTTTCCAAATATGAACCCTAACTTAAATTATTGCTAGCATAAGCTTTATCGAGCTCACAGGGACTCAAAACGTAAAGAACATTAAAAACGGGGCTTGGAATCACTTACTATGGAGCTTGAAATCTTGAAACAAACCCTAGCTATGGAGAACCCTTGAAATTTCGTGCTAATGAAGAAGATGATGAATTTTGTGTTATTTTTTTTCCTTTTTATTTCATTTAATATCTAAATGACCAAAATGCCCTTCCTTATTAAACTTTCAAAAATTTCATCCATGTCCTATTTTGTCCATGAACTTAGAAATTGGTCAAATTGTTATTTAAACCCTCCTAATTAATATTCCAAAGCAATTTCATACTATTCGATTTAGTCCCTAATCTCAACTTAAGCACTTTATGCATAGAATTTCATCATGAAATTTTCACACAATCATGCAATCATATCATGAACCTCAAAATAATAATAAAATAAAATTTTCTACCTCAGATTTGTGGTTTCGCAACCACTGTTCCGTTTAGGCCCTATTTCGGGATGTTACATTTCTCCCCCTTTAGGGATTTTCGTCCCAGAAAATCTTACCATGAAAAGATTTGGGTCTTGTTTTTGCATAGCCTCTTCGGGTTCCCATGTAGCCTCGTCTACCCCATGTCTATTCCATAGTACTTTCACAAGTGCAATACTTTTGTTCCTTAATTGCTTTACCTCTCGAGCTAGAATCTTTACCGGTTCTTCACCGTAAGTCATGTCTGGCTGAATCTCAACCTCTGTCTGAGAAATCACATGTGACGGATCTGAACGATAACGACGTAGCGTAGACACATGAAATATATTATGAATCTTCTCTAACTCAATCGGCAAAGCTAACCGATATGCTAATGGTCCGACTCTCTCAATCACTTCAAACGGTCCAATAAAACGTGGACTTAGTTTGCCTTTCTTGCCAAATCTGAGCCTTCGGATCCTTAAATCTGCTACATCTATTCTGACTAGAATACCCAGTTGAGAAACTAGATCTGGTAGAAAACTCCTTTGGCCTTTTGGATGTAGCCTGGAATGACCTGCTCATCTGTCTCTTCTTTGTATCTTGTGTCTCTGTCTCAACTTTGCCTTTTCTTTTTAACAGCTCCTCTGCCTTACAAGCTCTCTCAACTAAAATAACAAACTCTTTTATTTCTAGGACACTCACTGACAGTCGAATATTATCATTTAACCCATCCTCAAACCTTTTACACATGATAGCCTCTGTTTAATATGCCTAAAACATGTTTTTCCCCCTATCTTGAACTAAATTAATAATTTCATTCAATTTTGTAATTTAAATAATAAAATTAATCCATTTCATGCAATTTGGTCATTTTTGACATTTTTACAAAATTATCCATAAAGTTTTACTTTTATTCAATTTAGTCCTTAAGCCTAAAACATGCAAATTAGCCATGCTTGCTGAATATTCATATATATATTTTCCTCCTCCTCCTCTCCATTCCACATCCTTAAATTTATACAATATGCTTATAAGTAACATTATAAATAATTTCACTATTTACTTAAATGTATATTCAAAGCTGTCTATTTGAGTCATAGTCACTAAATTATTTATTTATTGAGTTACAGAACTCCAAATTAAGATCTGTAAATTTTACCTAAAACTAGACTCACATATATTCTTACCATAAAATTTTCAGAATTTTTGGTTTAGCAAATTAGTATAGTTTATTCATTAAAGTTACCCTTATTCTGCTATCTGACAGTTCTAACCCTTCTTCACTAAAAATTAATTATATCCTTGTAAAGAATTCAAATGATATTATAGTTTGTTTCTATTAAAACTAGACTCATTCAGGATTCTATACATATAAATTTAAGCCCATAATTATTTTTCTTAATTTTTTTATGATTTTTAAAAGTCTGAATAGGGAAACCCGAATTCATTCTGACCTTGTCTCACAAAATTTATTATATCTCAAAATTTACAAATCCATTGCTTACACTGTTTATTCTATGAGAAACTAGACTCAATAATATTTAATTCCATATTTTGTTCATCTTCTAATTCGATTTCTAAAATTTATAGTGATTTTTCAAAGTTAGACTACTACTGCTGTCCATAACTATTTTAGTGCAAGATATTAATTACTATGTTATAACACCCTTATTTTCTTTTTCTACACCATTTCTTATCACTTTCTCTTATTTTCTCTTCACTAACATATCAAGAACATAGGACCTTATGTAAGAAAACTCTACTATAACATTATTTCCATGCTTTGTTAATAATAACAAACTTAAAAACATATTGAAATCTTGATGTACTTACCTTGTTCTCTTGATACCAATTCTAATTTTGTCCTTAGGCCCGGAAATGAAACTTGTGCAATTTACTCCCTATTCCAAGCCTAACGACAATCTCATTACAAAATTTACAGCACATGTATTCATAAAAATTCAGAATTTTTCATCAAATTTCTCAACTTTACATTTTAGTCCCTAAATCATGTTTTCAGCAAAAATCACATTGTAAAAGTTGTTTATCTATTAACAACCTTTCATTTTCTACCATAAATTTCTAATTTTCAGAATATACATCCATGACCCATTTTTTATACCTTGATAACTTTTCAAATTAATCCCTCATATAGATAGATTAGACTATCTTGGTTTCAAAAATATCAAAATTACTAAAAATGGGACAAGGAAACTTACCCAATTAATCCTTGAAAGTTTCTTATCTCTCTCCTAGGGTTTCCATATAATTTTGGGGTTGAAGATGACAAAAATAAGATGATATTTCTTTTATCATCTTTTTAATTAATTAATTATTTCATTTTCCAATTTAGTCCCTGCTCTTTTGTAATTTTTCCATGGATGAGTCACCAAAAATTTACATACTTTTCTTTAATGGTTTAATTACCATATAAGGACCTCTAGTTTTGAATCACATAGCTATTTAATCCTTATAGCTACTAGAATTCAACTTTCTCATTTTATGCGATTTAGTCCTTCTCGTAATTAAATACCTAATCGATAAAATTTTAGTATCAAATTTTTCACACGACAAGTCTATCATAATATGAACCATGTAATAAAATAAAAATAAATTTTATTTTTGGGTCGAATTTGTGGTCCCGAAACCACTGTTTCGATTTCACTGAAAAATAGATTGTTACAAGAATATTAGGGTCCATTTGTTTGCATGCAAAAAGTTTTATAGAAAATAATTTCTTCATTTTCCTGTGCTTGTTTCATAGAAAATAGCTTAATCAACGGAAAATGATTTACAAGTTAACGTAAAATAAACCCTTTTTCGTGTAGAATGACTTACCCTTTTAAAAAGCGTAAGTCATTTTTCGGAAAAGAGCTCCTCTATACGAAATTTTATTTTTATATAAAAATTAACTTAAATCAAGGTTAATATTATTATATTGATAATAAATTTTATTTTTATTTTAAAAATATTTAAAAATATTAAAATATTAATATAAAATATTATATTTTCAATATTATTAAACATACATATTTAATTATTTATTATTTTAATAAATTATTTAATATTTCAATTTTATTTTAATAATAAATTTTAAAAATATTAATTTTAAATAATATTCTTCACATGTTATTGAAAATATTCAATATTAATATTTTAATAATAAATATTTATTATAATTATAAATATATTAATAATAAATGTTTTATAGTATAATGATTAAAATATGTCATAAGTTTATGTACTTTTCACAAATTTGTAATTTAGTCTCTGTACTTTATTTTCAAGAAAATTTAGTCTCTCTACGTTTCAGATTTGAAAGTAAAGTCCAATTGTTGACATTGTTTAATTTTTTTGTTAAATTTTGTTGATGTCATACTTTTAAATAAAAGACACTCATTTGGTAGTCATGTAATTAAAAAACGACATTGTAATAAATCTGAATTTAACAAAATATTTTAAATATATGTAAAAACAATGTAAAGTATAAATTTCTAGATATAAAAAAAAACTCAATTAAATAATGAAAAGATAAAAAAAAATTTCAAATGTATGTTTGTTTAATTGAAAACAACTTTTATGAAATATTTTTAAGAAATTTGTTAAACGTCGTAAAATATTTTACACAGATTCATCCAAACACAAAAAAATATTAATTTTTTCATAAAAGTAGATTATTTTTCAGAAATCATTTTCTGAATGTCATTTTCAGTGAAACAAACAGACCATTACGCTCCATTTGGTTTTTGAAAGTATTTTTATTTTCATTTTTAGAAAATAATTTTAATTTTCTATTTTTTTAAAAAATTAAAATACATGTCTAACAAATAGAAATAAAAAATTATTTTCAATAGTGAAAATATGAAAACATGTTTGATAATTAGGGTAAACTATCTAAGTAGTCATTTTTGTTTACCTCATATTACATTTTAGTCACTTATGTTTGAAATGTTACGTTTTAGTCACTTACGTTAACGTGTTGTAACATTTTAGTCACTGAGCCATTAATTGTCGTTAACGGTTTAACAGTAAGTTAACATGGCATGTTAAATCATCATTTCAAACAAAAATTTTAGGTTAAATTATACAATTGATTCCCATATATTTTTTTGTTTTGAGCAATTTAATTTTTATCTTTTGTGTTTATTTTAACTTTTTTTTCCATTCTCTTCTACTTCTCCCTTTGTTTTCCTCCCTTCTCCATCTCTTTTAACATAGTTTTTCTATATTTTTCATTTGTTAAAACTAGTTCCTATAATTTTATTTTTTTTGAAAAATTTATTTTTTTTCCTTTTTTTCTTTATTTTCTTTTTATTCTACCCCTTTAGTTTTAACAAATGGAAAACATAAAAAAAACTACATCAAAAGAAATGGAGAAGGGAGGAAAACTGAGGAAGAAGCAGAAGAGAATGAAAAAAAGAAAAAAAAAAGGAAAGTTAAAAGAACATAAAAGAAAAAAAAACTAATTCGCTCAAAACGAAAAAAATATGGGAACCAATTGTATAATTTAACCTTAAATTTTTATTTGAAATGATAATTTAACATGCCACGTCAGCTTACTGTTACACCATTAACGGCAATTAATGGCTCAGTGGCTAAAATGTTACAACACGTTAACATAAGTGACTAAAATGTAACATTTCAAACATAAGTGACTAAAATGTAACTTGAGGTAAACAAAAATGACTATTTTAATAATTTACCATTGATAATTATTTTTTTATAATACAAACATGATAAGTATAATTAAATAATTAAAAATTTTGATGAGAAATTAGAGAAGATGGAAATGAGTAAAAGGGTGTGTGAAATATAATTAAAAATTTTGATGAGTAAATTAGAGAAGATATAAATTGGTATGAAATAAAAAAGGAAAAGTAATTAGAGAAGATGGAGATGGAGATGGAGATGAGTAAGAGTTACAATAGTTAAATTATACACAATGCAAAAAACATATAAGAGTAGAGGTTCACATCATAAAAGATGTGAGAATTACTAAAATGAAAGTAGTTCAAATTGTAAATGGTGTGTAGAGTCACTAGAGTTGGTGGTTTGGAGGTGATGAGGTTGTGTTTGAGCATTTAAGTTATGAAGGTTATTTTATGCTTTGCCTTGGTGTAGAGAAGTGGTATTTATATAGGTGCCTCAGTATTAAGCTCCCTACTCTATAAGTGTGGGTAGTAGAGTGATGGATGCTAATTGAGAGTATTACTAGAGCCCACTTGAATGGACTAGATAAAATGTTTCTCAGGAAGGAGATGCGATAGATTAATATATGTTGTCAATAATTTTTATTTATATATCTTTTGAGGATCATGCAAACCTTTTTTTATGTGATGGGATGTTAAGACGGTATTGTGAGGTTGAACTTCGTTAAATTTTCCCTTGAGTTATAAGGTCATGTGGTATGAGGATGATATAAAATGAAAGAAAATATTTTGATTGGTGGCAATAAAATATAAAAAAAAAAGAAAAAAAAAAAGAAAGCATTTGCACTTTGTTTTTCATTGCTTCTCCAAAAAGCACTTTTGAGCAAAAGCTAAAACTATATGCTTCTACTTTTGACTAAAAAAAATTCTTTTACAAATCATTTTTTTAATCCTCGAAAGTAACTTTAAAAAGTTCAAAAGCATCTTGTTTAACAATGTTTATATCTAAAAAAATATTTTTATCCCAAAAGTGCTTATTAGAAGTAATGTTAAAAGTGTTCGCAATACTAAATAGATAACTTTTGACTTCAAAAGTGCTTTTGAACCCAAAAGCTAAAAAAGTTGGAAAAACACTTTTGAAGCTAAAATGATATTTTTAACCTTTATTTATAATCTAATATATTTTATGTAATATTTATATTAGGTATATAATTATTTTTCTATTGAAATTTATTTCAAATATATAACATTATATATTTAAATTAAAATAATTATATTTTAATAATTTTTAAAATATATTATATTCAAATTAAATTTTACAAATTATTTAATATTTATAGCTTACAAATATTTAAATTTTATATTTCATATATTAAAAATATTGTTAATACATTAAATTATCTTTTATATTCTTATTAAAATTCATAATATTAACCAATTTAAATATTATTTAAATATATATTTTTATTTTACAACATCATATATAAAATGAACATTTTATTTCTCAAAAATATTTTTTTAACTCCAATATTGAACACTTAAATTTTAAATTAAACTTTTTCTTAATACTTTCCAAAAGCAATGAGAAACTGGCCGTACTCATTAAGAAAGGAGATAAAAGAGGCAGTAAGCAAGCAAGAAAGCATGCAATCTTACGTGGTTTTCTCTGAGTTAACCTCATTCAAAGTTGATTAGTTTAAAATAAAATTTTCCCTAATATGAGTTTTTTAATAAAATAATATGAGAATAAGTATTTATTAAAATAATATGGATCTCAAATTATTTGCTAAAATATTATCTTTTGAATAATAATCTAGGTTGTTGAATTTTTATTTTTATTTTCAGCCACTTGTCACATTGGAATTCCAAATCGTCATTTTAAACAGCGATTTAGTTGAAAAAAAAATCAAATCGCTATTTCAAATAGTAATTTGAAAATACTATTTTAAACATAATATTTTAATAAATAATTCAGAACTCATATTAATTAGATAAATAATTATTAGGATCAACTACACCACATGTAACTCTAAAATAGTGTCGTTCCTATTTTTGTCACTCTAATTTTTGTCAATTTAATCACTTTAATTAAAATAATTGCTTGAATTGGTCATTGCTATTAAAAATTCCATTAATCCATCAACAAATTTGTTGATATGTCATTTTTTTTACTTTTGACTAAAGCGAGGGACCTCTTTGTAATTAGTCCAAAATATTTTTTGTTTATTTGCATCATAAGACTAAAGCTTATAAGTTTTCTAATTTTCCTTCTTCTTCTTGTTTGTTTCCTGCGAAAAAGTAACAAAGAAAAATGAGCATAGTTTTGACTTGTTTATTTGAGTTGTCCAAAACATCCCATGTTTTGGTTTCTTACTCGGATAAGTTTATCACTCTTTTTGTTTTTTTTTTTCTCCCTTCAATTGATTTTCTCCTAACATTTTTTAGATAAAACATGCAAAGGAAAAAAAATAAGAGGAAAAAAACTAATTTTTTTAAAAAAAAAATCTTAAAATTTTCTCTTGAGTAACCTCTAAATCACCCTTTCATTATTATCGTTCAACACCTAGTAACAATAACATAATTACTATGAAAAGAAAATGACAAGGAATATTTATATAAAAAAATATTGTTTGGGGAATCATTATTTTTCATCAATAAAATTAAACACCCAACAAAATCAGATTTGTTAAGAAAGCAAGCACACACATAAAGAAACAAAACACAATCTAGTTCTGGAAATTTAAGAATTAAGGGGGAAAATAAAGTTTTCTTTAAAAAAAAAGAAAAAGAAAAACTAACCATACTAAGATCAAATCTTAAAGAAATTACGAAGGACCTTTAAGAAGCACGTAGCCACATTTGAGCACAAGTCAAACGTGTACAAATAAACACTACGAACGTAATACTCATTGTAACTATAAGTTAAATAAAGAATTCAAAACTATCCTCATTTTCCCCTATTACTTTTCTCAGGAAACATACGACAAGAAGGAAAAAGAGAAAACTTACAGACTTTAGTCTTATGTTACAAATAAACAAAAAAAATATTATGAGCTAATTACAGAAGGTCTCTAACTTTAGTTAAAAGTAAAAAAAAGTCATGTCAGCAATCCATTAATGGATTAACGGAGTTTTTAACACAAGTGATCAATTCAAATAATTATTTTAATTAGAGTGATTAAATTGAAAAAAATATTTATTGTAATCAAAATAAAAACAACATAATTTTAGAGTGACTTGAGTTGTAATTTACCCTGATTATTATTTTCATAATATTTAAATAAAAAACCCACAATTGAATTTGTCATCCCAAGAAAGCGTCAAGAGCCCCGAGGTGTAAAGATGGTTGCAACCGTCGTAATGTTGACTAGTATTTTATTACTACTATTATTATACTCCAGTCGTTGTGTTTGGTGCTGTCACTAAGGTGACGAGCATACATGCAGGATTCTCCTGATATCAGCAGACTATAAAATTAACGCGATGCTGAGATAAGCACCAATCAATAATTAAATGAGATAATTTGGTGTTGAAAATAGACAATGGATTCAAAACTTTGGAGCCCCCTCCCCAACTTAGGTACCAATAATGCCTAAACTTTCTAGATTCATAATGATGTCTACTCTGATCAGCTTTTTTAGGTATGAAGTCTTTTTCATATATGTCTACTTAATGGTGTTTCAAAAATCAACAAGCCATGTGAAACCTACTACCATTTATTTAACCAAGCTTAAAATCCAACAAAATTTCTCAAGTTAAATTCTATTTAGGAAAAATTCCAAATGCACCAAACATCTCTTCCATCCAAAACCTTTGGCTTTTGGAGAAACATTGGTAGATGACATTGTCTTAACAAATACTACTACAGAATTTTAGAATGGGATACTGATTCTACGTTTTTATTAGCCAACCCCAGAAAAAGCCAAAACAGAGCAGCGATTGTGGGATTCTATGGGTCAAAAGTCAAATCAGTTGGCCAATTTACAATCAACTATTGCCTATGTGTATATTTGGGCTTTTTTTATAAAATTAACTCAAAAATTTAATTAATTATATTAATGACTTATTTTTTTGATTAAACACGTAAATGACTTAAAATTTACAGTGAAAGTTGGTGGAGTTAAAGAGTTTGGCACCACCAACATGCCACGTCAGCAACCAGGATAAAAATATCAATTTTTTAGTAAAATCATGTAGAATGGCGCTACCTGTATAAATATTAAGGAAATACTATAATTTCTAAAAAATGGAAGACTTTAATAAAAATTTTCTATTTTCTGGTAGAGCCAAATAAATTGGAGCCACTAGTTTCTAATGTGATTTTTTTCTTAATTTTAAAAAATTAAATATATTAAAAAATATTAAGTATAACCAATTTTAAAATTTTAATATATTCAATATATTTTTTAAAATATATTTTAAAATTTTAATATATTTAATAGGTAAAGAGAAAAAAGAATTTTCAATATATTTAAAATTTTAAAAAACTTAGAAAAAAATTAAATATATTAAAAATTTAAATATGTTAAAGAAAATGTTGAGTATAACTAATTTTAAATTTTTTATATACTTAATATATTTAAATATATTAAAATTTTGAACATATTAAAAAAATTTAAGTATAACCAATTTTAAAATTTTAAAATATTTTTTAATAGGTAAAAAGTATAATAAAAAAAGTTTTTTAATATATTTAAAATTTTAAAAGAAAAAAAGGGTGGGCAACGTTGGAAATTAGTTGCACCAATTTATTTGGCTCTACAAAAAAGGAAAATTTTATTTTAAAGCTCATCTATTTTTCAGAAATTGTAGTATTTTTTTGACATTTATATAGGTAGCACTATTTTATACAACTCCACTAAAAGTTAATTTTTTTATTCTGGCTGTTGATGTGACATGTTATTGGCGTTAAATTCTTTAGCTACACCAATTTTTACAGTAAATTTTAAGTCATTTACTTGTTTAATTAAAAAAATAAATCATTTTTGTAATTAATTAAAATTTTTGTTAATTTTATAAAAAAAAAAGCCGTATACTTGGTGGCACGAACGCCAGCCTTATATTTGTTTAAGATTTGGTTTCATATTGCGTCATTCCACTTACGTCAACATTCTCCCAACGCTTTACGTTGTCATGCAACCAACATCCCACCCCACGTCATTCTGTGACGTACCAACCAAATTCACTGTCCACGCGTCCTATTTCACTTTGACTTTTATGGCCCCATGATGAGCTTGGCGCCGGCAGGGCAGGTCTGTCTTTCTACAGCAGATCCTGACGGAATTTCCCTTTCTTTGTATAAATAGGCGGACAAATTTGAATGAATTGGTAAGCAGAAACGAAAACAACAGATAAAAATCGTACTAGCAGTTTCAGAAAAGAGCCCATTTCCGTTACATAAAATTACCCAATCTACCCTTTTTCTTTTGACATGGCGAGCGACAAGGAAAATCATGTTGTGAATGGTGAAGATGAGGAAGAAGAGGAGAAGATGGAGCAGTTTTTTGCGCTGTTAAGGAATTTTCGAGAGGCGCGTAATAGGCGAAAACATGAGCTGATACAAAGAGAGCAGGAAGAGATAAGTAAGAAGAAGAAGAAGAAGAAAAACAAGATAAGTAAGTTGGGTGATGATGTTGAGAAATCCAGTTGGGTTCCAAGCTTCGAATGGGAAGATTTTACTGCAGAGATTGAGTTTCGAAGGCCGTCCATCATCTTTCCACCCTCTTTCAACAACAAACAAGAGAAAAAACAAGAAGATGATGGTTTGGATCTTAACCTCACCCTGTCCCCAGCTTCATCTTAATTTTCTTGTTCAAATAGAATATTCCTTACTAGTTTTTTTTTTCTTTTTGGGGGTAAGAGAAGAAAAGCTCCATTTGGAGTTTGATCATAATGTAAAATTTAATTAATTGATGTTAATGATCAATGTTGAATCTCATTCCTCTTGGATATTGAGTTAGAAGAGGGTTGGTAAGGTAGGAGCATGCCGTAAGTATTCTTTTGGAATTGAATTTCATAGATGGCAAAGGATCTGATGTAATTAGGTCGCTGGTAAGGACCGGAGATTTGTTAATTGTTTTGTTTGTTGCTTGAGATTTGAGAATTCAACAACAGTACTCTTAGCGTTTGTGGTCTCAGTAAGATTGGGAAACCCCCTCACGTGGCCTGATATTTTCTTGAAATGTACTTCATATTAAACTACTATTCCATGGCCAAACCCCAAAAACCATTTCTCTGCTACATGCGTCCTTAGATGGATGGTGAGGTTATTTTGACAAGGTTAAAAACAATTGTCGTGATAAGATTAAACACAACTTTGAAGGATAAAAAAAATGAAAAACTCTTGTCCAGTCCACCCACTGGAGGCAATTATACCAGCCGAAATTTTCAGCACAGCTCACTGGTGTTTATCCAAAAACCAGTTTGTTGTGTGACTGACTGCAAAAACAGGTCCAAACAGACCTCACTGGTGTTGTTCGACCATCCAAAGGCAAGCCTCCTTTGTATACCCGGTGAGATTAACAAAGCTGATACTAAAATTAACGGTGATGAACAAAATAAATCAACATGTTTGAAGGATAAATTAACGATGATGAAGAAAAACCGATATCGTTCGTATTCAGCCTTAATTATTACAAACATTAGCTTAAAATGTGTTTATATATAATATAATAAATAACTAAAATTATATTTACATTAAATAATAAAAAATGTTAAAATTATATTATGGTTAAATAATAACTAAATATTATTAAGATCATATCTATATTAAAAATAATTTTATTTAAAATTACTTTCTACTAAATATTACTTAAAATTGTATGATAATAAATATTTTATACTCACTAGATAATTGTCTAAAAAGTAAAAAATATACAATCATTATATAGTTACATAATAGATTTAATTTATATAAAACTCATATCCATATTTTCATTGTTTTAAAGTAGAATGAGAAGGTTAGAACAGGAAAATGAAATTCACTGGAAGGGCGTTTGATTTGAAAATCACTAGTCCATTTGAAGTATCTCATGCTAGTGGTATTCAATGTTTCAATTAGGTGTATTTTTTATGGGATATTAACAGATGTTTGGGCCCATTTAATGTGGTGTGATAAATTATATTTTACATAAGTTGTTGGAGTCTTTTAATAAAAAGTACCGAGAGAAATCGCTGTTATAAATTTTTTTTGTTTTGATTAACTTGCAATTTGTTTTTAAGAGTTTGATTGAAGTTTTGCTTAATGTTTATTTAAATATGCTTTCATCTCCTTCTATATTTTCACTGTTTATATTGTATTATCTTTATTTATATTAGCTTCAACTCTATTATGGTAGAGAAGAATTGAGGCAAAATGTAAAAATTATTAATTTTTCTATTTATATGATACGGTTTTTAGATGTGATGTTTTAAGTAGGTCTTTATGCATGTCAACACGTATTCTCTAAGTGTGAATTTGCATGATGATGTAAATCCACCATGTGCGAACTCATATAAACGAACTACGCTGACAATCACTACTAAAGTAAAGAGGATCAGGTTGTGTCCTAATCAAATAAACGAATAGCAGGTTGATAACGACGAAAACCATAATAAGTTCATAAACATTTAAGTGTACAACTATTTAAGAAACTGCATATCTTCAACACTTAACCACCTAAAAGGTAAATGTAAAGTTTGTACTAAAGTTTTTTTATGAACAACTTTGTCTTTGTTGTAATGCTCGTCATATATATGATGTAAAAGAGGAATATTGTGTCATATTATAATTTTAACAACTGAACGTCTTAATGTAATAACTTGTATGTTTCATTAATTATTTTGAAATTTAAATGTTATTTATCATAATATTTGTATAAAACATAAGCTAATTGATTAGCATTCCAAAAATGGGAAAGAAAATAGTATATTTGTAGTTAAGGAAAGTGGAACTTCCATTTGCTTAATGCAATCGATAAATGAAAAAGAGGTTTTCCGTTATTAATGAAGAAAAAAGAAAAGTGAGTTGGAGTGTAACACTCCTATACTCAGTTCGGCTTAAGGAACCTAATATAGGTTTATTATATTTGATGCCAAAGTGATTTTAGCTAATTATTAATATATTTGAACATTAAAAAAATAAAGTTTTCATACCTTATATTTTAGTACCTACTACTTGGAATACACTTGATCTTCCTAAGTACATGTCATTCTATTCAAAATTTTGAAATATACCCGCTTGACACTTGGAGATGTGATGAGATGGATGCTCATAACCTCAATTACAACTCTTCAAAATCATTATACCTACGCGTTGAAAATAAACGCGTTAAATCGGTGAAGACTTAGTAAGTACCCATGATATTTAAATTGTAACAGCCTATTTTCAGTGGTGTCGGAACAATGATTCAAGATCACTAAATCCGACAAATGAGTAGGAAATATTATTAATTTAGTGAGTATAAGTTAAATGTTAAGTTAGGAAAAATTTTGAAATAGTGAATAGTGTACAAAAAAATATATATATATATATATATAAAATAATTAGAATCGAAAACGAGGTATCAAGACCTCGAAAATTTTAAATCGAGCCATAAATATTTTTATAAATATTTATGGAGTGTTAATAAGTTAGTATTAAAGTTTCACAAGAAATTTTAAAGTAATCTTGATAGCTAATTAAATAAAAGGACTAAATTGAAAAAGGTGTAAAAGTTGCTAAAATGATTAAATAGCTTAATTGTCAAATGAGGAAGGACCTAAAGTGCAAATAAGCCCAAAGGAGATATTTTGGGCAGCAATAGCTGAGAAAAATCAGAAAATGGGTGAAATAAGGGCAAAATTGGAAAATTACCAAAATTAACTAAATAAAAATGGGACTAAATTGGAATATCTAGAATTCTCTTCATTTCTCTTCATATTCATCAGCTGAAAAACAGTCATGGATGAGGGTTAAAGCTGGTTTTCATACTCTAGCTTCATGTAAGTTTAATTCTTGCTTTCTCCTTGAAATTTTTATGTTTTTGGACTTTTACAATTGGGTCCAACTTACTATTTCATTAGTTTTTGATTCCATGGCTAATTTTTGAAGTTTTTATGGATGAGTACTGGAAGAATATGATGAATAAACATAGAATTGAAGTTTTAATTTTAACATATGGTGATTTTATCAAGTAAAATTGATGAAAATTGGTTTAGGACCTAATTGTGAAAGAGTTTGGAATTAAGGTCTAGTGTTAAAGTTCTGGTTTTCAAGGGTTATGAATTAGTTTAAAATGATGGAATAAAGTATTAAATGAGAAAAATTATCTCAATTGAGGAGTTAATTGAACAAGGATTGAATTGTATGAACTATGAAATTTGGGGCTAAATGGAAATCAATATTTTCACTAAAACTGTTTTGGGCAGCAGCAGTAGCCTAACTTTGAAAAATCACCAAAAATTGTAGAAATCGAATTATAGGATGAATAAACTATGAAATTAAATCTTATTGAGTCTAGTTTCTTATAAAAGAAATTATGTAAGCAATGGAATTGTAAATCATGAGCTACAATAACTTTTGTGAGACAAGGTCAGAATGATTTCGGGTTCCCCTGTTCTGAATTTGGAAAATCATCAAAAATTGGATAAAAATAATTAGGGGCTTAAATTTATATGTTTAGAATCCTTAATGAGTCTATTTTCAATAGAAATAAACGGGAACATCATCCAAATCTCGTACGATGAGATAATTAATTCTTAGTGAAGAAGGGTCGGAACTGTCAGACAGCAGAACAGGGGTAAATTTAAAGAATAAACTGTACTTATTGGCTAAACCAAAAATTGTGAAAATTTTATGGTAATAATATATGTAAGTCTAGTTTCAGGGAAAATTAGCGGATCTTAATTTCGAGTTTTGTACCTTAAGATATAAATAATTTAGTAACTATGACGCAAATGGACAGTTTTGAATATACATATAAGTAAATAGTGAAATTATTGATAATGTTACTTGTTGCATGTTATATAAATAAAGGATGTGGAATGGAGAGGAGAAGGAGGAAAATATGTATGAATATTCAGCTAGCATGGCTAATTTGCATGTTTTAGGCTCATGGACTAAATTGAATAAAAGTAAAAATTTATGGGTAATTTTGTAAAAATGTCAAAAATGACCAAATTGCATGAAATGAATTATTTTATTATTTAAAATTACAAAATTGAATGAAATTATTAATTTAGCTCAAGATCGTGGAAAAACATGTTTTAAGGATTAAATTGAAAAGTGTTGAAATTATTGAAAATTCTGATATTTTATAGAATTCATGGGTCGTTATCAATTTGTTTGAGAATAACGGCTGGAAATAAGGATTAAATTGCAATAATTTTATTTTATTTTAACCTAAGGATGAAATCGTCATTAATTAAAAGTTTAGGGGTAAAATGGTAATTTTGTTTAGAGTATTAGTTGAATGTATTACAACATGAAATAAATGAAAACGACGATCAAATTTCTTTATAAAGATCCGGATAACTCGAATACGAGACTTGAACGTGGAAAAGAAAAAATATTGGATTAATGAAATTATAAACATGTACAAGTAACGAGGTAAGTTAGTATAACTTGAATTGTATTTTTAAATGCATGAAATATCGATATAATGAATTCCCTGATTTTATGTTTATGAAGAAATGGCAAGAGAATGATATTTATCATGACATGTAAATAGGTGATTATTTTTGATACGTTGATACAAGGAAATTAATTAAATTGAGACGAGTAATAAATTCAAGTAAAACATATCGAGAAAAATAAGTACGTTAAGGGACAATATGTTTGATTTTAATTGGTTCCAAATATGAACGTTAGATAAAATGAAATATCTGATAAATAAATCGGTAACTCCGGTAATGCTCCATAACTCTATTTCGGTGACGGATTCGGGTTAGGGGCGTTACATTTAGTGGTATCAGAGCTAAGGTTTAGTCGGTTCTCGGACCGAATGTAGTACATGTGAAGTATGATTATATGTGAATATCTGAAATATGTATTGATATTTAATTGTATACTGATTAGAAAGTGGAAAAGTGAATTTGAATTGAATTGAATGGAATGGAATGGAATTATGATTAATTCAAGTGTGTATTACTATAATTCAAATGTTAATTATTATTGATTGCTGAATTTTTAATTGTTATGTATGGTAAGTAAGAATTATTGTGTTTTGCAATTGAAATGGATTGATATAGTATGTGATGAATTTATTGAATTTATATTGATTGAATTGGTGTATATTAATATATTGAATATATATTGATTATTTGAATTGAATTGAATTATGAGTATATTTGATTATTTGAATTGAAATATAAATTGTTTGAAAATTTTAAATATGAGATTTGTGATATTTGAATATTTGTTATTGAAAAGTGAATTGAATTGTATAGAATTATGAATTTATGTGAATAATTGAAATATAATTGTTGAATTAAATGAAAATGTATGAAATTATGAAAATGTGTGAATATATATGAATATTAGATTAGTATATTGATAAAGGAATTATTAAATTGAGAAAGTGAATCAAATACCCTATTAATGATGTCGGACTAGATTGGATACAAATGGCATGCCATTGGATTTGTGATGTGATGAGGAGATTTGTAGTTCGGCCGAGAAGATGTTTCTTTATTATAACTTCTGTTTATCCGAAGAGGCATTAAATGCCTTTACGGTGTGTTATGGAGGATTTATAATATTAAGGGTGTGTTTGGGTTGGACATTACGGTGTGTTTGGGAGGATATGATATCTTTGGTGTGTTTGGGAGGCTATATTATACTAGTGTGTTATGGAGGATTTATAATATTCCGGGTGTGTTTGGGCTGGATATTCGGTGTGTTTGGGTGAAATCCATATCCGCCAAAGTCCGAGTCTTGTTAATAGGGGTAAATATGAATATTAAGTAAAATTGAAATAAGAATTAAATTCCTATTAACTTGTCGGGCTAGTCGGATATAATTGGCATGCCATAGGATTGGAAGAGTGCGGGATTTATCGAAACTTTACCGATCAAGCACTTATGTGCTTGATTCTCATTCTCAGATTAACGATTCGGCACTTTGTGTGTCGGATATTGTTACCGTCTTTATTCTTTATTCTTGTTCCAGATTTGTTCGATGAGGTACTCGTATGCCGTCTCGCTATCGCTTCTTGTTTTTACTTTTTGGCTTGACCGATGAGGCACTATGTGCCATCTTGGTGTGTTTGGGTTGGAATCAGTGTATCCGTCAAAGTCCGGATTGTTAATAGGGTGAATAAATCAAAATGAGAAAATTAAATAAAATTGGTTGCTCGTACTATTAAAAAAATATGAGAAAGAAATTATGAGTTGAATTCTCAATTGAAATTAAATGTGAGATTTGGAAAGGTTCATGAATTTGCTAAAATATTGGATTATTGATATTGAAATCGAGTTGAATAAATGAAATGAGAAAATCAAATGAATTTGATTGATTGAACTTTTGAAAAAGTATAAAAAAAAAAAAAGTGGAATTAAAAATTGAAATGTGAATTGAAATTGAGATATGAGATTGAAAGCTTGAACCAAAGGATCATGAATTGATTAAAGATAGTATAGATGATATATGATGCTATTTGATGAAAGACTATTGTCGAGATATGAAATTAAAGCATAATTAACACATATGACTTATATTGTTACATGTTTGATGTTTATTATTTATTATAGTTTTTATAATTTGAATTATGGCAATACCACTGAGTATAAACGTACTCAACGTATGGTTGTATTACTATAATTCAAATTATTTATTATTAAATGTTAAATTTAAATTATGTATATGGTAAGAGAAGTATGAGTTAGTGATATTGAGATAATTAAAATGTGTTTATGATGAGAAGGAACTTAGAAAGGTATGAATAGAAGTTCATGATATGTATGTGATAATGTACGAAATGAGATAATCAAAAGTTGAGAAATGATGAAACGTGAATGAAATGAAAGTTTAAATTGTGATAAGCTTATCTATGTTTGTATGGCATTCATATGATATTATCTGACTTGTTTGGTTAAGTAAATGCTATGAGTAAATTTACTCAAAATTCATGAAATGTATGTTTAATTACACTAGTTTGAAATGGATAAATGAAAAGTTAAATGTAACATAATTATGTGTGTTAATTTGTTTGAAGTGAATTATATAATTGTGATGATATGATGTTGATGATAAATGCTAAGTTATATGTGTGTATTTATGAGAGCTCGATTAGAGGCCTTACGACCTCACCCTCTTACCAATGTAGTATTTTATAACGAAAATTTACAAAAAAATAAAAAAAAAAAAAAATTGTTGTTGAATAAGTTCACAAATGGGAAACTAAAGAGTACAAGATAATGGAATAATTAATAATGTAGTCGGAGTTGAAAATAGTTTGACAAGTAAATACGATTTTGAAAAAATATCGAGATTATTCTAAAGATCATTGATTCGTAATGACACGGTTAAAGAAAAAGTTAACCTCGGCTAGTCGACTTATTCGGATATGATATCCAAGTATGTGTTTCTTGAAATTTTTCCCGAATTGGTTTTCGTTAGTGAATGGAATGATGCGGGGTTCATGATGATAGAATTAGTCAGAAAAATGATAATTGAGTAGTAAAGATGATTGTGCGTGATAGTTATAGTTGAAACGAATATGATCATCTTTTCTGGGTATTCTATTTATTCTTTTATCCTTAGAGATATGTGTGTGGTTATTCAGTCTCTGGTGGAGTTCTGATGTTTTGAGAATGCTAGTTAATTATGATGTTCGACGAAAGCTTTATTGGTCTGGTCGGTTTATGATCATCATTTCTTCATCTTTTTGGAATTCTATTTTAATATATTGGAAATGAAGTTAATGGTAAAAATTTATGTGAGACTATTCTTATGCTTCTACTGATCATGATTTTGTTTTATACATGCGGGGAATATATTATCTCTGTTATGATGGAAGTCCAGAGTCGGTAAGCAATGTTTTTCTTTTGGCTTTCTTTGAGAAATTATCAAGATCTTTATTATCTTTTTGTGAGTTAGATGTACTAGTGATTGTATGAGCGTTACATAATATTTTTGAGTTCATATTCAGATGTCTATTTGTTAGCAAGTAAGCCGAACATTAAGAACATTTAGGATTATTGCAGTCAGTGATAATACTAGTGTGTTATGAGATAGAATGACTATAGATTTCGAATTGGGATTGTCATTAACATCGGAAAGGAAAATGTTATTTAGTTTATGGTTGTTCATTTGACAAAGAAAGATCTGTATGATCATTTCGATGAAATCTGAGTTTTCCTTTGTGAGATCAATGAGTATATGTGTCCCTGAGAGGGTAATTTAGAATTTTGACAGCATGTTCCAACATTGTGTTCTAGAGTTCAAAGGTGACAGGAAAAAGATATTCGAGGTTAAATCAAATTGTGATTCTGAGAAGTTAGTAAAAGTGTTTATGAGTGTTGAAAGTAACTTCTTACTGTAAGATTTTCGGGGGACGAAAATCCCTAAAGGGAGGAGAGTTGTAACAGCCTATTTTCAGTGGTGTCGGAACAATGATTCAAGATCACTAAATCCGACAAATGAGTAGGAAATATTATTAATTTAGTGAGTATAAGTTAAATGTTAAGTTAGGAAAAATTTTGAAATAGTGAATAGTGTACAAAAAATATATATATATATATATATAAAATAATTAGAATCGAAAAACAGGTATCAAGACCTCGAAAATTTTTAAATCGAGCCATAAATATTTTTATAAATATTTATGGAGTGTTAATAAGTTAGTATTAAAGTTTCACAAGAAATTTTAAAATCTTGATAGCTAATTAAATAAAAAGGACTAAATTGAAAAAGGTGTAAAAGTTGCTAAAATGATTAAATAGCTTAATTGTCAAATGAGGAAGGACCTAAAGTGCAAATAAGCCCAAAGGAGATATTTTGGGCGGCAATAGCTGAGAAAAATCAGAAAATGGGTGAAATAAGGGCAAAATTGGAAAATTACCAAAATTAACTAAATAAAAATGGGACTAAATTGGAATATCTAGAATTCTCTTCATTTCTCTTCATATTCATCAGCTGAAAAACAGTCATGGATGAGGGTTAAAGCTGGTTTTCATACTCTAGCTTCATGTAAGTTTAATTCTTGCTTTCTCCTTGAAATTTTTATGTTTTTGGACTTTTACAATTGGGTCCAACTTACTATTTCATTAGTTTTTGATTCCATGGCTAATTTTTGAAGTTTTTATGGATGAGTACTGGAAGAATATGATGAATAAACATAGAATTGAAGTTTTAATTTTAACATATGGTGATTTTATCAAGTAAAATTGATGAAAATTGGTTTAGGACCTAATTGTGAAAGAGTTTGGAATTAAGGTCTAGTGTTAAAGTTCTGGTTTTCAAGGGTTATGAATTAGTTTAAAATGATGGAATAAAGTATTAAATGAGAAAAATTATCTCAATTGAGGAGTTAATTGAACAAGGATTGAATTGTATGAACTATGAAATTTGGGGCTAAATGGAAATCAATATTTTCACTAAAACTGTTTTGGGCAGCAGCAGTAGCCTAACTTTGAAAAATCACCAAAAATTGTAGAAATCGAATTATAGGATGAATAAACTATGAAATTAAATCTTATTGAGTCTAGTTTCTTATAAAAGAAATTATGTAAGCAATGGAATTGTAAATCATGAGCTACAATAACTTTTGTGAGACAAGGTCAGAATGATTTCAGGTTCCCTGTTCTGAATTTGGAAAATCATCAAAAATTGGATAAAAATAATTAGGGGCTTAAATTTATATGTTTAGAATCCTTAATGAGTCTATTTTCAATAGAAATAAACGGGAACATCATCCAAATCTCGTACGATGAGATAATTAATTCTTAGTGAAGAAGGGTCGGAACTGTCAGACAGCAGAACAGGGGTAAATTTAAAGAATAAACTGTACTTATTGGCTAAACCAAAAATTGTGAAAATTTTATGGTAATAATATATGTAAGTCTAGTTTCAGGGAAAATTAGCGGATCTTAATTTCGAGTTTTGTACCTTAAGATATAAATAATTTAGTAACTATGACGCAAATGGACAGTTTTGAATATACATATAAGTAAATAGTGAAATTATTGATAATGTTACTTGTTGCATGTTATATAAATAAAGGATGTGGAATGGAGAGGAGAAGGAGGAAAATATGTATGAATATTCAGCTAGCATGGCTAATTTGCATGTTTTAGGCTCATGGACTAAATTGAATAAAAGTAAAAATTTATGGGTAATTTTGTAAAAATGTCAAAATGACCAAATTGCATGAAATGAATTATTTTATTATTTAAAATTACAAAATTGAATGAAATTATTAATTTAGCTCAAGATCAGGGAAAAACATGTTTTAAGGATTAAATTGAAAAGTGTTGAAATTATTGAAAATTCTGATATTTTATAGAATTCATGGGTGTTATCAATTTGTTTGAGAATAACGGCTGGAAATAAGGATTAAATTGCAATAATTTTATTTTATTTTAACCTAAGGATGAAATCGTCATTAATTAAAAGTTTAGGGGTAAAATGGTAATTTTGTTTAGAGTATTAGTTGAATGTATTACAACATGAAATAAATGAAAACGACGATCAAATTTCTTTATAAAGATCCGGATAACTCGAATACGAGACTTGAACGTGGAAAAGAAAAAAATATTGGATTAATGAAATTATAAACATGTACAAGTAACGAGGTAAGTTAGTATAACTTGAATTGTATTTTTAAATGCATGAAATATCGATATAATGAATTCCCTGATTTTATGTTTATGAAGAAATGGCAAGAGAATGATATTTATCATGACATGTAAATAGGTGATTATTTTTGATACGTTGATACAAGGAAATTAATTAAATTGAGACGAGTAATAAATTCAAGTAAAACATATCGAGAAAAATAAGTACGTTAAGGGACAATATGTTTGATTTTAATTGGTTCCAAATATGAACGTTAGATAAAATGAAATATCTGATAAATAAATCGGTAACTCCGGTAATGCTCCATAACTCTATTTCGGTGACGGATTCGGGTTAGGGGCGTTACATAAATTCTATTAAATTTCTTAATTTCCAATATCTCGTTTCTTTTTTTATTTATCATATTCATTTGTAACTTTTTACTTATTTCACAGTTTAGTCCTTAAGTCCTCAAATCAACTTATAAAAATTACTACTTTTTTTATACATGTATCATATTTCACCATTTAGTGTAAATTTTCATGATTTTCTCACTATTTCTTTCACAATTTATTTTTAATTCAATATTCCAAATATGAATAAGAGACAAACTTTTACCTTATAACGAAAATTGTTTACCTTTTTAACAGAGACCCAGTAGACTAAATAGAACACTTAGGATATACCGAACTGATACAGAGGTGCATTACTATACACTATTAAATAGAGAGCACTACAGTGCTATACAGAGAGCACAAATGTGCTAAACGGAGAGCACTAATGTGCTAATAATCGGAGAGCGCTAACGTGCTAATAATCAGAGAGCGCACTAAGATTCCTTAATGACATGCCACTAATATCCTAGTAGATTTAATCTCGTCTACTTGAGAAAATTATATCATGCACACATATCACTTTTACACTTTTCGCATAATACTTTTACATACTTTACAATTTAATCCTTGCACCAATAATCCGTATACTTATATCTTCACTATCTTTAATACATGTAATATATTTCTAAATTCATTATTCATCCATAATTCACTAATAATCCTTATCATGTATTTCACATATCACTTCTATATATTTTGTAATTTAGTCCTTAGTACAAAATTTCATGTAGCAGTATATTTTACTTTTAATAACACATATAACATAATTAAATACTTATTAATAATCCGAAATTCACTACAGCATCAATGTTTCTCATTCCAAGTGTTATGCACTTCACTTTTCTATTTCTAATATCAAATTTTCTAAATTTACGATTTAACCCTTAATTTCCACAACTTAGGAAATAATTGTAGTTTGGATTACAAAATTCATATATTCTTTTATTTTTCACCATATGCTTTATTATCAACATTTCCTTGTAAACTTTTATAACTTTCCAATTTAATCACTTTTTTTAATAAAAAAAACTCTATTCACTATTAAATTTTTTTTTTTTCACATCTCACTTAATTCACATAATTAATTCCACTATCTCATTTTCCACATCAAATTTCTATGTATTTCACTTGTAATATTTTCACCACATATATTTCTCAAGTCTTTCAACTTAGTCATTGTTTCCATAAAATTTCATATTTTCCCATAATTTCACTTATCTAATACTTTGTATATTTTTGCTAACACATAACCCAACTATTATACTTTTATTATAATTTCCTCCTTCACTTAAGAAATTATTTCACACTATATATATATATATATATATATATATATATATATATGTTTTACTTAATTACCACTTACTTTACAAAAATCACATTTTAATCCTTAAATAACAAAAAAGTTCATGCCTCTTTTCTATCAAAATCTCTTGTTTTTCTCTTCTCCTACCACTTGATTCACTTACTCAACTTCTCTCTTCATCAACATGTCAAAAACACAATATTTCCTCATGAGAAATATTTAAATTTAACACCATTTTTATGCTTTTCTATCACTACTAAGCTTTAAAATAACATAAAATCTTAACATCCATACCTTATTCTCTTGAAACCAAACTTTAACTTGACTTTCTCTCCCCTCCGACTTCTATTTTCTTGAATCTAACTTGATATTCTTGCTCCCCATAGTCTCCTTAATATTTTTCTCTCTTGATGGCTATGGAAATTATTTTGATTTCTAAGTGAAAATGGTGAATTTTTGGTAAAAAGACCAAATTGTAAAGAAAAGAGAAAAATTTTATTTCTTTTCTTCTTCTCACGTTGGAACCATGGAAAGATGAAGAGAATTCTTCATCTTTCTTTCCTTATATACTAAATAAAAATTAATAAAATGTAAAAAAATGTCAAATCAAAATATTAATAAACTAATATTTATTTAATTAATTAATCTAAAATATCACCAACATCATCATTACTCTTCAAAATTATCTTCCTTGCTAAATGACCATTTTTCCCTTATGATTCTCAAAATTCCTTCATTGAATCATCACTCATTTTAGTAAAATTAAGATTAAACCCTTCATACTTTTTCCACTTATTCAATTTGGTCTTAATTCATCCATTTTTCTTAATTTCTAGATCCTTCCACCCTTAAAATATTTGCACTATTGGTCTTTCAACTTTTTTATATTTACACTTCAACCCCTCAAATTTTGAGTATTTACTCTTGGGCCACAAAACTTTTCTCACTTTTTCGATTTAGTCCTTTCTTGAATTAATATATCATAATATACTTTCTATATAGATTTTGTTGACATAACTCAAAATTTCCCTTTTTGTGAATTTATTTCCTTATTTTACTATATCAAAAATAATATCTCACTTTCTTACTATAGGAACTTTCGGGGTGTTACATGGAGGGAGATGACCAAAAGTGACATCACCAGTGCTTAAGAAGGTAGTTTTCAGAAAGATGCCCCCTCATACTATACGCCCGTTTACATTAAGTACAATTTCTTTTTTATAGATGTAGAGTAAAGAGAACAATATCATCACTACACTAATTATGCATTAACCTTAATTTATTCAACTGCTTTCATTCTAAAGTTGACACTGAATCTGATTTACGGTCATTTATTAATAAAATAGTTAGATTCTTAATTCCTTTATCAACAACATGAATTTTCTATAGCCATTTGTGTTTCAAATTAAAATAATGGACAAGCTCTATTATGCAATTGCTTTTATGATTTAGGTAATTTTTTTAATGAGAGGATATAAAATTTCCATAGTTATTTCTTGAAAGGGATATAAAATTTAAATAATTTTATACTTCTTCATAAATTTTTATATGATTAATATTTTATATGGTCAATCCAAAAATTTACATATATAATAAGTACAAATATTGTAACACCCTACATTTGATTTGATACATTCGATTTGATCTGATCGTCAGATTCGAATGTGATGCCATATTATGTTGCTAAGGCAACTCAGACTGTCTCATTATATAATCACAAAATTTACTTCATAATTATCAGTCAATTCAATTTAAACACCAATCATATTTATACATATGTATTCATAATGTTGAAGATTCAAATTTATTATTTTATGAAGTTATAAGTGTCAAATTTAAAGTTAGGACTCGACTCCAAAACTCAATTGTCAACTTTCAATTTTGTGTCTCAAAACAAGAGTCTTCATGTCTTGAGACAAACTTTTTTTTATTTTTTTTCAAAATTTAGCTTCAATATCGACATGTCTCGAGATACTAGAAGTTGTGTCTTGAGGCAAGGTCCCTTATATCTTGAGACCAACCTCCCCTGTTTTCTATTTTAACTACGGATTTGAACGTCTTGAGACAGAGGCCACTCTATCTCGGAACATAAATGAGGTTGTCCCAAGACTAGTTTAATAAGTTTCGAGACATCAAACTCTAGATTGAACAATAAAGTAAATTTTATTCTCATAATCTCAAAACTTGTTCTTTCTATCTCGAGATTGAATGACAAATTCACATAAAAGCACACATTTTAAAACATTCAAACCATTCCTATTTATACCCAAAACTTACCCAATTATTTACCAATATTTAATCATCAATGTGGCACATGCCAACACAATTAAGCATTATAATATCATAGCAATCCATGCATCAATTCATGACTAAATCATTTGCATAACCAACCTCATATCAACTAACATAATTATCTACTAATCACAAAATGATATTCAACTTTATAGACCTTATATGTCAAATAGCCAATATACCACAATACCAACCAAAATAACAAGTTGAAAACCAACCTATACATATACAAACACACAAAGTAAACAACAAGTTGATTTTCAAATTGAGCTATTGACTTGATGTATAACTTCTATTTTACAATAAGGCTCATCCGAGAGATACGCACAGAAACAAACATTACCATACGTCTAGTATTGAATACTCAGTGATAGTAATATAATTCAAATTCAATACAATAAAATTAAACTAAACCAAATATACAAAGTAAACATCAAATACATTTACACTATCTTAACTCGTCACAAAGTCAATAATCACATAATTTCAAAACTTTCTCCTTCAATACTTGTATGAATGTCTCATAGTTTCATATATTGATGTACTTAATATTCCAACGTCTTTCATTATCATTTTTAAAATTTATTCTTTTCGGCCCTTATTAACCGACAATAGATAATAGAACTAATACTTGGATCTATATAACGAGTAAGTCTATGACTCTTTGGGAATTAAGACTATTTTATTCAGCCATCCCCAGTTGCCTAACAGTGATGACTTTTAGTATTTGTTTGGACTATTTTTGTAAAAACCCTATACCCGGTCCAATCGTACAGACCCGGTATAAGACTATTACATTTGATGCCAAAACAGTTAGGGCTAGATATTGTTTAATTAAAATGGCATGTACATAGGCAATTCAGATGTGTTCCTATGTATTAGGGGCTAAAATGTAAACTCTTGAAATTCTATCTATTTTGAGTTACTTGAAGTATTTTGGTATATATGAAATGAATTAGTGAAACTATAAGTATGTTTGCAAATATGGTTGGTAAGTTAAAATACTATGTACAAATAATATTTACGAATTTAGTTGTGTGTCTAATTAGGTTTTGATTACGTGAATTTGACTTAATTAGAAGTAATTAGGAAACATGATTAGATTGAAATAAGTGTGAAAGTTTAATTATAGATTAAAGAAAGTAAAAAGGACTAAATAGGTAAATACGCCATTATTATAAATTGAGGTGGTTTAACATTGAAAAATCTAAGATATTTTTATTTTAAAATATATATTATATTATATTTAATTAATTAATAAGTATGTTATTATATTATATTATATATATAACAAAAAAAAGAATAGAAATAAGAAAGAAACAGAATCGAAACAGAGAGAATAGGGAGAAAGAAATAAGAAAGAAAAAGAAAAAGAAAATTTGAGATTTCAAGGGTTCAAACTTAAATTGGTAAGTTAATTTAATTCATTTTCTTGTAATTTTTGAGTTTTTATTATCCTAGAACAAAATACTATTAGGTATATGTTGAAAATTTGAGAGTTAGTAGATTTTTGAATGTAGTTTATATTGAATTAATGGATGAATTAGAGATTGAGTTGATGGAAATTCAAACTAGAATTGGGAAAAGGATTAAATTGTGAAATAAGTTATAAGTTTAATGCAACAAGGACTAAATTGTAAGAAATTCAAAATTAGGGTTTATTAGTGAAAATTTGAGAGTTAAGTTATAAGTAGAATTTAAGTAAAAATAAGGTATAGATTGTGATAGAAATAGAAATAAATTTAGTTATGGATTAAATTGAAATGTGAGCTAAGGTAAGAAATAATGAATTTATTATATCATACATGTTTATTTTTATTAAATAGTATAGGAAAGTCATTTGATTGTTTTTCTCTAATATATAAATGTTATATGTTTTATATGAAATTGAAGAGAAAGAAAAGAAATGAGAGGATCTAATTGAAGAAAAAGGAAAAGAGAAGGCTAAGGAGTGAAGGAAGACATCATCTCAACCTTTTTGTTGTAAGTACTACAAGATTTTTAAATTATTTTTATTTAAATGCTTATATTGTAGTATAGAATTATTTAGAAATAAAAATGTAATATATATTTAAATTTGTAAAAAAAATAAAATAAAATAATAGATTATGGAACTATGAAATTTGTAAAGAAAATTATAGATGGAGAATATAATATGGTATATTGTTTGAACATTCAGTAATAATGTTGTGACAAAAGTATATATGTGAAAAAGGTGTGATATTTGTGAATTGTGAAATGTGCACTAAATTGTAATGATGGAGAAATGAGAAATCTTTTTCGAAATATTTTTGTAAAGTATTTAAATGTATGAAATTCAGTTTTAATGCCCAACTAGATGGAATTTAGAACTACTAGGATATTAGCGGCATGTCATTAAGGAACCTTAGCTCGCTCTTTGATTATTAGCACATCAGTGCCCTCTGATTAGCACATCTATACTCTCTATATAGCACTTTAGTGCTCTCTTTTCATTAGTGCATAATAATAAACCTCTATATTTGTTCCGTATATTCGGTGTGTTCTATAAAATCTACTTTGGGCTAAGAATATGAGTTATGAATAAAAGCGAATCGTCAACGTGTTAAGGTAAGTTTTATAACTTACAAAAAAATATATTAAAATTTATTAATATATAGCATAGCTAAAGAAACTTATATGTATGTAAATATGTATTAACGGAATGAGTTTAAAATATTTTATTAGGATTTATTTACCTATTTATTCTTGTAGTGCTTACTAAGCCTTCATCGGCTTAACGCGTTTAATTTTAATGCGTAGGTACAGTTAGACTCGAAGAGGTAAAGTCGTATTAGAATATCTCTCATCTCATTACATCCTCAAGAGCTTCAAAAGTAGGTACCATATTTTGAATTAAAATGGCATGTACATAGGCAGTTTAGATGTGTTCCCATATATTAGGGACTAAAATGTAAACTCTTGAAATTTTATCTATTTTGAGTTACTTGAAGTATTTTGGTATATATGAAATGAATTAGTGAAACTATAAGTATGTTTGCAAATATGGTTAGTAAGTTAAAATACTATGTACAACTGTTTTTATTAAACAATATCTAGCCATAACCGTTTTGGCACAAAATGTAATAGTCTTATATCGGGTCTGTACGATTGGACCGGGTATAGGGTTGTTACAATTTTATTTTTTCATCTTGGATTACCCGACAACGATGACTTTTGATATTTGTCCATAATCCTCTAAGAATTGGAGCTAATAAATCACTAATAGCGATGACCTTATGACATGCTGATGATCGTTTTATGGTTCACTAAACTAGACTACAATCACGACAAAGGCAAGCGTACCTATCAAATGGTAGTATAGTTATGGTGAGTCTAGAATATCGTATCCATAAGGACTAAAAGTACTAGTATTAACTATCTTTCTATTATTTAGCCTAGAATAAAAGGGATTTTGTTTTAATCTAAGTTTAACTAAACTAATTAACTAATGAACGCGACAGAGAGTGAAGAAAATAATCGAATAAACCAATGGTAAAGACAATACCCAATGAAGAATCCACCTAGACTTCACTTATTATTCTGACTCTAAATCAAACGATTTATTCACTTGTCTTGATTCGTAGAAATCCCTAAATTATGTTAATATCTCTTTCGAGACTAAGAACAATTGACTCTAGGTTGATTAATTGAAATCTCTTTCTAATTAAAACCCCTATTGTCGCATTAACTCGATCTATGAATTCCTTTATTAGATTTGACTCTAATCCGACAGATTTATGTCGTCTTACTTCTAAGATTGCAATCAACTCCCGCTTAATTATGCTAGATCTACTCTTAAACAAGGACTTTTGCTCCACTGAATAAGCACATCAAACTTGAATTAATATCCTGAAAATATTAAGGCAAGAATTAATAACCCATAATTAAGAACAAGAATAAGTATTTATCGTGTAATTCAGATAATTAAATAATAAGATCCATCATAGGTTTCATCCTCCCTAGGTATTTAGGGAGTTTAGTTCATAATGTAATAGGAAAACATCTCAAAAATAGGAAAACAATAAAACATAAAGAAACCCAAAAACTTCAAGAGAAATTGGAAGGAGATATTCAGTCTTGAAGGAGATCCTGCTTCCGAGTTGAATCTGTTGGCGTTCTTCGAGTAATTCTTGTGTTCTACTCTGCGTGTCCCCCTAGGTTCTCTTCTAATATGTATTTATAGACTTTAGACTGCTCAGAAACCCTAAAAATTGGCTTTTTTCGCGTGTTTGGGAAACAGGGAGCGATATCGACACTGGCTTCCACATGGGCGTGTGGCCAGCCCGTGTGGATCACACGGGCATGTGCTTAGCCCTTGTGGAATTAGTCTTGGCCGTGTGGATCTTTAAATCAGCCCGTTTCGTCCGTTTTTGGCCAGTTTTTTGCTCATTTTGTTCCCTTATGCTCTCCTAAGTATAAAACATGAAATTAAAGGATTAGGAGCATTTAATTCACCAAATTATATGATAAATCATCCAAACATATACTAAGTATGGGATTAAAATGTGTTACTTTTATGGTTTATCACATGCCAACTATACTTGGACTATGTCTAACATCATTTAACGAGGCTTTATCACATGTAACCATCATCTTAATACATATCATCACAATTAAGTATCAATATATGATATTTATCGTCAAACACATATACGTGTATATATATCTTTTAAGTCAAATATATATATAACACAATTTGAATAAACGTAATATCAAATTCATCATCTCAAGCTTTAAGGTGATATACAGTTAGCTCGATACATATTTCGAACCTGTTTATATTAACTAGCTACGCAATGAATTAAAAAACATAAACTGCAGTAGCTATTGGACGCTCGCCTTTTTATTTCTTTTCGCTTTTGATGTTCTGGTGCCATCTTTCGTTATGTTCGATAGTACAGTTTCAAAACGATATCAACTTCTCAATCAAATTCCCATATTAACAATAATTAATTATTAATGTATTTTTATTCATTTTAATCCTTATAAGCCCTAATATTTGAAATGCTTATATCTCCCGATATTTAGTATTGAATCAAAATCTGATTTCATATTCTTTCTTCAGGAACCTTATACTTTTAATCTATAGCATAATTTCTTAACAACTTCCAATTTATAACATAGATTTTCAACAACTTTCTATCAATTCAATTTAGTCCCTAATAACATTACCATAATTTCCATTACAAACTCCAAGTTTTAACCTAATTACAACTTCACCCATTTTAATTCTATCATGTTCTTTTCAAAACTAAACTAATCCAACTAAGTATAACATGTTTTCAAGTTTTAAAATAACTAAGATTCATTAATGGCAATTTGAGAAAAACTCAACAATCGAAAAATCCATCACTTGGGTTAGCTAGACCAAATCCAACTAATCAAGAATTCATAAAAATTCAAATGAAAATTCATATTTACCTTATGTAATTGAAACGGAAAGGTTGAGAAAACAAAGACAGATGAAATGTTTGTGTCTACATTCTCTGTCTCACTAATTGTCATATATATATATATATACATAATTAACAAAGCCATTAACTTAATTAAACCATTAATTTAATGTGTTAATCTTACTTGTTGTTAATTTAATGGAAAATGATGACGTAATGAACCATTAACTTTAACATGGTTTAAATAGTTGGTTTTATTACTCCAAGGTCCTTGATTAAATTACACATTAAGACCTTGTAACTTCTTCTTGTTCTATTTTTCTTTTAATTTTGTCCTTGTACAATTTATAACAACTTAATCAATTTAATTACTAGATAATCTCATTTCTTAGTCCTGTGTTTAACTTATAACTTCCTCATTAAATTTTTTATATGGTTCGATTTAGCAAATTTAGTTTAGAAATTGACTTTTTTAATACTAACGAAAATTGGGTCGTTATAAATATATTCATAAATTCAACGGTTGAATTATTAAAATATTAAGCTATATAAAAAATTACTAAAAAAAAAAGTAAAACCACTTAATTTTTAAGTTGATGTAAGTCAATTTAATTTAGATTTATATAATATAATGCATCAAACGGTATTTCATAAAGCAATTTATGCAAATTAATCTCAACTATGGGACTGGGAAGTCCAGCTAATGTGATATATGGCCAATAAATTTGCGCCACCAATTAAGCTTTGGTAAACGTATGAATTTTGAGATTGATTTGTGGCACACTTATTAAATTGTAGGCCTCAAGCTTCCACAAAAGGGGGTCACCTCCGTCAACCACCAACAGGGTTTGACATTGTGTCGGTCCCACATCCGCCCAGCCAAGCCGAGGGCGTTAACAAAGAAGGGAGAAACTCGGAAATTTATAAAAATGGAGGACCAGTTCACAAAAATCCCCACACCTATATATGGCTCTTGATATTAAAGAAGCTGATAGTTTTAAACTACACAATTCATTTTCAATTCAAGTGCAATGCTCAGTTAGGAAGTCAAGTAAATTGCAAATTAGACCACATGGGAGAGGAAAAGTTGCCATGTGATTGAATGGCAACAATTAATGGAAGTAATCTGTGGTTTACAACAGTATGAGCACGCCAGGGGTATATATGTCTTAGTCTTCTCTGCAGTTTAATACTAAGTTCCTTTGCCTCTTTTCCAGGTAGAATTCACATATTGTTACAGAAGAAGTTGAAGCTAAGTTGAGGAGTGGAGTAATGAGTAGAAAGAATTTTGGAAGCGAAAATGGCGTTGGCCGCTTCCGTGTAGTGAACTCCATCCCAGCTTATGAACTTGGATCCTTCGTGGCAGACAGTGTAACCAGTTCGGCCACAATTGATGTTGGCGTTGTAGTTGTATGGCGGCCCCCCATTGCCACAACATGCCATTAATGGACTTTCAAAGCCTGTCAGTCAAAACAGTTCAATCAACTTGAGACTAAAATTCCCGACTACAAGTAACATGAAACAGAAGCGGTGAGAAGTGAGAGCATACCGTAATTAGAGGCATTGGCAATGAGATCATACTTGATGGAATATATGTCGACATAGACAATGGTGACATTAATCAGTTCACGTCTCAGTTGTTCACATAAGACACGCAATTGTGCGTTAAATGTTTTCGCAGCATTGTTGAGAGGCTGAAGGCAGCCATGCTCATCAAGTTCAGTGGCGTTTCGGGCAAGCAAAGCAAGTTTTTGGGGCAAACATCCGAGTGGGCCAGTGTTGTGTACCCAGAATTTCTTCCCTCCCTTCTCATATATATTCTGCAATTAAGATTACAGAGAAGAATAAAATAAACATCTTAGGTAGACATATGAAACAAGACATTGGGTGGTGGGTTTTATTATTTTAGGTACTTTTAAAAACTTATCTAACCAATCTGATTTCCGCGAGGACTCACCCAAATAGCATTTTTGATTTCAGTGATGAAAGAAGGGATTCTCTCAATGACTTGTGAATAGGTAAGGTTATCAAATGATGCAGCTAAATCATTCTGTCCAATATCAATTGTATAAAGTGCATTTTCGAAGTCCTCGTCACCTACCAAATCTTTGTAGCCTGACTCGAGAGACCAAAAAAAGAAACATATTGTTGGGTGAATTATCTTATAAATAGAGTTGTAAATAAGTAGCTAATTTTCATGGTTCATGTAAGAACATACCGTTCAACGTGAGTGCCGGGGAGCGAGAGCGGAATCGAAGAAACTGAGAAACTTGGACGAACAAACTAAAAGGGACATATCTAGGCAGAGTGGCTGACCCAATAATTGCAAAGTTGACGCCGTTTGTAAAATTTGGTCCCAAAGAATTCAGATATGGAGTCAAATAATCAGTATTCAAGCTTTCACCTGCACAAATATTCAGCATCCAGGTCAACATAGAGCACGCAATTTCTGACCTTGGTTTCCAAAATGATCCATTTCCAGACAAATAATGGTCCGCCGGTGGAGACCCAAAAAATCTAAATTTCCTGGAAACAGTGAGCTAAAGATTGGGCTGTCTATCTTTTTCGGTTGTCAGATTTTGAATATAACAAGCCCATCTACCGGAATCAAATTATGGGTTTATCAGCCCAACTGATTTGGGGAAGAAATCCATCTAAAAGAAAAGGTTTCATCGTATATACAAGTAACAAGGCTCCAAGTGATGTGGCACTGTGCCCATCCTACCGGTAATGCTCAAGGCAGAAAGGTGGCCAAATGCAGAGTTAGCAGATAAGCATAAAAACAAAAAGCTATTTGTCTTATTATATATGAAATACTGCGAACTTTTTGTCATGAGGAAAGCTTGTTTGTATGCAAAAAAATAGCAATTTATGAGTTTTGTATATGGTTCATGCATTTTCTGTCACGAGTTTCCATACATCAAGTATATGTTGATCTTTGGTTTTGAGATAAAAGAAGGACCGATTTATTGTTGAAGATGTATAGAGCGAAAAAAGGCAAACGTGAACTTACAGAGGAAATCAATCATCAATCGGCCATCGGATAAACGACGAGCTGGTTGATGGAAATAGGTACGGCCGTTGGGAGGTGCAAAGTTGAGTCCTACACCATCTGCATAGCCACCGGTGTCAGAGTTAGAGTCGCCAAAGTTGAAGATGATGGGGGTTTTGGTACACTGGCAGTGGACTGAATGGGGAAGTAGCGGGAGATAGAGGAAAAGAATCATATAAAGTGTGAAAAAGGGAACCAGAAGATAACGTCCTTCCTTTACGACTCCCATATCTAGCTTGCTTGCGTTTTCTTTGACTACAATCATAAATGATGGCATTGTTATACACACACACTCTCTCTCTCTCTCTCTAAAGTAGGGAAAATTACAACTAGCAAGGGAGATTTAATCTCATCCACCCGGCATTTATTCTAAGGGGAAAAAAGAAATCGAAATCTATAGTCTTTTCGCAAGAGAGATTGACTGATGGTTTCAGAAAACATATATGGAATATACGAGCCTATGTTATATAATGAAGTACAAAAAAAAGGAGCCCCAAAGACCATTTATGGAATGAAAACCTAAATTGAAAAGATATGCAGTATGGTCCAAGTGGATGGGCCTAGGAAATTTATGTGATGAATTCTAGGCCATAAAACCAGAGAAGTCATAGTACTTTGCACCAGCATATACAGCTGCTGTGATGAATGACATACAATTATCAAGTGGGATTAGTCATTTCCATTACAGATTTGTGGCACTAACTTTTTTGTTGTTTAGACAGAAGCAGCTTGATGGATGAATTGACAGAAACAAACGCGGAGTGGTAGGTGGAGATTATAAAATGTCGGTCACAACTGGTAAATCTGATGTAATACATGCATAAGCAATGTCAGGACAAACTGCTAAACAATAAAAAAGATGTTAAGGTTTTGATTTTATTGGCATTTTTCCTTTCCGGATGTTTTAATAATACAGGGAACGTGACAAGAAGAATGATGATTTCGAAGAACCTGGTAGCTTGTGTCCAATTACCATTATCTGCTGAACTGGAATTGATTCTTATCTTCACATGTTCACTGTCCAGTGGATTCTCTGCTAGTAATAATAGCACCGTTCAAGTTTTACAGGGATTTTAGACCCATATTTTTAGCAAGAAACTTTTACAGGCTGAGAAAACAGGCTCAACCTTCTTTACTGCTCAAGTAAGTTGACTCAAAAATCAAAATAACAAAATTCTTCAACCCCTGATACAGGGTTTGAACAGAGATGGAGTCCAAGAAGTATAATGGATAAAACCACAACTAATACACACACCATTGCTATTATTAGGAGTGAAGTATTACAATGGCATAACATTGTATAGTTACATCCAAATCCAATGCGTACATTATCTCCACAAAATGGAAGTGCAGGAAGCTGTTGGAACTTGGAAGCATCAGCGCTAATTCAGTAAACTGCAGCTGAATTGGCCATCTACTACCGATAGCTTCTCAGCTTTTGTAACTGCATCTAATGGAAGAGGAGCAAAGCTTCGAGATGGGCCGTAGAAGTGCGGGAAGCTGTTGGAACCATCTACAACTTCATATATCAATCCATCTCCAAGCTGCAGTTGTTAAAAAAAGAGCTCATACACATCAAGAAGTTGAGGTGACTAACAGACGCTCAATGCTTGCGAATGCAGTGTTTGTATATCATTATGTCACTGATTCAAAAAGGCCTGTAACATTCCTCAATATATGGAAACTTGGTTGCAGATTTTTTTTCTTTAGGTACGAAATAACAAAGGTGTTATGATTAGAAGATGAATGGATTTTTAACCCATGTTTTAAGCAGAACTCCTATCATTTCCAGAAATGAACAATTAAACCAACCTTCCTACTTTTGCTTCCTTGATAACTAAAATTGTAAAGTTCATTTTAAGGTTTTGCACATCTCTCAATTCCAAACCAAACATCAAGATATACATATGCCGCGCATAGAGTCAAGTACCCACATTTCTAACATCAATTAGCAAAGACAAGAGTAAGATCTGAAGGATTCTTTGTCAAAAAACATGTAGATGTTTTATTTTACCTTCTTAGCATCAATTTGAAGAAGGTACAAATCCAGCTTGACGTTGGAGAAAAAATTCTGCAGTGTCGGCTTCACCTGCAATAATTGTAACCAAACACAAACATGATTCACTGTCATGTATCAAGAAACGATTAGAAAATAAAGTACTGGAGGAAGAGAGGGAGACCTGATGAAGGGAGCTGAGGTGAATGAAACCAGAGGATTTGTCTAAGTCACCGCCAAAAACAGATCCATTCTTTTGCAATGCTTCCCATTCCTCAGCAGTGCTAATTCTGTAGACGAATTCTTCCCCTTCACCTGCGGCCATTGTTTACGCTCAGCAATAGATAATTGTGATAACCGCGTTGTAGCGACTAGGCTTAATAGTATTATTAATTAACTTGGACGTGTATCCTTATGGGCTTTTTATCTAAATCAAGCTCCCCAGTCCATATATATAAATAAAAGGCTCTTAATTCCAGGCTTTACCTTCTAGCGTTAGTTCGTTCAGCGCCTTCGATTCCAATAGAGAGAGAGGAGGAGATCTTCGCTTCTCTCCGTCGTTCTGCTCCGTTTGATAACCGCTTGCAGTTCTCTCAGGCAACTTTATCTCTCTTCTTATAAGTCAATTTTGATTTTGATTTTACTCTAGTTTAGCTTATCTCTCTCTCTCTCTCTCTCTCTCTCTCTCTCTCTCCAGATCTGTCTTTTACATTTTGACTTCACTTCTGTTTCAACATTGTGTTATCTCTTGAAATTCTCAATTCCATCCGTAATTTCATCTCATCTAAGTCTCGGAAGCGTCGTATGTTCATTAAATTGCTCTGATCTGCATTTTCCGGATTGAATTCTTCTCGAAACATTTTGGATTTAGCTGTTTACTGGTTGATATGGATCAATTCATCTCTGCTTGGTTTCCGATTGTTCCTTGAACGATCTTATGTTTGTTTTGATTTAAGACCGTTGGATTTTTTTGAAAAAAAGTCAAATTCTATTGATGGTTATGGGAATTGATATTTGGATTTTGGTGCTTGACAGACGTGAAAAATGGGGTTGTCTTTCACAAAGCTATTCAGCCGGCTTTTCGCCAAGAAGGAGATGCGTATACTGATGGTTGGGCTTGATGCTGCTGGTAAAACCACCATTCTTTACAAGCTTAAGTTGGGAGAGATTGTCACTACCATTCCTACCATCGGTAAAGTAGCTTTTTTCACTTTTGAAGTTCGACATTTGTTATTCAAATGAATTTTGTTTCAACATCGTGATACTTATATTATAATCTTGTAGGTTTCAATGTTGAGACCGTGGAATACAAGAACATCAGCTTCACGGTTTGGGATGTTGGTGGCCAGGACAAGGTACTGAGTTTAGTTTTCATTCAAAGATGTTATTGTTAAATAGGAAAAAAACTAGGGTGTGTTATAATGTGCTCTGTTTATTTATATGATTTGGATAGAATTTCATGTTCTCGTATATTCTATAAGCATCTAAGCATCTTGATAACCTGAATACATGTAGTTCCATTGAAGGGAGAACACAAGTTGGTGTTCGTCAGGTATATGCGAAGTTGGATGCTTAGTACTCAAAATTGGGCCTTACGTTTTGAGTATATCTTAGATATATTAGAGTAATGGAAACGTGTTTATAGTTTTTGTTTGTCTCTATTATTCTACCGGCAAATTTGCTATTTCCGATATAGATCCGACCATTGTGGAGACATTACTTCCAAAACACACAAGGACTTATTTTTGTGGTTGATAGCAACGATCGTGATCGTGTGGTTGAAGCTAGAGATGAGTTGCACAGGATGTTGAATGAGGTACTTGGGCATAAAGCTTCTTATTAATGGGCAATGGTTCTAATAAATGGATTTGAAGTTAATAAAGCTGCACCTGGGATGGGGTTTTGTACTGAAATCTAACATATTGTGTTATGTGCATTGGCAGGATGAGTTGAGGGATGCTGTTCTGCTAGTATTTGCAAACAAGCAAGATCTTCCAAATGCTATGAATGCTGCTGAGATTACTGACAAGCTTGGCCTTCATTCCCTCCGCCAACGCCACTGGTAAGATGAACAATTCTCTCTTGGTCTCTCTCTCTGATGGTTTCTATTTGTGGATCAGTATTTTAACCCTCTATATAATATGTTTTGCAGGTACATCCAGAGCACATGTGCCACTTCTGGTGAAGGTCTGTATGAGGGACTGGACTGGCTTTCGAACAACATTGCAAACAAGGTAAGCTTATGCCTGATGACTTTTGACTTATATTTAAACGAGAAGTTGCAGATTATATTCATTTTGGTTTCTTCAGTTTCTCCTTATATTTATCGATGCTAATAATTGCAGGCATAGATGGCATCATTGAGTTGTCAGTCTCACCAATGCTGGCCCCTTTTAGAGTTCCGGATGTTTATCCCGTTCAAGTGTTTTTGGTTTTTCGTGTTCATTTGTTTCTTGCAAACATTGCCATTTGTTACTTGTAGTTTAACAATAATTGATAAATTGTTTGTTTCCTTTGTGGTATTATCCCGATAGCTGAAAAAAAAAACATCCCCAAGTTTGGGCAGTTCTTTTCTTGGTGGAAATTTAAGGATAGCAAGCTTCTTGAATGCTTCTTTTAACTCGGCAATAAATGAGAGCCTTTCTTCTTCAGTAAATTATGTAGAAATCTGAACTTTTTTTTTTACCCAATTTCGATCATACCAAGTTCATGCAAATATCTGAAAATGTGAGGACCTGATCAATTGATGAACAGTTTAAAAGTAGCCGCAGTTGACGAGCCTCTTATGAACGAGAACCAGAAAATCCACATCATTCATTCTGGTGTCGTGTATAAAAAAGTAAAGGAAAGATGATGGTTAATAATCCCACTTTGAGAACAGACTACTGAACAAGACCTTTTTATCAGCTTCCAGAAAATAGACGGACTGCAATAACCCAAATGGAGGAGCATATTTGTGAAACCCGGAGAGTAAGGAAACAACAGGAAGAGCTAACGAGAAATGTACTGGAAAAGCTTCAAATGTTGGTGTCTTCACATGCTACCACCGTTGAAGAATTCACAGCATGGTAATTGACTCCACCTTAATTTGCCAGATCTAAAGTAGATGAAGACTAGAAATTGCTGAATCAACCGCTCCTCCAGAATAAAATTTTATTTAATAGTGGAAATGCCATGTCTGTAGCATCTATCAGAATCGGAACAAACCAATTACCAGATCCACCTATCATTACCGGCATTAACCATAAAAATGATCATTAGAAAGAAAAAAAAAAAAACCATTGACATCATAGTGAAAACCATAGAACTAGATAACAAACAAGTCAAATGGTAGTCCACATACGGTAATCAACTGTGACAATGACCCACGAGCATGAGAAAAATGTAGGTAGTCTTCACAGCTTTTTCAATCTTCATATGGTGCATCTTCTTGATTGTTTAGAAAAGCCTCTTTTCGAATATGATTGTATCTCCATGGTTGCTTCATTAGTTAGTTCTGACATGATTAACAGTAAGTGAGTCTAAATCTAATGTTTCTGTATGATTCTGAGCACCTCCAGAGAGTTGGATTGAAGACCCAAAAACAGACATCTTTTCTATCAAGTTCTTAATAGCCTCATGCTTGTTTGCCAATTCCATGAGCACTTTGATCCTCTTGAAAGAAACATTGCTAGGCTTATGACCCTTTTCTATCATCTCCAAGAAGCATTTCTCCGCTTCTACCAGCTTCCCCATATCACAAAGCAGATCAAACAACACATCAGATACCAAAGTATAAGACCCAAAACCCTTCTCCACCATGTCCTTCCACAACCGCAGTGCCATCTCCACTTGTTCATGCTTTCTAAACAACCTAATCAGAAACATACAAGATTGTGTATTAGGCAGGCACCCAGAATACATCATCCTCTGATACAAACTCCACGAGCAACTCAAATCGTTCAACCAATAAAAGACCCTAAAGAACAGATTGTAAGTTGTTGCATTGGGACTCAAACCCTTTCTATCCATTTCATCCATCAAACTATAAGCATCACCCAGCCTCTTCGCAATGGTATAATTTCTAATTGCAGCATTATAGGCTGCAACATCTGGGTAACATCCGTGCTCCTTCATTTCCTTCAAAACATCTCTAGCTTTGTCGGGCTGACCAACCAATCCTAAGCCCCCAATAATGCTCGTATATGTGATCACATCAGGCCAAAGTTCCTCATCTCTCATCTTTTCAACCACCCTGTATGCTTTATCCATTTCTCTACCCTTGCAATACACATCAACCAAACAATTATATGAAACAACATCTGGTTTAACACCCAATTCCTTCATTTCCTCGAAGAAACCCTCAGCTTCCTCTGAGGACTTCCACCCAGACAAAAGTATATTAAAAGTCTGCAAATTTGGCCTAAAATCATGCTTTAAACTATGATAAACATTCCTAGCATCCTTCATACTTTTCTCTTGGCACAATGTCCTTAATAATGCATTAAAACAAGATATATCGAATTCAGAAACAAGCTTCTTAAACTTCCAGAAGTTCTCTACCGTCTCTCTAACAGAACAAACCTTTGCAATTCTAGCTAAAACGACTTGCATAGTTCTAGGGGTTATCAAAGACGGATCTTTTCTCTTAATATCAATTAAAATCTCCCAAATTTTATCAAATCTGCGGCTCCTACCCAGAACATAAAGCATAGTATCCAAAGAAAATGCGGTGTGATAAAACCCTTTTCTTTTTCCAGTATAGTTAAAGAACTCAAAAGCTTGCAAAGGATTCCCATGGCTAAACCTGACCCTTTTTAGCACTTTATCGATTAAATCATTAGAGAGAAAAATCCCAGTTGATTTTAAGGATTGGGTCAAGTGTTTTGAAGAGGTGGAGGAAGTTATTACGCGATAGACGGTATCGACGTCGTTGTTTAGGGGAGGATTGGGATCAGAGCAGAAGAATTTAAAGGGAAGAAACGAGAATGGTGAAACGCACCTTGAAACAGATGGCTGAGGGAGAGGGACTCGAATTACCATTGCTTATTTTGGCGATATCTGAATGCTAAGAGTGATGAAAGCGTTTTGCTTTCCTTTTGCGCTAGTGGATTTTGAGGAGAGTGAGGGGAAAGGCAGGTTAAAGTCTTAAAGAAAAGAGGGCGTTTCCAAGCCTAAACTCTGAATCAACCAAGTAAAGCACTATTAGAGCTAACACGACGTCGTCTTATGTTATTTGCACCTAACGAGCAAAAAGGATTCTGATTTCCTCAGCTAAATTACGCTTATATGCCCTTTTTTTTTAAAATTCCCTTTTAGGTTTTTTTTTTTTTTTTAATTTAGGGAAATAAGTCATTTTTAAATGAAAAATATGTGAAAGCGAGTCCAACTAGGGCGTGTGCTCCTCCAACGGTTATTTTTTCAACGGTTTTTTAAACGTTGGCAATTGTAAAATTTTTTAATTAATTTTAAAAAAATCGATCTAAATAAAAATGCTAAACCTAAGTCTAGCCTGATCTGTCTGTGTTAAAAAGGTTATATTATTTTTTATATAAAAATAAAATTTAAAAAATATAATACATCAAATATACTAAAAAAAATGTTTCTCAAACATTTAAAAAAAGTTTTTATACATAAATAATACTAAGATAATTGCAACCTAGCAAGCAAATACCTTTAAACTTGTAGCAAAATTAACAATAAAATAAGAGTCCTACAATATCGTAACAGTAACATGGATAAAATTTTTAGCCAAGTTCGAGTTGGACCCATTTAGAAAACAAATCTTAATTTTTGTCAAACTCATTTTTCAAACCTATAATTTTACTAAAATTATCCAACTTTTCGCGCGAGCGTGATAAGTCTAACCAAAACCTCATTTGAAAAAAAAACACTAAAATATAATAATAAATTTATTTATAAATAATAAATGCTAAACTCTAACATACTAAATATTCCAAATTTATTTATAATCTTACATTGAAAAAAAATTGGTAGTTGTGGGTAAGTTAGATGAAGACTTAGGGACAGTGGCTCAATCTTTATCCACATTTATAGTAGGGTAAATGGTTTAGCGAAATAATCTCCAATAATTTAACTAGATTGGTATCATCCCGGGGAATTGGCCATGTATTCAAATACTTGAACCACTCTATTTTACATCTACATGCAGGAATTTGTCATTCCTCATTATTTTGACAAATGTTAACCACAAAATGTCAAAATTGCTAGATGGTTTCATCCATTTTTTAGAAGATTTTAATTTGGTAAAGATATTATTAATTTATGGCAGCACATTAATGAGGAACAAATACCTCTGCTATCTTTCATTCATTTTTGACAAATTATGTTTTAGACCCTTTTACTTTTAAGAAGTTAAAGATGCAAAGGATCTAAGTTAGTGAATGGTATAAAAAGGTGATATAGTAAATTTCATAAAAAAAGAAAAGAAATGCAATTATAGAAATTAAGGAAGATTAGATTTGTTTAGGTTAAAATAATCTACAATTTCTTGGGAATAAGACGGTCAACGGCTAACAAGAAAATCTCTGATAATTTTAAGACTTTCATATCATCCGCGTCAATTGGTGATGTGGACAATCAATGACTTTGTTAGTTGCAAGTTGATGGCGTCCATATAAGCAGTTCTAGAAGTGGAGCTGAAGCTGCTCTGCAAATTTGTATAAGCCTCGTCGTAATCGGATTTGCATTGGCGAAGTCGACGCTGTGCGAGTGGGTCTTTCAAGTTGGGATGAATTCTGGAGATTTGATCGAGGGTGTCCTGAATTTGAATCGCCATAACTTGAATAGAAAGCAAAGCAAGGCGATGCAAGTCTGCTGCGGCTGCGCGAGGGTCATTGCCCACAACGGACATGCAATATTTGTAGTCTTGGGACTGTTTGCAGATACCTTCAATTAAGGCACCATAAGCATTGCAGCCATTGATGGAAAAAGTGGAAATGGTTAGGAATACTGTGGCCGCACAAGAGAAGAAGGAAGCCATTTCTATTTTACTTTTACTTTTTTTTTTTTTTTTTTTTTTTTTGCTAATGGATACCAAAGAGATTAAGATTGCATTATCATTATATAATGGTTTAATACTTTTTTTTTTTTGGTAATATTGGTTGCATTAATTACCGGAGATAACCAGAAAACCAAAATACAAAAGGAATATAACCAGAAATTTTAGCAAACTCTTCCTTTAGAAAGATGATGTGTCATTTGCCTGACTCTCAAAATCAATCATGTGATTTCTAAATATTTGGAATTAGTTTATATCAATAGACTTTTTAATATGTATGTATGAGTGCCTAACACAATGTATCAAATCTTCACTACTTTTTATTCAAAATAATTATATCAAATTAACACAATAAGACATATATTGATTATCATATATAGCGAAAATTCAATTTTTTTTAAACAAAACAACCTTACTTAAACATTTTATCAATTTATTTTGACTTAATTCCATAATACAAAATTAGTTCCTGCATCGCATAGTACACAAACTAGTATATATATATATAATAACTAGTTTGTTTTTTTAGGCGATGCACAGATCATATTAAATTTATAATTCCTTTTATAACATTAGTTTTTATTCAAATTTTTAATAAATTTATTTAAAAATAATTAATAAATTGAAAAAGTAATGTAATTAAAAAGTATTTTTAGAAATATTGAAATAATATAAAAAATCATCATGTTTAAATATTAATGTTAATATATTAAAATTTAAATAACATTTATTAATAATTTCTTGCATGTTATTTATTATATATATTGTTAAATTTGTTAATATTCAATTTTTTTTATAATTTTATATTTATCTTTACTCTACTTTAATCAATGAATTTAATTAACTCTTAATATATTTGACAAATATAATTTTAATTTGATAAATATTATTAATATGTTTTTTTAAACTATATTTAAGTTTAACAATTTAATTTTATTAATTTTAATATTATAACATTAAAAGTTAATTCTATTAAGTAAAATCTTAAAACAAAGAGATAATTTATTTAAAATAAACATTATATTTAAATTATAAGAAATTATAAAGAAGAGTTTTAAACAACAAAAAAAAACATGAAATAACTTAAATTTTTTAGGAAGTAAGGAGTAAAAGGCTAATTTACCCAAAATGTAAAGAAGTACTTTAAATAGAGATTGCCGCAAGTAAATATGAGTACAGCTATTTATTTTATTTTTTTAACCTCATATTGCTATATTATATTATAAGTAATTATACTCATTCGGTTATAAAGTAGTTTTCTAAATGTATCCTAAAAGTAAAAAAAAAAAAAAAAAAAAATTAAAAATATTTCAGAAAGAAACAAGATAATTTGGGGAAAAAATCTGAATATGAAAAAAAGAACCATGGACAGAAAAAAAAAAAAACTTTGAATTTTTCTTTTTAAGATTGAAAATTAATGAAATGAAAAAAAAACAAAGTTAAAAGATCCATTGTGTGCCACCTTCTTTTCCTTTCCAATTCTGTGGTTTATTTGGTGTTTTATTAGTTTTTAGGGTTTTTTTTTTCTTGTACGTCTTCTCGAAGCTAAAAGCATGTAATTGTTTCTTGTATTTTCATTTTAACTATTTATTTAGAGTTAATTGCATTAGGCAACAGGTTCCTAAACTTGAAAACATTTTAATTACACCCTGAATTATTAATGTCATACCCTACAAAGATTCATTTTAAAGGGCGTGCATGGTTCAACAGTGAAGCCACTTTTAGAGCTTACAAGTGATATCATTTAGGTGGGGTTGTTTTGGGGAGATTTGCAGGTAATATGGATTGATGTATATTATGAGGAGCCTTATTGGTACAATGCAAGAGTTTATTAAAGATGTCATGGATTCTTAAATGGTGTTGATAACGCGGTTGCCGGTTTTAAATCTTCTGTGTATCGTGATTTAAGTGTTGGAGTTGATAATGAAAATTTCACGATGCTGCTTTCTTGCATTGTCTCTTTGAGAGAGATGGTTCAGCTTATTGAAATTCAAAATAAACAAGCAATTACTGAAACTAAATAATTGACGTAACTATTACAATTTCTTGGGAATAAGACGATCAATGGCTATCAAAATAATCTCGGATAGTTTGAAGACCTTCACATCATTTGGCGTCAATTGGGGAAGTGGCAATGGGACCATTCCTCCTAAATCCATTATGACAATCAATAACTAGGTTAGTTCCAATTCCGGTGAAGTTGATGGCGTCGAAATAAGTTTTTCTAGAAGGCGCTCTGGAAATTCCCAATGCCTCGTTGTAATCTGTTTGGCATTCCCGAAGTCGAGTTTGTGCCAGCGGGTCTTTCAGGTCTTGCAGAATTCGGGGGATTTCATCCAGGGTGTCCTGAATTTGAATAGCCGTCACTGAAATAGAAACTAAAGCAAGACCATGCAAGTCTACTGCGGCTGCGCGAGGGCCGTTTCCCACAACTGATATGCAAAAATTGTAATCTTGGGACTCTTTGCAGATACTTTCAATTAAGGCAGCATCAGCATTGCAACCATTGAAGGAAAAAGAGGAAATGGCTTGGAATATTATAGCCATACAACAGAAGATGGAGGCCTTTTTTTTTTTTTTTTTTTTTTCGTCATTTTTATTTCTTGCAATTGAAACATAGAGAAATTAAAATCATATACACTATGATATGGTATTAAAACATGTATGGACATTATCCTAAGTGTAAGCGCAAAATATTGACAAGTATTACCCTCCTTGGGATTGTGTATTCAAAACATTTAATATATTTAGTAAAATTTGTATTTAAATGCAAAATAGTTATTTATTTACTTTGAAATTTTAATTCAATTAGTTTTTACTAATTAAGTTACTAAACATACTTGGTTTATATATAATAAATACAATAAATATTCATGATTTTCTTTCAACAATACATATACCATGGGTATAATTTACTTCCTCAAATAAATTTTAATGTTTTATATTGATTTTTGAAAGAGCAATTATTTCAATAGTTGAGAGATTCTTAAAATTTCAAGTGGACCTTATGTCTCTCCAATATACTAAACTCAAAAATAATATGATCCAACTCTACAAAAAAGATGAAGCGACGTGGGGCAAAGCATCCCACACTTGGACGACTAGCAGTGACAAAACTACTAGAGCAAGTTTATAAGCCACTTTGTTAACGAACCATCTAATCTACTGAAAAGACAATTGCTAAAAAAAAGGTACAGAAGAAATTACAACCAAACTAAATTAAAAATAAAATAAAATCAAAGAAGACGCATTAAGAGCCATAATCACATCATTACAATCCGATTGAAGCACTAAATTATGCATTATTATCTTTTACTCGATGATTACTAAGAAGAATTTTAATAAAATACGTAGGTTTTATAGCTTCTACCGCATCATATTCATGTTCTCAGATTTGTTTGATTTTTTTAATAATTTTGAACATATTTCTTTATGAATTATTTGAAACAATGAATAAACAGATAATTCTAAATTTTATATTTGATTGAATGGGCTGATTAATATATATTATAGCAATTTAAAATTGCAGTCAAGTAAATGATTTCTATGTGGCACATCTTACAAACTGTCGTAATGGTAATTTGTCATGTGTAAATACAATAAAGAGTATAGGGAAAGATTGATTACTATCAAGAGTAAAAAGGAAAAGTTCAATTAGAAAGAACTATGTCTTAATTTCAATAAAGTAGTGGTCAAATCTTTTGTCAAACTTCTTCTGTTTAATATGATCTCGAATAGTATTATCCCATCTTAAATATTAAAAAAATTATGACAAGATTAATTACCATAAAAATGGGAAAGGTTAATATTTTATTAAGTAATTTAAAATAGTTGATGTTAAAATACTGGATAAGTAAGTGAATATTTTAATTTAGTAAAAAGAGAAAGATTAAAGAAAACATATTTCAAGTAATAAAAATAGTTAGGGATTATGGTTATAGTAAATATCAACACAAACTACAAAGGGGAATATTAATTACAAAAAAGAGTAAAAAGAATATAAACTAAAATTAGGGTAGCTTTTCAAAGCTATCCCAAGATTTGACTTCCATTGGTATCGTTCTATAAATACTGTCTCTCCATACTAAATCCAAATACATTCATTTTCTTTCTCCATGTTTTTTAGTAGATGTTTGCTTACCACTGTGCCATGGAAGTGGAACACAAAGAAGTAGAAATGTGGAAATGTACAAAAATTTATAGATAAACTGATGACACATAATTGATATATAGAATCAATCAAGTATAATTCATTTAATAATAAATCAATAATAACATTCGAATTTTTTGTACTTAAAAGATACCAAATTTTAACATGCATTTGGTAATAATTTTGATTAAAATTAAGTCTCAGTTTTTTAATTAAAAAAATCATCATAAATTCATACAATACACACTATTAGAGACTACTTGTGTAATCTTTCCCTAATTTTTAATTTTCAAATTTTATAAATTGGAAACATACAATTCAAATCAAATTAAACTCTTATATTTTTTTTTCTTTTCTTTTTTTGATGAGAATAATACAAAAAACAAAATAAAACCTCTTAAAAGGTCCCAAAAGTTTGGTCTTGCTCAATAGCCGAAACCACCAAATCGGGTGGAGCTTCAAGAAGCTGAAGGGGTGACTTTCAAGAGAGACTAATTTTTGCCAGTTGATCCGCAATTAAATTACATTCCCTTGGAACATACTTGATTTCCCATTGCCCTTCGGAACGCAAAAGTCTTTTAACTCTTCTGAGAACTGTAACGCTTGAGTCCACTGAAACTTCCATAGACAAAGCCTTTACCACATCAAGGTTGCCAGACTGAATTCAGACTTTTTTTATAGCCTTTACTTAAAGAAACGAGAATACCATCGAGAATGCCCCAAAGTTCTGCCTCCAAGGGGGAGCATCTGCCCAAATAATGAGTAAACCGTTCCTATCTTTGATCACACCTCCCGCTGTTGCATTTCCTAAATCTCTGGCGACAGCTCTATCCGTAAACAAGTGAACCCAATTATCAGCCAAGTGATGATGAACTCCATGAATAATAACAGAAGATTTAGCTTCAGTAAGAAACGATTCAAAGTGCTGAGCCCAGCTGAGGGAAGTCTTAATGGTTTCAAAAGTTGACCAATTAATATTTTGGAAAAGGAAAAGATTCATATTCTTCCACAATCTCCAAGTGACTATACCAAAGAGGCACGACCAAGCAATTTCCTTGTCCTGCAACTTAATATGACAACAAAGATTAGTGGAAAACCAAATTTGAAAAGGGTCAGAAAAGAACCTGAGCCTTATTTCTGTAGGAACAATGAGCATCCAAGCTTCCTTAGCCATCTGACACTCGCGGAGAACATGCAGAATATCCTCAGAATCATGCCCACAAAGAGAGCAACACTACTCTGCCCAATCCCTCTCCTTAAACGCTCAGCATTAGTAAGAAGCCTCTGCTTGGCTGCAAGCCAAAGAAAAAGACGAACTCTTTGCGGGCATTGGTACTTCCAAACAGATTTCCAAGCATCATCCGATGGACCCTAGGAACTTTCTTTTAAGGTCCAGTAAGCACTTCGGACGGATAAGGACCCTGAACTAGAACGAGCCCAAATGATCCTGTCAATTCCTCCGTCAGGGTGCGGAGGGGGAATACTAACAATGCATAAAATAATATCTTCAGGCAACCATAAACGGACCAAATCCAAGTTTCAAGTTCCATCAGGTAGAACCCAATCTCTCAGATTGCATTCCAAATTAATACTAGAATGGTCTGTAGCATACGGCAAAAGAGGACCAACCTCAGGAATCCAAGCGTCTTCCCAGCTACGGATAGAAGATGTAATACCCCGAAAATTTTTATAGTAAAATATAATCCGTGATATAGTAAAATAAGGAAATAAAGTGATAAAAAGGGAATTTTGAGTTATTTCAATATTGGGAAGTATATTATGACATATTGATTCAAGAAAGGATTAAATTGTAAAAGTAAGAAAAGTTTTGTTGCACAAGAGTAAATACTCAAAATTTGAGGGGTTAAAGTGTAAATATGAAAAAGTTGAAGGACCAATAGTGTAAATATTTTAAGAGTGGAATGATCTAGAACCTAAGGAAAATGGATGAATTAGGACCAAATTGAATAGGTGAAGAACTATGAGGGACTAAATTGCAATTTTACCAAATTAAATGATGACTCAAGGATGGAATTTTAAAAGATAACGAAGGGCAAAATGGTCAATTGGAAGAGAGAGAAATCTAGAAAGCAATGATGATGTTGGAGATATTTTAGATTAAATAAATAAATAATAGTTTATTAATATTTTAATTTAATTTTTTAAATGATATTTTATTATTTTATTATTATTTTATATAGTATATATATAAGGAAAGAAAGATGAAGAATCATCATCTTTTTTCCATGCACCAACGTATGAAGAGAAAAGGAAGAAAGAAACTTTCTTTTCTTTACAATTTGGTCCTTCTACCAAAAATTCACCATTTTCACCCAAAAATAAAAAGAATTTCCTTAGCTACCAAGAGAGAAAAATGTTAAGGAGGCTATGGGAAGTTAAAATATGAAGTTGGATTCAAGAAATGAAGGCTGATGGAGAGAGAAAATCAAGATGAAGGTTAGAATTAATAGAACAAGGTAAGAACATCATGATTTCAATATATTTTTAAGTTTGATATTATTGAAAAAGCTTGGGATTGATGTTAATGTAGAGTTTCCTTACATATGGTTCTATGTTTTTGATATGTTAGTGAAGAGAAAATAAGAGAAAGTGATGAGAAATAGTGTAGAGAAAGAAAATAAGGGTGTTATAAACATGGTAATTAATATCTTGTACTAAAACAGTTCTAGACAGCAGCAGTATTCTAAAATTGAAAAATCACCATAAATTGTAGAAATTGAAATTGAAGATTAACAAAATATGGAATTAAAGCTTATTGAGTCTAGTTTCTCATAGAATAAACAGTGTAAGCAATGGATTTGTAAATTTTGAGATATAATAAATTTTGTGAGACAATGTCAGAATGAATTCGGGTTACCCTGTTCAGATTTTGAAAAATCATAAAAAAATGAAGAAAAATAATTATGGGCTTAAATTTATATGTATAAAATTCTGAATGAGTCTAGTTTTATTAGAAACAAACTAAAACATCATTTGAATTCTGTACAAGGAGATAAATATTTTTTAGTGAAGAAGGGTCAGAACTATCAGACAGCAGAACAGGGGTGACTTTAATGAATAAACTGTACTAATTGGCTAAACCAAAAATTCTGAAAATTTTATGGTAAGAATATATGTGAGTCTAGTTTCAGATAAAATTTACATATCTTAATTTGGAGTTCTTTAACTCAAGAAATAAATAATTTAGTGACTATGACTCAAATGGACAGCTTTGAATATACATATAAGTAAATAGTGAAATTATTGATAATGTTACTTATAAGCATATTATATAAATTTAAGGATGTGGAATGGAGAGGAGGAGGAGGAAAATATATATATGAATATTCAGCAAGCATGGCTAATTTGCATGTTTTAGGCTTAAGGACTAAATTGAATAAAAGTTAAACTTTATGGGCAATTTTGTAAAATGTCAAAAATGACCAAATTGCATGAAATGGATTAATTTTATTATTTAAATTACAAAATTGAATGAAATCATTAATTTAATTCAAGATAGGGGGAAAATATGTTTTAGGGATTAAATTGAAAAGTGTTGAAATTATGGAAAAATTCTGATATTTTACAGAAATTCATGGATTGTTATCAATATGTATGAGAATAATAGCTAGAAATAAGGATTAAATTGCAAGAATTATATTTTCCACCCTAAGGATGAAATCGTCATTAATTAAAAGTTTAGGGGCAAAATGGTAACTTTTCCTAGAGCATTAATTAAATGCATTAGAAAATGAAATGAATGAAAATGATGATCAAATTTATTTATAAAGATTCAGACGACTCAAATATGAAACTTGATCGTGGAAAAGAAAAGATATCGGATTAATGAAATTATAAACACAAACAAGAAATGAGGTAAGTTCATGTAACTTGAATTATATTCTTAAATACTTGAAATGTATGTTATTGATGTGAATATGATTTGAATGTTCATTGTATGAAAATTGATGAAACATTGATATATTTGATATAAAGGAAGAAATCCCGGTTGAATAAAAGGAAAATTCGATGGATCTCTCGAAAGGAATTGACGGTAAAAGGATCTAGCCTTGACGGGTGATCCTATCCTGATATAGCCCTCCCAAGAATATGTGAAAAATGGATTTAGCCCGACGGGTAATCCGAATTAGGTCTGAATTTAGCTTTGGGTGGTAATTCGGATCAAGCTCATTAGAGTAATTGTCGTTGCGGGGATTTAGCTTTGGGTGGTAATCCCGACAATACTCTATGAGTTTATATTACAGGGATTTAGCTTTGACTGGTAATCCCACTTTGTAAGGATGAGGTTCGCGGAGTGTGCTCTCGATATGAAATGTGTAAGACCATGGTTGAAAGATACCATGGCAACTTTGATATGAAGCGTGTAAGACCATGGTTGAAAGATACCATGGCAACTTTGATATGAAATGTGTAAGACCATGGTTGAAAGATACCATGGCAACTTTGATATGAAACGTGTAAGACCATGGTTGAAAGATACCATGGCAACCTGATATGAAATGTGTAACACCATGGTTGAAAGATACCATGGCAACCGACATGAAATGTGTAAGACCATGGTTGAAAGATACCATGGCAACATGACGGAAATGAATAAGACCATGGTTGAAAGATACCATGGCAACATGACAGAAAATGAGTAAGACCATAGTTGAAAGATACTATGGCATCATGTCAAAGATAAATAAGACCGTGGATGGGAGACGCTATGATATCTCTTGAACAATTGATATTCGTGTAATACGTATTAGATGACGAATGGTTACGTGAAATGGTTGTGTGAAATGTTTACAAGAACTGGTCATATGGAAATATATGTACAAAATAGTTGTATGAAATAATTATGAAGATAGATAAACAAAATAAGAGTAAGCACATGGAATATAATTTATGTTAAGTTTGATATAAACTTTAAGGGAATAAATATACTTAAAATATATGGAAATGATGAAACATGAAATATTGATATAATGAAACGATTGATATATACTTATAAAGAAAAGGTAATAGAATTAATATGTTTCATGTCATGAACATATATGATTATCTTTGATACGTTGATACAAGGAAATTATGTAAGTGAAGACAATTATTAAACTCAAATGTGACATGTCGAGAAAATAAGTATATCAATGTTGAATTTATATGAAATATATTGAAGTATACTAACAATGATGTGGCTTGACACTTAGACAAAGGACAAACTATTGATTGAATGGTAATATATTTAATTACAAGAAGCATTGAAATGGTAAGTACTTAGATGAAAATAAAATTTAAGATTTTATAAATTTTTTTATATAATCTCGATTTAATTCCATTTGGTTTCTAGTGTATGTTTGGGCTTTCGAGGCCCAATAAAGAGACGTTATGATTATTTTCAAAATCTGAATAATAAATGACTCAGAATTATCTGAAAATGTTCAGTAAACTCCGGTAATGCCTCGTACCCTATTCTGGCAATGGATACGGGTAGGGGGTGTTACAGAAGATCCATCCCCAATAGCTCAAATGAGGTTCTCACGTAAAAGTGGCCACACCTTAGAGAGGGAACGCCAAAGATGAGAACAATTAGTTCTGTGAATGGAGTCAGGAAGATGATTTTTCCATCCATACTTTGAACGAAGGACACGAACCCATAAGGTATCTTTTTGAGAGATAAGATTAAACATGATTTTCATAAGGAAAGAATTGTTCTGGTCATAAAGATGCCTTAACCCAAGCCCTTCGCGGGATCTAGGTTTGCAAATAGACTCCCAACCCACCAACGCAATTTTAGAATGCCCCGTAGAGCTTCCCCAAATAAACTGTCTTGCTATCTTTTTGATCTCATCACACACCCCTTCAGAACTAGAACAGTCTGCATGAAATAGTTAGGAATGGCGAGAAGGATAGATTGAGCAAGCGTGACCCGCCCTGCAAAGGAAAGTTTCCTGGCTTCCTAATTCTGAAGTTTGCGTCTCACTTTATCAACAATAAAATTTAGGGTACTCTTAGTAACCCGATCATGAAGGAGAGGAACACCTAAATAACTTCCCAAATTTTGAACCTTCTGAAAGCCAAAGAAATAGCTAATCTGGTCACATAGGCTCTCATCGACACCTTTGGAGAATTACATATTGCTCTTCCTTGCATTGACTTTATGACCAGAAAAATCACAAAACCTTTTGAGAATTTCTTTTATCAAGATATCTTGGTCCATCTCAGCTCTGCCAAAAATAATAAGGTCATTAGCGAAGAAAATGTGGGATAAGAAAGGCCCTGACCTAGAAAGCTAAATCGGACGCCACTTTCCTACTGATATCTCAAAACGTATAATATGTCCTAACCATTCCATACAAAGGATGAAAAGGTAAGGTGATAAAGGACAGCCCTGTTTGATCCCCCTCATGGGCTTGAAGGATTGAGACGGAACTCCATTCCATAATATTTGCATAGACGATGAAGATATAGCAGTCATAATTACCTTTCTAAGAAACTCGGGAACCCCAGCAGCTACAAGAGTCATATCAATAAAGTCCCAGCTAATCTTGTCATAAGCTTTCTCCAAATCCAACTTAATGGCCATCCAATTCCTGTCCATTCTCCTACTCCGCATATAACTTCTTGCGCAATTAATATATTATCAGAAATGTTGCGACCTGCAATAAACCCAGCTTGCTCGGATGAGATATAATTCGGAAACACCTGTTTGAATCTATTGGCGATCACCTTCATGACCAATTTATACATAACCGAACACAGACTGATTGGTCGATATTGGCTGAATTCCTCTGGAGACTTCTTCTTAGGAATAAGCACAATTAAAGTATTATTAAGATCCTCCTCAATCTTATTACCAATAAAGATTCCCTGGACCCAATTGCAAACCAGCTCTCCAACGGAATCCCACTGACTCTGAAAAAAGTACGCACGAAACCCATCATTTCCCAGAGCCTTCAAAGAAGCCATGTCAAAAAGGGCCTTCTTTATCTCCTCATTTGAAACTGGCTTTTTAAGAAAATCAATGTCTTCATCCTTGAAGCGAGAAAATACATCCAATGGAACAGAACTCATAGGAGTAGGAGGTTCACCATACAGCCTCTCAAAAAACCTAGCTGCCTCATCTCTGAGAACACTCTGGTCTGAACTCCACTCCCCCTACTTATGCGTAAAGCCAAAATGCGATTAAGTTTCCTCCTCTGCATGGTACGACTATGGAAGTACTTAGTATTACGATCTCCAAACTGCAGCCAGTCACATCTGGCCTTCTGCCTCCAAAGAAGCTCTTCATGATTAATAACATTTTCCAGGTCATCTCGAACCTCCATCTCCAGATCAACGAGTCTACTAGAGGAACACCAATCCATGGCCTTCTGAATATTCCCAAGTGACTTCATAAGATATCTCTTGCCTGTGCCTAAGAATCTGTAGACAGACTTATTCCACTTTTTGACATGAATAGTAAAATCAAATAAAGAGTCAGCCATATTACCTGTAAACCTCCATTTAGTAGAAACCAACTCTTTAAAATTAGCATGTCTTGTCCACCCTGTAAGAAAACAAAAAGGTCTCCCTTTTGGAAGGCTACGATTAGGGTTAGTAGAGATAAGTATAGGCCTATGGTCCGACTTAATACGCGGGAGATGATAGACTAAATTATGTGGGAAAGTAAAGATCCAAGAATCATTTGCTAAAACCCGATCAATCCGTTCATGAGTATTGCCTCTTTGCCAAGTAAAAGCCGGTCCTATAAACCCAAGATCTTGTAGATTACACGAATCAACAAAATTTCCAAAGAGCTTGCATCTCTTACCCATTGACCGATCACTTTTTTATCCTTAGGAGAGAGAATGGCATTAAAGTCTCCTAAGATAAGCCAAGGTAGTGGGTCAGGAGGTGAAACTTCTAATACATCGGTCTAAAGAGTCTTCCTCTTAACCCTGTCAGGACTACGATACATAACAAAAATATAAACAGAGTTAAAAACAGTATTGCCTTGCACCTGAAGAAGCATAAATTGAGGATGGTTATGCATAATATTGATGCTAATCTTATCTTTCCATCCAACCCAAATACCACTTGCAAAACCAATAGACTCAATGCGATGAGAGAAATCAAAACCCAATTTATCAATAATAGCATTAGCTTTTTTACCACTAACTCCCGGCTCCAAAAGACAAACAATATCTGGATTATGCTCAAGATTATACTCACGAAAAGCCCGTAGGAATTTACTGCTCTCACAACCTTGACAATTCCAAGAGAAAATAGATAAATTAAAATCCATAACTAGAGATAATATAAAACAAAAAATAAAAGACCTCTAAAAATTAAAACCAAAATATCCAAAAAATAGCGAATCATTTCTGGATACTTTTATCCAAAACTGGACCAACCACCTCCGAGATATCACCTCGCAAAGTGGAAACTATCTGAGCCAACCTGGACATAGAATCACTCAAAGGAATTTTAGAAGAAAAAGTGTACCAAACAAATGAATTTCGATTTCTATTTATAGAAATTCTCATATCTTTCTATAGAGACATAACTATTCAAATGAATAAAAACTTTCGAATAACTCAATGGTCATTTTATAATTTTTTGAAGTTAAATAATTAAAATAATTTAATATAATTTTTAATAAAATGATAAATAAGTAAACATTATTTTTTTATTAAATTAATGACGGATACCCTTTCCTTATTTTCCTTTTTAAAAGATATTGATTACCGCCCAAACTGAAAGCTATATAAAACTTTCTTTTAAAACTTTAACCAGAATTTTCGCCAAAAATAAATAAATAACAAGAATGATTACTTACACTTCACATTAGATTAATTATTTATTTGTATTAGAGTATAAAATATGCTCAAGTTTCTTATTAACTTTGGACATTTGAAATTCAATTCTCCTACTTCTATTTTTGAGGATTTAATCATTCTTAAGAAAATTTGAAAGATTTTCTTCTTAAAGATACTCATTCAACTTGTCTGTGATAAATTATTTTTTTCATTGGAATAATATTTTTAAAAAAATTAAAATTAATATTTTGGTTGAAATAATCAATAATATTACCTATTTAACCTAACTAATGACATTATAAAAAAAAGTCAGATTATTTAAAAAATTTAAAGCATATAGATTAAATCTTAAGTTTTAACATAATATTGAGAACAGAAAAACAAAACAAAACAAGGAAAACTCAAAAGAAATAGAAAATCACATCTCAATTTGTAACTCTTAATACATTTAAATTATATATAATCACCTAATATTTTAATAAATAATTGACAATATTTACTGTTTAAATTAATTAATAAAAATATTAAAAATTAAATATCAATTTTGAACATAATAAAAATTTTAAAATTGTAATTTAACCACTTCTTAAAACTGTAAGCCACATGTCAATAGAAAAGATCTTTTAAACTTTCCGTACATATATAATATCCAAATCTAGTATTTTTTTTATACAATGTCTATCATTACTATTAATCTTTTTTCACCTTTAAATAGAATATTCTATATTAATAATAATATAAAATGTCAATCCAATTATGTGCGCCAAATTTAACATTTTTTAATGTAATATATATTATTTTATCTAATTTATACATGTATTTAAATAAAATATATTTCGATATAATTCAGATTTTAATATTTAACTTAATTTAAAGCAAATTTTATAAAAAAAATATTATTAGCTAATTAAGCCATTAGTTTATAGGGCTCATTTTTTGGCCATTAGTTTGTAGGCCGACTCTTTCCATGTTTCAGCATGCCCTGAAAAACATAACTGTACCCTTCAATTGATGAACAGACGATTTTGCCGACGACAAAAATATATTAAAAGAAAGTACATATGGAATTCTTTTTTTGGCAATTTGCATCTGTAGTCGTGATTCACAAACTTGTTTTCAATTTTCATGTCACAATTGCTGAAAATTTAAGATTACAATGGCCCCATTTCCCATACACATTTTATCAACAAGACTTTTTGCCAGAGCCACACTATACACAGACATCCACTTTGACCCCACACTCCACCTTAATCACCATTCATCAAGAAAAAACAACGCCCTAAGTAGTTTTAAAAACCCCTAAAAGCTTTTCACCAATTCCTCAACCCTTGTTTAAAACCACCTTTGTTTTCCACATAGGATCGCCCCTTTCTCGTTTCTTACAATATTTCTTTACACCTATGGACTGTTCTTTATCGTCGTTACAGAACATATTTACGCCGCAGATGGAGCGGCCACGAAATGGACTGCCCCAGCTTCAGAGAGTGCCGCCAGGAACGGCTGCAGGTTAACGGTCTCTGTCCCTCCTTCAGCCGCGCTGGTACCGTAATCAAGTGACTCATCGTTGTAAACGTCCCACCATTTCTGAACAAGCATCTTAATGTCTTCTCTTTGCATGTTATCCTCCTTCCCTGTGTACCTCCAAGGCTTTGATCCCTGTTTTTAATCCCATGATTCAGTTATCAAGACCAATACCCAACGCATAATCACACATTAACACCAAGAAATTGATATGGGAAAGTGAAATAGTGAACAACTTAGTACTTACCGCAGCACAATAGTGAACAACTTTCACTTTTTCAAGCTCCACGTTATCGGGATGACGCCATAACATGGCGAGAACAAGGTTGTAAATTAAAGGAATCGGCTTGTAAATGTCCTTAAAGAACATGTTCAAAAAGTCCTGCAATAGACAGAATGTCAAAATCATTATAGTTTAACTCCACATACACTCATTTTCCTTAAATTTTTTAAATCATAAACAGCTTCCAATTCAAGACTTACCTGCTCTGCAAATGGGGTAGGTTGTGTGATTTTGAGAGTCTTCACGAGAGATTCGTAAGTCACAAGGCTGGGCTCAAACACGAACATGCCAGCATTGAAGTAAAGTGAAGGGGGATTTCCCATCTCGGTGGGCCACTTCACCTTGTCAGGGCATTGTTGGCAGTAACCGATTTTGTATTGTGGGGAGTGGCTCCAAGTTTTCTCACAGAAGCAATCCATTACTGCGCAGAAATGCCCATCAGGCAGATCAAATAGGTGATCGATGTTGTCGTATACCTGAATGTCGCCGTCCAAGTATATCATTTTACTGTACTCCACGAACTGCACGCATGAAATTAACACCCCCACTTAATTGAAATGATTAATTTAGATTAAACGTAAATCAACAACAAATCCTTGTAACTAAGCTCGGAATCTCAAAATGTAAGTAGGCCTTAAATGACACCCTCAGCATCGATCAGATCTAACAGTCCTTATCAAATAAGGGGTAATCTCGTAAAAAACAAAGGATTTTCATGGCAGCTCTCGAAAGTTGCAACGTCACGCAAAGATTAGGCAAGCCAAAATACAGGACATACATGAGAGTCCGCCACGTGTATACTTGAAACCAGAAAATTAGCCACGTGTAATAGTTACAAAACAACGTACGTACCTCCCAAATACGAAGCTTGGAGTAATTGATGACGTAATAGGCCATGGCGAACTGGGTCTGGTTCTCAGGCGGGTAAACAGGTTCGATCTCTCGGACGATACAACCCTGGTTCTCCAGGATCCGCCTATGCTCCTCAGGCACGTCGGGTAAAACGGCAACCACTAAAGGGTACGCCGATTTCACTTTCCTTAACCCTTTGGCTAACCCTACAACGCCTTTCACGTAGTCCCCATTTCCGGCCAAGAACGTAACATATGCACGATTACGCAAAGTGACTTGTTTAGCGAAAACGTATGATTTATCACTGGGTTGAACCAATTCATGGGGGGCCATGGAAATGTAGCTTGCTAGGGAAGGGACGAGGACAAGGAAGAAATGGTTAAAATAGGAGTGAAGAGAGCAAGACTTTGTGTATTGCCTTCGCTGAGGTCTTCTTTCCTTGAAACAATGGGGATGGTAGGTGCTGTTTAAATAGAACCTCGCCTCAGAACCTAGACGGTAAATGGAAAAAAATATTTTATGCAACGGATACGGTAATGTAGGAAAGTGCACCGTACACGTGTCATTAGGATGATCCAACGGTAGGAGTATTGGTTCCCAGAAAGTTCTGGATAGTTGCCTATATTAGCTCTACTTTGTTGCAAATTGCATTGGCAGGCGCTAGACGGTCTTTGTTTATTAGAGGTTAATTTGTGAAAAAAGGGAGAGAGTTTTGTGGCTTAAATCGAATCTATATGGCATGGTGATGTTAATAAAAAAAAACAAATAAAAGTATGGATGGTCATGATCTGATCTGATCTGATCAATTGCAAGTATGGTTTGAATTATTTGGTGGCTAAAAATTAGCAATGTAAGATTTAGTGTCGCTTGGTGATAAACCAAAATTTCTGACCATAAAATAAACAATTAAACAGAAGTGATATTGTAAGTATTGGGAGGTGCCACTGCCAGCAAAATCAACAATGTCATATATGGGCGCAGAATGAAGGCTTTAAAACTGATATTGTAAGTATTGGGACACTGTAACTTTGTTTTATGTATATTTGAAGTTAATAAGTATATATTTTATTTTGCCGATTAGGAGAGAGAGAGATTTAAGGTTTTAACTCTTTAAAAAAATAGATGTAATTTTTGTGTGTTTTTTTTTAACATTCAAGATTAAAAATACTATTTATATCATTTATAAGCATAATAATTTATTTGGCCTTCTAACTTTATAAAAAAATTTATTTTAGCCCTTCATTTAATTTTGTATCTTTTTCAGCCTTTAAACTTATTCTTTTGTCAAGTTACCCCAAAATGGATGGATAAATTAATGTTTTTAACTTTGCTGATGTGGCATATACGTAGATGACACACCATCATTTAATTATATTTTTTAAATTTTAAAAAATCAATTAAATGTTTACATGTCTTCCACGTGTATGTCACGTCAGAAAAGTTAAAAATGTTAACTTTTTCATCCATTTTGGGGTGATTTGACAAAAAAATACAAGTTCAAGGGCTAAGAAAAGTAAAAAATTAAATGAAGGGTTAAAATGACTTTTCATAAAGTTGGAGGGCAAAATAAGTTATTATGCCTATTATATATAATTATTCTGATTGAGTTGATATCATCCTTCAATTGCGTCCCAACTCACTTGTTAAATTACCAATTATTTTCAAGATAAATTCTACTATTAATCCTTGTGCTTTGCAAAAGTTGTAGATTTAGTCCATATATTTTAATTTGATCAAATTTAGTCCTATACTTTTAAATTTGTCAATTTTAGTCCCTTTACTTTTCAAAATTTTAAATTTTAGTTTTAACCCAAATAGTAGCAATTATTTTTTTTCAGTTAAATTCAATTACTAGTCCTATACTAAGCGTATAGTTGTATATTTAGTCTATATTCTTTAATTGGATCATTTTAAGTTGCTATACTTTTTTCAAAAATTTTAAGTTTCAATCTTAACACAAATGACAATTGTTAATCTATTAGCTGAGTTTTTAGTAAATATGTTGAAATAACAAGCTGACATGTCATTACAAATATGATTACATGTTTGTCACGTCGCATTTTGAAATTAGCAGAACTTAACTGAATGAATTTAATAGTTCTCATTTGGTGATGACTAGAATTTTAAAATTTATAAAAGTATAGGGACTAAAAATGATCAAATCAAAGTATAGAGATTAAAAATGACCAAATCAAAGTATAGGGACTAAATCCACAACTTTGCAAAGGATAATGACTAATAGCATAATTTAACCTTATTATAACAAAGTAATAATTATTATTTTAAGGGTATTTTTTATATTTTGTAAAAGAAAAATATATGTATAGAATGAGATTTGAAAGAGAGCTGATCATAAGTTAGGCCAGGCCGAATCGAGTTCAGGTTGGACCAGTGCAAAAAATTAGGTCTAGCTCGAAAAATGGGCCTAAAATTTTGCTTAAGCCTGGCTCGACCCGCCTGCATTAATTTTTTAAGATTATTTTTTTATATAAAAATAAATTTAAATAATACTAACATAGTTGCAATAAAATACATCAAATAAACAAAAAAAATTAAAATAAATGTTTCTCAATATATATATATATATATATATATATAAGTCTTTATATTTAAATAACACTAACATAGTTGCAACAACAAGCAAATGCATCTAAAATAGTAGCAAAACTAATAATAAAACAATGATTATACAATATCCAAACAATAATAACAAAATAATAGCAATATAATAGCAAAATGGTAGCAAAACAATAACATAATAGTAACAAAGTAGCAACATAACAACAGTAAACAACATCAACAATTTTTTTGCCTAATTCGGGTCGGACTTAGATAAAAAAAAGTCTTGCCCGAAGCTCGATTCATTTTTCTAAACATGTCTTCTTTTTCTTTTTCTTTTGTCCAAGCCTTTTTTTCAGGCTTATATTTTTGTCCACACTCTCTCACTTTTTAGGTGAGCATTCTGGCATGAATGGATGGCCTGACCTATGATTAGATCTAATTTGAATTCAATATGGTATAAAATTTACACTTAAACTTTACTATTAAATTAAAGTCATATTTGATTTTTATCTCAATTTTTAATAAATTTATTATATAATTATTTTATAAATGTTTTGTAAAATTTACAAGAGATGAAAACTAAGGTTTTTAATTTTAAATGAACCAACTCTTTCAAAGTCACATAAAGGCAAAAATATTTCTTTTAGCATTTTTTAAATTTCAAATCAATAATTAATGAGTTCATTAAAAACAAAATTTTATTTCTATTTACTTAAAGTAATTTCTAATTTTGAGAAAAAATAAAGAAAATTATTTTTAAAAAATGAAAAAAAAGTCAAACTAAACATTAATTTTTACCCAAGTCATTTGCCACTAAACCACGAATTTGATTAATTGATTTCAAATCCCAATCATTAAAACTATTTTTGTAAAAAATATTAATAAATTATATCTTAATTTGAAAAATTGTATTGTTCTTGCGACGTTAATTAGCACGAAATCTTGAGTAATTTTGTATAAAGATTTTGTTCATACATGTGGCCTTTTTTGGTCAAATTTTGCATTAAATTAATTCAGATTGTTTGTTGGGAAATAGGAAATGAAAAGAAAAAGAAGGAAATATATATATATATATATATATATATATATATATATATATATGAGAATTGTAAACGGGAAACGCATGTCTTAATCTTTGTATTTAAAAAACTTACCTTGTTTCCATCAGCCAGAACAAGGTCTAATAGTATAATCTGTCCACTACTGCAATTAGTATATGCTTTTAAAAGAGGATCTTTGATTAAATTAAAATCCTTCCTTATTATTATTTTTTTCTTTTCCTATTTGTTTGAGGGTTCATTATTCTTTTTCTACATTTTTAAAAAATGATTTTAAGTAATGTGAACATTAATATAGTTGGTAGGTGCACCTAGTTTGGTGCAATGTCCGAGCACTACCCTGACTCCTTTTTAAGTATTAATGGTAACGTGTTCCTAAAATTATGCTGTTCTGTCATGAAAATAAGTGTTGAAGATTGATATATATTTTTTTTTTGAAGATGATAACTTTTAAACTTATATATTAGAAAACATACGTGGAACAAAAATGCTTTAAAAAAACGTGCTAATAATATAACGATAAATTACAACATGGACTATTTCACATATCCCTTGATTTGGGAATAATTTGAAGGGTAAATTACACCAACAATCACTCAACTTTAGGGTAGTTGACAAAAGAGTCGTCCAGGTCTCATTTTAGTTACTCAACTTTTGAAAAATGACAAAACAATCTTTTGTGGCATTTTCCGTTATAGAAGTAACGACAAAGTGACATGGCAAATTACGGCTTGCTTAGTGTCATTAACCATCCAACTGGCCAGTTAGCACTAATTTAAACACCATATCAGCATCCATTTAGGGTTTGAATAGTAGATTCAGAACAGAAGAAGAAGGAGAAGAGAAAAAAATAGAGATGCCTGGACTGATCCCGGTGTGCTACTGTGGAAATCCAACCAAATTAAACACGTCTTGGTCCAATGACAACCCAAGTAGGAGGTTTTTTTGGTGTAAGAAATTTGGGAGTGGGTTTTGAAAACCATGTCATATTTTTCTAATACCTCTAACTCATATCCGACTCCGAAACAGTGTTACAGAGCATTACAGGACTAATAATCAAACAAACAGACATTTCATGTTCATCTCACATTCAAATAAAAAACCATTCATAATCAATCATAAAGTCAGGACTAAACTAGAAGCTCGAAGAATTTTTTCACGAAATCACAAAATTTCTCCTAGGTGCAGCGGACACACGCCTGTGTCTCTGCCCATGTGAACGAAAATAGGCCATTTTCCAAGCTATATTTCTCACCCAACTTGGTACAAGCCTAAACACCTCAACTTACATATAATCATGGCATATTTAGACATTCAAAACCAATCAATAACAAACTTATAAGATCATACACAACCATGATACTAATAGGCACCTTAATTGGCTACTTTAAAACATACCAATTAAACTTCCAAAATCTACCTAAATGGTCAAACACATATATGAGACTTTGTGCCTAAAACTTAACATGCATACCACATCTCAAATTCAGCCATTTGGTACACAAATACCAATTCACAAACAAGACATTCACATGGCAACCATACACCACATATCATAAAGCCATTTACACATGTTTACGTAACAAAACATATATCATTTTCAAGCCAAATCAAATGGCTAAATATACAACAAGACATATAGGCTACCATTAGTCAAAATGACCTATACATGCCATTATAACCAAAATTATAAAACTACAAATACCAAAATAGCAGATAGATAGTGTGATGAAATCTTCTCCAACTTCTAACCTGAACGAGCTTCCGATATCTAAGTACACAAAGAAATTAACACAAAGTAAAGCATGTAATGCCTAGTAAGTTCGTAATTCAAAAATAAAGCTTACCGCTTCAATTTATAAACATAATCCACTTTAGTCAATCCAACATATCTTGGCCTTTGCCTAAACAACATTAGCCTCTCAATTTTAATTATCACAAAAACTAACAAATCATCTCAAAACATCGTAGCATAAGTACACACTACTTAAATGCATTCACATTTTCAAGCATGTGTCTAAGCATATTTCGATCATCTAATAACTCATACCTTTTCATGCTTTCATAGCAATTCTAATTGAAGCATTTGACGATATTTCCTTCTTCTCATACCCATTTAACCACAATTTAAGCAAGTAAAACATGGTATATCACAACTCAATTTGGCCCAAAAGCCTAACACATAATCATCAACCAAGTTAGCCATGCCATGTATTCATATGTCATAAATATATATACCATTTCCACGTATTTCGCGTACATACTTGTAATAGTTCGTATTGAACTCATATAACCTCGTAATAAAACTGTGCCCATTGAACCACTTAGAATAATACCAGATACGCAGGTATCCCGCACACTATGTGCCAACATGTAAATCAATTCACCATTAATAGGTTACAATTATTAGCTATACACAAAAAAAATCAATATTAATATGCAATTATAACTTAACCAAATAAGATTTCAGTTCTTTTGATAATTCAAGTAACCTTAACGCAAGATCTATTAGCGATGTGGTACCCAGTGCCTAGCGGTAAACCGTAGAGGAGGTTACGCCCAGCGCTAGTCGGATTAACTGACGGTATTGAATGTGAGCCTAGCTCTAGTTGAATAAACCAACTATATTTGCACCCAGTGCTAGTCGGGTATACCGACGATAATAATTGTGAACCCAGCTCTAGTTGGATAAACCAACAATATTTGCACCCAGTGCTAGTCGGATATACCGACAATAATAATTGTGAGCCCAGTTCTAGTTGGATAAACCAACAATATTTGCACTAGTTGGATAAACCAACAATATTTGCACCTAGTGCTAGTCGGATATACCGACGATAATAATTGTGAGCCCAGCTCTAGTTGGATAAACCAATAATATTTGCACCCAGTGCTAGTCGAATATACCGACGATAATAATTTTGAGCCCAACTCTAGATGGATAAATCAACGGGAATCGCGCACAGCGCTAGTTGGATAAACCGACGATTATGTGCCCAACGCTAGTCAGACAAGCTAACAAAGATTGCGCCCAGCACTAGTCGCATATATCGACGAATGTACAATTATTAACTTTCATAAATTCCTTATTCATTTTCCTTATCATTAATTTCATAATATGCGTAAATTTTATATCAAGAGCTAATTTAGTATTAATTAATTTAAATAGTAATTAGAAATAAAATTTAGTTCGAGTACACAAACTTACCTCTAACTCGCATAGAGATAACAGACACTTAATCCAATACTTTATCTTTTTTTTCGATTTAAATCCGTACTTTTCTTTTCTTGATCTATATAATTAAATTTAACTAATTCCAATATTATTCTATTCAATTCAATCCACAAATCATGTTTTGGCAAAATCACCATTTTATCCCCATACTTTTGATTTCTTTACAATTTAGTCCTTAGGCTTGGAAAATGAAATTTATTTAAATTTATCCCTACCCAAGCCTAAAACTGCCCATATATTTCATAATTTCACACTTACCACACAATTTATCATATTTCTCAATTTAACCCCTAATTGATAATTTCATCAAAAATTCCTTTAAAAAAATGTTTATCTAACAACAACCATTATTTTTTTTCTACCATTAAACTTCAAAATCCTAACATATTCATCAATGGCAAAACTCACATACTATAATAGTTTTGTAAATTGATCCCCGGGTTAGCTAGGTTAAACTATAACGATCTCGAAAACATAAAAATCATTAAAAACGAGACGGAAAATACTCACATGTAAGCAAAATAGTGATGGCTGAATGAAGCTTCATCCATGGCTTCTTTTTCCTTTCATATACAGTTGAAGAAGAAATGAAAAAGATAATGCCTTTTAATTATTTTAACATTTATTGATTATTTACTTATTTAACCTTGAAAACTAACCAAAATTTCAATAATGCCAAACCATTTCCATCCACTAACTCATTAATGGACTAGCTATCATATAAGGACTTCACATTAAAGTTCTATAGCTATTTAATACCTTTAGCTAATAGAACACAACTTTTACACTTTACGCGATTTAGTCCTTTTTATCAAATTGAACATGTAAACGGTAAATTTCTTAACGAAATTTTTATACTATAATACAATCATGCTGTAGATCACAAAGTAATATTAAAATAAATTATTCGACCTCAGATTTTGTAATCTCAAAACCACTGTTTCGATTTCACTGAGAATGAGCTGTTACATTTTTCACTTGATTTGATCCACAAATTGTGTTGTTAGGTCTTTTGAAAAAAGTGAGGACATTGGAGGATGCAAGGAGGAGGGAGAGAAAAAGATGGTTTTTGGTGCTTGTATTTGTAATTGTGTTGCTATTTTTTAAACCCTAAATCAACTTATGTTGTTGTTGTTAGCACTAAAAATCAACTTATGTTTTATAATATTATTGTTGGTATATTGTTGCTTATGTTGTTATACATGGCTACTGGTATTCATGGCTAACCAGCTTATGTTTTGTAATATTGTTGCTGGTATATTGTTATACATGGCTGCTGGTATACATGGCTAACCAGCTTATGTTGTTGCTTACAAACTTCAAAGTTGAAAGACTTGAAATTGGAGAATATCTGGTTGTTGCTTATAAATTGTTTTATATTATTGTTGTTGCTGCTTACAAATTGTAATGGGAGAGTATGTGGTTAGAAAGTTGTTTTGTATTATTTGATTTCATTTCAAAGTTGAAAGACTTGAAAGAATGTTTAATTTTCATTTCATTTCATTTGTTGTAACACCCCTAACCCGTATCCGTTGCCGGAACAGGGTTACAAGGTATTACCAAGAAGTACAGAACACTTACAGATCATTTAAATCATTTATCGTTCAAATATTGAGATTGATTATAAAGATTCCTTTATCGAACCTTCGAGGTTCAAATAGTGCATTAAGATCGGGTTGGGACTAAACTGGATCCTCAGGATTTTTTTTTTTTTTTTGCAACTTTTAAAATTTTTTCTCACGTATAAGGGTCACACGCCCGTGTGACTGGGGACATGCCCGTATGGGTAGGCCGTGTGGTCACACACGCCTATGACCCAAGCCGGTGGAGCTCTCTGACTTGCATTCAAGAAGAAAATTGAGTCACACGGCCTGAGCACACGCTCGTGTTGCTAAGCCGTGTGCCTAAACTTGAACATTTTGTTTTTCATTTTTATGTACACAATTTCGTGTTATGTAATCATAACATATATCAGCCATATCTTTGTAATTTAAATATATTTTCATATCAACTTGTCTTAATTTCATACTATTTTATATTTGAGTTTTACTCACCAAAGTGTTTGAAATATCATCTTTATGCAAATAGTATACATGAGGTACATAATTCCATAATTATGAATGAACACATTTATCAAACATATTCCATATTCATAATTCGTATGTCATAATCTCATGCTTTCATATATCAATAACCATTATTTTCTTGTATTTCGTAAAATACTTATAACAATTCATAAGCATATAATTCGCTATCTCTTCTTGTCGATCACAATCTCGATTAACAAATGTATATAAGTGAGCTCAATATTATTAACTACTTAAATACTATCACTTTACTTCACATGTCATTTATCACCTTTTTTAACAAATTAGCGAACGCCTTACGAAATTGAGTATGTCATTTCCTTGTTGCCATAGTATAACTATGGTCTTACACATCATCACATGTCACTTTTCGAACTTCAAATATCAATTCAATAAATATGTAATTCGCTAACACATTCTGCCATACATAATATCTAATTGATGAAATCATTTAACCGAGCTCAATTTCATGTTCACTACAAATTTATCTTTTAAATCCATAAAGTCTTTCACTTACCACATTTTGTCAAATTAGTGAACGCCTTACGGAATTGAGTACTTCGCTTTTCTCGATGCCATAGTTCAACTATGGTCTTACACGTAATCACATACCACATATCGATGCCATAGCCCACTATGGTCTTACACGCATCACATATCACATATCGATGCCATAGCCCAGCTATGGTCTTACACGGATCACATAACACATATCGATGCCATAGCCCAAATATGGTCTTACACGAATCACATAACACATATCGATGCCATAGCCCACTATGGTCTTACACGAATCACATAACACATATCGATGCCATAGCCCAAATGGCGGTCTTACACGAATCACATAACACATATCGATGCCATAGCCCAGCTATGGTCTTACACGAATCACATATCTCACTGATGCCATATCATAGATATGGTCTTATACAGTAGCATATATCACACCGATGCCATATCCCTGATATGGTCTTATACGGAAGCACATAATCACATCTCTCCGATGCCATAGCCCAACTATGGTCTAATACGGAAATCACATATTACATGTTGCCATGGTCCAACCATGGTCTTTTTCATCAATTCTTTTTAGCCATTGAATGAAAGTACTCAACCTGCGTTCTCCACTCAATTTGAACATTTAGTTCAATTTTCATACTTTTTCAATATTTACAATTTAATAATGAACATATGAAATAAAACATTATATCATTACTAATTCAACGTTTATTGTTTATAATCAGGCATGTAATCAATTTATACACAAGTCATTCATTTATTTTTTCCTCCTCCTCCTCTCCATCCACATCCTTGGTATAAATAACATACTTGTAAGTAACCTTATTCATAATTTTCACTAATTACTTATGTGAATATTTAAGCTATCCACCCGTGTCATAGTCAATAAATTATTTATATTTAGAGATACGGAACTCCAAATTAAGATCCGTTAATTTTTCCTGAAACTAGACTCATATATCTTCTTATCATAAAATTTTCAGAATTTTTGGTTTAGCCAATAAGTACAGTTTATTCTTTGAAGTCACCCCTATTCTGCTGTCTGACAGTTCTGACCCTTCTTCACTTAAAATTAATTATCTCTTCATACAAGACTCGGATGATGTTATTGTTTATTTCTATTGAAAATAAACTCATTCAGGATTCTATAAATATAAATTTAAGCCTCTAATTATTTTTCTTTAATTTGTTATGATTTTTCAAAGTCAGAACAGGGGAACCCGAATTCATTCTGACATTGTCTCACAAAATTCATTATATCTCATGATTCACAAATTCATTGCTTATAACATTTCTTTTATGAGAAACTAGACTCAATAAGCTTTAATTCCATATTTTATTCATCCTCTAATTACATTTATAAAATTTTTGGTGATTTTTCAAAGTTAGACTACTGCTACTGTCCAAAACAGTTTTAGTGCAAAGTGTTGATTTTCATTTTTCCCCAAATTTCACAATTCATACAATTCAGTCCTTACTCAATTAACCCCTCAATTAAGATAATTTTCTCAATTAATACTTTTCCTAGACATTAGAAGTTATTTCATTACTATTGAAATTCAGAATTTCCACATACTTCAAACTCTTTTACAATTAGGTCCTAAACATTCAGTTTCTATTCAATTCTTTCAATAAAATCAGCATATAAACAATTTAAAGCTCTAATTCCATGCCAAATCATCATATAGTTCCAGCACATATTCATAGCAACTTTCAATTTCTTTCATAGAATTAAAAACTAATGAATTCAACAAGTGGACCTAGTTGTAAAAGTCACAAAAACATAAAAAGTACTAAGAAAAAGTAAAAATTGAACTCACATATGTCAAAATATGAAAAACCAGCAACTTCCAGACCTCCCATGGCGTTTTTGCTGAAGAAAAATGATGATATCTCTAGATTTTTCAATTTTGTCTTTATTTTATATGTTTAATTTGCAAAATTTCCAATTTTGCCCTTGTTTCTCCTTGTCTTTTTGCTGATTTTCTTGCCAAACCGTCCAGCCCATATAATTTGGGTCTAATTCCTTTTAAATCCCTTCTTATTAGTCACTTAAACTATTTAATCACTTTACCAAGTTTTACACTATTTTCAATTTAGTCCTTTTTAATTAATTAACTAACCAAACGTTAAAATTTTCTAACGAAACTTTAATACTAACTTAATAACACTCCATAAATATTTATAAAAATATTTATGGCTCAGTTTATGAATTCGAGGTCTCAATACCTCGTTTTTCAACCCGATTTACCTAATTAATTCTTTTAAATCACAAAATTCACTAATTAAAAAAATACTTCTGAAAATTAATTTATTAATTTATTAAATTTTTAACTCACTCATCGGATTTAGTGATCTCGAATCACTGTTTTTGACACTACTGAAAATTAGGTTGTTACATTTGTATTTCTGAATTCTCACACATTTGATTTCATTGCCAAATTGCATGGATCAATGCTCATATATTAAGGCCAAACGTCAAACTGTTTACAAAAAGAAAGAAGGGCAATAGTCAAATTTTCCTACAATTCAACACAATTGAACAGAAGTGAATTGTAAGCAAATTTACAAAAAAAAAAAAAAAAAAGTGATTATATGCTTAAGTTTAGATAACAGTAGCAATCATAGAAAAATTTACAAAAATTCATCTGCTTAATTTAATAAATCAGCAACAGGTATGTAACACCCCTAACCCGTATTCGTCGCCTGGACAAGGTTATGGAGCATTACCGAAAATTACAGATCAGATAAATAGATTTTTCATAATTATACAACATTAATATCAGAAATTAATCAAAATCATGCATGTAGTCCCCTATATAAACCCTTGAGGCTCAAAACATACATTAAAAACAAGTTGGGACTAAATTGAGATCTAAAAATTTTTTTTTTGAAAAATCATAAAATTTTTCCTATGTGCAGGAGTCACATGCCCGTGTGGTCATGACCGTGTGTCTAGGTCGTGTAATTCTCTATTTTGAAATTTTAAAGGTGCAGGGGACGCATGACCAGGCCACACGCCCATGTGTTAGGCTGTGTGTCACACACAGCTGAGACACACGCCCGTGTCTCTGACCATATGGACGAAAATAAGCTATTTTCCAAGCCACATTTCTCACCCAATTTGCTTTTCACTTACACCAACACTTAAGCATATTTATAGGCTATTCCAAGACAATTAACCACATACAACCAATGTACCCGTAGGTATTTCAGATGACAATTTATTTTCATATCAATATTAAACTCATATTTGCTTAGATACCAAGTTCACATTTATGCATATTATATCAAATATGCTAACTAAATTCAATCATCAATATGCCAATAAGATTTTTGTCAATCAACCATTTCAAACACATACCATGATATGGTCTTTTATACATAAACACCAAAACATATTCATCACTAGCCATTCCAATGGCTAATCATAACCAATCATGTACATGTCATCATTGACCAAATTAACCTATACATGCCATTATAACCATAATTAATTTACCATATATATACCGAAATGAGCCGATGGATAGTGTAAGTGATCTCCTCCAAGCTTCCAATCCAACGAATTTCTGATTTACATTCATTCATTTTCAAAATAAACATTCATGGCATATTCAATCCTTTTGATCACAAGCCATAACACATATCCTTACCTGTAATACCCCCTACTCGTACTCATTGCCGGAATAGGGTACGAGGCATTACCGGAGTTTATGAATTTTTTTTTTGAAAAATTCAATAAAATCCCTTATACAGATATCTAACCTTCCCTGCAATATTAAATCAAAACCAATCCACATCAACCAAATCAATTCAACATATTTTCAAGATAAATTTCATGCATATTTATAAGATAACGTCATCACATATCTAAAATCAGGTTTGTTAACCATACTAATGGCTAACTTTACATTCATTTCACGTTAACATTTACTTTGTTAGCTTATACATGCCATTGATTTCCAAAATAAAGTTTCTTTATATACCGAAATCCTGAGATTGATAGTGTGATGTGTCTCCGACCAAATCCAACCCCTGAGCTCTTAACGCTACAAAACAGGAAAAAAAAGAAACGGGGTAAGCACTTTGTGCTTAGTAAGCTCATGTAACAAGAATTATACTTACCTAATATTTTCAATACAATATAATAAACATTCATATATCCATTCAATGCATTATTACCCTAATATGCACAAACTCAACATTCAAGTTAGTACAATAATTTCTATGTATCAATAATATATATCATGATTGATGAGCTCATCAATACTATGATTTCCATTCCCTTATTATTTTTCCATATTTATCCCGTTGAATTACTCGAAATTTCAATAGATTTTTTTTAGAGGTACACTTTTAGTGTACAAATCTGGGTCCGCCAATTCATTTCATGTGCGCACATTTCCATTTCAGAGAGCACACTCCAGCGAACCTCAACCTTGCAAATGGATTACTACCCAAATAAATCCTCAGAATGTAAACTCATAGAGTATTGTCGGGATTACCATTCGAGCAAAATTCCACAACGACAATTACTCTAATGAGCTTGGATCTGAATTACCAGTCCAGGCTAAATTCAGACCTTAATTCGGATTACTCGTTCGAGCTAAATCCATTTCACATATTCTTCGGGGGGATATATCAGGATAGGATCACCCGTCCGGGCTAGATACTTTTTACCGTTAATTCCTTTTCAGAGATCCATCGAATTTTCCTTTCATTCAACCGGGATTTCTTTCCCTTTTTATCAAATATGTCAATGTTTCATCAATTTTCATATAATGAACATTCAAATCATATTCACATCAATAACATACATTTCAAGTATTTAAGAATATGATTCAAGTTACATGAACTTACCTTGATACTTGTTTGTAAATAATAAAAATCTACTAATCCCGAACTTTTTCCTTTCCTCGATCTAGCTTCGTATTTGAATCTTCCGGATCTAAATAAATAAATTTAATTATCAATTTAATACATTTCATGTTCATATGCAATATTCTCTATAATTCAACTATTATTTATAGTTCATTCAAAGCTGTCTACTTGAGTCATAGTCACTAATTTATTTATAACTTGAGTTACAGAACTCCAAATTAAGATCCGTTAATTTTCCCTGAAACTAGACTCATATATCTTCTTACCATAAAATTTTAAGAATTTTTGGTTTATCCAATAAGTACAGTTTATTCTTTAAAGTCACCCCTGTTCTGCTGTCTGAAAGTTCTGACTCTTCTTCACTAAAAATTAATTATCTCCTTGTACAGAATTCAAATGATGTTATAGTTTTTTATATTAAAACTAGACTCATTCAGGATTCTATACATATAAATTTAAACTCATAATTATTTTTCTTAATTTTTTTATTATTTTTCAAATTCAAAACAGGGGAACCCGAATTCATTCTGATCTTATCTCACAAAATTCATTATATCTCAAAATTTACAAATCCATTGCTTGCACTATTTCTTCTACGAGAAACTAAACTCAATAAGATTTAATTCCATATTTTTTTAATCTTCTAATTCGATTTCTACAATTTATAGTGATTTTTCAAAGTTAGTCTACTGCTGCTGTCCAAACTGTTTTAGTGCAAGCTGTTTATTACTATTTTTCCCCTAAACTTTTAATAAATGATAATTTCGTCCCTACTCAATTAGCCTCTCAATTGAGCTTATTTTTCCCAATTAACACTTTATTATATCACCTTAAACTAGTTTACAACCTTTAGGAATCAGAATTTCAGAAATATACTTTAATTCCAAACATTTTCACAATTAGGTCCTAAAAATCAATTTCCATTGAAATTACCTAATAAAATCATCTCATAAACAATTTAAAGCTTTAATTTCATTCTATTTCATCATAAACTTACATAACTCAACCATAGTGACTTTCAATTTCATCCATGAAATCAAAAACTAATGAATTTAATAGTAGGACCTAGTTGTAAAAGTCTTAGAAACACAAAAATTACAAGAAAAAGGCAAGGGTTAACTCACTTGGTGCAAAAATTATGGAATACCAGCTTAGAGAACCCTCATATGGCGTTTTTAGCTGCTGGAATTGAAGAGAAATCAAGAGAAATCTAGATATTTCCTATTTAGTCCTAGCTTTATTTAGTTAATTTTGTAATATTCCAATTTTGCCCTTAATTCATCAATTTTTCTGCTGTTTTCATGCCCTTGCCGTCCAGCCCAAATAAATTTTGGGTCTAATTTCCTTTTAAATCCTTTCTCATTAGACACTTAAGCTATTTAATCATCCTACTCACTTTTACACCTTTTACAATTTAGTCCTTTTCATTTAATTAACTATCCAAACATTAAAATTTCCTAACGAAATTTTAATACCACATTACTAACATTTCATAAATATTTATAAAATTATTTTTGACTCGATTTTACGAGATAGATGTCTCGATAACTTATTTTTACCTAATTTCTTCAATAATTTCTTTTTCTAACTAACCACTAAATCGATAAAATTTTTCTATCAATATTTTCATACGATTTTTCTATCATATAAATATTCATGCAAAAATATTGAAATAAATTTCTCTTTAGATCGAATTTATGGTTACGAAACCACTGTTCCGATAACCTTGAATTTAGGCCATTACATTACCATCATAGTTAGTCATAAATTTCACATATACATCATGAAACATATTTGGGCTCAACAATAATCAAACTTCCATGTACACACGTACTTTCCATATCTTGTGTCCTTATAATATTTTCAAAACATATCTCTATATTTCAAGTACATTTTCATATTAATTTGTCACGAGTTCAGTATATATTTCCTATCAAAGTTTTGTTCATTAATCAATTGAAATATCGATAATCACACGGGTAGTACACTCGAGATATACAAATCTACTCTTATACATAAACATATTCATATATCATCATTTCATACTTCCATGTTTCATGTAACATCATTTTCATGTATTTCAGGCAGATACGTGTAAAAACCATTTCTTTTCATGTCAAAATTTTTGCCCATTGAATTTATTTGAAATATCGATGGATACACAGGTAGTACACCCGAGGTGTACAAATCAGGATCCGTCAATTCATACTCAGAGGTACCCATTAGGGCACTTATTCATATAGTCACATATCATACAACAGAATTATCAGTCTAGGCTAAATCCTGTCTCCAACATATGCTCATAAGAGCTTATTCAGGATTATCAGTCCAGGCTAAATCATTTATGCTCTAAAGAGCTTAATCTAGATTACCCGTTCGGACTAAATCCACTTTATAACATATGCTCGAGAGGGCTTATATCAGGATTACACGTCCGAGCTAAATCCTATCTGTAATGAGGTCAATAGGATTACTCGTTTGAGCTAAATATTGTCTATAATATATGCAGGACCTCATTTAATATGAGAAATCACATATATCCATCAATATTCATTATTCAACCGAGACTTACCATTTATCAGGTATTATCATTTATCGGGCTTTATTGAACAACTTATATTTCATATATATATGATATTTATATCATCACATACATACCATCACATTCATACGATTCAATTCAAGCATAATAACATACATAGTGAAGTTACACAAACTTACCTGGTTAAATTGCAGAAATACCAAGATTCAGGGGCATTTTTAGAAATTTTCTATTTTTCCCGATTTTTCACCCGATCTTGAACTAATTTAATAATTTCATTAAATTTATTAATTTAGACAGTAAAACAATTCATTTCCCTCAATTTGGTCATTTTTGACATTTTTACAAAATTGTCCCCTAAAGTTTTACTTTTAATCAATTTAGTCTCTGAGACTAAAACATACAAATTAGCCATTTTTAATATAAACTCATGCTAGCTGAATATTCATATATTTTTCTCCTCCTCCTCTCCAATATACATCCTTAATGTATATAACATACTTATAAGTAACATTATCTATAATTTCGCTATTTACTTGTATGTTTATTCAAAGTTGTCTATTTGAGTCATAGTCACTAAATTATTTATATCTTGAGCTACAGAATTCCAAATTAAGATCCGCTTGATGTTTTTGAAACTAGACTCAAATATCTTTCTACCATAAAAAATTTAGAATTTATAATTTAGCCAATAGGTATAGAAAAATCTTTAAATTTATCTCTGTTCTACTATTTGACAGCTTCGACCTTTCTTCACTAAAAATTAATTATCTCTTAATACGAGGTTTGAATGATGTCTTCGTTTGTTTATTTTAAAAATAGATTCACTAATAATTTAAAAATATAAATTTAAACCCCTAATTATTTTTAAATTTTTTTATGATTTTCTAAAGTCAGAACAGGGGAACCCGAAATCATTCTGGCCTTGTCTCACAAAATTTATTATAACTCATAATTTACAGTTCCATTGCTTTCAAAATTCTTCTATGAAAAATTAGACTCAATAAGCTTTAATTTCATATTTTATTCATCCTCTAATTCGACTTCCACAATTTCTGGTGATTTTTAAAATTTAGACTACTACTGCTGTCCAAAACTATTTTAGTGCAAAATATTAATTACCAAGTTTATAACACTTTTATTTCCTTTCTCTACAATATTTCCTATCAATTTCTCTTATTTCCCTTCACTAACACATCAAGAACATAGAACCTTATATAAGAAAACTCTACATTAACATCATTTCCATGCTTTTTCAATAATATCAACTTAAAAATATATTGAAATCTTAATGTTCTTACCTTGTCCTATTGATTTCAATCTTTAACTTGATTTTCTCTCTCCTCCAGCTTCTATTTCTTGAATCTAACTCGATATTCTAGCTCCTCACAGTCTCCTTAATATTTTCTCTCTTCGTAGCTATGCAAATTCTTTTGATTTCTAAATGAAAATAGTGGATTTTTGGTGAAAAGACCAAATTGTAAAGAAAAGAAAGTTTCTTTCTTTCTTTTCTCTTCATACGTTGGATGCATGGGAAGATGGTGGTGATTCGTCATATTTCTTTCCATATATATACTAAATAAAATAATAATAAAATAATAAATTATCATTTAAAAATCAAATCAAAATATTTATAAACTAATATTTATTTATTTAATCTAAAATATCACCAACATCATCATTGTCTTCTAGATTTCTCTTTCCTTCTAATTGATCATTTTGCCCTTCATGATCTTTTAAAATTCCATCTTTGAGTCATCACTTAATTTGGTAAAATTACGATTTAATCCCTCGTAATTCTTCACCTATTCAATTTGGTCCTAATTTATCCATTTTCTTTAGTTTCTAGATCATTCCACCCTTAAAATATTTGTACTACTGGTCCTTTAAATTTTTTAAATTTACACTTTAACCCCTCAAATTTTGAGTATTTACTCTTAGGCAATAAAACTTTTCTCACTTTTACGATTTAGTCCTTTCTTGAATTAATATATCATAATATACTTCCCAATGTTGACATAATTCAAAATTTCCCTTTTTGTCACTTTATTTCCTTACTTTACTATATCAAGGATAATATCTTACTTTCCTACTATAGTATTTTCGGGGTATTATAAGGTATAGGCAAATTTACACAATTTCAAAAAGCTAACAAAATAAGGTTTGTTCATAATGTCATCATTGGTCTATCATAGATGACTCTTGAATAGGAGGCATCCATCTAACAATGGTTGGTTTCCTCTTGAATGAGAGCTTTTCTTTTGGGGCATCATCTTTTTAATGAGTTTAGGCAGATTTTTAATGAGTTTGGGTAGTTTGTAACTGAGTTGGGCAGCCTCCTATTGAATTCGGGTACTCTTGCTGATTTGGGGTAGCCTGTTGCTGAGTTAAGGCAACCACTTAGTTGTGAACACTAACTTTGCGTCTTTTGACCTATAGGAACAAGTGAAATCCGTCAAACAAATTCATAACTTAAGTAATATAATAAACAAAGGCAAATGACTTACTAGAATGTTTTGGCCAACTTTCCCTTTGCAACTCCTCTTATTGTGGCCTATTTTTTTTGCATTTATTGCACCTCATGTCCACCCCTCTCTTGCTCAACCTTTCTGTTGTTTGCAGTTCATCACGTTCTTTCCTTCTCACCTTAATAGGTCTGCTAGGTGGCCTACTTAGTGTAGGAGGCAGTATTGGTAGCATGTTTGACAAAGACACCATTGTTTAGGACCTCTTACTGGCCTTATGAAGTTGGAGTAAATGTCAAGCTGGATTTGCTTGGTGTACCAGGTTTGTATATAGGTCTTTTGGAACTCATCTTTTAGATGAATGACAGCCAGTGCATGCATGCAAGGGATGCCAATGAGATCTTAATTCTTACAGGAGCAGGAATTCTCAACTAAGTCCACCACATGCTGACTGCCTAGACCACATTCAACCTGATACCTGTCTCCACTAGCATGTGATAGAGCACACCTAAAAAACAGTTATTAAAACAACATTGTGACCAACCCTACCAATAATCACACACACACACACACACACACACACACCCCTAAAAAATAGTCACTACATGCAAATTAAAAAATAGTCAATAGCATGTAACCATCCCCACCAACAATCATACACACATCTAAAAAATAGTCATTGCATGAATATTAAAAATAGTCAACAGCATATGACCATCCCCATCAACAATCATACACAGACAAATTAAAAAACACTGCATGCATATTAAAAAACAGTCAACAGCATGTCACTAACCCTACTAACAATTATACACAAACAGATTAGAAAACATTGCATGCACATTAAAAAAACTCACTAAAACAACATGTGACCAGCAACATAAAAGTAGAATAAATGCATCAGAAAGATTAAAAAGTGTATCTTTACCTGAATGAATATTTGATATTGACATCCAACTTTTTCCTAATCTTTGGACACAACATTCCTTTTTATTTTTCAGCTTCTTCTTTCTTCTTGACAATCAGTAACATAATCTTGGTCCTTACAATTTCCATCATGGTCAGAATAGATTTCCCTCTTGCTTCTAGTATCATTTACCAGTAAACAACATAAATGATTAGTGAACTGCTAATGATTAGTAAGAAACATAAAAAATAGAGGTTTACCTTGTTAAAAGATTCAGAAAGATTATTCACCAACATGTCAGAATGGTTCCTAATTGAGAAGTGAGACCTTAAGTAGTGAGTAAGGTTCTTTTCCTTCAACCAATCATAAGCATGCTGATTGTTTTCTTTAGTTCATCCATGATATCCTCAAAATCTCTTAGAGTGCTTGCTCTGACAGCTTTTCAAAGCAAATATTTCAATTCCTTTGTTCGGAAACCAGCCTTCTTGAAATTGGCATGTAGGTGTCTAACATAGTGTCTTGTTTCTACATTAGGAAACAACATATATATTGCTTCTAAAAGTCCATACAAATGGAACAAATATAGTTTAATTCTTTGACAAACCCTAAACCCTAAATAAAAATAACATAAAAAAATAAACAAATGGAGTTTTACCTTTTGTTTGTCAGATCTGAAAGATATCTGGTATGAGCTCACAATTTCCAAGTCTATTATGAGCAACTCCAAGAACCAAAGCCATGATGCTTGGTTTTTACTTTCGACAGCAGTATATGCAATAAGATAGATGCCATTATTTACATCTATCCCGACAGCTGCAACTAAGTAGCCACCATAGTAGCCTTTCAAGTAACATCCATCTATACCTACTATCCTCCTACAACCAGCCCTATAGCCATCTTTGCATGCTTGCAGACAGACATACATCCTTTGAAACAACCTATTATCCAGATAACAGATTATTGTTGTTCCCTCATTTTGGGTCCTAACTTTCAACGAATACTCATAAATCTTCTCATATTGAGCCTTATGAGCTCCTTCAATTAATTCCAGTGCCTTAAGTTTAGCCCTCCTATATTTGGTTAGTGAGACTATGCAACATAAATCTCTTTTGACATCTTGTTGTAATGATTTTAGAGAATAATCACGATCAGCAATAAATTTTTCTTTATAATGTTGACCTATCCAAGTGAGGTTACATTCTTATTTGTATAGAATTTAGAACAAATATGGTTAGGGTTTGAACTCCTAATTTGCCAAGTCTGGTCAATAGGGTCATCAGGGTTTAGTCTAGAGGCCCATATGAACCAAGAACATTTTTCACTACAAACTGCCTTTAACCTTTTTAGATCATTTTTGGGAAATTTAATAAAATAACTATTCAACCTACCATACTGCTTGACAGCTTTTTTTAGACTGTCTTTGGACTTAAATAACATTCCAACCTTAAATCTAGGATTACTCATGTCATTCTCTAGGTTGAACTCAAGTCAATTTTGGTCATATGAGTCAGATTCATGTGCACTATCTAACCTCCAGAATCATCATTATCACATAGTTCATATACTTCTATATCATCCATGTTTAAATCATCTAAATTAACTTGTATCCTATTAGACACATCATTACCAGACACATCAGTTTTAGACAATTATTCTTCACTCTCATTAAAATTGTCATCAATTAAACCTGCCAAACAAATTACTCATCAATAAAGACAGATAACAACCAAACCATTTAATGCAACATAGGCAAACACTTTTAACCATTTCTATCAGACAATAACCAATACAAAAATAATTTAATACAAACACAACCATTTCTGTGATGAACATGGCAGACAATAACCAAACACTTTAACCCTTCACCTAGGCAATGGTAGACAATAACCAATACAATACAAAAGGTAAATAACAAATTTGATATTGCCATTCATACAATATAGCAACTAGGATACAAACAATGGCAGATACAAAAAATAAGCATCAGTTTGATAATGCCATTTATACGATGGCAGATACAAATAATAAATATCAGTTTGATACAAATAATAAACATCATGCACATAGCATACTATACACATTATTTGCCATTCACTTTAATAACCAAACCCTAATCTGTCATGCATATTAATAACAAATGAAACCAAAATTGAAATAACCCTAAATCCATAATCAAAATCAAAATCAAAAATCAAAATTGAAATTGAAATCGAAATAACCCTAAATCTAAAATAAAAAACTAAATGCAAAAACTTACCCGTTACAGTGGATGTAACAACATTTGCAGCTTCTCTTCTATTGACCATTGTTGCTGAGAACTAAAAACACTGACAGGTTTTTGGTTTTGTCTTCTTTTCTCCCCAAATGGAAAAGACCAATCGATTTCTAACCTTATACCTTGTTAATTGATTATCGAATCGATATTCTAATCCTAAACCAACCTTGTTAATTGATTCCCGAATCAGTTTCAAACCTAAACCAACCCATTTCACAATCAATTTCTTTCCCAAATCGATTTTCTTTTCCTCCTCCCCTTAATCACAACCAATTTCTAATTTTTTGCTCTAAATCAACATAACCCTTCAATGTTTTTCCCTAAACCCGCCCCAAACCAAGACCCATCAACTGCTTCACCAACGTGGCAAGTTAACTGACCACATCAGCTAGTTAATTTGTCACATTAATCAGAATTACCACCAAATTTTTTTGGTGGTGTGTCGGAAATAGTGATTTGAGATCACTAAATCCGACGAGTAAGTTTAGAAATTTTAACGAATAATAATTATAGGCCAAGCGCGAAACTTAAAAGAATTATTTTTAATTAGTGAATTTTGCGATTTTAAAAGAATTAATCAGGTAAATTGGGTTAAAAACGAGGTATCGAGACCTCAGATTCATAAACCGAGCCATAAATAATTTTATAAATATTTATGGAGTGTTATTAAGTTAGTATTAAAGTTTCGTTAGAAAATTTTAACGTTTAGTTAGTCAATTAATTAAAAAGGACTAAATTGAAAATAGTGCAAAATTTATTAAATTGTGATTAAATAGTTTAAGTAATTAAAAGGAGGGATTTAAAAGGCAATTGGACCCAAATTGTATGGGCTGGACGGTTGGGCAAGAAAATCAGCAAAAAGACAAGGAGAAACAAGGGCAAAATGGGAAATTTTGCAAATTAAACATATAAAACAAGACAAATTTGAAAAATCTAGAGATATCATCATTTTTCTTCAGCAAAAACGCCATGGGAGGTCTGAAAGCTGTTGGTTTTTCATACTTTGACATATGTGAGTTCAATTCTTGCCCTTTTCTTTGAGATTTTTATGTTTTTGTGACTTTTACAATTAGGTCCAAGTGTTTAATTCATTAGTTTTTATTTTATGAACAAAATTAAAAGCTATCATTGATAAGTATTGGCTGTTTATGATGAAATAAAATGAATTTTAAGCTTTGATTTTGTTGTTTGATGATTTTATCAAGTAATTTCAATAGAAATTGATTTTAGGACCTAATTGTGAAAAAGTTGTGAATTAAGGTTTAGTGTTAAAATTCTGATTTTCAAAAGTTGTGTAATAGTTTAGAATGATGGAATAAAATGTTAATTGAGAAAAATTAGCTTAATAGATGGGCTGATTGAGCAAGGACTGACTTGTATGACTTGTGAAATTTAGAGGAAAAATGGTAATAAACATCTTGAACTAAAACAGTTTTGGACAGCAGCAGTAAGTTGACTTTGAAAAATCACCATAAATTGTAAAAATTGAATTAGAGGATGAATAATATATGAAATTAAAGCTTATTGAGTCTAGTTTCTCATAGAAGAAACGGTGTAAGCAATTGAATTGTAAATTATGAGATATAATAAAATTTGTGAGACAAGGTTAGAATGAATTCAGGTTCCCTGTTTCGACTTTGGAAAATCACTAAAAATTGTATAAAATTAATTAGAGGCTCAAATTTATATGCTTATAATCCTTAATGAGTCTATTTTCAATAGAAATCAACGGGAACATTATCCGAGTTCTGTACTGTGATATAATTAATTTTTAGTGAAGAGAGGTCAGAACTGTCAGATAGTGAAACAGGGAAAATTAAATGAATAAACTGTACTAATTGGCTAGACCAAAAATTCTGAAAATTTTATGGTGGAATGATATGTGAGTCTAGTTTCAGGGAAAATTTACGGATTTTAATTTGGAGCTCTGTAGCTTGAATTATAAATAATTGAGTGACTATGACTCGTGTGAACAGCTTGATATGAGCATTAATAAGTAAATTGTGAAATTGTACTTACAAGAATGTTATATACATTAAGGATGTGGAATGGAGAGGAGGAGGAGGAAAACAAATGATATATGTTTATAAGAAAACAGTATGAGACAAGGTAAAATGAGTATGAGAGATACATGTATGATGACATACAAATGCTATGTTTGTAGTTTAATTGAGAATGTTTAATCATTAAATGAAAAAAAAAAAAGAAAAAAGAAAAAAATTAAGCGAAAAATTTTATGAGAAATCAATTGAGCTCCGACTTGATTTTAATGTTCATGTTGTGTTTCGAGGGCCCAAATAAATGTCGTTATATATATATATATATATGATCTTAGAAAGTGAATAGTAATGTTTTGATTAATCTGTAAATGTTCTGTATGTACTGGTAACACTCTGTAAACCTGTTCGGTAACGGATACGGGTTAGGGGTGTTACATTAACGGTCCTGTTAAGACACTAATAGAAAATGTTAATCAGTGACTATTTTGTCACTTTTTTATAACGTTATTGACTGTTTTATCATTTTTCAAAAGTTGAGTGACTGAAATGAAACCTAAATGACTGTTTTGTCAGATACCCCGAAGTTGAGTGACTGTTGGTGTAATTTATCCTAATTTGAATTTAACATAAAATTAAAATTTAATGTATGAAGGATCCTTTATTTTGTTAAATTAAAGAATGTGGGCAGTGGTAGAAGTAGGTGTATGTATCATTTTGTCACCCATCACGGGTTGAGAAATTTCCATCTCTGCTCTTAATTACACAATCTGAAGCTCTTGCTTTGAACAAGTAGTTCCAATCGATTCACAACAAAATTTGAATAGAAATCAGTTGTGCACGGAAACTCTCGTCTGGTGTCTTGTCCCCCCGTATTACACGCGAAACCATGGACCAATGGCGACTGATGTGGCAGCTTATGTGTCGAGTTCATTCCATACCACCCATCCATTTTCCCTACTTAAAAATAAAAATATCCGTCTCGAAGGCTGTTGTCTCTATTTCCATCTTCAACGTATGGCTGGTCTAATGCAACGATTGACATCGCCGCTTCATTGGTTCTACTACTACTACCAGGGACACTTATACTTGAATCACCAAATAAGTTACGGTTTGGGACATTCCATGGCGTGTCGTTCTTGATAGGATATTTGTCTACCAACTGTCTACTTTCCTGATAGTACTTCATAAACCTAGTCGCCTCCCTACACTTGATTTTGATACCAATGTTAATTAATGAAAGATGAACAGTCCTCAGGTCCATCGAAGGCTCTGCATTTCATTCTGTATGAAAAGTTTGACCCAATTAAGGATCAAGTTCATCGCTAGCTTTCGTCTCACTGCAATGGCCTATACAGGAGTGTCCCAAAACCCAAAGTTGTAGAGGTCCCTTTTCTTGTTCTTACTTGTTGGGCTTGGGTTTATTTGTTTGAGATTGAGACAGCAGTGAATGCTGCCGGTGACCTTACTTACCTTGTTAAACTAATATTCCCCCATTTTCTTGCTTGAATATTTTTAAAAAAATATGTGATTGTAATAATATATTCAACTTTGTTTCTTTTTTTTGCTATCGGTAATTCAGTACTGCTATTACCATGCATTCGTTTTCTAGACTACCTTTCACTATTGCCATGAATGCACTCAACAGGGGAGCTTAAATTATTTAATTGGAACTATTACTTAGTGCCTTTCTCCCTGACATTTGATTAAGGGAACTCTATTGTTTAATGCTTTTCTTAAGTCAAAAGGAGATAGCATTAACATTATTGTAATAACTAGTGGTCTTTGTTTTCATATATTTATAGTTTTGATGACTGTTAAAATACCTTACATGTAGAACAGAAGAGGGTTTGAAATAGAATTTTAGTCCAGGAAGCAAGAAGCTTCTATTTGACTGCCAAACTGACTACCAGTCAACCAACACGTCCATCACTTGTTTTTCTTCTTTCTATACTAATATCTTTAAACGCAAACTTGTATTCTTAATACATGATTTTTATACTTGTGATAGAATTTATAGTAATTTATAAAAGCGATTTTAATATTACGCGTAAGAAAAATTGCAATTGTTAATCCGGGGGTTCTTCCATCTTCCTCTTCATTTAAAAACTGCAAAAGGCTTAGGTTGGGGAGCAGAGAACTGATTAGATACTGATAATTTTATATGAAATGGTAGGACAATTCATGAATATTATAGTCAATAGGCAATAGCACCCTTACTGGTCTGAATTTACAAAATCATCCTTCTTCTGCTGATAATGACGAGGCAAGCTTAATTCAGGATTTTCAGTACAGGGAAGAGGGAGACTCCCTGTTAAAGTAGGAGTAGTTGGTGATTTGTGTTATCATGTATCAGATGTTGAACCACACTAATTACGACCAATATCTCATGATTGTATGGTAACACCTTCAAAGTTCAAACTACTTTACGTTTGAAGAATTGAGAAAAGTTACTGTAGATTCGGAATTGTTGAACCAAAATGAGGGGTGGCAAAAACTAGAAGAACCAACCCCATCATCCATTTATCAACGTAATTTGTGGGTTTTTTTGGGGGGGTCAAAAACAATATTTCATTTTCAGTATCAGTTTGAAAATGATACTTGCATGTATAAAACTTGATAATTTAAGAGAAAATTGTGGGGTTTTTTTTGTTTTTTCTGTCAGCACACCATTTGCAGGAAAAAAAGTATACATTTTGCACCAATCTTGCTGATCCGTTTCAGCTTTCAGTTCATCAGTGGAAAACAGTTTATACAAGTCACAATCCTTTACCAGCTACCAATTTGACTTCCCTTTGCTCTATCACCCTAAAATTCTTCCTACTATCCTAGCTCACCTAACTCATTTTTGTTTTAGGATTACTGGTTACAGAAGCAAACAAAATTTCGTTTGCAAGGCCTTTTGTCATATAAGTAGAATACAAAATCCTGTGTGTTTCAATTTCCGAAGAGGCTGATCAATTGACACTTAGTTTGCTTAGTAAGATAAAAAGAAAAAAAAATGAAAAGATTGTAATTTGAGATAGAAAAAAGAATAAAAATAATTACTTTTTCATTCAATGCTCGATTAAGTTGATAAAGAAAGAAGAGAAAAAAGAAAGAAAATGGATGCAATTATTCTTCCAACACACCGTTTAATAGTTAATACCCATGCTATGTTAAGTTTCATGTTTATGGAATCAACAACGGCATTCCCAATCCACGCAAGTCTCAATCAGACTGTTTCTTTTATCCTGTTAAGCACTTGGGTTGAGAAAAGGAGAGTAAAACTCTAGCTTAATTCCATTGGAAGAGGATGGATGTTTGAAATGTGAGACGTTACTACTCCAGTAGGGAGTTGTCAAACAAATAAAGATGAGGTGCATTGTCGTCTTAACTGTGGCAGAAACAGACTTCCCACTCCATGTTGCAAAGGCCTGCTATTCTTCTCACCAATCCCACTCTGCTGCTTCTGGCATCCACGGAGCTAACCACGTTAATAACTTGGATATTGTCACTCTCAACCATTACTTTGCGTTGGCCTCAATTCCCTGTAATACTTGGCCCATCATATATTTTTTATTTAATATTAATTATTATTTAAAATAAATTTATTTTAATATATGTTACTAATCAATATAAATATAATATTAGGATAAATTTATTTTATTATTAAATATAAATATTAATATTAATATTTTTTATATATAATCATTTTAATAGAATGTCGCTAATAATTATTTTTACGATTAAATTCAAACAATTTGTCCCTAAAATAATTAATTTCACTACTTTCATTCAACTCAACCGTTAAACTAAACAGACCAAATAGAATTAGACGTGATTGCAGTAATACTTGGCCCTTAAAAAAGGTGTAAGCAAAGTCGTCTCATCATCTTCACATGTTGCAAACCATATCAGAACAAAGTGAAGAAAACAATAGACATATGCGTAATAATAAACAAAGACAACTTGTCCCTATAAGAAGACCCTTTTTTTTTTTTTTTTCTATTTGCCATTAGACTGTCTCTTTGGTCTTCACAATTCATACTCGTATGATTTGTCCAATTGTGCTCCTGAAACAGATATGAAAAGTCAGACGGTCAAATTCCAAAATAAAAAATAATAATAAATCACAAATGGGTCCAATAAAATAGTAGTATTCTGCTATTAACTTAATCAGTTTGATTACTATGATTAATCTCGTGGATCGTCAAACATGACCTTTTTTCTTGTTTATTAGGAGAAAAAAAGCTATTGTTTAGTTTCAGTCTAAACCCATGTTTGCCGCTGTCTATATAATCATCCTCTTATCTAATATACTCGTAAGCTATCTTCATCACAAATTCAATTCTCAAATCAGCTTAGAGGTTTATCCTTGCCTCTCCGGCTGTAAGTTGAGAAATGGATGTTTACAAGAGAGGTTTCATATCTGAAACTTCAAGAAGTGAAGAAGAGATGGAGCTAAGGAAAGGTCCATGGACTGAAGAAGAGGACTCCATGCTTAAGGCGTATGTCAATATCCACGGCGAAGGTCGCTGGAACGCTGTTGCCCGCTTATCAGGTTAATATATATAGCGTAGTTTCTTTCCCTGGTTATTGAAACAAGTTTGGTTTTAGCTTTTATTCGTAATTTCTCACAGTATGAAATGAAATGTGCGCAGGATTGAGAAGAACCGGAAAAAGCTGCAGATTGAGATGGCTGAACTATATGCGACCAGAAATCAAACGAGGAAACATCAGCCTCGAAGAGCAGCTATTGATTCTTGAGCTCCATTCTCGCTGGGGCAACAGGTTTTTTGCTGGCTTTCCTCCTTCCTGCAATTCAATAAACATAAGAATGATCTTAGGCTAATCTTTTTGACCTTTTGAAACTGTGAAGGTGGTCGAAAATTGCACAACACTTGCCTGGAAGAACAGACAACGAAATAAAGAATTATTGGAGAACAAGAGTCCAGAAGCAGGCCAAGCAGCTTAACTGTGACGTTAACAGCAAACAATTCAAGGACGCCATGCGTTACGTTTGGATCCCCCGTTTAGTTGAACGGATCCGTGCTTCACCCGAGTCTCCCTCGAGTCAACCTTCTACCACCACCAACACCACCTACAATGATTGTATCAGCAACATAAGCAGCAGTCAAATGAGCTACGCAAATGCGAGTGGGTCGGTCCAGGTTGACCCAAGTCTTCTGCCCGAATTATCAGGCACGTCATCAGACTCCCTTGACACCCAAGTCTCTTCCGTTTCGGACCTGACCGATTGTTACAATCCACAAAGCCTTTCAAACTACTTACACAAGGGGTTAGGTTTGAAAAAGGAGGGAGCGGCCACATGGGGCAGAGATGAAGAATTCCAGGCGACAGAGGAGCATAGCAATGGTTGGTTGGTTGGTGGTGGGGAGTCATCGATGGACACTGTGTGGAATGAAGAGAATGTTTGGTTTTTACAGCAGCAGCTTCATGATGGGATCTAACCACATGAATTCGCTAGCCTGACGCTTCCACTTTTTCTATTTTAAACCATTGTCCCCATACTGTTATCCGATGATGGAGAATATGAAAAACACAAGTTTCGACTAACATCGCCAAATGCGACTGCTTTTAGAATGTAAATGATTCACGCAACATTGTCAGGGTTTATATGTAGCATTATTATTAGTGTGCTCTGAAGAAATATCTTTTGCCCTGCTCTAATCTACTCTGTTTTTCCTTTTTATCATTATTCAAGCATTCATAGTTTAATTTTTATTGAAAACAAATTTTACTAGTGTTACACAATTTGTCAATGGAAAATATCTTAAGATATGATGGTAGTATTTGTAAATACGTATATTATTATATATTTAACAAATAAATTAAAAAAAAAATTAGATAAAAACACTCTTAAAATAACAATAATAGTATTTGAGTACTATGGCAGTTTAATTTTTCGAAAAAGAGTGCTAAATAATCTAATTGCTATTATAGGCAGATGAATTGGAATTAGTTGTATGAAAACTAGAAAAAATCTTTAGAAACTTGATAATAATTAGAGAAGTGAATTGCATAGGTGGTGGCACTAACACCACAACATTATGGAATATCCTGGAAGTACAATACATATATATCATGTATATATGCTTGTTTTCTTGGTTTGTACCAAAGCAAATGCATGGTTTGACAGTTTGGGTGAGAATGTGGGATGAAAACTCTCCCTCCCCAACATTGTCTGTGGAGACACATCCCATGGATCCTTCTTTTCTTTTGGCACATTTTCTTAATGTTTATCCAAGCAAAGAATTAGATCTCGTGACTGCTGCTGCAACTTGGAGATTCTAGAAGAGGCACCTTTGTCATTGGTTTATTTAATTTAAAATTGGAATAAAAAAGAAGAGGGCCTAAATATTCCTGTGCTGTGCTGCCTTCCTCAGAAGGGAAAAAAGGGTTCATTTGGCATCGGATTTTCAACGGTAGCCGTAGGGTTCCAAGCACTAACTGCCGAAACCGTTGAAATCATGTCCAATTCCAAAAGTCTAACCAGTCACCCCCATTGAATCAGTAGTCAACTCTAACTCCCATCCATGCCACCCTGCCATGGAATCTATTCTTCCCAGTTTCATCCAAGTTCTCATTCAAATTTATATATTTAGACTCATTCCACGTTGGAAACAATCACACATTCTCCACGCAATGAGTCATTGCATGATGGAAAATTAATTAACTAAATATGAACGTGGATCGAAGAGAATGGCAAGTTGAGAAATACTTTTTATCTGACAACAAAAACTCTTCAATGCATACACTAAACGAGCTGATTATTCCAAGCCAAAATTTAAACAGTAGGCAGGCACCCATTGGTGCTAGGCTTGACTCTTGTAGCCTTCCCCCTCATTATAGGGTGAGATAATTATTAATCATATTGAAAATTGAAGGGAAGGCCAAGGCCTTGGTCTTTTTTCCCCAGATGCAGCAGCCAATTGTTTTATAAGTTGCTTCCTTCCAAGTAAACGTTTTAGTGGAGTTTAGAAATTAAATTGTGGGCTGAAAATGATTCTCTCTTTCTATCACGATGCTGTCACTGCTTACCTCAGCCTGCTGCCCGCCTTTTTGTTTTAGAGATAAATGTCATATTTTATACCCATAATTTTTTTTTAAATGTTGAATATGATATTTGAGTTATCAATCTGTATATTCTTTACTACTTATATTTTCATAAAATATCTAATATGATATATAAATTCTCCATTTCTGTATTATTGTGGTATCTAAAGTTAGCATTGTTAGTAAATACTAAACTGACTAATTAAAATTCAACAATGTGAAAACTTTCTTTTTTTCCAAATCATTAATTCCGCGTGAAAAATTAAATAAAACAAAAAGATTAATCTATATTAAATTTTAAAAAATAACTAAACTTAAACCATGTTGTTTATGTTTAGTTATTTTTTAAATTCAATTTAATTTAATTCCATTTCTTTTGTTTTATTTAACTTTTCATATAATGTTATATTATCCATATGAAATTGATGATTTGAGAAATCAATTCATGTGCCGAATTTTCATTTAGTAAAAGTGGTAGCTCTAAGGACAATAATAATACATAGATTAATAGTTTAGGCACTACATTAAATATTTTCAAAGTATAAGTACCATATTAAACATTTTATAAGAATATAAATACCAAATAATATATAAAATAATAGTTTAAGTATCATATTAGGCATTTTCAAAGTACATGTATCACATTGAAGATTTTATGAAAGTCTAGACATCAAAACTTAAGCACCAAATTGAATATTTTCAAAGTGCAAATAACATTATCTTAGTATATTTTTGTTATCGGCTCTGTTCGCATTTGGGCGATTATTGAGATTGAGCCCATTAATCTGCCCATCAAAACGCCAGCCTTTAAATTGGGTTTCATGAGCTTGGATCATCAGACCTGACCCTGCTCATTCTCGACTCTGTTATATCACTGACTCACTTCACCAGCAATAAACTCCACTTACATAACCAATCTTATTACTCATCTATATTAACACGGATTAAATATTTACTTCATATTAATATTATTATCATTAACACGTCTAAGATCCATTCTTTAATTCTGAAAATTAAACTTATTTTGATTACTAATAATAATTCAAAAGTTTTTAATAAAACATTAACATGCAGCCGTAGGGACAAGCAAATTAAGGCCCCATGGTGGTTAAGAAAGTTCATGTTTAATTTTTAAGACTTTCAAATATTTTTATTTACTTTATTTAAAACATTAATAAAATGTGGTTAATTTATAATATATAAAAATCACATACCGTCAGTTTCAAAAAGAAAAATTACATGCTGTCAAATGTCCATGCAAGCTCATATAGGGACTGACTCTAGCTAAACGAGGAACAAGTGAATTCTAATCTAGTTATGATCAAGGGTTAGATAAAGGCTGTGTTTCTTCTTTCGGGGGTCTTTGTTTATATTTCAGCTTCTTTTTTCTGTTAAAAACACATACATGCTTTAAATAAGCGAACATAAATATATCAGCTACCATCTGATCTGAAATTAATTAATTTTTGTTTCCAGGTTCCTTCTTGTAAAATACAAGAATGTCATACACTTAATTCTTTACTCAGAGTAATGCAGAAAGGAGAAAAAGGAAAAAGACCAAGAAAGTAAACACCATACGTAGAGCTGGGTTGTCAAGGCCATATGCAAGGGCGATGAGCTATTTTCCAAGTGTGGGCATCCTCCTCCTTGCCCGAGGGCATCCAAATGCAGCCTTGGTTTCTCACATCATGGTTACTGTCTTCAATCTCTACCTTGTTCGACAAAAGATCATGATTTTGGCATCTGATCATAAGCGCCTTCACTAACAAAATTAAAGAAGCCATGCTTTCCTCAATTGCGTCCTGGGCATATATAACAACGCACTATCAACCAATGTCATTTCTAATTAGCTTCTCGGCCACTCCCCTAATATAAAATCCTTATCTCCTTAACTACTGATTTGAATTTGGCCAACGATATTAGTGCAAGCAAATCCGAATTTGTTCCCAAAAGGAAAAGACTGTGAATCAAATAATTTGGTTGGCTGGTAAGAAATGGAGTTGGTAAACTGTTTATGTACTGCTTTGCTTTGTTTAAAATTGTAAGATAGAGCTTCTTTTTCATTAACAAATTGTAAGTTGGATGTCAGATATATTCATGCAATTGGTGCCAAGGGTTCTGATCTGATCACGTGATTTACACTAGTCAATGACCGTTGGACGACTACCTCACACAACTTTTTGTGGTTTGAAGATATATATACAGGTGGGAATCAAAATTTATCTCATCCATCAATATAAATGTATGGTTCGCCTACATTAATTAAAATTAAAAAAGCATATGAGTCCCATGCAAGATAATTAACATCATATTGGTGGCTATATCGTTTTTTTTATTAAAATCAATATGCATCAATATTGATCTATTTTGGTGTACCATTTTGATTTTATTGATAATTTTAAAAAATACATAAGTATATTTGTAAATATCAAATTAATGATAATAAATTTTAAATATAAAATATTTATCAATTATATAAATGGCTCATTAATAAACGAATCTATCAAATTTAAAATTAATAATAAAAATCTATCATTCAATATGAACTTTTAAAGATTTAGCTCATTTCTTTTATTTTTTTTGATAAAAGAAGTGTGGGCCAATATTTTTTTTAAAATTGGGTGAATAATTTTTTTTATTATATTTTAAATGTGAAAGAATGTCTAATTTCTTTTTTCAAACTTTACATGCCGGTTGTATGTTATTGGCCACGTCCAATTAAGTTTTTAGCATAATAGTAAATAATTAAAAAATAATTTTTAATATTATTCATGCTTTAATAGGTACACCATATTTCAGTCAATGTGATTGAAATTAACCGAAACGAGTTAATTTAATTGATTTAGACCGAAAATTTTACAAAAGCAGAAAGAAATATTAATTATTTCTATTTAGCACTAATCAATAATACTAAAATCGTTGTGAAACCTACCACCATGACCATAAAATCATATCATCATGGGTATGATCATAGATTTTTGTCATTTTTGTTACGAAGAAAAAGAGCTAGTTGTTTGATAAGTTAACTACTTAGCGAATGTCTACCAACAATATCCTCTCTCTTTTTTCATGAAAAACCATCAGGGTTTTGTAGGGTTTTTTTTGTTCCATATATATGAAATAAAAAAAAATTTATCTAGCAAAATAGATTGATTGAAACTATTTAGTATCCTGGTTGAAATCAGCACCTGAAGTAGCCGACTTCAAAATTAGAATATGGTATATAAATTTTTTGGTGCTCAAATGAAAAATGACACCCACAAAAGAAATCGATATTAAACTCAAAATTTAATAAGAAATTTGATTCTGTTCCTGACTCGAATTTAAATTAATTAAATTTTTTTATTCTGTTATTTTTGAAAATACTTCAAGTTAGGGTAAAGGGATTGGGTCAGAACCCATTAGATTCAAGTTTTTTTTGCCAGTTGAATAATTTAGCTCAAATGACTAACTGCATCAGGTAACTTATTATCCAATCAAGCTATATGTCTAAATTAAACAATGAAATCAAAGTTTAGATCTCCTTCAATAAATAGTCCAACAAAATTAATTTTTCTAATTTTTTTTATCATTAGAGAAGGGATGATTAGATGAAAATTTTAAGCAAGTAAATTTGGGCTTTTTAAACAACTTTTAAATTTAGAGATTATAATAGAATAATATATTTAGTGACCACATATATCTCTAATTTCTAAATCGCTGGCAATCATGAGCACTCCTAGGGCAAAAAAGAAGAAGAAGAAAGGAGCTGCATGCATAACTGCTGTTTGGAATCGTGCACGTAAATGAATGAAACGTCGTCATTCCCATTAATTGGTGCTTGAAGTAATCAACTACCCTAATGTAATTGGGACCAGTGGAGTAGGAGAAGATGAAGAAAGTTGATGATGGGTTATGAGCTTCGAAGTGTGGGGCACCCAACCCATAGGAGGCTATATATTCCGCCAAGCGATCTAATCGACGGTGTCCTTCCAACGGTGAACTACGGAGGCACAATGCTTTGGAGTAGATATTTTGATGATCATTATACTCAACCCATCTCTACCACATATCCGCAACAACAAACATGTACTACTTTCCTCTTCCTAAGTAATTAAATAATGGACTGGGTTTAGATAGAATACATTAGTTCTCTACATATCAAGTTTATCCAGTTTGGATCACTCAATTATATTCTTTTTTATGTTTTATATTAATAAAATCGAGTTCGAATCAAATTAATTTTTTCATTAAATAGATTAATCTAATCTTTCTACCATTAGAAAGAGATTAATATTTATTATTTAAAAAATGACATGATTGTAGTTTAAATTCAAATGAAATATTTTATTTATAAAATCATAAAAACTTTAAGAATATTAACAATTAAATAATAAATGATATATTTTAAAAATAATAAAGGTTAACTCTACAGATTAATTTCTTTTTAGTGCTGATCTTAGTTTATATTTATGCTGCTAGAGAAGACTATCCTCGTAACCTTCCAAAATAGAAGTTGATGCTGAATACAAAAATCTCTTTTTCATATCATGTTACTTTGGACAGTAGGTAGCCTCATTTTCAAGTACACTTCTTACATGAAAACATATCCACTAAGCCAACCTTTGCATTAATGCCGCCTGTTGTCCGTCCCGTCCATATAAAGATATCAGAATAGCCAGGTCTTGCCTCACATACATATATAGAGGCTAAAATATGTTGTTAGTCCCTGTATTTTGATAAAATTTGAGATTTAGTCATTGTGCTTAAAAAGTTAAAAATTAATTCCTACTTTTTTTTTTTTTTTAAAAATTTCAGTCCAGTCATTAATATAATAAGTATTTTCTATCAAAATTTGTCAATTTAGAATTTGATTAGGTTGCCCTCATATAATGTGGCATATGGTTGATAAAAAGTAAATATATTAAATTGACAAAAACTACCAACGAAGATAATAATTGGACTAAGATTTTTAAATTGAAAAAGTAGGAGAATTGAACTTTTAATATTTTAAGTATAGGGACCAAATCTCAAATTCTATATAAGTACAGGGACTAACAACACTTTTTAACCATACATACATATATATATATATATATATATATATATATATGTATGCCTGTGTGCGAGCGATGATCAGCTTAAAAAATGGGTTTATGCTAAACACATCCAGAGGATGCCAAAACATTGAAAAAACTTGTATTGTAAGTAAATTCTGAACTTTTAGTCATTTTATTGAATAAGTTTTCCTTTTAAATCCTTTTGACTGTTCTACTTTGTGTTAATCCTTACACGAGAACTATATGGAATAAACAAATACACAACCACAGGTCTATAAATGAAGCTTGTAACTTCTGTCTCTCAATCCGATCAGTTTTTAGATGAGAAATAATTCAGCTTTGGATTAAAATTCGTCCACTGCTTTTATCATTTTGTATTTGTTCTACATTATGGTACGAAAGAAACCGACATTTTGGAAAATTACAATAACAAAAGAACAAATATGGATATTCCAACCTTACATTTTGAAGGTTTGAATTGCTATCTCCAGGAAGGATTCTCCATGCAGAAGCAGCAATATTAATAATGGTAAATGATATTGACATGAAACTGAACTAACAATTACAGAAAAATGTCATCATAAATAGAAATTTGTATGCCTTTTTGGCCTGATTGCGGGAACAAAGTTCTTAAAATTTTGTTGTCCATCCCCCCAAAAAAGAACTTATGTAAGAAGTGTCTTTATAATTACACTTGCAGATATGCCTGGTTTGGTTAATTAAAAGGGATTTCTTTGCTTTGTCATTTCAAAAATCTTCTTCCTGCACTTGAGTAAAGATGATAACGGCAAGGAAGCATATCATGTTTATAGCTATCTTGGCAGTATGGTGGGAAGGCCAGGGTCAGTTGGCTCCACTCTTCGACGTGATCATAGCACAGGATGGATCAGGAGATATCACTACCATCACCCAAGGAATATCATCAGCTCCGAGCTTCGGTTCGAGCCGGTTCAGGATGAAATTATGTGCTGGTATTTACAATGAGAACATTGTCATTAGCAAGGAGAAGACCAATCCGACAATCATTGGGGAAGGGATGGAAAGAGGTATTATCACAGGCAGCAGGAGTTATGGTGATGGCATGAAAACATTCGAGACTGCAACAGTTGGTAAGTTAAAAAATCTTTACAGTTTTAGATAGAAGATAATTAATTATATAAGTTTGGGTTTAATTTTTTGTTTTACTGCTCTTTCTTGAATCATCAAAATGACAGAGATAAATGGTGATGGCTTTATTGCTTCTGGTATAACTTTCCAGATTACTGCTGGCCTTGAAAAAAAGCAGGCAGTGGCATTGCCAACTAAAGCCAGCTACTTGGCTTTTTACAAGTGTAGAATAATCGGGTTCCAGGATACACTTTATGCCGAAAGAGGGTACCAGTTTTTCAGGGAGTGCGAGATTTATGGGATGGTGGATTTCATTTTCGGTGATGCAGCTGCCGTGTTCCACGGGTGCTACATATCCACTCGGAAGCCACTCGCTGGGCAATCAAACACCGTGATGGGCCAAGGACGAGAAGTTTCCGTGGGACAAGGTGGGCTTCGTGATCCACAACTGCATAATTGGTGCAACTTCGGAACCTACTTGGGAAGGCCCTGGAGAGATTGCGCTAGGACCATTGTGATGCAGAGTTACTTGGACGACTGTATTGATCCACAAGGATGGTTGGAATTCGATAGCAGAGGCTCCGACTTGGATTTATCCTATGCCGAATATGATAACAGAGGTCCAGGTTCAGCCACATATGGTAGAGTGAAGTGGAAAGGATACAGGGTCATCCACTCCCTAGAAGCTTATCAATTTACAGTCAGGGAATTTATTTATGGTGACTGGTGGATTCCAGCAACTGGAGTTGTGATTTTATAGACTGCTCGGGTCCTCTCAGACGGCCTCGAATTTCGATATGTCTAGCTCTAGCCTTTCTACTCCTTTTCAGCATTCTGACTATACTACCAATTTAGCTTCAAACAGGTTTGTAATATTCTCCAACTATAACCTAAAAGTAACACACCTTAAAGCAGCTTATCTGTTGTGATTTTCGTTTTTATTCCATTAAAATTCTCTTCCTTCCTCACTGGGAAGAACCGTTTAGTTTCTTTTTATTCGTTTGATATTTGAACTAAGACATTTATATTTTGTTATATGTCCTTGAGCCATATTGTATTCTATATACGAAAAAATAAATAATGTGATTTTAATTTCCTTATACGGTGCCCTCTAGGCATCCTTTGACAAAATAAGGTATGGAGCGAATGAAACACTTCATTTGAAATGACTAAACAGATGTGAGTGTTTCTTCTCTCATCAACCACATTCTAATAATGGCTTGTTAAACCCCCTTGGCTTATCGATATTTTAGGAAATTAGGATTTTATATTGTCACTTTCTGCAAGAATATCCCAGTTTTGAAAGGATCAAATAATAAAATTTTGTCCCAACAAATTGCATTTCTAACTAAACTTGTACTGTACAATAACTGGAGTGCTTGGCATTCAACAGCTCAGATATACAGAAATCAGCAAAGCCAGGTATCTCATCAGAATTTGTTTACATAAAGATCAAGAAGATCAATTGTACATGACATGCAAAATACCACAATGACTGGCAACTTCACCCATTTTTTTCGCATCATCAGTCAACTTTCCTAGTTTCTTCTCCAAGAACTGAACTGGAACCCTGCTGCTCTAACAAGCTGCATTATCAACATGTAACACTCAGAAAAACCGTTCATTGCATTTTATGGTCACCATGAACGAAAATGGGCATCTCTTGAGCTCATGTATTGTTGAGATGAATTTTTCAATCCAAAAATGACGAGAGGAATTTGTACCTAGGAGGATCATGGTCATTTTTTTCAGTTGTAGGAAAGGTTTTGTAAAATTGAACAGAAATCAAGCCTTCACCAACCGCTGGTGCAGGAGATCCCTGTAACATCACAGTTGTGCCGCGTCTATAACATATACCTGCAAGCAATGTCTGACATGTCAGAAAATCCTTCAAATAGTAGATGTTAAGGATTGTGAACCTCAAATTTTCCAACAAAGTAGGGACTGGTACATAAATGGATAACTGGAGAGCACTTCTAACATACATTAAATGCTTATCACATTCCATATGATGAAACAAGCTTCAGGTTCTATTTCTATCATGAAAGGTTTATGACAAGAGCTAGAAGAGTTACTTCAGAAATTATACTTTGTCTAGGAATCAAATTGTTAAGCTTAACGATAAGGGCTTAAAGAATTAGTGACATGACCAAAAATGATACATGGAGGACCCAAAGAATGCCCAAAGCTCAAAAGCTGATTAGGATCTTTATAAGCAGATAGAGATCTCTCAAAATTAAGCAAGATGATGAATCGAGTGATGTCAACTCACTGACCTGTTCTTTTCCACTATCTACCTGGGAAAATATTAACGCTCCAGCTCACTGCTCAAGAGTTCTCTAAATTTGAAAAGAAATATTCATTCTTCTACAGAAAACTTCATATAGCATTCCAAAAATAATCTGTTTACAACATTCTCCGCAATGTAAGGCTTTTCATTCTGGACAAACAATTTAATAGAGAGTTGATGTAGCTCTTTTCCATTTTTCTTTTCATATTGAAGGCTTATCCAACATAAGAAGTTAGAATTTGAAATGAGCAAATACATTAAGTTAAAACTTCCTACTAGAGATGATTAGCTTTACAATACTTTTGGAGGAGTTGAAATTGTTCCATGTCAAGGCACAATAAATTGATGCAGTTGAAACAGAGAAAGCTCGTCAACAAAGTTTAAGCTTCAAATACATGCAATTATACTGCCTAAGTTTTATTCAGCACGCTAATCTTTCTGAAAGAGTTGGAACTTGATAAATTGACTAAGTCTGTGATTGCCAAACTAACATGCTTCACCTCTGAGACTGACTTCAATCATACTTGGTTGCTCATGAAAGCTTATACTAGTAGATAGTACATTTTAATTACTATTACTAAGGGCTAGTTTTTCATTGCTTTTGGAAAGTGATGTGAAAATGTGCTTGTGAAAAGTGCTTTTGAAAAGCTTGGTTTAAAATATAGGAGCCAAAGATTTATTCTTGTTAGGAAGAGAATAATTTTTATCTAGGTTCTTTACTGGAACTCAAAAGATATCAAATACCTTGAAAGAGTATGACAAGGCAAAAGATAACTGTGATGACCATAGCAAAAAGGCTACTGCTTGATGATGGCGCAGCATTTGCAGCCTTCATCTTCTTCATTGCTTTAATTCGTTTAATCCTAGCACGTTTTCTCATGGAAAGTTCAGCAATCTCCCTCACCAACTGCTGGTCAGCAGCATCCAACAAAGGAGCTTTCGGTGGCCGTGGAGGCTTGGGAGGCTTCCTAGAGTTTTTCTTCTTACAATTATCCTCTGCAAAGTTCTTCTCCACAAGCGCCATGAGATCATGATTATCTTCCCCTTCTGAACTCTTGTCCACCCAGAATTCCATATTCTCACCCTCAACTGAGCCAAACCTTGAGGAACTACTACAAGAGTTTACGCCATATTTGCCCTTGCCAACGCTATCAAATCTCAAAAGATCACTCCAAACTCTACTAAAAGTTCTATTTGTTTGCAAATTTGATGAACCATGACCTTTGGTTCTTTCATCTTCACTGATTGTTCCACCACTTTCAAGATCTACTTCAATACTTGTTTCTTTTAAATATGAGTGATCCATTCAGAGAAATCTTCAGTGCCTCTGAAACCTTAAGGTACCTATATTACTGCTAAACTACTTCAGTCCTTACCTACATGAATTAATCTTTCACTTCAAATGAAAACAAAATCCAACTAAAGTTTGACACTTTTGATCAAAGCATAGCCTCGACTTTGAGCAAGCAAACGATCCTGAGTTTGTTAATGAAAAATCACATATTAGTTGTAGAAAATATAGGGAAATAGACGGTCAATAGAAATGTTTAACTTGGAGAACAAAAGGAAGGAAATTTTAAGAGTGGAATAACAAAACGTCATAACCCGAGACCCAATGGAACAGACCAAAAGAGAAACTTAGTCGAATAAGTGAATTTTCACTTCCCCAGAAAAACAATTAAACTTGATTTTTTTTCTTTTAATTGGCAACCAGAAGCAGGACGACAATCAGCTCCCAACCACTACCTTATATATAATTTATAATGCAGTTCCACAATTGTGAATAATAAAGAGGCAGAATAATAGAAACCGGAATAAACCCCGCAGTTTTACATTTATATATTCAGAAAAAAAGAAGAGCAGATAACCTTTGAAATTAAAAGCCAGAAGACAGGGGGAAACTACACCCTGACCTTGACAAACACTTGAAGGTGAGACATAGCTATGTGGGAATGTACCTCAACTAAAACCAAAACGAGCCCAATTGGATTTCTATCAGGAATCTCATATCTATGAAGATTTCGCCAAACTTTTTATCTTCAAACCGGAGCTGGTGACCATCTCAGCAAGCGCAAGTTATTCAATTTAATTTAATCCTTTGAAAAAAAATGGCCTTTTTAATAATTTTTGTGGGTTTAAAATTTAAAACTTGGAAAGGCTTTTAATTGTTTATAAACAGAGTAAAGCACTAAAAACTAAAAACAGGAAAACAAAAGGCGATTTTGAAAAGTAGATGTTGGTGGAGTTGGAAGTGTCAAGTTCTCCGAGGATGGTTACGGGCTGTTGCCGGTTGATCACAAGACGTGTACTAGTCCAGAATATTCAAATATTTTTTAGGAAAGAGGAAACAAAAGTTTATTAGATTAGATTAGATGAGAAGGAATATTGGGTTATTAGGAGTCTTAGTTTTGGAGAATCCTATGCTTTTTCTTTGACTTAAGCTAGATCAAAATTTCAACCCAGACTTATTTAAACAGCTTTATTTCATTTGATGATTCATTTTATCTTATCCACTAATGGAGGATAATTGCTATACGCCAATTCAAACCGGCATTGCTTATTTAGAACCAAAAAACAAAGTGGGCATTGCAACTAACGAAGGTTCCACTGACAGTCCACATGTCACAACCACCTTTTGTGTTTAATTGATATAATCAAAGGGGACACATTTGTTTTGAATTGGATAACAGAGCCCTTCTCCATGCTTGTTTTAATTAAAAGCATTAAAGCAATTAAACACAGCCGCTCTGTGATCACCGTCGTTTCTCCATTCATTAGTCAAAAGAAGACTGCATGCATATGCATAAACAAGCTACAACCTCCATCGCAGAAACTACAAAGCAAAAGCAAAACCATTCCCTACTGAGCATGCACTGAAATTGATGGGCAATTTTGATGCATTTTCGTGTTTAGATCATAACTTCTAATATATTTGGAGTTTGGAGTTGAAATTTCTACAATAAATGTACAAGATACAAACTATAAATTAACTTCCGTGAATTTTTCCAATTGAGAGATGTTAATTTAGACAAAAGAATTCATCAATTAACGTCTGAAAAATGACTCAAAAGATGATAAAGAAGTGAGCTTAGCAATTTATTAGTAGTAAGTCTTTTGCATTGTCATTTTCCTCTTCACAAACCTCTATAATTATAGTCTTTGTCAGTTTCTTTATTTGTGTAAACTCTTCAGATTCTTATATCTAATATATCTTTTTCATCTAAGTTTGAGTTATTTAATTTTGTTATGTTATTCTAAGTTTTCAATGTTGAGGTGGAAGGGTGAAACTCTTGACAAATATTAAGGTAAATTCCATACTTGTAAAGTAAGATCTTTTATTTGTTATAGACAATAGGTGGCACAATGAATGCTTGGATAAATTAACCTTGATTTGTTGAAGACATATAAAAATTGGCATAAACATTTGAAATCTTTTTTATAAGTTTTGAAGTTATAAGTGATTATAATACCTTATGTTATATTTTTAGACTGAACTTAAACATTTGAACTTTCATATTGCACCATCTTTTACTTATGGATTCATTTGTTAAACTCTTGACTTATTGGACACTCATTTGATGGACATACCTTTGCTCATGGATTTATATGCTTAATTGTTGAACGGACATTGCTAGATTCTCTTATTAGGATCTCAATTTTGTGTGGATTCTAATTGAGTAATAACATTGAGTACTAAAATTTAATCGATACCAATAGTTGATCCTCTAACCTCAACATATTTTCTTCTAGGTATTTGTTTTTATTATTTTTATTTTTATTTATGGTGTTTCTTACTCCTAATTTCGTTTTCGACACTCATTCCAAAGCTAAATGTTAAATACTTGATCTAACATAATACTTGTAATCTTGTAAGTTCCAGTCAACTTCCTTATGGATCGACCTCGGACTTCCGAGATTTTATTTCTTGAATATAACATGCACTTGAATTATAGACCTAAAAAGTTCTTGTCAAAGGGCCCTTACTAGATACTAACTTATCCCCTATCTTGACATATGTATAAGCATTTGCCACAACAAATTTGATCTATTTCATGTTAAGACGTTGCTAACCCTGTCACTAAATACAACGGAAGTCGGTTTTTCTAGCTTCTGTGAGTCGACCATATGATATGAGCCAGAACATATACCACACAAGAAGCTAAGTTAGGCATTTGCATAATGTTGACGGCCAATTGTCTCTATTCCACTACATTCTTGCATCCAACTTCATACTCTTTCTCTAACTTGGCAATGCTTTTTAGATCCCAATGCTATCAAATGTGAAATTTGGTAGTTGAAGAAAATTGAGGAAATATTTTGGTATGGAATCAAGATAAGAAAGCAGAATTATAAGACATGAGGCGTCATCACAAAGTTGCAAAATTGCCACTTCGATTTTCATTTCTGAATTATCAATCCTGGATCTTTTTTCTTCGATCATATCTGTTCTTATACGACCCTTTGTAACAACCTTCATTTTCTTTAGAACCTTTAACTATTGCCCATTTGACGTCTAAGTCGATCACTTTCCAAACATTGTCCCCGTCAAGCAGGAAGTTTCGTATGTGGCAATCCACACTTATTCACACATTGTGACAGTGGTTTCAATCGTAGCTTCACCCACGTTAACAAACATTTGAGAAAAAACAAGAATTGACAAATTGGAAAAAACTTGGAACCTCATCAAGTGGTCACTTGATATATATATGTATATAGTGGACTTATACACATCAATACATTCAACTAGAATTGGGAAGATTTTCTCCATCACATGAATGAACATATATAAATTATATTCATGACGTTGTTAATGATCCCAAAAGCCTTCGAATATGCATAGGTGATAGTAACCTTGGATCTTTTGGAATTTCCCAACATTTCTCACATTTATCACTCAATAATAACTAGTTTTTGGCATCATTCATGACGTTAATTGTAACAGCCCGGTTTTAGCTAAATCAAAACAGTAGTTTTTGTACCACAAATCTGATGTTGTAAAATTATTTTAATATTATTTTTGGTGTTTACAGCATGTTATTTGATATGTGTGAAAATTTTGTGAGCTAATTTTATCGTTTGAATAGTCAATTTGAGAAAAATGACTTAATCGCGTAAAATGCAAAAGTGTTGTTCTATTAGCTAAAGGTGTCTAATAGCTATAGAACTTTAAATTTAAGGTCCTTATATAGTAATTAGACCATTATTATGATATTGGATGATAATGGCATGACATTTGGTGTAATTAATAAATGTCATTGAGGTTAAATTTGTAATTTGATAATAAAGTTTAATTAAAACATAACAAAATGAATTTTTATCCATCTTTTTTTCTTGTTGGCCGAATGTTGAGAAAGAAGAAATGATTGATTGAGTTTTAAGGTTCGGTAAATGCATGGTTAATTTGGTAAGTGTTTTGAGCTCGGTTTTTAATGATTTTTACGTTTTTGAGATTGTTGCTTCGTATTCTAGCTAGCTCGTACCTTAGATTTTGAAATTATTAAAGGTTTAACAAGTTTCCATTGTTGAATGCTTGAGTAATTTGATTAATTATGATAGATTATGAAAGTTTGTTTATAGTTAAACTAGTTTTGTAAAGTAATTTTTGACAAAAATGTCAAAAAAGGATTAAATTGTGAAAAGTGCAAATTGAGTGGTTGAAATGTGAAATAAATGAAATATGTGGGCTACTAAGGACACTAGTGAAATTTGGCTATGGTGAAATTGGATTAAATTGCTTGAATTTGTATTTTTTTGTGAAATAAGGACTAATTTGTAAAAGTTGTGAAAGTTTAGGTGCTATTATGCAAATATACCTAAATACATGTTTTGAGACTAAATTGAATGAATGGTTGGTTAAATAAGTTAATTTTGAATATATTTAGATCAAGAAAAGAGGAATCCGAAATTAGATCGGGGGAAAGGCAAGATTATCGAGTAATTGACTCTTTTCGCCGTTTTCATACTCGAGGTAAGTTCGTATGTAATGAGCTCTACTATAATTGTCTTTAAATGCTTTGATTATGCACAAATTGTAAATACTAGACTACTGAATTGTACGACCATGATTCGACTACGATTTGATAGTAATTCGAAATGATTCGACTACGATTTGATAGAAAATTACCGGTTGAACCTTAAGAATAGTCTAGGATATTAATGACATGTCATTAGGGTATTAAGTTGGCTTCGGGCCATGATATCGGCACTTCAGGTGCGATTTATACCTTGATTTGGCTAAGAGCCATAGTGTAGGTATTTTGGAGAGGAGTTACCTTGATTTGGCTATGAGCCATGGTATAGGTACTCCGGGATAAGTTACCTTGATTTGGCTACAGGTCATGGTATAGGTACTTATCGATTAAGATCCTTGAATATCCGACTTCTATTCTGAACGGTTCAACAGGAAATTGAAAGATGTGGACTAGAATAAGATTGGTACGAGTTGGTACAGGTATGTTCGTAAAGTTTATAAACACTGAATCCATGAAATGGATGAATTCTTGGTAAGCTAGTGAGCTAATTATCAAATAGTTTGAGATTTAATGTATTTGTGTTATCTTGAATTTCTATTGATTGAGTTGTGAACGAATGGTGAAGTTACTCATTACGTTAATACGAACTTACTAAGCTATGAAGCTTACTTTGTGTTATTTTTCCTATGTTTTATAGTGAATCAAGGCCAGCTCAGATCCGGGAGTCGTCAGGAACATCATCGCACTATCGGACATCTATTTGGTACTTTTGAATTGAGAAAATATGGTATATGGCATGTATAGGCTAGTGTGGTAATTTTGGTTGTGATTATAACTATGAGAGTTGACTTGTAAATGATGTTAATGTTAATATGTATTTAGTTATTAGAAATGGCTTGTAAATATATATGTTTTGGCTGTATATATAGCCATGAGTGATGGTTTATTTTGGCATGTTTGGTATGAATATAGTTATGATTTTATGGTTGCAAATGATTAATTGAATTATGGAGTATAATGCTTTGATGAAGTATGATTTTAGAAGTTGAGTTGATAAGTATTTGAATAGGTAATTAGCATGGATTTGAGTATTGAATTTGGTTGAATAGATATGGTATGAATTGTGCATTTGGTCAATGGTTTTGGCTGCATAATTGTATGATGAAATGGTACCATTTGAGTTTTTATAGGTATGTGCAAAATGGGTGGCAAGTTGACCTTGCAAATGGCCTATTTTTCTCCACACGGGCAGAGACACGGGCGTGTGTCTCAGCCATGTGCGACATACAGTCATGTTACGCAGTCATGCTCCACACGATCTCACACACGGGCTTGTGACTGGTCGTGTGGTACAAGTTAGTATACCCCTTAAATGGCACATGGCTTAGTACACGGGCGTGTGACTTGGCCGTGTTGATAAGTCAGTATACCCTACAGTTTTGGCACAAGTTAGACACATGGGCGTATGGTTGGTCGTATGACCCAAGTCAGTATGTATGCCCTATTTCCACACGGCCTGAGACATGGGGGTGTTTAGAGCCGTGTGAGGCACACGACCTGTTCACACGGGCATGTGACCCTTGTATATTTGAAAATTTTCTAAGTTTCCAAAAATTATTGTATGTTATCGGTTTAGTCCCGAACCATTTCTAAAGCTTGTTTAAGGCCTCATAGTAGTAAGGGACATTATGATTATGTTGAATTATATTTGAGTATAAATGCATAAATGTATGAGAATGAATGCTTTATGTTGTGAATTGATCGGTAATACCTCGTAACCCTACTCCGGCGACGGATACGGGTTAGGGGTGTTACATTAATGATCTTGAAAGTCGAGCATCCTAGCCTTCATATATGGATAGGTGATTTATAACCTTAGGTCTTTTGGACTTTCCTATCACTAATTTATTTGAGTGACAATCACTAATTTATTTACATCTCAATCTATATAATTCGAAATTAAGATCCGCTTGTTGTATTTGAAATTAGACTCAATGAGATTTATACCATAAAATTTTCATAATTTGTAGATAAGTCAATTAATACAGTGTTTTTCTTCAAGTCTTCTCTGTTCTGCTGCTAGGCAACTTTGACCTTTCTTCCCTAAAATTTAAATATCTTTCAGTATAAGGCTAGTATTATGTTTCCATTTGCTTCCCTTGAAAATAGATTCATTAATATTTTATACAATTTAAAATGATTTTTCCAAGTTAGAACAGAGGAACCTGAAATCATTCCGACCTTATCTCATAAAATTTATTATATATCATAATCTACAATTACATTGCTTACAACGTTTCTTTGATGAAAAACTAGACTCAATAAGCTCTAATTTAGTATTTGATTCAATCTCTAACTCGATTTCAAAAATATTTGGTGAATTTTCAAAGTTGAACCACTATTGTTGTTCCGAAATTGTTTTAATGCTAATTTTTACTCTTTCATGGTTTTTTGTATTAATTTTCATTTAGATATACATAATTATTATACTTTTAATTATTTTTCAATTTAATCCTTAAAACTCTCTTATCATCAACATATAATTTTATCATAACTTCTCTTATTTCAATTAAAAATTTCATAAGCTTACAATTTAATCCCTAACATTATGAAAATTCATTATTTATTATAATTTTACCTAACATCAATTCATTAACACTTAACGCTTCATTTTAACCCTTTATCCTCATACTTTACTTAAATCACAAAATATTGCACTCTTTACAATTCAATCCCATTATCATAAATTCAATGTAACTTGGAAATTTCATCGCACATTCACTTTTTAAGAAATCACTATATCACCACACTTCATTTATATTCTCTTTTCAACATTCCATTCCATATATCTTTCTTTTTTTTTACAATTTAGTATTTTTCTACTACTTCAATGTAGTAATTTAATTTCATACATAATATTTGCACATTCATAATTAATTCAACTATTTAAAATTCTCTACAATTAGATTAAAATTCTTGAATTACTTACCTTGTCTCTATAATCTCTTCACGTTTTCCACAACTTTCGCCACTTCCACTTCCAATTTATTTCTTCCAAGATGATATTCTAACTACTTTTGGAATAAAATTTCTCTAGTTTACTTCTCCTTCAAAGAATTTGGGAGAAAAGTGGGATTTACATTGTAAATGACCAAATTGTAATAAAATAAAAATCTCTTTGCATGTATATATAAGTGATGTTGGAAGCATGAGGACTTTTCTTCATGTTTCCATGTAAATATCTTAAAATATTATAATATAACATATATTTATGTCATAATTTCAATCTAATGGCCAAGATTTCTTCTCACTTTTCAATTTGGTCCAATGGTCCATATTTTGCCAACAACCATGATAATTTTTCATAATTATCCAATTTAGAAAATGATCATTTTACCCTTCATATTTCTTTAAAATTCCATCCTTAAATCATTGCTCATTTTTGGTAAAATTGAAATTTAGTCCCTCATATTTCTTCACTTATTCAATTTGGCCCTTACACACCAATTTCATGTCATAATAAATTTGGTAAATTTCAATTTTGGGCCTTCAACTTCTTATTTTTATACCTTAACCCTTTAATTTTGAATAATTATTTTTAAACCTCAAAACTTTTTACATATTTACAATTTAATCCTTATTTAGTATACCACAACATACTTTTTAATTTAACTTTCTTTGATACTCCTCGACCTTCTCTTTTATCACTTTCATTTCCTTATTTTACTTTATTGAAAAATTAATTATTCATAATCTCAATTTATTATCTCTTTTATAATACAATAATTTTAGGGGTGTTACAAAAATTACCCAGCTACCAATCGATTAAACTTGTTGCCATGGCACAAAGTCATGTAATTTATTTTATTCCTTTTTACCGTATCTTGTACCTTGGTAGACCAGTGTATTCATTGTAAATTTTACTAGAAATCATAATTTATGTCTAGGTCTGGTCTGTTTTCCATTAATATTACAACAAGCTAACCGTATATAAATTCCCAAGAAAGCAGTTGTATTCATCAACATCTAATTTTCTACCCAGCAATTGAATAAGAACATATAGGGAACATTTATCTAACAATGTCCAATATTGTTTTTAGCTTTTGAATTGAGATTCCATCACTTTTTTTAGCTTCTGAATTGAGTTTCCATCAATATGTTTTATAATAATGTAAAACTACAAGTGTAGATTATAACAAAAGAAAAAAAAAGTACTAATAAGCGAAGGAGCGGTTGATGATTTGGTTCCCCACAAGCGCAACATGCATAATTAATAATTTGTATAATACTGACACGTTTTTCGTAAGCTTGTAGGTCATATCTCCACTAACTAAAGCGCTTCTTAAATTTCGTGAACTCCTTTGGGCTCTCCTCTGAGTACGAGAGACAAAACTCCAATAATAGTGTATTTGATAGACAACAAAGCATCTCCCCAATTGGGCTTGATAGATAATATATTAATCTTTCAATTGATTTGTTCATTTCTGATTAGACTAAGGACATGTTTAAGTTCATCTACTAATATAAGTTGTCTTTCTGTATTACGATCCGACCATGAAATACCGCTTAATATTAGTTAAACATTAGACAACAAATGAACTAATATTTGTTTCTATTTTGCTTTACGTGGAAAAGTCACGTGAGGACACTATAAAAAAGGTACTAATGTAATTCATGAATAATTTTATTAACCAAAATGTTCAAAAAAATTACAAGTATACAAACGAATATACTATACTTAGGGCACTAGATCCAACATCTTGTTCATTTGCCATTTAAGGCACTTGCTAATTTAAAAATCAACTTTCATTTGTTTTGCTCACTTAATAATTTAATCTATATACTATTTTTATTAACCATTTTAATTTAATATAACTTAATAATTCAATTTCACCCTCCCATACTCGACACGTAATTATTCGATTCTAATTTCTTATTAACTTGATTTACAAATTTGAACCTAAAATCGATTTTTTCCAATATCGTTGAAAATTGGGTTGTTACACAATTGTTATGGGTTCAAATCTCAGCATATACATTTTTTTATAAGTTTTTTAAAGTGAAAAGACTCAAATACCCTTAAATAATATTACTTATTTTAATTACAAAAGGGTATTCTTGTAATTTTCTGAGTTGTTACTCAGTTGAGGGTGACACCTACTCAATAAAACAGTTAAACAATAGTAAGTATAGATATGCAACTGATGAATGTAGTAAAGTGTGCATAATAAAATTAAAATGTATAAAAATATAAATAAAAAAAGAGTTGTAGTTGAATGGTAAATTAAAGGTTTAAAGAACATAATTGGTGTAAATTCAAATCTCACTAAATGTATATTTTCATAGGTTTTTTAAAGTGGAAAGACTAAAATACTCTCAAATAATATTACTTATTTTAATTACAAAAGAGCATTCTCGTGACTTCCTAACCAAGTTATGACTCAGTTGAGGCCAAGTTGATGACTCGGTTGAGGGTGACAATGATTCTACTAAAAGCTTAAATTATAGTATAGAAGTATAGATATACAATTGATAAATGTAATAAAGTGTGCATAACAAAATTAAAATGTATAAAAATATTTTTTAAAAACTTTAGTTGAATGGTAAATTAAAAGTTTTATTAATGCAATTGGTGTGGATTCAAACTTTACCATATGCATATTTTTATTGGTTTTTTAAGTGAAAGGACTATAATACTCTCAAATAATATTTAATTAAAGATTATGAAAGAGCATTATCATAACTTCTTAATCGAGTTTGGTGACCCAGTTAAAGGTGACATCAACTCAATCAAGAGCTTAAATAATAATATAAATATACAACTGATAGAAGTAATAAACTGTACATAATAAAATTAAAATGTATAAAAATATTAATAAAAAGTTTTAGTTGATAGAAGTTTTATTAATGTTATTTGGCATGAATTCAAATAATGCTATATGCATATTTTTATTGATTTTTTTAAGTGAAAATACTAAAATACCCTAAATAATATTATTTGTTTTAATTATGGAAGGACATTCTCATAACTTTTTAACCAAATTGATGACTCGGTTGAAAGTGATACCGACTCAATAAAATACTTAAATAATAGTATCAGTATAGATTTTCGAAGTGAAATTGAATTAAAGAGCTGTTGGTCTATGTTTGCTGCTGTCAGGCCAAGATTGGTTCCTCATATTTTAGGTTGTTACAACATAGCAATTTCTTATTACGCCATAAACATTAGGCAACGTCATGTTTCCACCCTTTGGTAACATATGAAATGATTGCAGCCCAAGGATAAGTTTAGGTTTCAACTTAGATGACCGAATGGCCGAGGTTAATCATGCTTCCAACATTCAAGACTATAGCTTACCTGTTATATTCGCTCCTATGTTGCTGCAACAAATATTTGTTAAGCAGGATAAAAGTGGGGATTATGTCCTGGGTTGGGGGGCGGCAGTAGGCCCTAGCAATCACGGAATGGATTATCTCGACGTTATTCTTTATGCTAGCTATACCCTAGAAAGGCAACTGATTTTCCCTTTTGCATTCAGTACCATTTCTTTCCCAATAATCAACCTGGCACTGGCGACAATATTATTCTTTAACAGTGACTAATATTCACATGCCCAGTAGACATCACATATACAACCGCGAAGAAGCTGTCGATAGCGATGTTCAATTCAGACCCCATAATATAATTAGAATAAAAGAATCATTGCTCCATATATATGTGTAATGTATAGTGCGTGAATAGGTAAAATGACTTCAATCTCCCTTTAATTAAACAATACACTGAATCCCCCCATCTCACCATTCAATGAACCAAATCTTTGAGATGTAGATGCAAGAAAAGGAGAGTTATTATTATACAAGTCGATCTCGAGTTATTGTTCCATCTGCCCCAACCCAACTCAATAATATTTAGCTACTGCACATTCATATTCTTTCTCACTAAATTCTAACCCCCCCTTTTTTCTTTTTTCTTTTTTTTGCAGGGCCTCATTAGTGCTACGAACATTTTGGATTTGGCTGGTTCCCAGACAAATAGAAAATAGAAAGCTTTCTAGCTTCTGCATTAATTGTTCTCTGGAGAACCCTAGCCCTCAAGCACTACTTAGTTTCATACGGGGAATCAATGCATATTCCTTTGATAATAACAAAAACAAAGGTATAGGACAAACAAAGGGTCAGAACTCAGAAGAGTTAAAGAAAGAACCATTTCCCTGGTGCATAATCTCTACATATCCAGACTCACTAAATGTGGCAAAAAAAAACATTTTTAAAAAAAAACCCCAATTAAGAAACTAAAACCAAGTCCAATTTACAGTAATATTAATCAAGCTTTGCATAAAAGGGGCAGCGGGTTCCTTGTTCAATAAAAATGCCACCTCTCAGAAAAAAAAAAAAGCTACATACCAGTGAACTGATCATTTCGCTATACCTCTTTTCATCCCAAAGTGGAGAATCACATATAAAGGTAATGGATGCTCTAATCTACTCTTCCTTCAGCATATGGGATGGCAGAATGTCCTGAAGAAGGCCATGGTCTTTAAGCAAAGACGGTCCTGGTCCTGGCCCTGGGGTCCAAAAGCGCTTCTGATGAAGAAAAGTGGCGTTAAGGGACCCATTATGGCCAAAGTTCAAAGGAGACAAGTTATCGGTAAAAGGCTGTTGAAAATGCTGGTGATAGTGAGATGGAGTAGTTTGCATTGGCATGCCAAAACTTGCGGCGGAGATGGCTGAATTCAGATGAGAACCAACAAGGTTGGGACGAGGCATGACCGGACTGGGGTGAGTATGTTGGCCTTCGTAAGTGGTTACCACGATGCTTGGATCACTGAAACATCTCTCAACTCTTTTCTTCACATTACATGAGATGGTGGTGCAACGATAATAACTCCTAAGAGAATTAAACAGTGTAAACATTATAACCTATGGAAGTTGCCTGTCTCTGTGATTTTAACTAAATTGGTGAAAAGAATAACATATAGAATGAGGGAACTAAAATAGGTTGAAGTTGGGACATTGAAGTTAGTACCTAGGGAAGGGGCTGTTTTTTACAGCTTTTTGTCCGTACTTTCTCCATCTGTAACCATCTTCCAAATGATCAACCTCGCTCTTTGTCATGAACGCGAATCTCGGCTCTCTCTGTCTCTTCTGATTTGTCTTCTTGGGTTTCAACCTAAACCCACAAACGCCAAAACAACAAAAAATAATCTTCATGATCAGCTTCAAATCACTTTGATGGAAATCAAAACCCTGATATCTTATCCAAATTAGTTTCAAAATGGGACACCTGTTTAGCAGTAAACAGGAACACTGGCTCACATAGACGGAAAAGACACATCTTCGTCTCTTTCTGTCTCTTCTTAAGAAAAGAAAATAGTGTAAGATAAAGAGTTGAACTCACTGTTTCTTGGTTTTTCGCTGGTCCTCTTCTTGGTCATCTAGTTTAGCAGGTTCATCATGAACAGCCTCACTTGATGCAGATGAAATCGTGGAAGAGTTAGGAGTGGCAGGCTGATTGAAAACCTCATGAGGAGATTCAATCTTCGTGGAAGAAAAAGGATTAGGTGGTTGGGTTGCCATTAGAGACGGAACCTGCTGTGCTGCCATGATCTCCAATAAAGGACTACTGATCAAGTCTTGAACACCCAGCAAGTCCATGAACCCTAACGACCGGATCTTCTCTTCTTCGTTGCTGCTCAAATCAAATATACTTTGTAATTGGAAATCATTCACCGAACACGATGAGTTTCCCAATACATCTTCCACCTTTACACCCTCTTTTCTCTCCATGTATCAATCAAACACTCCAGTTCTTGTTCATCAAAAAGAGCTTGCACACCACAGAAAAAGAAGAAGAAGAAGAAGAAGAAGAAGAAGAATGCTTTGTTTAGTGAGAGAAAGAAAGGAAGAGAGTTCTAAAGGAAAGTGAGATTTTTGGCTACTGAGAAAGGGAGAGAGAGAGTTATTAAAGGATCGACGGGCAATTGTAGGTCAAACACTTGTACGGATATTGAACAGTGCCGGTTGTCATTCATTGCATGAGGCATGAGCGCCCCATTGTTGGTCGGACAGAGGGTGGAGGCTTTCATACGTAGATTTTTGGGCGGTCTTTTAACTGGTTCAAGTGTGAACGGAGTTCACCCCCATGTGATATTCTTACGGCATAACCCATAATGATAAAGCTCTTGGCTTTGGTTTGGGTGTATAAATAATTAAAATTATGTTTTTTTTTTTGTTTATTTAAATTAAATTAAACTATACCTATCTTTATTGTGCATGTGAATCAAACAATACTTTGGATAGCAGGAATAAATTGAAGAAATAAGTTTCGGAAATACAAAAGAAAATTATTTATATACAATTCAATAATTACATTTAATTTTTGCATTACACTCATACTTTTTTCTTCAGACTTCTTAGCACACTTTTAAATGAAATAAAATAAATATTTTTTAGCATGTACTCTTCTAGTCTATATTATTATATAGGGGGACGTGTACGGTTGTGAATATCGTTTAAGAAGATAAGATAACGTATGTATTAATGTAATGCTTAGATAATTAAATAATATATAAAATTAGTGAGGGGGACTTTCATCCGGCCTATACATATATAAAGATGATGTAATTGTAGGGACAACATGTACGATTCATTGTTTATTTAATTGCATAGGTAATGGGAAAAATAGTAGCCTTCTTCCCAGCGAAAATCCTACATAAAGGCAGAAAAGAGAAGGAAAAGAAGATCGGAAATCTGTTTGTTTGGGGTATGGGATTGGAGAGGAAAGAAATTATGAGAAAGCTAAAGTAGATGCACGTGGGGGTGGTGTAGCATATTGCAGAGGCACACTATACTCGTTAATCAATTGCAAATGCAAATGTAAAATCCAAATGGGAATGGGAAGCTGTGATATGATATATGTAATAATTTGCGTGTAAGCTGGACTTAGCTTTGCATGCTTCCATTATTAGGTTCCTAACTCTTTTGGGTAAGGAAATTAAGGATTCATTTAGAGGCTTCTTTTCACACATCATTTCTATCTTTTTCCTTTTTCAGACGTTGATTCTCACATCCACACATCTTAATTACTAACATCCCCATCATCTCAACATGTTTAATTTTGTTGGAAGGATAAACATGAGATGAGACTGTTTTTTTTTTCTGATAAATAAAAATAAATTTTTAAATTAAAACTAATTCTACTCTAAACACATCTTATTACCCCATCAATAATTAGCTCTTCCACATTCATACTAAAAAAACTAATTTTGAATATAAATATACAAATTTCTTCGTCTGCCCCAAAGATTATCTAAGATGGAGATGATTAAAAGTAAAGAAAAGGAGAGTTATTATCGATTCCATGTCAACTACTCCCACCTACCATCTCGTGAGAAGCATAAGACGCCTAGCTTGCCCAATGAGATCTGTACAAATAGGACCATATAATTATGCTTGTATAACGCAAACTAGACAAATGATTCTATGAAAAAACCTTTTATATCCATTCTCCAAATAAAATATTACTAACTTATTTTCACATGAAATTCTCCCTCTAAGACCCCAAACTACACGACAGTCTTATCCACTTGTAGCTTTCACTAGAAATACGGCATTAATTTTCATCTACTACCATATCCAGCACGATTCCGTATTATAATCATCTTTCTGAACCCAACAAGGATAGAAATAATACGTGTATGTAAAATCCAAGCTAAAGACTAGAAGCCGAGAACCCTTTTTCTTGTTTTGTTGTATTACGTGAAATTCAAAAACCAAAGCGGCGGCCATGAATCATGATGATAAAGGGCCGGCCTGGCTGTCTGTGCCCATAGAGGACCGCACACCGATAGCATGCGACCGTTGGAGCCTTTCGCCACCTTTCTCGATCGCACACGTGGTCTTTGCCTTTGCCTACGGACTTTGCTTTTGTGGGACCGGACCTCCTTATTTTCTTTTTATTTTTTGTGGGGGGTCACCGCTAACTTCCACGTGGCTTTTCCAACGGGTGAGATTTTGGTGAAGATGATGACATCAGGAAGCACGTGGCCTTGATTGTGCCGTGACTTTGGCTTTTTGGCCGAGAATGTATATGTTACATTTCATGCCTTCTCCTCTCCTATCACGTTACAAGATTTGTGATCATTCATTTTAATTGGACCGTTCTTGCCTTTTTCCAAATATTCAAAGCCTTGTTTTGGAAATTTATTTCTCAGTTTTTTTTTCATTTTACTTCTCTTGTTATAATAATAACAATAATACTAACTTCATGTTAATACGAAAATTCAATCTCAATCCAGAAATTTTATCTTTTATTAATTTATAACTTCATCCCTTTTGAAACAACAAAAATAAAAATATTTTTATTTTTAAAAAATTAAGGTGTAATTTTATTTTATAATAATTTTTTTATAAAAATTACATAATAATTTTTAATTTTATAATTTATGGAAAGATTAAAGTCCTTGTTGGTATTCAAAACTTGTTTAAAACAGTAATTAAAATTGTTATTTGAAACCCAAATTACATGAATTTAAAATTAGCATCATGATTTTTTTAGCCTTCCAAGTTTAAAGTCATTTTAATTATTTATTTAATTTTTACTTCTTTTAACTTTTGAACTTGTATTTTTTTGTCAAATCTTTCCAAAATGGATGGAAAAGTTAATGTTTGTTAATTTTACTGTCGTGGCATCCATATAGATTGCCACATAGATGACATGTTGGCATTTAATTAACTTTTTTAAATTTAAAAAAATACTTTTTTATAATTTTTTATATTATTAATGATGGTTTTTATAATTTTTTTCAAATTTTTAAAATTAAAAAAATTTAATTAAATGTTGATGTGTCATTCACGTGGCAATCCACATGTATGCAACGTTAATAAAGTTAAAAATGTTATTTTTTCCATTCATTTTTGAATAATTTGACAAAAAATACAAGTTCAATAGTTAAAAAAGATGAAAAATAAAATATAAAACTAAAATAATTTTTTTTATAAAACTAGATGTCAAATGATTTATTTTTTAATTTTTATCAACTCTTTCAATTTTTATTAGTTAAAAAATGAACTTATGGAAATCTGAAAAATATGAGAAAGACCTTTAATAGCAAAATCAAGGGATTTTTTATTTAAATAATAAAAAAAATTTAAGAGAACTGAAATGAAAAGTAAAAGGTGGTATTGCATACATATAAAGAAACATCACCAATAAAAATTAATATTTTAATAAAATAAATAAAATAATAAATAATAATATTTTAATTAAAAGGGAAGTCGCTATGCAAGAAAGTGATAGCAACACCCCCTTTTTTAACCCACCTTCTTATTTTTTAAATAAATTTATTTTATTTTTGTAATTTTTTAGTTTTTATAATTTTATTTTATTTCATAAAAAATAGTTGAGTTGTTTTATTTTTATAATTTTTTAGTATTTTATAATTATAAATTTTTGAATATTTAGAATAATGATTAAGTTAATTAATTTTTATAAAATTAACATAAAATCATTAGGGTAAATTTCTTAAACAGTCACTCAAGTTTTTTAACGAGTTTTTATTTTGGTCATCGAATTCTTTTTTGTTAATAATTAGTCACTCACATTAGGTGAATTTCTAATTCTAGTCACTCCACCATTAAAATGTATTTGGTCGTCAAATAAAATGCCAATGTGACCTTCTTTTGATTGGTATAATAACAAAAGTAGCTCCTAATATTTTACACATTATATCATGTTGATTCTATTTCTAAAAAAATTCAATACATTTTACCTTCAAGGTTTACACATTATCAACTCAATTATTATAATAAAAATTCAAAAATTTATAATTATAAAATATTAAAAATTAAAATTATAAAAATAAAACAATTCAACCATGTTTATGAAATAAAATTAAACTATGAAAACTATAAAATATAAAATTAAAAACAACAAGAAGGTGGGTTGCCACCCCTTTTAATTAAAATATTATTTTTTATATGTGATGTCGCTTGACATGTAACCGATATCACCTTTTTGTTGTTTATTTCAATCAATTTTTGTAAATATTTTTTTATTATTTAAATAAAAAACCCCCAAACTAAGGCATGCACTAATATCTTTCTTACTAAAATTGAAAGAAAGAAAATGTAAGTGACAATAAACAGAAAACTAAAATAGTAGGCTACAGTGCAAGAGGAGGAAAACGTGATAGACTAATCTAGTAGGATCACGAAGTTGATGAACGTTGGGAGAAGTTTAATCTAAGTTTTTATTCTTCTTTAAATGGGAACTTGAACTTACTTTTTAAGAACGTAATTATTGACATTCTAGCCCCTAGGAGTTCAGTATGGTAATATCAATAATAATTAAATAAAGAAACTGGATAATCACAGTGACGATCAAAATTATAATTTTGTCAGTATTTTTTTAAGAAGAGTATATAAATTATATATTTTATTGGGTTCAACCATATTAATTGCATCTTGTAATTTATAGAATTAATAAAATCTCTAATTAAATTGGTGCCATAAGTTAATCTCTTTCGTATTTAAAACAAATTATATTGCTCAATGATATTTTAATTTTTTTAATTTTTAAAAAATAATAAAAATATGCATATGGTGGGATTTCAACTCATGTGTATTACGTTGAAAAAACTCTACTCAACCAAGTCTTTATATTGACTTATTTATACATTTTGATTTTGTTATACACATTCTATTACTTTCATCACTTAACAATTATTTGTTATTTTAAACACACGTCAATCTTCTGAAGCTATGGTTTCCACATGCATACATATGTGATAGGATTTCTAGTTGTAATAAAACATCTATTTTTTTATTTTTTTCACAATTGTTAACAAAACATTTGATCCTTTTTTTTTTTTTATCATCCATGTTCGTTTTATAGTTTAATTCGAGTTTTGTGGCTAACTTTCCTAACAATATCATCTACAAGGTTGAAACTTACGTTTTGTTATTGAGAGTACGATGTATCTTACCGTTGTATTCAACATACTATTTAAAATAGAATAAAAACAATGCAAGTAATTTATAATATTATTCATATCTCGTATTTAATGTTTAAAATTGTAATTTGTATTAAGTAAGAGTGATGTGAAGGGGGTTTGACATTTTGTGATTATGACTCCTAAAACTCTCTCAACATATACTTTAGCTCAGCCTTATTTTCAATTATACTTAACCCTTTTCCACCTTACAATTCACCATTTCTTTTACTGTGTTTGCTTCAATCTTCCTCTCCATCTTTTTCATAATACATTTCCACTTGTTTGTAATAATTTTCTCAATTCTAAATAGTACTGATTCATGCATCTACTCTGGAACTCTTAATTTCTGGAAAACATGTTAAAAAGATTTGACGTATAATTGTACTTCTTTTTGGACTTGAATAAAAAGAACAAGTGGCTGGGAAATACAAGTAGTGCAGCCTCTATACAGATTTGGAACGACAAGGGAAGTCAAATTTATACGCGGCATTGGAATATTCTTTGCCAGGCTGCTTTGTTTTGTTTTTGCAACGCATTCATCCATATTTGATTAAATTATTCACAATTTACCAAATTGAACCATACACACTATATAAACAACTTAATTTATGTTTTTCATGATCTATGGGTACAAGGTTAGCTGGTGTACAGTGCACTCTATGATTAACTATTTTGGGTATTTCTTAAATTAATCCTTTTGCATATTACTATTATAATTAGGGCCGAGAAAAAACTGACCAAACCAAAAATTACGAATGCAATTTAAAAAATCGCGATTACTAGAAATCGAATTAAATTCTATTTTTTATTTAATATATTATTAATTTTAATTTTTTAAGATATAAAATATTTAAAATGGTAAAAATAATTTAAATGTTTTAGAGAAAAATATTGGTTTTAAAATATTTATTAAAAGGACCTTGAGAATTTATTAAATAATCAAATCATTTTATAGAAATAAATTTAAAAAATAAAAAACAAAAAAGTTAATATAAAAAAATGAAAAAAAACTTCACCTCACGGATATCACCCCTAATTATGGTACATAAAACTTTTGACTTCTGTTTCCCGCTTGGATAAGTTTGGGAGCTCAAGAAACAGGCAAGGTATATGCCTTACTCTTGCATTTTTTTTAAATTTATTAAAGTTTCTTTTCCTTATTTTATTTCTTCTTTTGCCAACTCATCATCGTCTACTACCTTGGAAGCCAATAGACTAAACACGGTTTTATTAGTGATTTTCATAATTAATTACTAAATCTTACACGTGAATTACAATGATCAATACATATCCATCTAATTAATTGATATTACATTTTTGTTCCTTTCACTACAGCAAAATAGATTTTTAGCGGCGTTTGGACAAAAAACACCGCAAAAGATGTACATTACTGGTGCTTGAAGAAAAATGCCGCTAAAGGTTAAAGCTATAGTGGCGCTTGTCAAAAAAACGCCGCAAAAGATCACTATTAGCCGCGCTTATGTAACAAACGCTGCAAATAATCAAGCATTAGCGGCGGTTGTCTAAAAACGCCGCAAAAGTGTTGAGCAAAAAGACGACGTCTATTGGTGAGCTATAGAGGCATTAGCAGCGCTTTCTGTAAAACGCCGCAATATATCGAGAATTAGCGTCGTTTGTTCTAAAACGCTGCAAAATGTAAATCATTAGAGTTTTAAGGTTTAAGGTTATGAATTTTAGGTTTAATGTCTATAGTTAATTTAGAGTTTTAGGGTTTATGATATAATATTTATTATTTTGGGTTATGGGTTTATGTTTTAGAGTTTGAGTTTTGGGGTTTATTGTTTTAGGTATTAGGGTCGAATTAATATTAATGTTTATGGTTTTAAGGGGTATGCTATTAGGGATTAGATGTTATGATTAATGATAAAAAATTAATTTATTTTAGGGTTTTGGTAAGCATTCAGATTCTATTTTAATTACTTTTTTCCCTTGTAATATGTATATTAGAACTTGTAATATATATTAAGATTCTATATATTTAGGGTGTAAGTTTAGGTTAGGGTTCAAGGAAAGGATACTATTAGCTAGATTTGAAGAACATTTGGATTTTACTAAGATTCATGCCATTTTGTACTATACCCATATTATTTAATATAAGAATATAAATATATGTGTTTTAATTTGTACTACACTAACATTGACCACACGAATTCCCAAAAATATGTCTAGGATTATGGTTTAGGGTTAACAATTTTTAAAGTTTATAGTTTGGGCTTTATGGTCTAGGATTTATGGTTGGTTTAGGGGTTACGGTGTATGGTTTTAGGGCTTAAAGTTTGGGGTTGGGGTTTTTGTGATTGTGATTTAGGGTTTAGGGTTTAAAGTTTAGGGTTTCAAGTTTAGAGTATAATTTTGGATTTTAATTTAGAAGATAAATATAAATAAGATAAATATATATATAAATTATTATTTTAAAAGAATATATATCTAAATGGGTTAAATCCCAAATAGCTCAGATGAAAAGCGGTTTAGTGTGCAATTCTGTACATAAACTGTAATTTGATCTAGATCATGTAAAATATTAACATAATTATTGATATAAATAGCATCATATTTTTATTTAATTAATTTATATATTGCATACATAATATTTATATTTATTCAATATAAAAATATATTGGTGTATTTGTTTTTTAAAATGTGTATTAAATCAAAATTAAAGTTTCAACTATAGTTAGGTTTAGAGTGTAAGTTTATGGTTTGAGGTCTAAAGGTTAAGGTATATTGTTGAAGACAGAATCAATATTTGAAATTTTATGAGATTCTTGCCATTTTGTACTACACCTAATATAAATATATAAAATATATATTTTGTACTACACTAACATTATTTGGATATAATTTAAAAGAAATTCTAAATATATAGTTTTAAATTTTGATCAATTTTTAAATAATTTTTAGTATCAAAGGTATTAGCGGCGTTTATATAAAAAACGCTGCAAATGATAGGCAATAGCGGCGTTTTTATAAAAACGCCACAAAATTTAATTATACATTAAAATAAAACGACGTCGTTTCCTATGAATATTAGTGGCATTAGCGGCGTTTCTATAAAAAACGCCATAAATTGTAATTTAATTTAGAACGGCGCGTTTTGTAGTGTGATTAACCCCGGAGAGAAAGGTCCTGGAAATGATATTAACATCTATTTGCAGCCACTTATTGAAGAGTTAAAACAGTTATGGTCGGGTGTTGAGACATATGATGTATTGAGAAAGAAGAACTTTAACTTACGTGTAGCTTTGTTGTGGACAATTAATGATTTCCCGGCTTATGCTAATTTATCGGGTTAGAGTACTAAAGGACGTTATGCTTGTCCTTGTTGTGCTGCGCAAACTTGTTCGAAGTGGTTGTATAATGGGAAGAAGTTCTCTTACATGGGCCATCGTCGGTGGTTAGATGGAAATCATAAATTTAGATTTCAGAGGACTCTATTTGAAAGTACTGAAGAGTACAGAGGAGCTCCTGAGCAGACCATTGGATCTGAAATCTTGTTTATGTTAAAAGATATCAATTTTAGTTATGAGAAGATGAATTAACCACCTAACACGCAAACAAAGAGAAGATCGAGGGATGAAGAGGATGATCCTAATGAGGCGGACTTGTGGAAAAAAAAGAGTATTTTTTTAGTTGCCTTATTGGGAGCACAACATTTTACGCCACAATCTTGATGTCATGCATATTGAGAAGAATGGTTGCGAGAACATAATTGGGACAATTTTGAATGTCGATGGAAAATCAAAAGACAATCTTCAGAGTCGACTTGATTTAGTTGACATGAGAATTTGGCGTGATCTTTATCCTCAAGTACTTCCGAATGGGAAATATCGATTGCCGCATTCTATTTTTTCAATGTCAAAGGAAGAGAAAGAAGTGTTCTGCATGGTGTTGAAAGATATAAAGGTCTCAGATGCGTATGCGTCAAATATATCTCGATGTGTGAGTCTTAAAGATCGAAGATTATATTCATTAAAATCACATGATTACCACATCTTGATGCAAGATTTACTCCCAGTTGCTTTACGGTGCTGTATGTCAAAAAATGTAACGTCTTGTATAATTGAACTATCCAATATAATGAAAGCTATTTGTGGCAAATTTTTGAATGTTGAAAAACTTAAGAAAGTACAGGATCGAGCCACTTTGACTTTATGCAATTTGGAGAAGATCTTTCCACCTTCCTTCTTCACTATTATGGTGCACTCGGTAATCCATCTCCCTAATGAAGCAATACTTGGTGGACCGGTTTTCTATCAATGGATGTATCCTATAGAAAGGTGCTAATTTATTTGTCAAGTATTCATTCATTCACCTCTATACATTTAGTTACAACTTTTGATAAATATTGTATATCGTGTTTAGGTTCCTAAGCAAATTCAAGTCTTATTGTCGCAATAAGCGTTATCCAGAAGGATCAATTGCTGACCTTCTGTTCTAGATATTTAGAAGATGTTGAAACACGATTGAATAGACCAAGTAGAAATGCTGGGCTCAATGATCATAACTTGGCCGAAACTTATTTATTCCAAAGTTATGGAGAACCAATCGGCAAAGTTGAAATTACAGAATTAGATGATATATCTTGGATACAAGCACATCGATATGTACTTTTTCACCACGATTCAATTGAACCGTTACGCAAGTAAGTTCTAAAATTTCCTTACATATTCGTCATTTTGATTTGTTTATCTTCTAACCAATTAAACTTCTTTTTAACATGGTGAGTACAAACAAATCTTGAGATCTCGTTCACGCTCCCGAAGATTACAATATCAAGAGATTAATAAGTTATTCACAGAATCTTTTCATGAATGGTTAAGCCAAACGGTGTGTAACTGAAGTTAATAAGTTACATATAATCGCGAAATTTAGTTAATCAAATAAGAATATTTTTACATAATACATTTATAATTACTCAATTTACTTTCGATTCAATAGGTTTGGAGGGGGAAGGACGTCAATGACGAAGTTAAATGGCTTTCCTAAGGTCCGAACATAGTAATAAAAAGATATAGTGCCTTTCTCATCAATGGATAAAGATTTCATACAAAATATCGCGAGAGAATGAGGAGAACTCAAAATTGTGGAATTGTTGTTAATTCTTCAATTACAAGTTATGCTAGTGCTAGGGACAGTAATCCGGTTGAGGGTAATGTGGAGTATTACAGACTTCTTACCGAAATTATTGAGTTGGATTACTATGGAAAATGGAAAGTTGTCTTATGTCGGTGTGATTGGGCTGATGTTAATACTGCTGGCGGAATTAAAAAAGATCAATTTGGTTTTACAATGGTTAATTTCTCTCGCTTGATTCACACTGGACAACAATTGATGGACAAGCCATATGTATTTTCTTCTCAAGTGAGACAAGTTTTTTATTCGAAAGATCCAACTGATGAGGGTTGGTATGTTGTACTCCAGAACACCTCTAGAGACTTGTTTGACATGGGTAATGGAAGTAGAGATGACATCGTCGAAAGATCAGAAACATTGCCTTTTCCAGAACAAAACTTAGATGAAAATATCCCTAATACTGGTACACAACATCAATGGGTTCGACATGATGTGGATGAGGATATTTATGAATAATGATGTAGTAAGATTTTACGATTTTTTAATTATATGTAATATTATAATTTTAATCTTGGTCATGTTATATAATTTAACTATTTTATATGTACTATTATTGTTGTAAATTGTTACTAAAATTTCAACTATTTTATGTGTATTGCAGGATAAATGCATAGAAGAAGATTACGAGATTTAAGTATTGTCCAGAATACTCCAAATTCGGAAGAAGTAAATAGTGAACAGCAGACAGTTATTGGATCTTCGAATGTGTCGGAGACACTTGACGAGCCTGTAGAATTTCAAAGTAATGTTAAGTTTATTTTACATGTGTGTTGACTTTTATTATTGATTTATTTTTCAATTTTAATATAATAATATATCATTTTTCAACTAAAAGTGGTGGGAAGCGCAAAGGTCGAGGACGTACGCTACTTAAAGATTTATACGACTTAAATCCTGTCGAGCGTGTCAAAGTAAGTAGAAACAGTCATGGTCAGCCTGTTGGATCTGAAGCTTGACTTTTAGCAGGCTATTTGGGCATTATAGCACGAAATGCCAATATGTTGCCCATCAACTACGAATCATGGCATCACATGCCCGATAGCAACAAAAATCAAGCTCTCGATAATATTAAGGTAACAAAACGTGAATGTAATTTATAATACTTTGGTTTAAGTTTCATTTATATTTACATTCTAAACTTGTGTTTTTTTAGGAGAGATTTGCTTTAGAGGTCTCGGATAACTATATCAAGAAGGCATTGGATAAAAAATAGAGAGACCATAAAAATATTTTGAAAACATAATATTTTAAGAAAGACATAAGCCTCGAAGAAAAATTGCGAAATGTCCCGCCGGGAATGCTGAGATACCAATGGGAAGAGGCGATTAGATTCTGGAATTCAAAGAAATGAAAGGTATTACGTACTTCCAAACTCTTATATATAGTGTTTACTATATACGTAATAATAATTTCATTATGTAGGATCGTGAGCGAGTTGGAACAAGTAGCAAGCAAAAACAAAAATTCACGCACACGGCAGGGTCGAGAAGTTTTGCTTCTGTAGCTGAGGCTGAGGTATTATGAATTTATTAATTCTGTCAAATATTAATGACTTTCTACTATTAAATAATATTTTTACTACTATATTGTAGAAAGTCTCGTCTGGTCAAAAAGTTGGACGCCTCCAGCTTTTTGAGATTACGCATAGGAAGAAAGATGGATTTCCTATGACATCCAAAGCTGGAGAAATTATGGTATATTTACTTAATGAAATTTGATTTATTATAAATATTTATAATGTTTAATTATAATGGTTTAATTCGTCATTAGTAGTTTTAAATAATGTTAACTTATGTTGCATTCCTTTTTATTATATATTTCGTTTCTAACTCTTTGATTGATTTATTAGGAGAAACTAAATGAGAAGAAGGAGGAGTATGAAGCGATTGCTTCGACTGATAGTTCTATTAATCTTGAGAACATTGATAACAGAATTATTACTGAAGTTTTGGGTCTTGAAAGGTACGATCGGGTTCGATTTCAAGGATCTGGTGTTACCCCGACCCAATATTTTGGACCCGGCTCCCAACAATACATGCCTTCCGGGAGTCAAGCTCAAGCTGAAGTTCAGAGGTTAAGAGACCAAATAGCTCAGATGCAAGCGAGCACAGTTAAGCAAATTACCGAGGTTCAAAGAAAATATGAAGAACTCCAAAGAACAACTTAGAGTGGAGGCAAGATGAGGAGGCAGGCAATGCAAAGAATGTAGGGAGGCAGAGGTAGCAATGATGGCAGCAGAGCAGAGCAGAAAGTACGATGAGCTCAGCTACAGCTTCAGCATATGATGCAGATATTTCAGCAGTCGCAAAAGCCGCCATCTTAGACATTAGTTTTCTCGTTGTAAGAATATTTTTAACATTGTCACATTTAACATTATTGTAAGAATATTTTGAGTTATACTTCATTTATTAATTTACATCATATATCTTTCGTTGAATTTGAAGTATCATTTAGATTTAATGTTTTTGGTTGTATTTTTTATGCTACATTTGCTGTTTTTGGTTGGATTTTATACTATATTTGCTATTTTTGGTTAGATTTAATGCAAGAAGGGTTGGATATTGGTGAAAAATGTACATTGCAAATCTGCCAAAATTAGCGGCGTTTGTGAAAAAAGCGCCGCTAAAAAAGCCATGACTTTTAGCAGCGCTTTTCCCACAAACGCCACTAAAAGTCTTGATCTTTTGTGGCATTTTTTTCAGATAAACGCCACAAATTTTTGCGGCTTTTTTTGCGACGCTTCTGAAAACGTCACAAATAGTTTTAACGGCGCTTAAAAGCACCGCTAAAAGTCTGTTTTCTTGTAGTGTTTCAAATCTTTGAATATTAATTCTTCTTTTTGGTTGGTTTTAAAGAAGTTAATGAGTTACAATTAAGAAAAAGAATTGTTGGCTTGAATTTAAGCTATTTATTTCCCCTTCTTCTTCTTAAAAAAAAAGTATATTAATGGCTCTCTAAAGATACTGTACAAATAAAATAATTAATGAGACGTCATGAGAAGGTGATCAAGAATTGGTACAAAATTTGTGATTCAACGTCAATGAAATTGTTTGTCTGGTTAATAATTTAAAAGTGCTAATAGAGTGTACAATAAGGATGAAGGATAAGGAGCAAGGAAGAGATCAAAGTGTCCTTGTGTAGGTTAGTTGATCTAAAGAGGTCAAGAGTTGAAACAAGAATAAAAGGATAGGTTGATTGTTGAGGGAGTATTTGCTCACAATGACTTTAAGCTGAGAGTCAATCCCTTCTTAATTGTTGATTAGAGCATTTATAGGAGAGGTCCTCTTGTCCATTAGTATGACGTAGTAAATTGTTACGAAGAAAGTTATCCTCATCCAATCCATGAAAGACATGCATCATGGGCTCATTTCGCCATTTATTCAATTAATACGAAGTTGTTACACTTAAGTAAGTCCTTATGACCTTGAGGACGGTTCACATTTGAAAAGTATTCACACTTAAAAAGGTAGGTGCCTAACCCTTTTTGAGAAGAGTGAAGGGTCAATAATGCGAGAGATTGAATCTACTTTAATCAAAACGAAAGGTCAAGTAAGACATTGTTTCAGATGGATGGAGGGTATAACAAAAAAAGTATAGTATACATGGTTTTGCAAATTTTAATTTTAATAAATATATTCAATATAAATATGAGGAACTTGTAACGAGGATATTTAAGCATTTAATATACAGTTGACTAATTGTTAATTGAGAGGATGAATATGGACAACGTTTTAAATTAAAAAGTTAGGCAAGATTCAAATTAAAATATGATTTGTGTAACACATTTTTGTACTCATGTGATAATAAATTAAGTATAAATATCCGTAAAATGATAAATAAGTTGGCAATTAGCCTTCATTATCGGCAGGGCCAAGAGCTAAAACCATAGAGTGTTTATATAAACAGATTTGCTAACTATATATGATTAAAAAACTCACCAACTTGGAAAGGAAGCCGTGAACTTATCCTTTTTCGTTACCATGTTATATAGCTCGTGAATGAGAGTTGAACATTTTTCGGTTTCATCTTTTTGTGAATCATATATTGATTGTTGACCCATTTCAAGAGCAGGAGAGTTGCACATGGCAATGGCATGGGCATGGGCAAGTCAAAGCCGAAAAGGGTTTTGGCCTGTTCAACATGATCTTCGAATAATAAAATGTAATCATAGTAAAATCTGTATGGAAGAGAGAGAAGGAGACAAAGGGAAAGAGACAAAATGTCGAAAATTTATTGTGGGGTGGCAGAAATCTGGTTGATGGGATTGGGATCCTATGATCTGCTTTCCTTTCTACTGTCTGCATGTGTGCATCTAATGTCTTTACCAGAGAGATAAGACTGTTCAGAGTCGGAGGATGTCTCTATTTGACTTTGACCCAAATTGAATCCCACAATTTAGATGAGGTAATAAATAATAATGGTGAGTTTAAATGTGACGCTGCAAGCAGCCATGCACCAACATGTTTCTATGTTTTATTTCAACCAAAAACAAAAACATGTTACTATCACCTGTTACCACTTACCAGACAGTATCCATATATACTTTTCTGACAACCAAAATAAATACAAATTTACCTTTACCGACAAACACAGTAAACATTGTCTTTGTAGTTTGATGCTGCTGTCTTGGAAATTTTAGAATGGAATCCCAAAATCTGAAACTTTTGTCTTAGAGATCGGTGCCTTTTTTTTGTATTTAAATTCATAAAAATAATATAGGTCATAAATTAATTATTGAATTTCAAAGTCACATGTTTAATGAGTATTATAATAAATTTCAACTGAAAGATTAAAAAGAATGAATCTGCAACTATCACAGTATATAGAGTTTTTATTAGATTTCAACGAGGTTGTGAACTGAAGAGAGAAAGTGAAGATTGAATACATGGAGAGAGAAAAAGAAAGCAATAACTTTATGGGTAAATTCCACTACAGGTCACTCAATTATTGCTTTTAATTTTTTATCACTTAATTATCAATTTTTTAAATTTGGTCACTCCACTATTTTTTTTTTTTTACCAAACTATCAACCTTTTTTAATTTTGTCACTCAATTTGCTTTTTAGTTCATTTCTGTTGATGTTCATATCAAGTTATGGGACACATCCATCCACCCATCATCATCATGAGCTTTGCCTCACCGAACAAGCAACCACTTGCCAACAAAGTGACATCAAATATCCGACAACCTGCTCTTTGTTAACACCTTGGTGACCAAAGGATCAACTCCTTTTTGTGGCTTTAACGGGTGCCTTCTTTATCGTTCAAGTCCATTGAAGAGAGGAGCATAAGTAGGGCCTTTTTTGTTCGCTTGGCATGGCGATCCCTATAGGTGTTTGGTCCAAAGCTGAAATAGCAATCTCAACCAATTTTTGGCAATACCTAACGGCGTCAACCCCGTTGGCAACGGCATTACTAATGTCCAAAGCCTTGACGGCGCGTTCTAGGAATTCAGGGATCAAGCGATCAAAAGGAGGCTTAGAGAGCTGGGAAGGGTCACAATCCATAATGAGAATAGCCTCGAATTCAGCTTCGCAATAAAGGAAAACATCGATGAATCTGCGTAGCCAGGAAATTGAGAGAAGGGCATTGTCCTCAGGTGGTGATGAGAGTTCGGTGAAGAGATCAGAAAAGTTTTTTAGGGTTAATTTTTAAAAATTTATAATTAAATCGATATAATATATAAAAAGCGAAAATTAAATTTATTATTATACCTATTTCTTAATTGCCACATCACTCATAAGATATTTAACCACACTTATTAAAAACGAATAAATAATAATTTAGATTAGTTAGGTGACCAAGTTAAAAAAATCAATAATTCAGTAACAAAAAAGAAATAGGACAATAATGAGTGATTTGTGACATAATTTACAGGAGGTTTTTTATTTAAATGATATAAAAATATTTTTAAAAAATAAAACGAGATGGGTGAAGTTGATAATCTATTAGCTGGTCCGATATGATTACCTTGTTTGTAATTTGGTAGGTGCCGACGCATTTGGCACGATTGCTTCTTCATTGGAAATTTCGGCTATGACGACTGACCAGAATGTCGGTCTTGTTTGATTCTTTCCGCATCCAGTTTATTTTCTCAACTAAAACGTGTTGGTGTTCGTCATCAACAACATCATAGAGTTTGCCAACTATTTTGTTAGCTTCGAATTCCAGTTTTATGCGAAGTTTTAACTTTATCACACACTTCGTCCAAAGGCAAAAGGTTAGCAAGTTTAAAATTACTTGATATTGTTGCGTATTAAAAGTTTAGCAAGGTGAATGCTCCCACAATGATGCGTTGATACGGCATTGGAAAGGTTCCAAATCTTGAAACACTGCCTGATATCACGAGGGAAAGATCCTGTCCTGTCTAAGCCTTTACCCTTTCATTCTACTTTGCCGGGCCATCCAAATCTTTTCTTAAACTTAAACTTTGTTTCAAAATGCATCCACATATCACTCCCTCCGAAAAAAGAAAAAGAAAAATCCCTACCAAATTGTCATCATTTCACAGAGATCAAAGACAACTTTCCTCCGGCTCATGTGCACTTGGATAACCAAAGGTTCTCAAATCCTACCTGGATCCTCGTCTGAGCGATACCATGGTGACTAGCTTAAGAGTTGGGTGGTCGATGTTACTAATCATACAAACAGGCACACACAAGGGCAGATAGAAATTTACACACCATGTCCATAGCTCAATCTTTCTGCATTGCATTGAAACCCCTTAAGTTGGAAGAGCTGTACCAAGCTCAGTCTTACTGCTGAATTGTAAGAGGAGAAAATTATAAAAGACAGTCCCCCTCTAGTCAAGAGATCGTAAATAGGATTATAAGAATGCTCACTCTAGTTGCCAGTATCAGTATATGACATAATTGACATGTTCAAAACTAGATGTTTTTAGGTTATATATCCTACTTATATTGACAAAAGTAATAACATTAAATTTATATCACCTATTCTGTTCAGAAGCTCCCTAATCAGGAAAAATGACACCAGGATTAATACCAAAATGTAAAAACAAACTTTATGAATGGGGAGAAAGACAGAACCTGAAAAGGTGACCCTAACACCCTAGATTATAGAAGCCATTTCTGCTGCAACCAAAGATTAAAAACTCTCCTTTTTCATATGTCAGGTTCAAGTATCAACGATACAGAATCATGTGGTGCTCAATGTTTGCAAAAAATCACCCACCACAAGATATGTTCAACTTTCTGCTTCCTTCATCAAATTAAGGCAAGGAGCAAATCCTGGTGGAAGCAAACTATAGAAACCAAAAAGCAAGTGTCAGCGCTTGTTTTGGAAATCTTACTAAAAGTTCATATTTAAGCAATTTATAGAAGAAAATTTCTTAACGTCGTTTGCAGAACCATTAATTACTGGCACATTGCAATTGCACTAAGCTTGGAAAAGAATCTATAATTAATGAAACATCGACAGAGCTTACAATAAATCTGCCTTAGATGGCTACCCATAGCATAGGTGATACAAGAGTAAAACCAGTAATGCCATAAAAGGGTGACAACAATCCAAAATAGAAAAAACAGAGTAGTTAGTTTATGCTATTGGTTACTCCTTATGAGGAAAAGCATTTCAAATACGACAAGAATAAGTTAGCAAGTCTTTTCCTTTGGTACGTAGGAGTCAAAATTTCTATCAAAGATGACTCTTCAAAGTTCAAACCAAGGAAAAGACTGCAAACTGACCAATTTCAATCAGGTTGTAACATAAAATTGAATTTTCTATTGGTATTACTACTAAAAATCAGAACAACTAATTCAATGCAAAAACTTATTTGTGAATGCTGATGAATTAGTAAAATTCAATTCAATTTAAAAAAATTAAAAAAAATTAAATTTCAATTTATTCGAATTAAATTGGTTGAGTTAATTGAATCAACCCGATTTTTTTTTCAAATTTTGACTTCGAATTGAGACCTGTCGAATTCGAATAACCCGAATAATTCGAATAAACAAAATATCAAACCAATGTACTTCCCTTTTGTTTTTCCCCCAAAACTTTCCTTCAAACTCCAAAAACTTATTAATGATGCCTTAAAATATTTATGTTGAAATTTTCTGTTGGTATCAATTTTACATTTTATTTTTAAAATAATTTTTATTAAAAAATCACATTTTTTTATATTTAATATATTTTCTAGTTTCAAAATACATAGTGACAAATAAATAAATTACGAGGGGATGAAAGTTAATAACAAATTTGATTATAGTGGGTGACAATGGTTACAAGAACCCAAAACCATTTTTTAAATCTAGCTTGAAAAATATATTCAATTTGGTTCGAATCCCATCTCACTCGACTCGATTCAAGAAAATTTCGAATCGATTTAAGATAATAAAATAGAATTCATCAACTCGATCAACTTAAAATTTTTTCATTTAATTCGATCGAACGTTAATTCCTAATGACATTTAAGAGAAGGCAAAGAAAGTCAAAGAGAGAATATGGATTGAAAGATCTAAAAAAAACTGACATTACCAAAGACCCACCAAAGGATGGCTAAATCAATTTACAGAACTTGGCAATTTTTAGCCATCAGGTGAGAAGGATAAAATTAGAACGGAGAACACTGAATACAAGTGTCCCAGAATTCTACTTCTGTTAGGGGCTCTTGATGACATCCCTTATCGATATGGTCCTTCTACTTAGATATACAATCTTCCTCCTAGAATTGTTTAATAATACGAGGTTGGTTTTTAAACACATACATTATGGGACTAAAACTTTAGTCTAACAAACGGTGTGACCTAAGTAAATTTTACTTTCGAATGAATAGTAAAACCACAGAAAAATAATACACATTTAAGTGTTTGAGTAAATGCTCACGTGATTACAAATGAGGAAAATGTCTCTATTTAAAATTAAACTTCTTTAGATTCAACGGTACAAATCAAATTACATCTATAACTAATATTAATGTTTATTTACAAGATGAGAGTCCCAAAGAATTTAAAGTCTATACATTTTTATCTTTTAAGATTTACAACAATTACTATGATAGAGCTACTAATGAATTTTTTATATATTACACGAATCGGATCATTTCACGTTAATTGAATGAGTCTTATTTGATCAGTCGACCTTCATGAGAGGTTCCATGCAATGAATTTCATGTGCACTTATCACGAGCTTTGATCTACGCCCATGAAACAAATACCATTTTCCCTTCAGAGTTAGTTTTGAATCCCAAGCCCTGCTTCAATGAAGCTCGTTTGCACCATTCCCATATAGTTCCCCTCAATCGCAGTCCCAAAGGAACAAGCAACAAATGGTATCCAAAGAACGGGTTTCTGTTCAGGGTTTAGTTTTTGGATGCCCAGAACTACTTCAACGAAGCCGGAATGCAATGGGCTATATATTTCACCCTATCGCAATCCCAAAGGTCAAGCCAATACAAATATTCATCGAAAACTACTTCACCACGACCGCTATACTCAAAAGGGCATGAAATTCTTTAAGATTTCGTGGCAGAGGATTTACACATGCTGATCAACAAAATTTTAAGGAATTACATAGCTAAAATGAATAGAAAGCAATTGTTTCTTCAATTCGTGCCAGCTTTCAAAGAAAAGTTGTTTTCTTAATCAGGTTGAAAAGGAAATTCATAGCGATATCTAATTGATGATGCAAGATCAAAACAGGATGAAAATAAAATATCAAAAATTTTCAACTTCATCTACCTAATTTGCATTGAAAGAGTATGGTGTTTTGCTGGACACAACTACTGGAAAAGTCGAATCAGTAATCTCGTTTCCAATCACCATTTTTTACCTTTTCTCCTATTATTGTTTGATTCAAGTCACTTCACCAAACTGAGATTTAAAAAAAAATCAAATCCTACAATAATTCCCAAAAACAACCATTAATTATTAAATAAAAGTAGTAAAATTAGACAACATTACCCTGAAATTTTAGAGAGTCGACGCCTCTTTTAACTCAACATGCAGGCTTGCATCAACTATCTGTTTCCCTTTTTGTTCTCCACAATTAAAGAGTTAAAATTGGCAATTCATGGAAGAGGGGTAAAAAGAAAAAGGATGTTGACAGATAACAACTTGAAGAAACGATGAGGCAGTGAAATGAAAAGACAGATTACGAGTTTGTGCGTGAATCTAACATGAAACAAATCCAACTTTCCATCTTCTTTTTCTAGCTTACGGTTTTATTAGATTCATGCACAAACCTGAAATATGCCTCCTCTTTTTGCGTGTGTGTGTTTTGCTTGGTGTGACAAGGGAAAGCTGGAAAGGTTTATGCCGTTATATAATAGTGTATTGTTTAGAAAGGTGGGTGTGATGAACCCTAATTTAAGGGGTTTGAATGTGACGCCACGCCAGCAATATCCATCTTCGTATCGTGTAGTGAATTTGTGTGAATTATTTTACAGTTGGTGAGGTGAGAAGTAAGAGCCGGGAAAAGCACTGCCCTGCACCTCTCGCCGCTAAGACGATTCCCTGTAATTTGACAACATTCCACTTAAACCTATTGCTTTGGGGCTAGCTGACTGAACCCAGCTGGGCCTGCTATGATCCTCATCTGTTGAACCAAGCGCACATGGGCCAGGCCTTAGATAATATGCTTTTCATTCTAGGCTCGCTTCATTCAATCCGATTCTATAATTTATTATATCTATAACAACTATATAAGGGTAGCAGTAGCACCGTAGATGTGACAGGTTTTGGATAGGAGGGAAAGAGAGGAAAAAGAAGAGACAAAATTGAAAAGATTGTATTGTAAAATTATTAATTTAAACCTATAAATATAAGTTGTTATTTTTATATTTTCATTTCATCCTCAATTTTATTTATATTTTTAGAAGTAAAAATATAGAATTTGATATGTTTCCGTATGCATTAATTTATAAAGGTACATGTTATTATATTTGTATATCCTGCCTGATTTATTATTAAAAATAAATACATCATGAAAAACTTGAACCCCCGGACAATGGAGATTCAGTACAGACAGTCGGGCCGTGTTTAATTCGTATAAAATATTTTTGGATTACCAACTCATAGTGGCACATCAACAAATCTAATAATGCTAAACTTCAATTTTCTCTGATTAAATTCGAAGGAAGCTGAATTTGAGATTAGCTAGAAAGATCAGTCCTCCAATAATTAGTTATTACTGAACCACCAAGCGTGCTGTATTATAGGAGCCAAGCCATGAAACAACATTTTTCATGTTTTATTTAGCGTCAACACTGTTATTTTCAAAGTTCTAACTTATATCCCTTCTTAAAAATAATGTACTTTATCACTACACCCAACACTTGGAGTTTTATTGACACGTGATTAAACATACATGGCACATGAAGTTGAAAGCTTGGTTCTTTCATGAACCTTGGATTTGACCAAGCTAACTCGAAACAGTACAACAAATACCCAGTTCAAAACTAAGAGCAAACGATGCATTAGTGCCTACATTAACAGGCGAAAGGAGATAGCAAGCAAGATAGAGACACGAACGTCAATTCTTCGATAATTTGTACAATTTACATGAGGAAAACTCTTTTTTAAGTTTTAAATAAAGGGTTCATTATATTATACATACTACTATAAAGTAAGTGTCTGTAAATTTGAGATTTCTTCAAACCTTGTGTTTTCAGGCTGTGTTCTATTATCATGAAGAACAAGCAAGTTTTTGGTGCCAGATTCTCTTAACCAGGCTGTAACTACAGGACCTGTCGAGACGAATCTACCTAAGTTACACTTAGCAAGCTGAAAGGGTGCACCCATGCCAGTGAGAAGTGCCTCAACAGCTCGCCTTAGTGCACCATCACCGACTACTTTGCTATGTTTGCCCCAACCTGTCAAAATGCTGGAAAAACAAGGAAACAAATTCATTTTTGAAACAAGAAGGTATAGGGAACAAGTTAATCAGTTCATTAAATGCAAAACCACTTTGGTTACCTTAACAGCTTTGGCAATTCATGACCTTCAAAAACAGCAGAATGTATGTTTAACAACCATGAATGCACCATTGCTCTAGCCGCACCAGAGGACATAAGATGCAAATCTAAGCAAGAATTAGACCATACATTGTCCCACACTTGCCGGCGTTTTCCTTCAAGCACAACCAGCTGGGCTCCCCGTTTCTGTAAGGCAAAATACTAATAGTGTCAAGCTATTAAATTATACAAGTTTCAGAAATCATAAAAATAGCGGAATAGAAGTGAGCTACAAGTGTATCAAACTAGCGGCGCAACAGCATTACAAAAAGCTAACCTGACCAAAGTGCCACAGCATGTCAGTCAGAGCATTATAAAAGGCAGAAGCAGTTGAAGAGTCCATCAACTTCACTTCATCAAATAGGGATTGAGCCTGGATCCAAACATTCTCCCTATAGCCCATAAGAAGACCATAGGCAACACCATAGACCTGATTATCAAACAACCGGAGCTCTTCCAACAACATTGAAGCATCCTCGAAGGAATCACAGCGACTGCATCCAAGGCAATAAATTCAAATGATCAACCATGTTTTCCAGATCAATATTATTTAATATGTACAACAAGAAAAGAGGAAAATTCACAAATAAACTCCCACTATTTGCAAATAAAATAAACCTGAAAAATCAAGTAAATCTCGAGCCGCTTGATTTGTTCAATGCAAGTGGATAATGAGTAAGCTAATGGAACGAAAATCAAGTTTCAGATAATGTTATTTTTCTTGAACAGCTAGAACATAGTCAGTAATCATAGTGCACATATATCATTCCTGCATTAGGCAATCACAACTCAGGCTCTAGACTTTAATAACAAGCAATTGCCGTGCTCATACATAGCTGAGAAAATTTTAAGCACAAGTACAAAAAAAAAAAGAATGAACCTTTCAAGTCACGGCATCAAACAGATTTAAACATACACATGAAATTGCCAAAAATGCTCAATGGAGCTAGAAAGAAACAGGACACTGGGACTGTTGCACTAAGTCCAGATTTTTCACTGAACAAGATATGGAAAGGAACAAATAAATTGACAGGCAAAGGAAAAAGCAAATAATTATACCTGCATGCGTTTAGGATGGCTGAGAAGGTGACAACGTTTGGTCTAATTTCTAGCTCATGCATCTTCTGAAAAATTCCCAAGATGCACAAGATTTCCCGCTTGCCACCACAATCCTTCTTTGCTTGGCCTCCTTTTTCAGCAGCCAGCTGCCCAAAAATTTTTACAATCCGGTTATCCTCCCTATCTACTGCCCTGCCATGAATACATTGCTTGATGACCAATGAAGAAGAAGAGTCAGCTTGTGACTCACGGATCCCACCAGCATCAAACAGATGTTCTGAAGTTGCAGACCGACCAAAAGCATCAATGATAGAATTGTATGTAACAACATTAGGCCTAATCCCTTCCTTTGTCATCTCATCAAGCAAGGATACAGCAGATTCCACCAACCCATTCTTGCATAAAGCATCGATTAATGCACTGTATAGTACAACATCAGTCTTCAATCCTGCGCGCTTAAACTCCCGAAAAACATCCATAGCCTCATCATACAAACCACCCTTCAAATACACATCAATCACTGTGGAGTAAGTTAATAAATTAGGTGACACCTTTTGAGCTTTCATTTTATCAAACAGTGCTCTAACTTCATCATACTTTCCTTGTTTCCCGTATCCACCCAAAAGTGCATTGTACGTAACAACATCCCTCCTCATCCCTGAATCCTCCATCTCCCTGCAAATATCTAGAGCCTCCTCAAACCTACCAAGCTTTGCATAAATAGAAAGCAAAGTATTATATGAAACTCTATCCAAACCAATACCCAAAAATTTCATTTCATTGAACAAATTGAGTGCATCATCAAATCTACCAGCCTTTGCATACCCATCAACCATAGTACTATAGGTAATAACATTAGGGAAAATGTTTTTAGCAGGCATTTCTGCCATAATCTCAAAAGCCAAATCCATTTGTCCACCTTTACAAACTGCATCCAAAAATGTATTATAAGTGAAAATATCTCGATCAATCCCTCTATCAACCATCTCACTAAACAAATTCCTAGCAGCCTCCCATAAACCCCCTCTACTACAAACCGCAAGCAAGGAATTAAAAGTGATTCGATCTGGCTGCACACCGCTCCTTAACATCTCATCAAAAATCTCCACGACTCTTTTAAACTCCAATCCTCCTTTCCCACAAGCATCAATCACAGCATTATAAATAACTAGATTAGGCTTCAACCCATAGTTTTTCATGGAATCGAAAACCTTTAGGGCCTCATCACAATACCCACTTCTTCCGAAAGCACTAATTAGAGCAGAGAAAGCATAAACAGTCTTTCCATAACCCTCATTTAAAGCACTATGGAAGATGCCCCTGGCAAGTTCCACTTTTCCTAATCTACCAAGAATACTAATCATGGAAGTAGCTAATTTCCCTTGTTCAGTTCTCCTGGTCTCCCTTCTAACCGCGAAGTTAAAACATTTAATGGCTTTTTCATACTCACTTCTGTTTCCAAGCTCTCGAAGCAAGAAAGTGTAGTCATCGGAGCCGCTAAGCTTAGATTCGAAGGAGACGAGAATGCTTTCAAGGCCAGCTAGAGCGTTATGTAAGGCGAGTTGAAGGACTTCTTCAGCTATAGAGGTGTGGCGAGTGTTGATACTGGTTTTGGGACGGCCCAAGTGCATTTTTGAGACAAACCGAGTCGACCGGCGGCCAGAGAAATCGGGATCGAGGGAAGGGAAAGGGATGGAGACCTGCGAGAGGGGAGCACGGACGGTGGAGGCGGATGCTGCGGTTGCGGTGTGTTTCGCTGCATTGCAAGGTGAAGGAAGGGGGTTGGAAAGGGAAAACTTTCGGGGAAGAGGATGATTGCGGTGGTTATTCTGGTGGTTTTTGAAATGATTTTTTGGGTATTGATGGTTCTTGTAGGACTTTGTTGAAGCTGTGATTGAACAGTGCGGTGGCGTTGACGCCATTCAATGATTTTCAATTTTATGAGACAAAAAAAGAAGACTTAAGTGGTATACTGGAAAGAGAGGGTGGAGGAGAGATTAGCTAGCTATAAGGGATTCGATAAGAAAAAGGGAAGGGGGGGGGGGGGGGGGGGGAATGAGAGTGGGATGCCACTGAGGAATGGAGGAGAGTGAAGGAGAAAGTAGGGTGTTTTCGTTTTGCCCTATGAGATAAGAAGAGCCGAAGTGGGTTATGTATCTATCTACTTCAGACATTGATATCTACGCCCACTCGTGTCAGTACTGTTTGAGCTCTACTCCACTTTGTAGTTTTGTTTCTAGTTTTAGACTTTTCAACGATAGATATTTTCGGTTTAGGGGTTTGTTTAACCTATTTGGTTTGGACAAAAAAAATAGATGAATGAATCGATTGGTGTTTGGCTAAAATATCGGAGAATTTGATACAATTACAATATCTTTTTCCTTTTCCTGAGATTGGTTGGATTTAGTGGGTCCATTTGCTGATATGGACGACCATGTCTGAATCTGATTCGTGTCGGAATCCAAGTGGTTGAATTGAGGGAGCAGGGTAGGTGATGATTTTCAACCAATAATAGATTCGGAACAGATAATAGAGAGTGGGCGGAGTTTGACTCTGGCCTCTGCTTAGGTCAATGACTTTGGCTAAAAGGTAATGAGGGATTTGCATTGACTCCAGCTACGTCTCACGAACTTTTTGCTACCCTTTTTTGTTTGTAAACTGGAGTGGTGAGCACGTAAAGCACACGGCTGGCACTGGACCTGGCAAATTTTAAAGTAAATATGAATAGTTGAAAAAAAAAATCAATTTAGCCTAATGAATTTGCAGTTAATTAAATTTTCAAATAAATTAAATTTCTTTTAATCTTTAAATTTTTATTGATGTGGTTGATAGATTAATCAAGAGGCAACAAGTGACTGTCACATTTATATTATCCTGATGTGATAAAATGTCGCATTAGCAAATATTAAAAAAACTAATAATAATTTTTTCTAATTTAAAAATTAAATCTAGAAATCCAAACAACAATTTATCTAAATTCATCTTCGTAATGATTTTTTAGATAATCATAAAAATATTTAAAATATAAAAAAACTTAGTTTTCTTATATTTGTAGTGCACGGTGTAGACACAAATTTCGAGTTAAAAGTTTATTTGAAAATTCAAAATCAATTTTATTGACAATTTAAAAGAAAGTTACAATTTCTGAAATTTTCTTTATAAAGAAAATTCCTCTTTAATTTGACTTTGATCTAATAGTCGTCTGACTTGATCTTGAATGGATGTGAATTGTTTTAAAGGTCATGTTGACATGCTCTTGACATGTTCTTGAAATAGATTTGGACCTCCTTCAATTAATTGGATCGAAAGGCGACTTTAGAAACAATTATCGACTTCTTCTCTTCAATTGAATTGGGTCGGAAGGTGACTTTTCTTCAAAAAAGTATGACCCCTCTTCGTAGTGTCAATTACTCAAATAAAAAAGAGCTTTTTTATAGAATTTAATTGTTTTATTTAATTATTTTACAAGAATTAAAATTGTTTAATTTATTGAAATATGCTAAAAAAATTTGAGAAAGTATGCTGAAAATTTTAAAATTGACTGATGTACGTTGTTTTTGGAGAAATAAAGGAAAACGCATCCTATAAGTCACGTTTTCACTTTGGAAAAAATTGTTTTTTTCTTTTTTTTTCTTGCAATTGGAAATTAAAACTTTGTAGATTTATTTTTTCCTAGATTTGAGATATAGTTTTAAGGAATATTTGAATTTGCGGTCATGTCGTGGAGCTGGGTGACTTACAAATTTTATTTGCCATGTGAGTATGGTGCCATCACCTGATAAATCGGATTGTGTTGCAACTGTAATAGCCCAATTTTCAGTGGTCTTAGAAACAGTGATTCGAGATCACTAAATCTGACGAGTGAATTCGAAAATTTTATTAATTATTATTTATAAGTCAAGTGTGATTTTAGAAATATTTTTGAATTGGTGATTTATGTTTTAGAAGGAGTTATTAGGTAAAATGGTTTCGAAAACGAGGAATTGAGACTCAATTTCATAAACTGAGTTGTAAATATTTTTATAAATATTTATGGAGTGTCATTGAGTTAGAATTAAAGTTTCATTAGAAAATTTTAACGTTTTGATAGTTAATTAATAAAAAAAGACTAAATTGAAAAAGGTGCAAAACTTGCTAAAATGATTAAATAGCTCAAGTGTTAAATGAGAGAGGACTTAAAAGGCAAATTAGCCCAAAGATGATGGCTTGGGTAGCATAGGCAGAGAAAAATCAAAGAATCGGGTGAAATAAGGGCAAATTTGGAAAAATAAAAAATTTTAGTTTATAAATTGAAATAAAAAGAGAATTCTAGAGAATTTCTTCATAATTCTCAGCCAAAAACACCATTGAGGAACCCTTAAGAAGTTGGTTTTCATATTTTGCTACATGTGAGTTCAATTCTTGCTCTTTTCTTGAAATTTTTGTATTTTTAAGACTTTTACAATTAGGTCCAACTATCTAATTCATTATTTTTTTTATGGGTAATTTTGAAAGATACCAATGATGAGTGTTGGATGTTTATGATGAATTAATATGGATTTGAAGTTTTAATTTTGTTATATGATGATTTTATCAAGTAATTTTAATAGAAATTGATTTTAGGACTAATTTGTGAAAAAGATTAAATATTAGGGTTTGATATTAGATTCAATTTATCAAAAGCTGTGAGATAGCCTAGAATAGTTAGATAAATTGTCAATTGAGAAAATTTTACTCATTTGATAGGATAATTGGTGAGAGACTAAATTGTAAAAAGTGTAAAAGTTGGGGTAATTATGCAATTTCAAAAATTGAAATGTATTAATTGTGAAGTGAATTAGAATTGAAAAATATGCTAATGAATGAATAGTTTTATATTTTAGATCAAGAGCTCGTAGATCAACGAGAAAAAGAGAAATTAGCAGAATAGTCCCTAACTATTACAAACTTACAATTTAGCCCAGGTAAGTTCGTATGGTTAAATTTTAATGTTATATGTTATATGTTAATTGATAAATGGTATTTTGTATTTGTTTGTAACATTTTTTGTAAATAAAATTATTATTAAATTTACGAAATTGAATCAAGTGTTCAAAGTGGAAGGAACGCAGGATTGAATACAGTCGTTCAGTGTAAAGAGGAATTGACGGTAAATTTCTCAAGTAAACCAAGATTCAGCATTTGTTGCAAGCTCTCGTGTTTGCTTTTCGTTTAGCCCTCATGAGCTTCAGTCAACTCATATGAGTTTCAGTTTAACCCTAATGGGTTTCCGTTTATCTCTTTTGAGCTTCTGTTTAACCCTTATAGGTTTCCGTTTAACTCCTATGAGCTTCTGTTTAACCCTTACAGGTTTTCGTTTAGCACTTAGGTGCTTCTGTACAGCCTTCGGGCTTCTGTTTATGATGTACTCAAAACCATAAGGCGTTCTCTGATTTGACAAGGATTGGTAAGTGCCATATGGAATTAACGTGGAAGAATTTAAATTATTATTGATATTGAGCTCAAATAAGTGAATTTATCAATCGAAGTTGTGATTGGCAAGAAATGCTTGTGAAATGATTTGCCTAAATGAATTATTATAATATGTCCGGTAAGATTATATTTAAAGCCAATGAACTTACTAAGCTTCATTAAGCTTATTGTGTCATTTAATGTTCTTTGTAGATTTTCAAGAAGTTTAGATGATCGGATCAACACATCGAGCCACACTATCCAGTTTGCTTCGGTAGATTTTGTTATATATTTTATGGTTTATATGGCATGTATAGGGTTGGATTGAAAAAGAGTTAAATTTGAAGTATGGTTGTGAATGACATATATATTTATATGTTAGTTTGCATGTATTTAGTAGTAGATTTTGGTAAATTAATGAATTGAGTTATTTTGGTAAGTTCAGGCAATTGAGTTTTGTGATGATATATTATGCTTAAAATACAATTTTAGCTTGTGTTGATTGTTTGATTGTGGCTATTTGATGTATTGAAATGTTGTGTATAGGTTGATATCAAAAAGGGTGAGAAAGTGGCCTTAAAATAGCCTATTTTCGTCCATACGGGCATAGACACGGGCGTGTGTGACACACGGCCTGGCACATGGGTATGTGGTCTGGTCATGTGTCCCTTGCACTTTAAAATTTCAAAACAGAATGCCCAGGGTTTTACACACGGGTGTGTGGTTGGCCGTGTGACCCAAGTCAGAGAGTTACATAAGTAAGGACACGAGCTGGGACACGACCGTGTGCCTCATATTGAATGCCCACACGGTCGGCCACACAGGCGTGTGTCCCTTGCTCCTTTTTTTTTTTTGAGATTTTGGGAAAAATTCCCTGAGTATCCGATTTAGTCCTGATTCACTTCTAAGATGTATATTGGGCCTCGAGGGCCCATCTAAGGGACAATATGAGTATTATATGATTTATTCTTAATATGTGTAACAAAGGTTGTGAAATGTTTGTATTTAATTCATAAAGTTCAGTAATGTTTCGTAACCCTGTTCCGACGACGGATAAGGGTTAGGAGTGTTACAGCAACTCAATGTCCCAGTTGACGGTGATTATACAATTTAAGGTTGAAGTGTAACTAGGGCTTCAAGGTTACAAAGGTTATACTAACAAATGATGGATCATAATTGGGGCCCTAGTTGACGGTGATTATGTGAGCACGACAACCAATTTTTCCTCATTAGAAGATGATGCTTTATAAAACCCAAACAAATATACGAAGAAGAAAAATGCAATGGTCTTTTAGTATAATTAAGTATTTCATTTTATCCAGATCCAACAAAAGAGGTGGCCTAGTTATTAAAACCTATGACATAATTGAGGTGTAATAGGTTTTACTAACAAGGTTATTACTTTTAGTGGACATGGACATGGAAAGCCTTTCCATTTTTCTTCTTCGCACTTCCATGTGGGTTTTATAAAGCATGCTCCTCCGACGAAAAGAAAATGGTTGTCATGCCCGCATAACCACCGTCAATTAGAGCCCCAGTTTGTAACACCCTCTACCCGTATCTATCACCGGAATAGAGTACGAGGCATTACCAAGAAGTACGAAACATTTACAAATAATTTAAATATATTTTCATAACAATTAACATACATAAATATTAATCACCATTCATAAGATAATATTGAAATTTAATAATATTAACAAATGGTCACTAAAATTTAGTTATATAAATTCACAAGTTCGATTTTTGTATTATAGCGATAATCATAATTTCATAATAAATATTCCAAATAAAACATTATATCATTTCCATTTCAACATTTATCTATTAAAATCGGGCACGTGATCAATTTATACACAAGTCATTCATACACATATGTATATTTTCCTCCTCCTCCTCTCCATCCACATCCTTAGTATAAATAACACACTTGTAAGTAACATCATCCATAATTTTTACTATTTACTTATGTGAATAATTCAAGCTGTCCATCCGTGTCATAGTCACTAAATTATTTTTATCTTGAGCTACAGAACTCCAAATTAAGATCCATAAATTTTATCAGAAACTAGACTCATATTCCTTCTTACCATAAAAATCTCATAATTTTTGGTTGGGCCAATTAATACAGTTTATTCATTGAAGTCTCCCCTGTTCTGCTGTCTGACAGTTCCGACCCTTCTTCACTAAAAATTAATTATCTTCTCGTACAGAATTCGAATGATATTATCGTTTGTTTATTTTGAAAATAGACTCATTCAGGATTCTAAACATATAAATTTAAGCCCCTAATTGTTTTTATCCAATTTTTGATGATTTTTCAAATTCAGAACAGGGGAACCTGAAACCATTCTGACCTTGTCTCACGAAAAATTGTTGTATCTCATGATTTATAATTTCATTGCTTACATAATTTCTTTTATAAGAAACTAGACTCAATAATCTTTAATTTCATATTTCATTCATCCTCTAATTCGATTTCTACAATTTTTGGTGATTTTTCAAAGTTAGACTACTGCTGCTGCCCAAAACAGTTTTAGTGCAAAATATTGATTTCCATTTTGCCCCAAATTTCATAATTCATACAATTCAATCCTTGCTCAATTAACTCCTCAATTGAGTTAATTTTTCTCATTTAATACTTTATTCTATCATTTTAAACTACTTCATAACCCTTGAAAACCAGAACTTTAATACTAGACATTAATTCCAAACTCTTTCACAATTAGGTCCTAAACCAATTTTCATCAATTTCACTTGATAAAATCACTATATATCAAAATTAAAGCTTCAATTCTATGTTTTTTTCATCATATTTTTCCAGTACTCATTCATAAAAACTTCAAAAATTAGCCATGGAATCAAAAACTAATGAAATAGTAAGTTGGACCCAATTGTAAAAGTCCAAAAATATAAAAATTTCAAGGAGAAAGCAGGAATTAAACTTACATGAAGCTAGAGTATGAAAACCAGCTTGAACCCTCCTCCATGGCTGTTTTTCAGCTGATAAATGTGAAGAGAAATGAAGAGAATTCTAGATATTCCAATTTAGTCCCATTTTTATTTAGTTAATTTTGGCAATTTTCCAAATTTGCCCTTATTTCACCCATTTTCTGATTTTTCTCAGCTATTGCCGCCCAAAATATCTCCTTTGGGCTTATTTGCACTTTAGGTCCTTCCTCATTTGACAATTGAGCTATTTAATCATTTTAGCAACTTTTACACCTTTTTCAATTTAGTCCTTTTATTTAATTAACCACCCAAACGTCAAAATTTTCTAACTAAATTTTAATACTACCTCACCAACACTCCATAAATATTTCTAAAAATATTTATGGCTCGGTTTATGAAGTCGAGGTCTCGATACCTCATTCTCGACCTAATTTACCTAATTAATCACCAAATTCACTAATTCAAAAATGCTTTTATATTCACATTTGACTCATAGATATTAATTCATTAAATTTTCAACTCACTTGTCGGATTTAGTGATCTCCAGTCTCTATTCCCGATACCACTGAAAATTAGGCTGTTACACAGTTATACTCCGTCCTTTGACAGCATAACTTTTGTAACCTTGAAGCCCAGGTTACACTTCAACTTGAAATGGTATAATCATTGCTAACTTGGATCTCGAGCTACAAAGTAATCTCGGTTTCTCAGGTGATGGCGCCATACTCATATGACAAGTGAAATTTGTAGGTTATCGAGTTCCATGACATCACCCTAAACCCAAACGCAACTTAAAACTATGACTATGTTTCCCTCAAGGCGAGAGAGAAATAAATCTTTAAACTTAAAAATTTCAACACACAAGAAAAAAAAAATCAATTTAGGATATTGAATTAAAGGGACGGGAACGTGCATTTATATAAGGGATGATGCGAAGTAAAAGGGAATTTTTTTTTTTATTATCCTGGGAATCCTAAGTTGCATGGGTTCAGAGGCAAAAGCAATCAAGTTAGCTGAGAGATAGAAATAGCTAGAGAGAAAATGCTCCCTATAGAAGGCATTTTCATTTGACATGTCAGTGAAACTTGTAATACCCCTAACCCGTCTTCGCCGCTGAATTAGGTTTACGGAGTATTATTGTACAAAACAAAACATTCAACTTCAAAACAGAATCAATTATACAATTTAAATATTATCATTTAATATCTCAATTTAGTTATAGTAAATACACGTATGGGCCTTAAATCGAGTCTACGAGCCCTAAAAATAGTTTGAGAATATTTAGGGATCAATTTGAAACAAAACAAAAAATTTTAGAAAAACTTGAAATTTTGGAGACAAAGGTCACACGGCTGTGTGGCTAGGCCATGTGACATAGCCTAGACCGTGTGGACATTCGAAGTATGGACACACGGTCATGTCCAAGCCTGTGTGTTTGCCCGTGTGGGTATTCGAAATAAGGCCACACGACCGTATCATAGGTCGTGTGCCAAACCATTGTGCATTCAATGTTGTGTCACACAGTCGTATCATAGGTCATGTTTCAGAATGTGTGAAACCTGCACTTAAAACAAAAATGACACACGACCATGTGTGGCACACGGCCGTGTGACAGCTCGTGTGCTTCATAAATTATCCCCAAAACAAGCCATTTCAAATCAAATTCTTGCACATCAAGACACACCATTTCCACAAATATTCATATGACCAAAACATATTTTAAATACACTTAAAACATACCAATTCCATCAATCTATAAAACTAACCAATGTACCAACAAAAGGTACCACAATCACAATCACAAACCAAACATAATCCCATTCAACATTACAAGTTCATCCAATAAACTTAGATCAAACATACTAATAACATTTCAAAGGTATACCATTCAATCATGACTTCCTAATATAAAATAGAACATGCATAAGAACAACTTCACCTATTTACATCATCATTTACAACACAACACCAATTAAACACTTTATCATAATAAGCTTATCATAAACTCAAAACATTAATGGAATCAAGATTACATTTAAGCCCTATACATGCCATTTATAACCATAAGCCAAAATAATCAATAACTACCAAAATGGTCGACAGATAGTGTGATAGAGCTTCGACAAGATTCCAATCGATCAAGCTTTTGATGATTTACAAAACAAAGAAAACAACTAAATAAGCAACTAATGCTTAGTAAGCTCGTATAAATGAACTTAACTTACAGAAAATAAATGATTAAATCATTAAAGTATTTCTCATATACTTAAGCATACTTTTCTTTCTTGATCACAACACCACAATATTAGTAGATACATTTTGAGAACATACCAACTAATGAAACATGGCACATATCATGGAAAGAATTTCACTATATAAATTATTCATTCACATAATTCAATTGTTACATTTTCAATCCAAATACTTACATTACATTTTCCATGCTGTATTCTCAATAACATAGCTCATTTATATACTTACCTTTTCATTTTAAACCTTAATTGTCTATTGAACCAAATAGAATAACATTGGATACTCGGGAAATGCTTACATAAAGTGTGTTATTACATGTAACTGTAACCATCATCTATAATGCTCACACGAGCTGTGAAATGGGCTTACTCACACAAGCTATGGGTCGGGATGTTAGCTACACTATGCTACTCATAGTAGCTGTGGAGAATCTGCAACAAATGTAGGACCTCAACCATCGGTAGGACATCTAGGACCAACACCCGAAACCGTATAATCCCTAATGACATGTCATTTGTATTATAAGTATTCATAAGGTTCAAAAGAGACATTTTCCATATCCAACATTTAACTTCTTTCCATTATAATATTTCTAATACATACATCCGTAAATTTCCACATTCTTCATAAATATGCATTAATTGAATAAACATTATGATTTACTCCAAATTACTAGTGAGCAATTTATATTCAATAAAAGTTAAACAAAGCATAACCTTAATTAATCGTTTATCCAAAATAGAAATTAACCAGTTTACCATTATACAAACTTACCTCAACAAAAACTGTTGTAAAAACGAAGCTGACGACTAATCCGACACTTTAGCTTTTCATCGGTTTAGATCCGGTTGGTTTGTTTCTTGATCTAAATAATAATTTTCATTCAATTAAACCATTCAAATAACTTAATATAATCAATTCAACTTATAACCCTTATCAATAAGAATTTTTCAAAATTACTCCCAATGTTTTACCTTTTATGCAATATAGTCCCTAAACCCGAAACTCACAAATTAACCACAATCAATGAAAAACCAAGCTAGCCGATTTTTCCTAGGGTCCATTATAGACTATTTTCTCATCATTTCACACTATTTTCATGAAATTTTACTATTTTCACAAATAAATTCCTAAACACTAAAATCATAAAAATCACTTAACAAAATACTTATATTTAACTACCAAACTTAATAATCTATCAATTAAATTCACAAATACTTCCAATTCATTCATGGTAAACCCCTAAATTTTTAACAATTTTACAAATTGACCCCCCAAATTAGCTAAATTAAGCTAAACTGATCATAAAAACATAAAAATCATTAAAAACTGGCTTAATAACACTTACATACAATTGACCGAGTGACAAGTGAGCTTGAAAATTGCTTTGATTTTGATACGAAAATTTAGACACACTTTCGAATTATCATTCCCAAACTAGTTGGGACATGTTTATGTTTAAATTAGGAGAAAAAGAAAATATTCATTGCTAGTGAGCTTCGAAACTTTTAAGTAAGTGTTAAAAAATCAAAAGGGGAACTAAAGGACTAAAAAATATTTTTTTAAAAATATATTTATTTATTTTTGAAATTTTAAAATTATAATTTAATTGACAAATTTTATAAATGTTTAGTGTTAAATTTATTAAACTTTTAAAATTTGAACTAAAATGACAAATTTTATAAATGTTAAGAGTTAAAGTTATTAAATTTTTTACTTTTAACGTCAAATTAATAAAATATGTAAACATTATAATCAATAAAAAAAAAACTCAAGTTTGTTTTCTATCACTCGTCCAAGGACTAATGAAAGAAGGATTAAAACAAAATGTAATTAAAAAAAAAAATAAAAAGGTGTCTTAGTTTGGCACTCCCGTAATTTGCTATAGAAAGGAGTCGCTCTAAACATTCGCTCCAAAAGCAAAAACCCTAAACCCCTTCGTGTTTTTTTTTCTCTCGAAAGCTGCTCTGTTTTATTTAGTGGCTGTTCCCAAAAGAGTAAAAAACACTGTTGATTTATTGGCTAGATCCTTGCTCAATGATTTATCTTTTAAAACTTTCCTACAATGGCTGTTGAAGGAAGTAAAAAACCTCAAGCTTCAGCATCTCAACCCCCGCGCAAAATCAGCTTACAAAAATTCGCAGAATCCAGAGCTGCCGAGCTCGAGTCGCTTCACTCAACTGTGTCCGCTCGACTCAATAACGATTTTAGGTCTCGTAGAAACAAGAGGAGGAGGACCACAGCATTCGACAGTGAAGCTTCCAAGAAGAGAAACAGAAAGAGGCAGAGATTAATTAAGGTTGATAAAAGCAATGTTTCAGGTTTAGAGACGGAGCAGAAGAAGAATGAATCTCTCCTTCCACGTCGCCTTCGTCGGAGATTGGAGCTTAAAAACAATCCCCAAAGCGGTTTCGTTACTTCAGGGGATGGTACCAAGCGGTTGAGAACGCACGTTTGGCACGCGAAGCGGTTTACAATGGCTAAACGGTGGGGGTTTTACCTTCCCTTAGGATTGCATGGAAGGTACTTAAATTTATCGTTTAAGCGTTTTGATAGTCTAGAAAAAGCCCGAATCTTTAGAATTCCTTATTCGAAATTCCCGTGTTTATATGATATAGAGGAGGGGGGTCGAGGGCGGTTTTGAGGTGGTTCAAACAGGGAGTGCTTCTCCATGATGCGAGCTATAACATTGCTGTTCAACTAGAAGGTCCAGAGGCAGGCGCTTCCCTTTTCTTTTTGAATCTAATTTACTCCTCTTTGTGCTTCTTTTAGTAGATTTTAGTAATAATTGGATCACACATTTTACTTTAATATTTTTGTTTGCTTCCAGGATTATTTAGTGGCAACATTAGAGATGGTTTTAGTTCCTTTTACATCTGTTAAATCTGAAGGTGTTTCTGATTCTGTTCTTTCCGGTGTTACTTATAGGACTGCTATGGTAGGTCATTCTTGCACCCTTTCTTATTATTAAGAAATAATAATACTAAATCGTTTACTTGCTATTTGATTTTTTTTTTTCAGCTTCATCATGTTGGAGCACCTCTTTCACAGCCAATTGCACCTGTAACTTATATGTGGCGTCCTCATCAGGGGAGTAAAAAGGATGACAACAATAATTGCCTTGATGTGGTTGGAACTAAGGAGCAATGTAGAACCAACTATGATTCTTGCTTTCGCCAACTTTGGGTTTGGATCCATGCCTCAGCTTTTAATGAGGGATATGATGCTCTAAAATGTGCTTGTCAGAAACTGGTAAATCATCCATCTTTGAACTTTATAAGAATGTTTAAATTATAGTACAATTTCATGGAACTCATGAATCTGAGCAAGCTCTTTCATTTGGTCTTACATAGACATTAAACAGAAAGAGTTGTATATATCACAAGCCAATATTGGGTTAGATGCTAAGTTCTGCATCTAATTATTTTCCAGATGATTGAGAGAGGCATCACCATTAATTGTTTTTCACATGAGGGTCAACTTGCAAGATTGGAATTAATTGGGTCCAAGGCATTTCAACTTCTTCAGAAGACTGTTCATCCTGTCTCTTGGTTAGTTATTTAGGATAGATTCTGGTCATTTTGTACTAATATAAGACTTTAAAATGAGCTGACTGAGTTTATTGCCTTTGCAGCATCGTGGAGAATTCTTGGCGACTGCAAAAGTGTTCATTTCAGAGGGATAGGGATGACTTTCAAAATAAAAACTCTTTTACACTTGAAGATGAGGAATGTAGTCCTTCTTGTGCAATTTTATCTTTTACCGTCAAGGATCCTCGTCTATTGCCCACAAAAGAGACCAAAGATTTTCATGAGCCAGATTCTATCATTGATATGCAAGAAGTTGGAGCCAGTGACCGTATTACTTTAACTGGAAATTTAGATAAGAACGAAGAGGTAGCCTCACCCTCATGTCCAAAACCTGAAGGAATTGAAAATTTATCTGGTGGGAGGAATTTGTGGGATTCTAGCAGTAGAATAGATCCTCCAGAGGAAGAAAACGAACTTTGCATGGAAAAGCATCAGCAGCGGATGGGTTTCTTTTGCCTTGATGAATCAAAACCAGGGCCTCCAAAGACTTCGAACAAGGTGCAGTGCTCGCGTTCTTGCCCTATTTTGCTTCTAAAAAATAACAAGGGCTCTCCTATGGGGTAACTACTTTGTTCCTTTCCCCCCATATATTAATTATCTCTAGAAATAAGTTGATCACTAAAATTTTGATGCACAAGAATTTGTTTCAGCATTATCCTTGCATTTAAGAACCATATATCATACCAATTTAAATAAGGACAAAGGTGTTTGAGTTCATTCTTACATTACATAAAATTTTGATGTAGTGTTGTGATATGTCTTCTATTTCACAAAAAAAATTATCTTGAGCCAAAGGCAGCAGTGCCACAAAAGAGAGAGTGGGGAGGCCTTTACTCTAGACACAAGCACAATGGAGACAAAAGGTCTAGTGCACACAAGGACAAGAGCTCTAAGCTCAGCTCACTAACTTGTGCCCTATTTTGTTTTAAGTTTAGGCATGAGAATTGGAGCTTGGATGTTTAACGCAACAGTTTTTTATGCTGCTTTAGGATAGATCCAGCAGGAACATTATCTCGTTTTGCCTGCCACTATGGAGGCAATTTTCTTTGAAAAATCTTGATTCAGAAATGTCAACTCATGAATAATTTTTTCCCTCATTCTTTGTTGCAGATGGTCTATTGTAGTACCTATAAGTTGGGCTAGGGTCTTCTGGAATTTTCTTGTCTCCAAAGGGGCCCATGTGATTGGGCTGAGAGAAAAACACTGGATTGCTTGTGAAGTAAGTGTTTGGTCCTAAGAATCCTCTCTTGGAATACCCACTTATCCAGCGCTGCATGTTAATTTTTTTTTCTTTATTGCAGATTGGATTGCCTTATTTTCCTTCTGATTTCCCCGATTGCAATTCATACTTGACGTTAAATGAAATTGAAGCCACTGCCTCTAGGAAAAATGCGGAGCAGCATCCTCCTGCTGTAAGACCTTTTAGAATTCCTATTCCATCACCTTGGAATGTTGTCCATACTGCTTTTGACAAGCTGTCCAGGAGGGTTAAAGAACCTCAAGTTTCAAGTGGAGAAAATATAGTTCGGAAATACTCGATGAGTAATTCAAGTTGTGAAAGAAGTGATGTTACATCATTGAGATATCGTGATTCATTTGTTGGCATTGTTGCAAGGACATCTAGTTTGCTTACTGAATTCTTGAATGGCATTCAGGGTGAATATTTACTTCTATTTCCTCAATTGCAAAATAGAAAATCAAGTCTTGTTAAGGTTATGAAGGACAAAAACATGATGGAAAAAGGCCAAAATGGGATTACTCAAATTAGCTATAGCCATAAGTTATGTTTTGTAAGGGTTCATCTTCATGCATACAAGGAGGGTGTTTTTGAAGATGGAGCTGTTATATGTGCTCCACGTCTCACTGATATATCAATGTGGACTTGCAGGTAGTGATTTGATTAAACTATGTATATTCCAAGTGATACTTAATTTGAAATCTGCTATCTTGCTTGGTTGTGAATGGGTAAACCTGCATTATGTCTTCTAATTATTGGGGCTTTGCTAATGGAGTTATCTACCTGAAATGTATTCACTCCAACATGCTTGGTACATCTAGAGCGCCATTGCAAGGATAATATAAGTTCATGCTCTGATCCCTTTTTCTGGGTGAAAGTATCACCCATTTTTAATCTAATAAGATTTACTTTTGCTTTGTCCTTGCTACTTCTTTGTGTACGGTTGATAAATTTCTTTTATTTGTGAGATTAATATGTTGAATGTGGATATATTGCAGCACAGGCAGCATTGAAGGTAGACTCGAAATGCCTAATTCTGCTGTGGGGTCATACTTCAAGGAACAACCTTCTGGTAAGTGGGAACTCAATGTACCAGATGACCCTGCTTCTAGAGAATATCATCGGTGGCCAGTTGGTTTTGTCACAACTGGATTTGTTCGAGGAAGGTTAGTACCGGCTTTTTCCAATATCAGCACTGCAAAACTTGGATTCTATTCAGTATCCAGTATAGTAATTTTATTAAAACCTATGTGGCTTTGCATATAGTGAATCAGTGATTATCCTTTTTATATACGCAGCAAAAAGCCAACGGCAGAGGCATTCTGTGAGGCTGTCTTGCTTGCTAATCTGAGAGAAGAGCAGTGGAAGGAGATGACAGTGAATCGTAGGAGGAAGGAGATATATGTCCTTGTTAGGAACCTTAGGTCTTCAGCATATAGACTTGCTCTTGCCACCATTATCCTGGAAGAAGAAGAAGAAGATGTCAGATTCTTATGACATTGTTTCTCTTTGCTTGACCAATGCATTATTTCAGAAAACATGTTTTTCCTTTCTAAATGGTGGGAAAAGCCACTGGGAGATTATATGAAGACATATATACGTCTTGCTTCCTGCTCAACCTGGCGACGAGGAATCATTTTTCATTTTTCTCGGTAAATTATTTAGTATGAAAATCATTTTTGTTGAAATAATGATAATAAGAAGCTTCGTTGGGTGAATAGTTTGTTTATTAATTATTTTTAGTCTTAATGGTTCTCGAAAATTAATTTTCTACAAAGATTTCAGTGAAGTTACGGAGAGGCTGCTAAGACAATGCTAGATTGGAGAGTCTTTTTAAGGGTGTTATTAATTTTAACCGTTTTGAGGAGAGAACTACTTAATGAAAGCCAACTTGGCATTGAAGAAATCCATGCGGGGTACAGTGTGCTTTTCATCACCCATAACATGACCAAAGAGTAGGACGATCCTTACTCAACTACGGGTGGGGGAGGACATGGTTTTCGGCTTCTACTATTGCTGCAAAGTTTTTCAAACCTTGTACCTCCCTCACATTTGTCCGAGTAAGGGACTGTACTAGCTTATTCATACATCTTTCAGCTTTACTTCAATCCTTATCTAGTTCAACTCTTCTTTTCTCACCATTGATTTTCCTCATCCACTTCAATCCTTATTCCTTGGCATTGTTGATTTACCAGTATGCTCTTGGTGCGCTAAGAGTTGAACCATTTTGGATGGGGGTCCATCGTTATTTTTACAAATTATGTTTTGTTTTCTTCTTTCTTGTACTACAAATGACCAAATTTTTTCTTCTTTTAGCCTAAACTTTGAAAAAATACGTTTATACCTTATTTCAACCCCTCCCCCCAACATACCAATAGTGTGCCACGTGTTATGTTCTTATCAGTATTTTTTTTTTGTAAAATAGAACAAAAATGATAGTTAGCTTATTAAAGTGAAATAAAAAAGCTTAAAAGCATGATAATTTATTTGGCCTCTAATTTATTAATAAAAAGGGTTGATTTTAGCCTTCTATATAACTTTTTGCTTTTTTTAGCCTTTAAATTTGTGATTTTTTTTATCAAATCACTTAAAATAAATGTAAAAGTTAATTTTTTCTAAATTTTGTTGACATTGCATGCACGTAAATTATTATGTGAATGTCATGTCATTATTTAATTAATTTTTAAAATTTAAAAATTTTAAAAATATAAAAATTATATTTAAAAAATTAGAAGTCATTAAAATTATTTAAAAATTCTAGAAATTTAAAAGATTAAAAAATTAATTAAATATTGATGTGTTATCTATATAACAATTTGCGGGTATAACAAGTTAGCAAAGTTAATAAAAATTAAATTTTTTATTAATTTTAGGTGATTTAATAAAAAATATAAGTTAAAAGAACTAAAAAGCTAAAAAAACTTAAATGAAAAATTAAAAGAATAATTTTTCGGCCAAAAAGGTCACCCTAAAAAATTAAGTATCAAAATAATTAGAGGGTAAATGGTGACTTAAAAGCATAAAGTTAAAGAGAGAGAGAATATATTGTGAAGTTAAAAAAAAGAAAAGAAAAGGTCCATTAATAGAAAAGGTTATGGACCCAACTCTCTAAAATTCCCGTTATCTATTTTTGTGAATAATGAGGATTAACTGGTAGAAAACTGGAAGAATCGTAAAACGCTTTGGCTGGATCTTCTCGTTGCGGTGCCTATACGAAGGGATCAACAACTCCAGACACCAGAAAAAAGTAACAAATACTCTCACTTTTTTCCTTTTTCATTTCGACGGGACTAACGCTAAATTACAGGTACTTTCTCTCTCTCCATTGATTTGAAGTTAACAGATTTGAACTTTGGTGTCTTATAATTGTTTTCCTCCAATTTCTGCTTTTTCGTCCCAGAAGATTCTCTTTTCTAGGGTTTTTATTTCCAATTGGATCAAAAATTGAAGTCAGGAATTATTATTTTATATATTTTCCTTTCCTAAGTTTCCATGTATTTCAATTTTCAACTCTTAGATCTTAGGATGTTCAACTTCACCCTTGATTCTTGATACTGTAAACTTTGAAAAATTATTGTAGCTTTGAAAAATTTAGTTTTAATCTATATTATGAGGACCGGAGGATGAGTTTCACGAGAATACTATAATTTTCCTAAGCCTTTTTATATATTTGGAAGATCATGACCTGCACTTATACCCGAATTATATGGCACACTGGCCAATTATGAGTTTATTTTTCCTACGCTCAATAAATCCTTTTTTTCCGGTACATATTTGAACTAAAAGAGTTCGTGGTTTATTTACTGCTTCATAGCTAGTAATGCATTTATTACCTCCAGGATTTGACACGAATTTTTGTTTCTAAATTCAGGATTTTATTGTTGGAACTGAAGTTTTAAGGTGATGGCGAGGATCAAACCACAAGCTCTGCTACAACAGAGCAAAAGGAAGAAAGGGCCAGCTCGAATAAGTCTTACAACAATTATAATGTTGACTTTGATTGTCGTTTTGGTTCTGTTTTTTGTGTATGCCACCTACAGACACTGGACTCAAAGGTTCGTTGCAATTCGGCTGTTGGCCATGAGATTTAGTGCTGCAATGCTTTTAAACTTGATTATGTGCATGCTTTTAAACTTGATTATGTGCATGCTTTGTTTATTCATGTAATGTACTGTATGACTTGCAAATTGCAGAGCAGTGCATTTAAAAGTAAAACTGCTTGTGGAGAATAAATTATGGTTTTTATTTAGTAGTCACTGGAATTTGACTCAATTTTCTTGTCTTTAGGTCAAGAATTCATATTGAAAACAGGGAATCAGTTATTGAGGTACACTCTTTAAGAACCTTATTTATTCTAAAGGGTTTTCTTGATCCTCATGGTCTCATATTTGTTTCAAGTCTTTGTTTCATCAATTACAGTAGAACTCTTTACTCAGTGCCCTGTATCAACGTATCATCCTTTCAGGATTTTTGAAGGCAATTTTTCTCTGTTCTTTTGTGAATGTATCCTAGTTTATGAGGCTTTCTATGATGAGGCATTTTGCCTGTTTGTTATTATTGTGTCTAACTTTATATCCTCTCTAATGATTGTGGCTTGTATTTGGTAGGGTGACAACTCTTTCATGGATTCAAAGAAATCTGATCTTCCAGGATATGCTGTAGGTTCCTTACTTGCTAAGCTCTTTCCTAATTAATATTTGGTGCCTGTGTGAATAATGTCTACTTTCTTGTAATACTGGCCTGCAACGTGCTGTGCCTAGTTCTGAGAAACAATATTGACCTAGGTGATTAACTTACAATGTGTTTTTTTATCCAATGCATATATTTATATATATATATATATAGATAAATATATATATATATATATTTATCTATTTAACCAGTGTTCTGCAACTAATATTTTTTTCAGCTTGCACATGTGTCTTGTGAGCACTTGAATTCATCAAAAGACATTACAGAAGAAATTCTTTTATCATGTTCTTGGTTGCGTCACCTATTAAGGAAACATTTATTTCCTTAGTATGTCTCTCAATAAGGCATTTCTTTTATCTATTTAACCAGCTTTCTGCAAGTAAATTTTTCCTTCATCTTGCAGGCACGTGTCTTGTGTGTACATGAATTCATCTAAAGACATTACAAAAGAAATTCTTTTATCATGTTCTCGGTAGCATCACCTATTAAGAAAACATTTCATTAGCATGTCTCTCAATAAAGCATCTTTTTTTGGTATTCCTTTGAGGTTTTTCAATTGTATCCTACAATCTTGACAGGTTGGCTTTTTGTGATGAATGAAATTTAGCTGAGTTGTTCATTTATTACTTTGTTTTACTTTTAGGCTTTTATATCAAAATCTTATTCAGAATGAGTTTTATCCACTGAATTAACTCTGTTTTACCCCTTCTTATGACTAGATTTTAGATACTGCGAAAGGCTCTATAACAGTGGAGCTCTTCAAGGACAGTTCTCCTGAAGTTGTTGATCAATTCCTTGATTTATGGTAAGTACTGGAATCAGTAAAGCCTATGTGATCAATATTTGAATTGAAAAAAAATTGATGTTGGTAGAGCTGAGCAGTTCATACTTGCTTGTGGAACAGTCAGCAATAGTTTTAAATTATTTTTCTAGATCAAATTTCAGTTTTATTTTCTAAATTGTTAGGCTCTAATCTTGTAGCATTGCCGTCTATTTGGGCATCACGGTGTTGTTTTTGTTGGTTGAGCATTATGCATATGTCTATCTATCAAGAATGCATGGAATTTATCACTATAGTTTTAATTCCTAAGATTCATTCTCAGAGTTTGGTTTAAACTGGCAAATTTGTTTAATGGAATTGATGTAAGCTCCATCTAATTTAGGTTTAGTGCTAAATCATGTTTAGCCATATTTTTATCTTCTAATCTAGCATCTTTTGGAATAAAAACAGATCTATTTCTTTTGTACTTTCAAGTAGTTGGTCTAGGTGGGATGTGCAAATGCATGGTTTGTTGAATCATGGGATAGGCAGGCAGCCAAACACTTCTAGGAAGTGCAGTGCAAGAATTTCTTTCTTTTTATGTTTAAAAATATATTATTTTCCCTTTTTTCCTGTTGAACATGGTGTGCTACTGAGTTTCATTAGCCGGATCAAAGGAAGACCTGTGTCTTCCAAAGTCATCCTCATGAATCATGCGATTGATGTGCAGTCAGAGAGGACACTTCAATGGAATGCTTTTTCGCCATGTGATAAAGCACTATGTGATTCAGGCTGGCAATAGTGATAAGCTGGGAGCTGTAGAGGACTGGACTTTGAAAGGAAAGCAATACAGCCAACTTGATACAAGGTTAGTACATTGATGATTGAACTCAATCACTCATATTGTCCTCTTTACTTCTTTGTTGATCGACCATCCTGACTAAGGCTAGACGTGCATACTTCTTGTTGTAACTTACATCCTCTGATGTTCAACCAGTTTGAAGCATGAAGCATTCATGCTTGGAACTTCTAAGGTAAAGCATGATAAGAAAGAATTTGAGCTTTTCGTCACAACTGCACCAATCCCAGATCTAAATGAGAAGCTTATTGTCTTTGGGAAGGTCGTTAAGGGAGAAGACATTGTTCAGGTAACAAGCAAGCTATTGTTTATTTCCATTGAATTGTTTGTGCATTGCTTTTTTCAAAATTGGTTGGAGGCATTTAAAATGTTTCCAGATTTCTTTCATATGGTTATCATTTTCAGATACCATATGCTTCATAAACCTAGAAGCTGCGGTTAAAGTTATATCTATTGTGTTGGTACAATATTTTGCCCAGGAAATTGAAGAGGTGGACACAGATGAGCATTATCGACCTAAATCGTCTATAGGGATCCGCAGTGTGAATCTGAAACAAAGCATCTAAAATCAAAACATAAGCAAATAAGTATTCGACATGTATGTTCTGTTATTCCAAACAAAGTTTCAGCACCATCATAAGAATCAATGGTGCATCCTTTTTTGAACTTCATACTTCATGGGGGCTGGTAGTGGTATTTACTCAAAGTCAAGGTCTATAGGTCAGTGTCCTTGGTATTGTTCTGGCTCTTTTTTGGGTTATCCTTTTTTTGTTTTACTAACCTTCTAGCATTTTCTTTGTTTTTTTTTTTTTTTTTTTTTTTGGCGGGGGTGGGGTTTGCAAGTCTGTTTCGATATGGACACTGTATTTGTAGTTTAATAAAATTGGATGAGATGTAATTTACAAGTCCAAGTCCAAATAGATAAATTGGGAAAGGTGTCTGTAATTTCGGAGAGTGATATCATTAGTGTTCCTTTTAGACTCGATTTTGATATGCAAGTTTTAGGTCCGTGAGTGTATGTGCAGAACTTTCATTGCCTCTTTCACAATCGTATCCCAAAGTTGATCCATTCATAGAGAGCTATTTGGAAGTTGGAACATTAGTGAAGCAGCTAAAGCATTACAGCAGAAATACTTAAATGCTGTAGCTTTTGTATTATCGGGTAAAACAAAACTACGGTAAGAATTAAGAAATGGACACTCCAAAACATCCACACGTTAGTCGGTTGTGGGGATTTGGAAACATTTGGAGAGATCCGAAGAGTGATCAAACAATTTTTTATAACATTTGATGTTGGATTTTATTTTATACAACTTAATATTACGTGATATTTTGCAGGTAAAGATTATTTAAAAGTGTACTTTATTAATTGCTATTGATCACAAATGAGGGTAAAAAATGTTATTAAACTATGAGAGTGGAATAATAATAATAGTAATAATAATAAAAAGATGATAGCGATAACAAGAATACAAAATATTCTACATGATTAAATAATGAAGGCATCGCCAAGAATTCTTGTATACACAAAAATATTCTTAAGAAAGAAATTGATTGAGTTGAATTCCATAGCCATCACCAAGAATGAGGAACTACCTATATTGATCAGTGATGTCTTATTTTATCCAATTAGGAGATGTAAAATTTATAGTTGGTGATGCAGAAACTCACTCTACCCGCAATCTTTTATTTGCCTTCACACTCGTCTCTATCTATCTCAAGTTCAAAACGCCAAAATAAAGGGGAAAAGAGTGATAATTAGTTTGGCAAGTGAAATGAAAATGATGCCTCTGGCTCTGACTCTTCATGCCCCGCAAACTGTGATGGTATCTTCATCTCCTATTTACCTTCTTCCAACATCTTCACTGCAAAATCGAACATCTTTCCGCGCCTTGTGCTCCTCTGTCTCTCCCGAAACGGTGGGTTTCCATTCATCTCCTACTCTACTCCGTAATTTGAAATCTTTCATTTACTACTTCTCCTATTTGTTTTTCAGATACACAGTGAAGGTTCAAAGGCTGAGTATAAGCCAGGAATCTTGGACCATTTTTTCCTGAATTCCTTTCGTGACAAATTGGTAAAGGTAAGTTTGGGGGAAATTGTTTCAGTCCAGCCACTCAATTTGGTGTATGACAAGTCAAATAAGAAACATTTATTTGGTGTTTTTTGTTTCAAGGGCTGTTACAGGAAGTTGGATGGGATTCGGAGAAGCCTGGATATGATGGACTTATTGAATTGGCGAAAGCCCTCATGATGAACAGCAGAAGCAATTCTCACACCAAAGATGCTGCGGTGTTCCAATCTGAACTCTTTCTTCTTCCTGTTTTGCTCATTATATATCTTATTGGTGGTGGTTGCTTTGGACATGACAGGTTCGAATATTGAAGTCACTGTTTCCGCCATTATTGTTAGAGCTTTACAAAATCCTTATAGCTCCTATAGATGGAGGGAAGGTCGCTGCAATGATGGTTGGTGAGTTGAATCTTCATTCGTAACATAGGACAGTTTTCTCTCCGATGGTACTTGATGTTAAATTAAATGGCTATGACTTCAATTTTTTCTTCTCTTTGTGTGTGTTGTTAAGCAAGGGTGACTGTGCTTACCTGTCAGTGGCTTATGGGCACATGCAAGGTTAATTCTGTGGATCTTCCTGATGGAACCTCTTGCAATAGCGGGGTAAACTTTGATTTAAGATTCACACGATAATATGAGCAAAATGAGGTTCATTTTCATGATCGGAGCACTTCAATTTCTTGCAGGTTTTTGTAGAGAGATGCAAGTACTTGGAGGAAAGTAAGTGCGTAGGGATTTGTATCAATACTTGTAAGCTTCCAACACAGGTTAGTAATTATTATATTTATATGCATTAAATTGTTCAGCGTACCTGCAATCTAAGTGGACTTTTACCTTGAGAGTTGTTGCATTACTGGTTTTGCAGAGTTTCTTCAAGGACTACATGGGGATCCCTCTGCTGATGGAGCCTAACTTCAGCGATTATAGCTGTCAGGTAACTCCAGGGACTCGAGCCCCATCTCTTTCTTCATAAAATTTTGGTACATTGAAGTGCGTTTCAATCTTCTGAAACACATTTTGGTTATGGGGAGTAACATTGTCAGCAAAATCAGATTGAGCCGGTGACATGTAATTTCACCCGTTCACTTTCATTTGTTTATCATCGGCAAGCCTCCTTTTCTGCAGAAGAAGTAAAAATCTATTAACTAGATTTTTACCTCAAAAAAGTGGCTAGGTTTTCATTTGCAAAGCCAAAGTACCTCTAATGATGCACTATTATATTCTTGTTATCTCTGCAACTGCTGATTTCAAGGGTCACCAATTGCCTGTTTTAAGTTGTTTTAACTGTGCTATGGCAGTTCAAATTTGGGGTTAGCCCACCATTGCCGGAGGATGATGACACCCTAAAAGAGCCCTGCCTGGATGTATGCCCAATTGCTAATAAACGACGTGAAATTCAAAGAAACGTGGATGTGATGAAATGTCCAAAGGCATAACATCTTGATTTAGGCTTCCAACCTACCCTAATGTGGATGTGTACGAATTGTTGATATATAAAGATTTCTCTGTAGCTGAACTCCCCTGGAACTATCTCTCCCTTAATCGTTTATGGGATAAAATCAAAATATTATTGCTAGGACAAGTTACCATGTACTTATCAATATTTGCCGGCTTTTTTGACAGCCGATAACGAGCCTCACCAGTGTGCTGTACCTTTACAATTGAAGCAAAGATGAATTGAGCATTTCCCAGCCATTGCTTCTTGTTTGTTATGTGTAATGGAATGGTTCTCGTAGTTTACCGCAGTGAATGACGCACTATTTGACCTTTTTCCCCAAAAGATTTTGCTGCTCTGAAAAATTATTTGTTGCCTCTATCAGCAAACTAAAGATTCTCTTCAAATAAGAACACACGACCAAGGAAAGAGAGCAAATAAAAATGCAGAAAGTGAAAATTCAAGACCATAAATATGAAATTTAACTGAATTTATGATTAAACAGAAAGCAACAAGGGGACTAACTAAGCTTGATAATTATACAGACAAGGCTAATTCAAGATTTGAACAGAAAATTTCTTGTTTATGTAAATAGCATCAGCCATAAGTTTTTTAGGGAAAACATATAAAACAAACTGGTTATCGAAACTCTTTCTTAGTTGCTTTACATTTCATTTCACAAAAGCTTAAACAGAATTGTAGCTGCATATAAACAAGCATATGTATACAGTTGCATTGGCATGTCATTATAGAATCATACCTCCTTTTCTTGCATCCTATCCTATTTATGGACACGGCAAACGCGACAACTTTAAAGTACATGTAAATCATATCCAGTGGCCACAATTTCAAGAATGAAGGAAAGCTAGGGAAGTAATTAAGAGAGTTCCATCAATCACAGGTATTGTTGTTGGCAAGCAATCTAGAAATGAAGAGCAAAAACGTATCCCATTTTGTTTTTCAATAACTTTAATGAATGCCATTGACTACAAAACAAATATTAAATGAAGTAATTGAATTAGCTTCATAGCAAGATCCATGAGTTCCATTGGGACTTCTGACCAGCGGCAATCAAACTGTTAACCGCGCCTCCTTTTGAGTTATCAGAGTATATGCAGTGCCATCTTTATCACCAGCACGACCTGTCCCACCAATGGGTCTCTTTTGCAATAACAAAGTTCACAATTGAGTTGATGTCAAGATGACGGGCAGCAACATCAGTCGCTACAAGAACATGGTAGATGCCATATTTAAACTTTTGTAGAATTTCCATTAGTGAAGCCTGATAAAGGCGGCAACCTAAAAACCCTTGTGAGAGAGCCGTGATTCAATCTCAACAACACAAGCTTTCTTGGAATGGAAGCAAAACATCACCCTCATCAATAGTACCGGGTAGCTTCTCTACAAGCCAGGTCAACTTCTCGGAATTACATGAACAACCTGGGTAATATCATCAATAGGACCTTATTTGCTGAAGGTCAAACATTCGACTAGCTTCATCAAGCATCAGTTAAGTTGCTCTCATCTTTTTCAGGGCCTTCATTTTAATCATGTCTGTATTGGCTTCGATCCCCACTTATACTATGCCAACAACAGTTATACCCGCAGGTGTCTGCTGAAAAGATTATTAGAAGCTTCATTTGGGGATATTCGAATACTCAGAGAGCTATTAATTTGGTTAAGTGGAAGGATGTATTGTCTGCAAACCAACTTCAGAAGGTTTTTGAGCATTCTGAGAGTTATTTGACTTTGAGTTATGAGAGTAAGAATGCTTTATTCCTCTTTTTGTTTTTCGAAAAGGAAGAAGATGGAGTTAAATATCTAATTGATTTGTCTGTTTATGGATTTTTTTATATTTTAATTCTATACATTATAATTTCATATATAGACATAACTTTTAATTAATCAATTTTTTTTCTCGAGCCGTATTAGGAGAAAACTTCTTATACGTTCCAGGGAGTATTATTTAACTATATCTATCCCAATGAGCCGTTCATCGAATAGTTATAATTGATGTTCGATCCCAAAGAAAAGAAAGATATATTCAAAAAGTGAGTTTTTATGATCCGTAAATAATCAAACCTAAATCTCAGAAGGATGGATAAGCTTAACCATTCTTTTCTCGTGAAAAATAGGGTAACAATTGGTTAATACTCTGGAAGGGGATATCTAATGTTTGGGTAAATGTCATTATATGTTGCATGGTATAGAGTATACCTCGCATTTCGGTTAAACTAAGATACATCAGGGGTTGAGCCATGGGTTTTTGCTCATTCCCAATGAACAATGCTAAGTGTTGGTGCAATTTTTTTTTAAGATTATGTAGGAGAATGATCTTCATAGGATGGACTTAAATATTCTATATTCTAGGGCTCTTGCAATTCGATGGAGTGCTAGGGGGCATCGAAGTCTCTGCCACACTTAAATGCTTTTCGTTGCTTAAATTAGTATAGTGAACAAGGGAGAGGAAAATATAAGAACAAGGAGTTGAGATGAAAGAGATGCCCCTTATTCTGGAGTACCTATGGGCAAGGGCAAAGCTAAAAAAAATTTTATGGGACCAAAATTGAATTACAAATATAATTTTATCCTTATATTAATTTATCTTTTTTTTCAATTTATAAAAGGATTAAACTATAGATTTTCTATTTTTGTAGTGGTAAAATTGAATTATAAAATTTTAAAGGTGAAAGTGTTTTTTTACCATTGAATTGATTAAAGCAAATTTCATTTTTAAAGAGACTAAAATCAAAATTTCCATTTTTTTGGGCATACGATTGGCCAGCGCTACTACATTAGCAAAAAATTAACTCGTTAGTCTCAGGTAACAATATAGTGGATGGAAAAAAGTTTAGGTGCCACTCTAGGACAAAAAAAAAAAAAAAACCCATGAGTACCAATCTAGGAGAAGTGGACAAGTTCGAATACTAATATTATATTTAACCATTTTCTAAATATTTACGAGAGAAAAACCCTATGATGAATTTTGTTTTTTGATTTTTATTTTACGCAATACATACTTAGATCTTGTTCTCAATTATGTGTGCTTAATTCTTAATTTAATATTTTTAGATTATTGATCCATGTTTGATGTGTTTAAATCAGAGGCGGAATAAATAGTGTTTAAGAATAGATCTAGCATAATTGAGTGGAGTTACATGCAATCCTAAAAATAGGACGATATAAATCTATCGGATTAGAGTCAAATCTAATAGGGGAATCCATAGGTCAAGTTAATGCGATAATAGAGATTTTGATTAGAAAGAAATTTCAATTAATTAACCTAGAACCAGTTGCTCTTACTCTCGAAAGAGATATCAAGATACTAAGTAAAAAAATTGTGTAATTTAGATTGATATTGACAGATGAAGTCTAGGTAAATTCTTTCTTGAGTATTGTTTTGCTTCTTGATTGTTAATCAGTTATTTTCCTATTTTTTTCTTTGCTATGTTCATTAATTAATTAATTTAGTTAATTTTAAATTTTAATTAATTATTTGAATTTATTAGCTAAATAATAGAAAGACGATAATAACTAGTACTTTTAGTCTTCGTGGGAACAATATCTATGTTCACTATAGCTATACTATTAATTGATAGATGCATTTGTCTTAGTCAAATTTTTAATCAGTTTGATGACACATCAACATAAAAGCAGGTTTTGAGTTTCTTTTGATATTGTTGTTTAGGCGTGTTATGTTCAACTTCATTTATTTTGAAATAATTAATTATATATAAAAATCATAAAAATAAAATTTTAATATGATAAAAAAAAGTTAATTTATTGATTCTTTGGGAGTAGAGGTAAAAAGATAATTAATTGCATTACAAGTTAAAAAACTTTACAAACATACATCCTTGTTGATTGGAAATGATGACAAAGTTGATAGATTGAAAAAAAAACATCAACAATTATAATATTTACATTTTTTTAATATTATTAGTAATTTTTAAATTAATTCTTTCAACTATTTTTAGGCAGTTAGATTTATTTCATTTGTTTTTAATTTACTATAGTATTTTCTTAAAATAAAATTAGAGAGTTTCTCAAAATTTAATAAAGTTAACCAATTATGTTTTAAACTTAATTATGGTTTTTTTTGTCAATAATGTGTTAAATTTGATTACATATATATTATAACTGTTATAATTTTAGTATCAATATTTATATAAGGTAAACTATAAAAATTGTAATTTAATTATTAGAATATTTTTATTTTGATCACCAAATAAAGACAAATTTTTAATTTCATCATTAATATTTTCAACATTTGATTTTTTTATCGTTCTTCCGTTAAATCGTTAAAAGAATGTTGACATAGCATTTTTTTTATTGGCCTAATACCAAACTCTTAATAAGTTGCTCCTTTAAAAGTGGACCATGTCGACACCGATGGTCAAGGTGTTGCTAATGATCTTTGCAAGCTTTGCATCCATCTCTTTCATCGGCGATTCAAGCTTAGCTTGTTTGAATGCATTTTCACAACCGAGTACGTTTTCCACATTAGCGCCTAACTCTGTGCTCAACTTGACAAGGTTATGATTGGTGATGGCTTCAAGGGATTTTTGGTCATTGTTAAGAATGTTATTGTAGACATCGATGCATGTTTGAAGGATGGGAACAACATTTTTAAGAGTAGTAGGGTCCATTGAGAGCTTTGTAACCTCAGCCAATGCATTTTTGGTCTGGTTATCCATTGCTTCAACCCCAGCTTTAAGGACAGAAAGAGGCTCAATAGAAGCTTTCTCATCTAGGAATGTCATAGTTGCTTTTATACATTCGACGGGGTGATCAGTGTTCCCACAGATTTCTTGAAGAGTAGGGTCGACACCTCCAGGTAGTATGCTTAACACATCGTCAATACTTTCCAATATTGTACCATCGAATGCAAATGGAGATGGTGATTCTGACATGATCTCAATCATATCATAAAGTTTCAAAGAAGTGGAGCCAGAAGCATCAGAAAGGGGTGGAGGTGCATTGGTAGAGGTTGAGAAGGAGAAGAGACAAGTGAGGGAGATAAGTGCAAGGATGAAATGGTTGATTCCCATAGTCTCTCCTCTTCTCTGCTCTTGGACAAAAGTGACACAATAAGTGATAGAAGGTAAGGGGTTTGTGTGTTAAGGAATTGGAATTAGTGCAAATTTAATAGTGTTTTCTAGGCATGTATTGTGCATGGTAATTGTCAACACAAATTAATTTTAGCATATAGTTAGTTCTACACCTATTATAATGGTTGAAGTTCACTTCCTCAATTTTCCTTCACATAAATTAGAGGAGAAATCGGAAATTTAAAAAAAAAAATATAAATTAATGGTAAATATGTAAGCCTATATATTTAAGAAAATGAGACTATCTTTAAATATAGAAATGTTGAAATTAGTGAATAAAATAAATAAAATAAAAAATTCCAAGGTAATTACCTAAATTTGCATCGCTTTGTTGTGTTTGTTCAATGCAAGTTATGGCTTATATGATTGACAATTATTATATCAAAATAACAAGGTTAGTTGTCAAATATGATAAATACTGTTTTTAATAATTTGACACGTACACTTAGTAGTCAAGGTCATTGAGCCAAGAGTTAGCTACTGGCAATGAGGCAAACCAACAGTAAATAGTCCAGCAGCCTAAGAACCAGGAACAAACACCTATAGGTAGGAACAACACTAGACTGCAGCAACCCCCCAAAAAATGGAAAATTTGGTTTTAGACTCTTTAAAAATGAATTTTTTTAATCAATACAATGGAAAAAAAGCACTTTTCACCCTTAAAATTTTATAATTCAACTCTAACCCTCCAAAAATAAAAAATCTATAGTCGAATCCTTTTATAAATTTAAAAATTTTAAATTAATATAATGATAAAATTATATTTGTAACTCAATTTTGGTCCCATACTCTTTTTTTTTTGCTTTGCCCTTTCCCATAGCTACTCCATAATAAGGGACATGCTACAGGTAATTAGCACTTTGACCACATAGTTATTTTTGAATTTTTTTAAATGCATAGGTAATTATTATCAAAATGATATGCTCAACACATGCCAGAACAAAAAACTTATCATGTTTAAGAAATACAATCTTACAAAAACGTCAATTTGTGAATCAAAGTTAATCTGACTGGATATTAAAAAATAATTAAAAATTATCATAAATACAAAATGTAATATATATTTCTCCGTGTAAACTTAACAGGTAACATCCCCACTTTAAAAAATATATATTTATGGTAAATTTTTTTGAATAAGTAATTTATAAATAAATGGTAATATAAGAAATTGTAATCGTTTTTAGAGAAAACTGTCAGATATGAAAACATAGATAATTATTAGTAGGAGTATGTGGTTAAGTTAAAAATTCGGTTTCAAGTTTTGGGACTAAATTAAATAAATTGAGAAAGTATAGAAATTAAAATGCAAGTATTTCATTTTTATTTTGATGGAAAGGACTTGATGTCAATTTTACCATTACTTAAAAAAATCAATAGTGTGATGATTTTTAAATTATATTTTTATTAAATAATAATATTTTAATAAGTAATAATATTTTATTAATTAATATTATAATACATAAAAAGAGAGGAAGATGGACATCTTTCTTGTAACACTCCAAACCCGACCTGCACATTATGGCCGAATCCGAAAGTGTCACATGAAATAGGGTTGAAAACCGTTGTCGTTAAGTTAAACCATACCAGTTCATTAGCCCTTATCGCTATTATCAATTTTAGAATTCTCTTTCTTTTAATTGCGTAGAGATAAAATGTATTGTAGCGGAAGCTTTAAAATAAATACGCTATGCTTAGAAAATCGTTCAAGATTTTAGAAAACCCTTACTTTTGGTAAAATTCAAGTTATATCACGTTTTGCGGTTATAAAATCATAAAATCGCAGTCTAACCCAAATTAAAATAAAACAGTCCGTAAAGTCCGAATTACATAAAATAAATCTAGAATAAACCAGAACATAAAAATTTAATCATAACTATAACCAGTTCAAACATGTGGTCACCAAGGGGCTCTGTAGCACCGATCCGCCTAAGACTATAGATTACCTGTACAGAATAAACAGAAAAGAGTGAGTTTACGTAAACTCAGTGTGTAACCCAACAGAATTAAGCATGCAAACAACCAGAAAATCAGAATCAGTCATATACAAATTCGGGCCTAAGCTCATTACAGATACAGATGCAGATTCGGGCCTAAGCCCATCCCAAACACAAATACATATGTGCAAATCAGAATCAGAAATCAGATATCCTACCCCCATCGTCTACACACCATCTCCGACCATCCCTACACACCATGTGGGGTTTAAAACACCTACCCAACCCTACACACCATGTTGTACCGATGCGGCACATAACAAATATAATGCAGCCATGTTGCCAAATAATAGGCGTAAATTGCCTTTCAGAACACTTCCTCCAATATACATCAATCCAACCCCAATATCAAATACAGAAATGTAGAAGTACAGAATAATAAGCTAACATACTCATATACTTATGATCGTGTATAGATAGTAGATAATAGTGCAACCAGACATGCATTAGAATTTTAATCAGATCAGAATATCAAACAGACAGTTCATGCAGTTTAGGGTTTAATTAGCCATTACCGACCCTACAGTAGGCCCACAGTCGTTTGGGATGACTCATGCAACCCTAAGGAAAAATTCAGATAAATGGGCCTATACGCCCATGTGGTTTGCCTGTGTGGGCCCACACGCCCAGATTGGCCTTGCCCGTATGGATCACACGGCCTGGCTCAGATACTACACACCCGTGTAGCGTGCCCGTGTGGGCCCACACGCCTAATTTGGTCTAGCTCGTGTGTTTCACACGGCTACACTCCAGCTATTACACGGTCGTTTCTTGCACACGGCCTGGCCTTCGTCGATCACAGGGCCGTGTGGCGTCGACAGTGGGGTTTTTTTGGCTTTCGTCGAATCTCATTTTTCTGCGTTTCAGGTACACACCTGGTATCGATTCGATGCAAAAACAGTCCTGAGCCTCCAAAAGCCTAAATATTGACAAATATAACACCACATTAGCAATTAAGAATGACACTAAACCGAACTACAACGAATTAAGCAACTCCAAACACTACCAAACACCTTATTTTCAAACGAAGAGCGAAACTTCTGTTCAACAAGAATACCGATTAACACCCTCCAGCCCCTTGAGCAACATCTAACAAGAAAACAACACATTACTAACCCGATATCGATTCTCATAAATCCAGAATTTCAAGAGGACTTACCTGTAGAACCCAACCGCGATGATTCACAAGACAGAATAGCGAGCAAGAATCAAAAGAACGACGATCAAAAGTGAAAGATTGAAGAAGAAAATTTTGGGAAAGAACGTAATAAAATTACATAGAGAAATTCGGCAAAAGGAAAACAAAAGGAAAATAAAACTAATTGGATTTTTCTCCAACTTACCACTACTACACAATCTCAACCACCTCAGTATTTGAATTAAAACGAAACTCTATTAGTTGCTCGCGTAGGGATTCAAACACAGGACTTCTAACGTACTAGCTCCCTTACCACTCAAACCAGCAAACTCATTCTAATATGAGATTATAGGCCATTAATTATAAGCCCACTGAACAAGGATAAGGCTCAATTTCAAAAATAACCAAAATTGCTAAAGATAATACTTGAACTTGGGACCTCTCACACACACCCAAAACACTTAATCGTTGAAGTAGATACAAATTTATGTCAAAATTTTACAGAAGCAGACATAAGAAATTTGGGGCGTTACATTTCTCATTTTCTTTCTTTTTACCAAAGCTAAGGGAGAAGACTTTCTCATTTTCTTTCTTTTTAACAAAGCTAAGGGGAAAGACAAAATTCTTTCATTATTTTCCTTTAAATTTAAGCATAAGGTATGATTTTTTTTTTCAAAATTTTCATTGATTTTAAAGCTTTGAAGCTTGTTTTACATATATGTACCAATAGATTTTGATTTTATCAAGTGTTTTAGAAATTGCTATTAAAAGATATTGATGGAAGTTTATGAAATATTGGAGAAATAAGTTAAATTTTTTTAAAATGGAAAATGGTTAGGAGATAATTTTTAACTTTTTGAAAGTGTGAAAATGAAATAAAAGTGGATAGAAAACCACTTTGCCATATTCGGCCATGGTGAAGGGGATGTAGTGAATTTTGGTCACTTTGTGTAATATTGATGCTAAATGGTAACTTGTGAAGCAATGAGTATTCTGGTGAAGAAGGAATTGGAAATGAATAATCGAGTCGACAGATATGCGAATTTCAGACTAAGAAACTTAAGTTGTTAACTAGATGATCATGCATATTTAAGTTTGTTATTATTAGTTTTAGTATTAGAATAAATAAATGACATTGTTTCATACTAAATTGCTCCTATTATAGCTAAAAACGAAACGAGCATCTTGAAAGAGAAATACGAAGAAAAGGAGTAAAGCGATTAAAAATTAAGTTTGTGCTAATATCTTATTTTCATTACATAATGCTTTTAATATTTATTTTACTATGATTAGCTTTCTAAATTTTATTTTTATGATTTTTCAATGATTTAATTAGTATTAAGATCATGTTTTGAATTGAACTATGATTTCAATGATAAAATTAGTAAATTTATAATTTTGAGTTGAATATTAAGATTTCAAATGGTTGAACAAGCAAATGTATAGTATGTTTTGTATTGGAAGCCTAATTTTACATTAGGCAATATATGATTTGAACATGAAATGAAACTGAAATGAGTATGATATGAAAATGGAATTGAATTGAAACGGATCATAAAATTTGGTTTTTACCTTATTACACTAAGTTAGACTAAATCAGATATAGTTGGCATGACATAAAGTCTTTATATCAAACGATTTAGAACTCCCCAATTCCAGAGGATCGAGGGAGAAAATGTCAAATTGGTCAGTTATTATTATTATTAGCCCCAATCCCCAGAGGGTCATGGACTACTCTGATAGCCATTGTTGTCGAACAACTTGGGGTGGCAGATTCATATTTCTGGTCATGAGTCTAAACTTTAGAGCAATGTGTAAAATGACAGAAAAGCAAAAACAAAAATTAAATTTATTTGAAATTTCATATTGTGCGAATTAAATTAATTATGCGTTTTTGAATTTGATTAAAAAGCTTTTTTTATTCGGTTTGTCAATATTGTAATATTAAAATTTATTGATATTAGAATTTCATTTTTGTGTGATGTTATTAATGATATTTACAATCTAAGTTTTAATTTATTTCTATCAATTAATGTTAGAATTAAGTGACCCAAATTCTTATTTAAATAAAATACGATGGAAAATAAAATAAAAGTAAAATCCATATAGAACTAGACTTCTTTTATTTTATTTTAGAATAAGGTTTTTTAAACCTTATTAAACTCCATCTATTTTATATTGATTAGGATAAGGTGTTTCAATCCTACTAGAATATGGCTTTGCAAGCCTATAAATAGACATAGTCTATTCCTCTTGTATTTGATTCAAATTTTCGACATAGTGAATTTTCTTCTCCTCTGCCCGTGGTTTTTTTTCCCGAAAGGGTTTCACGTAAAATTTTGTGTTCTTTTTTTTTTTTTTTTTTTTTTCACAATTGGTATCGAGCTTCCGGGTTGTTCATCTCGATCACGGTAATGGCGTCTTTGAAATATGAAATTCGTTGTTGGATCGCAACACCAGATTTGCGTTGTGGCAGATTAAGATGCAAGCAGTTCTTGCGCAGATGGATCTGGAGGATGCCCTGCTAGGGATAGATAAGATGCCTTCGACATTAACAGATGAAGAGAAGAAGCGTAAGGATCGAAAGGCATTAACACAATTGCATCTGCATTTGTCCAATGAAATTTTGCGAGGATGTGATGAAAGAGAAGACTGTCATTTGCATTATGGAAGAGGCTAGAACAAATATGTATGTCGAAAACTCTAACAAGCAAGTTGCATATGAAGCGGCGTCTTTATGCTCATCGTTTGGAGGAAGGTGCGTCATACACGAACACTTAACAGTTGTTTAAAGAAATTCTCTCAAACTTGGAGGCCATGGAGGTTCAATTATGATAAGGAAGATCTAGGGTTGATTCTACTTTGTTCGTTGCCTCCGTCTTATTCAACCTTTAGAGACACGATTTTATATAGCCGCGAGTCTCTCACGGTTGATGAGGTTTATGATTCTTTAACCTCGTATGATAAGATGAAACATCTTGTGGTTAAACTCGACTCTCAAGGAGAGGTCTCATTGTTCGTGGGAGACAAGATCGAATACTGATGATGATCGTGGTAGGACACAGAAAGAAATCATCGTGGTAAATCTAAGGGTAGATCAAGTCTTCAAATAGAGGTAAAACTTGTAACTTCAAGAAGAAAGGGCACATTAAATCTGAGTGCTATAAGCTACAAAATAAGATTAAAAGGGAGGCTGCGAATCAAAGGGAAAACAACCGAGAAAATTCGGTGAAGGCGATGTTGTAGAAGACTACAAATGATGGTGAACTTCTAGTCGCTTCACAATGATTCTAAAGTAAGTGAGGAGTGGATACTTGATTCAGGCTGCACCTTCCATATAAGTCCCAATCGGGATTGGTTTACAACTTACGAAACAGTGTCTGAAGGTGTTGTTTTAATGGGAAATAATGCTTCGTGTAAGATCGCAGGTGTTGGAACAATTAAAGTTAAGATGTTTGATGGAGTTGTCAGAACACTTAGTGACGTACGATATGTTCCAGAATTGAAAAGAAATTTAATTTCGTTGAGTACTCTTGATTCAAAAGGGTACAGATACACAGCTGAAAGTGGGGTTTTAAAGATTTCCAAAGGGTCCCTTGTTGTGATGAAAGGGCAAAGAAAAACTGCCAAGTTATATGTTTTGCGGTGGTTCTCATTCTATCGTGATGCATTGCTCACTTCCTCTTCCTTATCGATGATGATATTACTAAACTTTGGCATATGCGCCTAGGGCATATGAGTGAGAATGGCATGGTAGAATTGAGCAAAGAGGACTTCTTGATGGGCAAGGAATTTGCAAACCCGAATTTACTGTGAGCACTGTGTTTTTGGAAAGCAAAAGAGTTCGATTCACTAGAGGAATCCATAACACGAAGGAAACGTTGGAGTATATTCATTCTGATCCGTGGGGACCATCCAGAGTGCCTTCGAGAGGTGGAGCTAATTATATGCTAACCTTTATTGATGATTTTTCTAGAAAAGTTTGGGCGTTCTTCCCGAAGCGTAAAAAGCGATGTGTTTTCCGCATTTAAGTCTTGGAAAATTATGATTGAAAAAGCAGACGGAAAACAGATAAAATAACTCCGCATGCAGACAATGGCTTAGAGTTACGCTCATGAGTTTAATAGATTGTGCAAGTCGGAAGGGATCGTGAGACACTTGACGATTCGTCATACTCCACAAAGAAAACGGCGTTGCGAACGAATGAACGAGAACGATCATGGAGAAGGTTCGATGTATGTTGTCAAATGCCAACTTACGAAGTCGTTTTGGCGACGACCTCTCTCTCGCATGTTTTTTTGATCAACCGATCTCCATCCGCTGCCATTGAGAAAAAGACTCCACAAGAGGTATGGTCCGTAATCCCGCTAATTATTCCGATTTAAAGATCTTTGGGTGTCTCCGCGTATGCTCATGTTAATAATGGAAAATTGGAACCGAGATCCATTAAATGTGTTTTTCTTGGTTATAAAGCTGGTGTAAAAGGGTATAAGTTATGGTGTCCTGAAAATAGGAAAGTTGTGATTAGTAGAGATGTTGTTTTTGATGAAACTGCTATGCTTCCTAACTTATCTCTTAAAGACTGTTCCAATAAAGAAAATCAAAAGCGGTGGAGCATCAGTTAATACTGAGTCGACTCCTCAAGTCAAGTACAAAAATTGAGAATAGAGTTGCTTCTTCGCCTCAATACTCTATCGCCAAAAACAGAACTAAAAGAGAAATTAAACCTCCAAAGAAGTATCTTGAGGTGATCTAGTTGCTTATGCTTTAAATGTGGTGAAGATATAGATGCGAATCAAGAGCCATCAAATTATTCTGAGAGCGATTAGCTGTGAAGACTCGAGAAAAATGGATGTTTGCTATGCAAGAGGAGATGGAATCACTCCACAAAAACAAAACATGGGATCTTGTGAAACTTCCTAAAGGTAAGAAGACTGCATTGTTGTAAATGGGTGTTTAAAAAGAAAGAAGGGACTCAGGAGTTGAAGAACCTAAATATAAAGCAAGGCTTGTTGCAAAGGGTTACACTCAAGTTCCGGAGTGTGGACTTCACGAATGTGTTCTCCCAGTTGTGAAGCATAGTTCGATTCGAGCTTTGCTTGGTATTGTGGCCATGCATGATTTAGAGCTTGAGCGATTTAGATGTAAAAAGCGCATTTTTGCATGGAGAACTTGAGGAAGATATTTACATGCAACAACCAGAGGGTTTACAGCTTGAGAAAAAGAGGATTATGTTTGCTTGCTGAAAAAAAGTCCCTTTACGGTTTGAAACAATCACCACCAAGGCGATGGTACAAGAGGTTTGATTCCTTTATGACTTCTCACGATTTCAAAAGAAGTAGTTTTGACAGTTGTGTTTACTTTAAGAAAAACAATGATGGTTCTTTTGTGTATCTACTTCTTTACGTTGATGACATGTTGATAGCGAAAGAAAAGACAAAGGAGAGATAAGAAAGGTCAAAGCCCAACTAAGTGAAGAATTTGAGATGAAAGATTTGGGACCAACAAAGAAGATACTTGGTATGGAGATTCTTAGAGATAGAAAAACAAGTAAATTGTACCTAAGTCGGAAGGGGTACATTGAGAAACTTCTTTGCGGGTTCAATATGCGGAGTGCTAAGCTGTTAGTACTCCTTTAGCAAACTTCATTTTAGACTTTCATCGGCTTTGTCTCCACAATCGGATGATGAGATTGAGTACATGTCACATGTTCCATACTCTAGTGCGAAGGGGATCTCTCATGTATGCTATGGTTTGTTCACGCCCGATTTATCATATGCATCGGTGCGATTAGCGGATATATGGCGAATCCTAAAAGAACACCGAAAGCGATTCGATGGATTTTAAGATACTTACGAGTACTATCGATGTTTGCTTACGTTTTGGAAGAATCAAGATAGAGTTATTGGGTATGTTGATGCTGATTTTGCTGGAGACCTTGATAGAAGAAGATCTCTCACAAAGTTATGTCTTTACAATCGGAGGTTGTGCAATAAGTTGGAAAGCCACTTTGCAAACTACGATCGCTTTGTCTACCATCAAGCCGAGTACATGGCGATTCGAGGCTTGTAAAGAAGCTATTTGGTTGAAGGGACTCTTTAATGAACTAAATGAAGACCTTCAAATCAACACGATATTTTGTGACAATCAGTGCCATCTTTCTTACAAAAGATCAAATGTTTCATGAGAGAACAAAACACATTGATGTTCGGTATCATTTTGTTCGTGATATTATTGCTCGTGGTGATATTGTTGTGAGCAAAATTAGTACTCATGAAAATCCTGCAGATATGATGACTAAGTCACTTCCTATAACCAAGTTTAAGCATTGCCTAGACTTGGTTGGTGTTCATTGTTGAAGTTAAACCCTTAAGGGGTTTTATGGAAGAGGTGGAGAACTTGTTCGCGATGAAGAACTTGTTCATTGAGAATTTGTGTCAAGGTGGAGATTGTTAGAATTAAGTGACCCAAATTCTTATTTAAATAAAATACGATGGAAAATAAAATAAAAGTAAAATCCATATAGAACTAGACTTCTTTTATTTTATTTTAGAATAAGGTTTTTTAAACCTTATTAAACTCCATCTATTTTATATTGATTAGGATAAGGTGTTTCAATCCTACTAGAATATGGCTTTGCAAGCCTATAAATAGACATAGTCTATTCCTCTTGTATTTGATTCAAATTTTCGACATAGTGAATTTTCTTCTCCTCTGCCCGTGGTTTTTTCCCGAAAGGGTTTCCACGTAAAATTTTGTGTTCTTTTTTTTTTATTTTATTTTTTTCACAATTAATTTATGTTCAATACTTATATAATGATTTATATAAGATTGGCACCACTGAGCATAAAAATTACTTCGCGTACAGTTTATCTAAATTTTCGTGTGCATGTAGTTAGATTCGGTAGGTCGTTCTAGCAGCATCCGAAGAACCGAAGATCAACTCAAACAATGTTGATGAAAAATTTACTTTATAGTTGATATAAATGGCAGATACCTAGACTTGTATATAAATATATATAATACCGTGTCGTAAACTAAATTTAAATATTTTCGTTATGTTTTCTTTGTTAGTATTTTATAACTAATGTTTTGATGAATTACTAAAGCGTAGAATTCTAGTTTATTGGTATGTTTCAAGAAATAGAAGTGTGGAGAATTGATTTGAGAGATGATTTGAATGTGGATATATTATGAAATCTAAATTTTGCAGTTTTTTTTTACGTAAAATAAGCAGAAATGTTGCCAAAATTTTTATAAAATAATTTTATCACTACGTTTCCATTTCAAAAAAGTAAGATAGAAAAGTAAGTTGCTTCAGCAATGGAATGTAACATTTTATATTCGAATCCAACAATTGGGTCGAGTATAAGGTGTCACATAATATGAGATTAATTAATTCTTTGATTATTTTAATTATTTTGAAATTTAATTATGTGAAAAATAATTGTATTATCCAAAATACATAAAATATTATATTTTAGTCATGTTTTGCATATTTATAGATGCATTTTTTACTTGTGATTTTCAATTTGAATATTTATTTAAGGATTATATCTATTTAAATTTTGAAAAAAAAAGTTTAAAAGTTTGATATATGATTTTAAGTTTTTAAATACTAATAACAGTAGACTAAATAAAACTTGAACTTGATTAGAGCGAAATTTTTTTAGGGGGCCGAAATTAAATTATACTTTTTACGATAGTAAAAATATAATTATTAAAGGATTAAATTAAAATTTTTTCATTTTTAGGGGGCCAAAGTATAGTTTTATCGTTACTAATTTAAAATTTTTAAAATTTTAAAGGACCAAAATTAAATATTTTCCATTTTAGGGAACCAGGGCCCCTGCCAGCCCCCTAGATTCGCCCCTAGATTAGTTCGACTGAATTAATCAAAATACTTTAATCATTAAAATATATTTTTTAAATAGTTGATAAAAAAATAATCAAATGATCAGCTCATTTTGTTGATCAATTGTTTTACCCCAAACTTTTTAGAGATATTTTAGGATGAATGCGAGATATAGACGCGTTGTTTTGAGATATACTTTTAGGCATTTAAAAGGCATGATAATAAATTTAACTTTCAACATTTATTTTTTTTGTCAATTTAACAAAATTTATTGAATTAAATCTGATTATTAACCTTTTAAAAAGAGTCAAATCGTTTTTTAAAAGAAAATGCTAGCTAAAACATTATTTTTTTAACGATTTTGGTGTAGATGTGGATTGCGATGCAGATATGTTTAAAAATTTAACGTTTTAGTCTTTATTTCTAATAAATAATAATAATTTCATTTTTTTTAAATATTGATGGTCAAATTTGACTTTTTTTAAAATGTTGAAAGTCAAATTTAACTCAAGAAAAGAAAATCAAATTGACAAATATGTAAACGTTAAGGCAAATTCTATTATTATGCCAATAAATAATCAAATCTCTATTACAAATAAAAAAAGGATTGGAAATAGAAAATTTTAATTAACTAAACATGGAACCGACTGCAGTTTTAGGAAAGAAATTTAATTAATTAAAAAGTTTAGAAGTAAAGATGAAAAAAAAAAAAAAAACAATGAAAGAAAGAGAAATAGAAATCAAATATTCATATTGAATTCGATCAATTCTTAATGCTCCAAAGCTTTTGCGGCTACTTTTCGCTTTTCAAACTTTTTTTTTACATTTTCTAACTTTTTCTAAAAAAAAAAAAAAAAAAACTTTAAACTTTCGCAGCCTAAAAAATAGCGATGTAATCGTACTGTTCCAATAACAACTGTAACAGCTCGTTTTTAGTGAAATTTGAATAGTAGTTTCAGGATTACAAATTCGAGTTCGGAAGAAAGATTATTTTAATATTATTTCATGATCTGCATTATGATAAGAATATCATATAAAAATTTCGTTAAGAAAATTTTACCGATTACGTGTTTAATTGATAAAAGGACCAAATTGCATGAAATGCAAAAGTTGAGTTCTAGTAGTTATAGATATCAAATAGCTATGGAATTTAAAATTGGAGGTCCTTATATGACAAATAGACCATTAAGAAGAGTTAGTAGATAAGTATGATGATTCATCAATGGAAAATTAAATAAAGAAAATGACTAAATTGGAAAGATGAAATAATAAAAGATGATATTTTAATTAAATACAAAAATATCATCATTTTATATCATCTTTCCCAAACAAAATACATAGAAACCTAGTTAGAAGAGCTCGAAGATAGACAAGCTTATTTTGCTCAATTAGGTGAGTATTCAAGTCCCGTTTTTAATGATTTTTATGTTTCCGAGATCGTAATAGCTTAATTTAGCTATCTCGGGGATTAATTTGTAAAGTTATCAAAGTACTAGGGTTTTTCCATGAATGAGTATGCATGAATTATGTAGTTTTATGGTAGAAATTGAAATATTGTTGATAGATAAACAACTTCTGTAAAGGGAATTTTGATGAAATTTTGATTTATGGACTAAATTAAAAAGATGTAAAATTCATGAAAAATTCTAAATTTTGTGAAATACATGGGCTACTAATGTTACATATAAAAATCGGCTAGGCTTGGAATAAGGATTAAATTGTATGAATTTCATTTTCCAAGCCTAGAGAATAAATCAGAATTAAATAAAAGTATAAGGGCAAAATGATACTTTTGCCTAATATGTGAATTGGATTGAATTGAGTATGAATTATAATAAATTAATGATAAATGCATATATGTGAATTTGGTAAGTTAGGTAAGTTTGTGTACTTGATTATAAGAGGTATTATATCATGTATAATACTTGATTTTGAATGGATTTGAATGTCTTGTATTGGCTTGAGAATATGTTTAAGTGTTTATGTAGGTGGAAGGCAAATTTGGGTGAGAAATATGGCTTAGAAATGGCCTTATTTTGTCCACACGGGCGTATGTCTCAGTCATGTATGACACATGGCCTAGCACATAGGTGTGTAACTTGGCCGTGTATCCCTTGCATCTTTAAGATTTCAAAACAAAATGCACAGAATTGATCACACGGCCTGTCACACGGGCTTGTGGCTTGGCCGTGTGATCCCTGCACCTATTTAATGGAAATTATTATGTTCACACAGCCTAGCACACGGGCGTGTGACTTGGCTGTGTAACCCAAGATAGAGAGTTACACGGGTATTAACACGGGTTGGGACACGGTCATGTGCCCTATTTCGAATGTCCACACGGCCTAAGACACGGCGTGTGTGTCCCCTGCACCTAGGAAAACTTTTGAAGTTTTGCGAAAAATTCTTTAAGTACCCGATTTAGTCCCGACTTGATTCTAATGCGTGCTTTGAGTCTCGGGGCTCACATAAGGGACGATATGATTGATTATTACAGGTTTATGCTATGAATGTGAAATGATATAAAATTATTTGTATTTGATCTGTAAATCCTGATAATGCTCCGTAACCCTATTCTGGCGACGGATAAAGGTTAGGGGTGTTACAACAACAATCTTCATTAGGGCAAAAAACTGGCTGAAAAGGTAAGATTTGTTTCATCATCTTCTCCAAAGCTCCTCAAAATGGAAAATTTTATTTTAGTCTCTTTAAAATTTAAATTATTTTAACCAATACAATGGTAAAAACGTACTTTTCACCTTTAACATTTTATAATTCAATTCTAACCTTTCAAAAATAAAAAAATTATAGGTTAATCCTTCTATAAATTGGAAAACTTTAAACTAATATAATTATAAAATTATATTTTAACTTAATTTTGGTTCCCATAATTTTTTTTTGGCTTTTCCCTTACCTATAGGTATTCCATAATAAAGGGCATCTCTTTCATCTCAACTTTTTGTTCTTACATTTTCCTCTCCTTTGTCACTATATTATTTTTTTCTTGATTCACTGTACTAATTTAAGTATTGAAAATCATCTCGCAGCAGGGCTTCGATGCCTCTTAGCTCTCCCATGTATTGCAAGAGTCTTAGAATATTTAAGTCCATCCCACCTCCATCAAAGATCACTCTCCTACCTAATCCATTAGAAACTGCATCAACACTTATCATCTTTACTAGGGAATGAGCAAAATCCATGGCTCAACCGCTTAATGTGTCAATCTTCAGCTTGAACAATATTAAATTTTGTTTTTTCACCATATTATTTTTAAAGTCATATGTTACATTAATCTCTCTGAGCTTCTTGAGAGTTTTTTGGTGGAGATGAATATAATGTATATTTGCGTTGTTTTGAAATATACTTTGATGTATTTTAAAATGAAAAACAAAAACTTAAATTATGTATTTATAAAATACAATGATAAATATAGCCCTCAACCTTCACTTTTATTTTTTGTTTTTATCAATTTAGCCTTTCAATTAAAAAAGGTTCAAAACATCCTCGTCTTAGTTGCTCAGGCGCAAAAATTAGCACTTGATTGTTTTTGATTTTTTTTTTTTTTTAGTAATAAAGGTAAGCTCAAAATGTGCCAGAACAAAAAAACGAGTTACCATGTCTAAGAAATATAATATTACAAAAAAGGTCAATTTGTGAATCAAAATTAATTCGATTTGGTTATTCGAAAATAATTAAAATCATCATTAATACAAAATGTTATATATGTATTTCTATGCGTTTTAAGTTTTATGTTAACTTAGCGCGAAATTAATTCAAGTCTTTGATTATTTTAGTTAAACTGAAATTTAATTATGTGAAAAATGATTGTATCATATAAAATATATAAAATATTATATTTTAGCCATTATAAAATGTTGTGCATCTTTATAGTCGATTTTTTTTACTTGTGATTTTCAATTTGAATATTTATTTAATGATTATAATAAGGGTAGAGTGAATAAAACTTGATTAATTCGACTGAGTTAATGAAAATATATTTGATCAGCTGGTTGTTAGTTTCCAGAATCGAATAGCAAACAGGAAGAGACATGTCGATGAACAATGAGTTTGAAAATGTTGATGCTGGTTGTGGGTCAGGAGATGAACACATGATGTCGAGATGCAAAACCAGCTAAAGGACTCGTATTGGCTAAAAAACCAGTAATAATAATAAAGAATTAATTTCATTCACATACATACATACATACATCTGTTGCTGCATAAAAAAAAAAAAAATTGTTAGAAGCAACCGGATCTTGCCTCCTTGCAGAACCTAATCGACAATACAGCAATAACAACAAGAAGACGAGACAAGTTAAAAGCAAATGATTCATTAATACAAGGCATTGAATGTAGTACCGCCGTGCGCATTATTATATATTATTTGTATATATGGATATTATGGCATTGAAAACTACTAGTGTTTGTTGCAACCGAAGGGTGATGAGTTGTGATTGTGGAGAGGAGACACAGCAGAAACATTTTGGCGATAGTTGTGGGGATCGAGATCCAGTTAGTTCATGTTGCTTGCTTCCAATAGATATTTAAAATGATTGAGATTCCTCATGTCTGCCCTCAGCATGTAATATTTATGTTGAGCAGATGGTAAGGGGCTACAGCAAATAGCTAAGCAGAGTTGAAAACACAAATCGCTTTTGCAAAACAAGAAAATGGCAGCCTCTTACCATGCTCGATCAAACAGCTTGCCCTCAAGGCAACACCCCATCGCTTCACAAATCGACGACAACTTGAACCGATTGAGGACATCTCAATCAGCCTCTACATCATCATCGATAGGCCACAATCTAAATGGTCTTCAGGATTTGCATGAATGTGTTGATGTATTGCTTCAATTTCCCCTCACTCAACAAGCTCTAGCCCAAGAGAAGCAAAGGGAAATGGTTGAAGAGCTTTTGGATGGATCTCTCATGCTCTTGGATGTATGTACCACTGCTAAGGATGCCTTGTTGCAGACAAAGGAATGCACACAAGAGCTTCAATCAATTTTGCGCAGAAGACGTGGAGCCGAAGGGCTTGCTAATGAGTTTAGGAAATACTTAACATCTAGGAAAGCCATGCAAAAGGCAATCTGCAAGGCCTTAAAGAACGTGAAGCATATACAGAATAAACTCAGTACTCCTGGCGAGAACGGAGCTGTGATTAGCATCTTAAGAGATGTAGAAGCAGTTACCATCAGCGTACTAGAATCCGTATTGTCCTTTATTTCAGGGTCAGAGGCAGAATCAAAATCGAGCCGTTGGTCGCTGGTTTCGAAGCTAATGCACCAGAAGAAAGTAATGTGCGAGGAAGAACAGAAAGCAAATGAAATTTTGAGTGTTGAAGCTGCAGTGCGTTCCTGCATCAAATCCGAAAACATGAAGCATGTCGAGAACGTACAAAAGGAGCTGCAAAGCTCAGAGTTGAGCATCCAAGATCTTGAAGAAGGCCTTGAAACCCTCTCCAGGCGTATGATCAAAACTAGAGTTAGCGTTCTTAATATCATCAGCTGTTAAATATTGGCATTGCAGTTGTACATATACTGTAATTTTACAGAGATTATACAACAGATAAGAAATAAAAAGATTATAAAATATTCATTCTTAAAATTCTACCTCTTGTTAAATCATTTAGTTATATTTCCAAAATGGTTGCAGGAATTTTTTACTTCAAAACAAGAAAAACTTGGAAAAATATTTTTATCCAGCACATGCTAATATCCAAAATTTACACCCTAATCCGAGTAACTTAGACCTACCTTTAGTTTTACCAAGTTGAATTATAGAGCCTCATCATCATCTTGGAATATCTCATGAAACATTTTTATGAATATGTGAGCTGCCAGGATTCCTCTTGTCCCACTGAAGACAATGGAAGACTTGCTAAAAATTAAAAACTCGATGCCCATCAATTTATCACATGGAAAATGGCAATGAAAAGATGATAATTTGATATTATGTTAATCATAAAATTTTATTATGTTAGGGGAGAAGGAAGCAAGGATCATAAGTGGATCTTGTTCAACTTCAAACCCTTCTTTACTTGGTTATCAAATTGCATGAAAAATAATGGTAAGTGCTAACACACACGTAGAAATAATGGATTGGTTGTCTGTTTTTCCTTAATATATTTGAAAAATGTCACCAACTCCCGTGCATTGGCAACTAGGATGGTTTCAACGTGTGCAAAGAAATGGCAAGGATATATATATATATATATATATTGAAGTGCTTGGATAGTGAGCTGGAGAGATGGTAGAGGGGAGGCATTGCATGAACATTGCTGTCACCCTTTGATCGAGATCTTAATCATGTTAACTTTAGCAGATAGAAGGAGCATTTGAGATTCCCTTTGTCTCCATGGATTGATATGCATATACATATATATAACTTGGGAGCAGATGCCTAGTATTTCAGTGAAAATTGCATGAAACATTGATTCAACAAATAGGCTTCTTTGCTCAGAAGAAAAACAATGGCAGCCACTCGATCCAACAGTTTCCCCCGCTCATCTAGACAACACCCACTAGCAACAGAAGTTAATGAGCATTTGAATAGATTGAGGGCTTCTAAAGAGGCATCTACTTCATCATCATCAATAAGCCATAAACTAAATGGCTTTCAAGATTTGTATGATTGTGTTGTTAAGTTTCTTCAGCTGCCTCTGTCCCGCCATGCTTTAGCCCATGAATGTGCTGATGAGTTGTTGGATGGTTCTCTTAGACTCCTCGACCTTTGCAGCACTGCTAAAGATATTGTGCTGCAAACAAAAGAAAGCACAAATGAACTTCAATCGGCTTTGCGTCGAAGGAAAATCGGTGAATCCGAGATTGTAAGTGAAGTGAGGAAATACATAAGCTCCAGGAAATTTTCCAAAAAGACTATCCACAAGGCATTGGGAAACTTGAAGGTCATACAAAGGAAAAACACAGTCTCACCTTCAGAAACTGTTAGCATGCTGAAGGAGATTGAAGCAGTGACATGTTCTATGTTTGAGGATTTGTTATCTCTCATCTCCGGACCAAAGCCTGGAAGTTGGTTATCAGTTTCGAAACTATTGCATCAAAGAAGAATAGTGTGCGAAGATGCTGCAAGAAACGTGAATGAATTCGAAAAGGTTGATGTTGCTTTGAAATCCTTCGGGACAACCAAATCTGAGATCATAAATCTTGAGATGCAAAACCAGCTAAAAGACTTGGAGCAGTTTATTCAAGATCTTGAAGATGGACTTGAATGCCTCTTCAGGTGTATGATCAAAGCAAGAGTCTCGCTTCTTAACATCCTTACCCTGTAAAAAACCAAACCAAATTTTGGATTACACCATGTATAGAAATCAATTATACATACATACATATATATAAATGAAATACTCTTTTCCATTTCCATACGACAAAAGCTCCCTGTTTTGCTCATACTATTACCATCATTGCCTGTTATTTTTCCTCTTCAGTAGCATTTGTTTTAACCTTCTTTTCATCCAGAGAAAACAAAAAAGTTTCATAAAACAGTAATTAGATAGTAATGAAACAAAGTTAACCTTGGGTTCTTGTATTTTACTTTCTTCGATGCAATTAATTTATCAAGTTTGAGGCTGTTAAGATTCCTTTATTAATTCATTCACTCGGATGCATGCACTAATAGTGATAACAGCAAGCTCAAATTTAAATCTACCACACGTTTCGGTTGATGAAAAATGGTGAGGCCAGCTTATTGCCAAATATCAACCATTAAACTCCACCCCTTTTTTCTATTTGTAGGCAATATGTGTAGAAATTATTAAGCTTGCACGCAGATATTGCCTCCCTCCGCCGCAACAAGATAATCATATAATAAACTCCACCCATTTTTCTATTTGTTGGCAACATGTGCAACATGCACATACTGCATGCAAACCCCTTGTTTCCAAATGGTTGAATTGTAGTAGGAACAAGAAAAAAATAAAACGACTCTCCAAATATATAGGGGAGGTGAGTTTATGTCACTAGAATTCAACACTTTTTGTGAAGTAAATAGCATCAACAAAGAGTTCACAACACCTTATACATCTGAGTAGAATCGCGTAGCAAAATATAAGAGTTGCACTGTTGTTGAAATGTGTAGAAGCATGGTGAAGCAGTTACCACAACAATCTTCTTTAATTTAACAATCTTCTAGCCTATAGAGACTAGATTTCTTCAAAAATGATAAGTACATGGTAAATTTCTCATTTCTACTGAAGAAGGGCAACGATGTAATTTTCACCCCAATGGATTCATATTAAAGGTTGAATGTGACTTATGGGATTTGAGTGGCTAAATAACTATTTGTTGGGAAGAAATTGATCTAAAAGGTAAAATGGAAATTTTGCCAAAAGAGCATTTTGGTCATTTTACAAGAATATGCACAATCCCTAAAAAAACAAGAATATCACAACATATACAAGTGGAAACCCTAATACCAAAACCTAAGTAAATCGACTCTCAAAACTAGTTCCAAGTGGAGTCACGTAGCTGTCATAAGGTGTTAGTTGAGAACCTAACAAGCTAGACAGGAAAACCTAAAAACGTGGTATCGTCACTAACCAATTCGAGCTAGTTTGGTTAACCACCTATTGCTTAAAGTTTGAAGACTAAACTTAAGATGTATATATGGAAAAAAAAACATTTAAATACTACGCCCCGGTCTCATTACCAAAATCTAGATTCGAGAGTATGATTATGTGCGTAGAATGTTTGAGAACCCTTACAATGCCTATTCAAAGATAATCCTATAAAGTTTGGTATTTAGATTTTCTAAATTAAAATTCTAAGCACCAATTCAAATATACCACCTACCTTCAAAACTAAAAGAAAGCTAAAACTAAAATCTAATAATTAATATAGGATATTAAAAGAATTTTGCAACAGCCTAATTTTCAGTGGTATCGGGAATAGAGATTTGAGATCACTAAATCCGACAGGTGATTTAAAAATTTAATAAATTAATATCTATGAGTCAAATGTGAATATAAAAGCATTTTTGAATCAGTGAATTTGGTGATTTAAAAGAATTAATTAGGTAAATTGGGTTAAGAATGAGGTATCGAGACCTCGACTTCATAAATCGAGCCACAAATATTTTTAGAAATATTTATGGAGTGTTGGTGAGGTAGTATTAAAATTTAGTCAGAAAATTTTGACATTTGGGTAGTTAATTAAATAAAAAGGACTAAATTGAAAAAGGTATAAAAGTTGCTAAAATGATTAAATAGCTCAATTGTTAAATCAGGAAGGACCTAAAGTTAAATAATCCCAAAGGAGATATTTTGGGCGGCAATAGCTGAGAAAAATCAGAAAATGGGTGAAATAAGGGTAAAATTGGAAAATTGCCAAAATTAACTAAATAAAAATGGGACTAAATTGGAATATCTAGAATTCTCTTCATTTCTCTTCATATTTATCAGCTGAAAAACAGCCATGGAGGAGGGTTCAAGTTGGTTTTCATACTCTAGCTTCATGTAAGTTTAATTCTTGCTTTTTCCTTAAAATTTTTATGTTTTTGGACTTTTACAATTGGGTCCAACTTACTATTTCATTAGTTTTTGATTTCCATGGCTAATTTTTGAAGTTTTTATGGATGATTACTGGAATAATATGATGAATAAACACAGAATTGAAGCTTTAATTTTGATATATGGTGATTTTATCAAGTAAAATTGATGAAAATTGGTTTAGGACCTAATTGTGAAAGAGTTTGGAATTAAAGTCTAGTGTTAAAGTTCTGGTTTTCAAGGGTTATGAAGTAGTTTAAAATGATAGAATAAAGTATTAAATGAGAAAAATTAACTCAATTGAGGAGTAAATTAAGCAAGGATTGAATTGTATGAATTATGAAATTTGGGGCAAAATGGAAATCAATATTTTGCACTAAAACTGTTTTGGGCAGTAGCAGTAGTCTAACTTTGAAAAATCACCAAGAATTGTAGAAATTGAATTAGAGGATGAATAAAATATGAAATTAAAGCTTATTGAGTCTAGTTTCTTATAAAAGAAATTATGTAAGCAATGGGATTGTAAATCATGAGATACAATAACTTTTATGAGACAAGGTCAGAATGATTTTGGGTTCCCCTGTTCTGAGTTTTTAAAATTATAAAAAATTTAATAAAAATAATTAGGGGCTTAAATTTATATTTTTAGAATCTTGAATGAGTCTATTTTCACGAGAAACAACGAGGACATCATTCGAATCCTGTACAAGAAGATAATTTATTTTTAGTGAAGAATGGTCGGAACTGTCAGACAGCAGAACAGGGGAGATTTCAATGAATAAACTGTATTAATTGACCCAACCAAAAATTCTAAAAATTTTATGGTAAGAAGATATGTGAGTCTAGTTTTAGGGAAAATTAGCAGATCTTAATTTTGAGTTTTGTAGCTCAAGATAAAAATAATTTAGTGACTATGACACGGATGGATAGCTTTAATATTCACATAAGTAAAGAGTGAAAATTATGGATAATGTTACTTACAAGTGTGTTATTTATACTAAGGATGTGGATGGAGAGGAGGAGGAGGAAAAATATACATATGTGTATGAATGACTTGTGTACAAATTGACCACGTGCCCGATTATAATAGATAAACGTTGAATTAGAAATGATATAATATTTTATTTGAAATGTTTATTATGAAATTATGATTATCGCTATAATACAAAAAAAATCAAACTTGTGAATTTATATAACAAAATTTTAGTGACCATTTGTTAATATTATTAAATTTCAATATTATTTTATGAATGGTGATTAATATTTATGTATGTTAATTGTTATGAAAATATATTTAAATTATTTGTAAGTGTTTCGTACTTCTTGGTAATGCCTCGTACTCTATTCCGGTGATAGATACGGGTAGGGGGTGTTACAAATTTAATTATGAAACTAATATCAAAAATTGAAAATCAATAAATTTAACTTAAAAAGTATAAACTTTATTATAGAAAAATTAATAAAACAATAAATAAAAGTGATGAAAATACAAGAGAATTTTTCTCGTTTTTTATTTCACTCAGGTAAGGATTCTATTTATAATTTATAAGTAATTAACATTCAATGCAATACCATAAATGAAGCTTACTTAAGTGCTTCATTAACGCATATATTAAACATTGCATAATGAATGAGAGGTTTTACCTCATAAATGAAGGGGGGTTAGAATATGGATATTCACATTTATTTATAACATTCCCCCTTGGATGTCCACTAGAGAAAACAGTGCCTCATTAAAACCTTTATTAGGAAAAACCCTGTGGGATAAAAACTTAATGAAGGAAAAAAAGTACACAATCTCCTATTACAAGTTGCCTCGTTAAAAACCTTTACCAGGAAAACCCAGTGGGACAAAACATTGGTTAAAGGAAAAGAGTACAACGTGTTTTAGACTCCCCCTAATTACGACATCACATTATATCTTTGAGCCGATGCATTCCAATCTTGTTTCGTAGTCTTCAAATGTTGAAGTTGGCAATGCCTTGGTAAAAAGATCTGCTAAATTATCACTAGGACGAATTTGTTGAACTTCTATATCACATTTCTTCTCAAGATCATGAGTGAAGAATAATTTTGTTGAAATATGTTTTATTCTGTCACCTTTGATATAACCACCCTTTAATTGAGCTATACATGCTGCATTATCTTCGTATAAGATATTTGGCATATTTTCTTGTAAAGGCAAATTACATATCTTCTGGATATGTTGGGTTAATAACCTTAGCCAAACACACTCTCAGCTTGCCTCATGCATTGCAATTATTTCAGCATGATTTGAAGAGGCAATAGCTAATGTTTGCTTTGTTGAACGCTATGATATGACAGTACCTCCACATGTAAATAAATATCCCATTTGAGATCGACCTTTATGTGGATCCGATAAATATCCAGCATCAGCATAACCAATTAATAGGGATTTTAAATTATTTGAATGAAATAACCCCATATCAATGGTTCCTCTAAGATATCTAAATACATGTTTAATTCCATTCCAATGTCTACGTGTTGGAGAAGAAATAAATCTTGCTAACAATTTTACAACAAAAGCTATATTAGGTCTTGTGTTGTTTGCAAGATACATCAATGCTCCTATGGTATTTAGATATAGTACTTCAGGACCAAGAAACTCTTCAGCATTCTCACAAGGACGAAATTGATCTTTATTCACATCTAACGATCGTACAACCATCAGGGTACTCAATAGATGTGCTTTATCCATATAAAATTTATTTAAGATCTTTTTCGTATAAGTTGATTGATAGACATGAATTCTGTCTTTTAAATGCTCGATTTGCAGGCCAAGACAAAATTTTGTTTTTCCAACATCTTTCATCTCAAATTCTTTCTTGAAATAATTTACTGCATTTTGAAGCTCTTCAGAATTCCAATAATATGTAGATCACCAACATAAATAGCAATTATCACAAAGTTTGATTCAGACCTTTTTATAAAAACACATGGGCAGATTGGATCGTTTTTATAACCTTCTTTTAACAAATATTCATTAAGACTATTGTACCACATACGTTCAGATTGTTTTAATCCATATAAATTTTTCTTTAATCTGATTGAGCAATTTTCCCGGGAAACTCTATATCCTTCAGGGATTTTGATGGTAGCTAAACTAACTAAAAATTCGACTAAGGCAAGCGCACCTATCGAACAATATTATAGTTATGGTGAGACCAGAAATATCGTATCCACGACGACTAAAAGTACTAGTAATTACTATCTTTTTATTATCTAGCCTAAGAATTAAAGGGTGTTTTTAAACTAAAACTAATTATCTAATTAACTAAGATTATGACAGAGATGAAAATTGGAAAATACTTTAGGAAAACCGATTGAGAAGACAATACCCAAGAAAGAATCCACCTAGACTTTACTTATTACCTTTGACTTAGACGATTTATTCACTTGACTTATTCTGTAGAAATCCTTGATTTATGTTAATATCTCTCTCGAGACTAAGAACAACTAACTCTAGGTTGATTAATTGAAATCTCTTCCTAATTAAAACCCTTATTGTCACATTAACTCGATCTATGGATTCCCTTATTAGATTTGACTCTAATCCGACAGATTTATGTCGTCCTATCTCTAAGATTGCATTCAAATCCGCTTAATTATGAATGATCTAATCTTAAACACGGAGTTTTTTCCCACTGAATAAGCACATCAAAACTTGGATTAATACCCTGAATATTAAAACAAGAGTTAAACTCACAATTAATAATAAGAACAAGTATTTATCATATAAATCAAAGGATAATAAGAATCGTCTTAGGTTTCATCTTCCTTAGGTATTTAGGGAGTTTAGTTCATAACAATGGAAAACATTTCAAAATAAGGGAAACAATAAAACATAAAGAAACCCAAAGAACTTCTAGGAAATTGGATGAAAATCTTTAGTCTTGATGTAGATCCTTGCTTCTGAGATGATTCCGATGGCTATCCTTAGGTATTTTCTACTTTCTACTCTGCGTCCCCCCTTTAATCCTCTTCTAGGGTGTTTATATAGGCTTTGGAATGCTTCAAAATAACCCAAAATTAGCCTTTTTCGAGTAGAACTAGACTTGGGCTCGACAGGGACATGGCCGTGTGCCATGCCCGTGTGCAAGTGCTCAAACCGTGTGTAATTCTGACTTGGATTAATGTCGACACGACCATGATACACGGGCGTGTGGTCTACCCGTGTGCCTCACATGGGTGTGTGGATCACTCGTGTGGAAGTGCCTAGGCTGTGTGAAACACTGTTTTAAGCTCAATTTGTCTGTTTTTGGCCCATTTCTTACTCATTTTACTTTCCTATGCTCACTTAAAAATAAAACATAAATTTAAAGGATTAGGAGCATCAAATTCACTTAAACCAAGGAAAAATAATTCATAAATATGCCAAGCATGGGGTAAAAAATGTATAAATTACGGTTTATCAGATTTTAAATCCTTCTGGGATTTTCATATAAATTTCACTATCAAGTGTACCATACAAATAGGTTGTAACAACATCCATTAAACGCATGTCAAATTTTTCACATACCGCCAGACTAATAAGGTATCTAAACGTAATCAATGCCGGGTTTTTGCGAAAATCCTTGTGCTACAAGTCTTGATTTATATGTTACGACTTCATTTTTCTTATTTCGTTTTTTTACAAATATCCATTTATATCCTACCAGCTTTACATATTTAGGGGTTTGGACTATAGGTCCAAAAATCTCACGTTTAGAAAGTGAATTTAATTCTGCTTGAATTACGTCTTTCTAGTTTGGCCAATCTTTTCTATTTCTACATTCTTCAATAGATTTAAGCTCAGGATCCTCATTTTCTTTTACTATTTCAATAGCAACATTATAAGCAAAATTGTTGTCGGCAACTATATTTTTTCGGTCCATATTTTTCTTGAAGTAACATAACTTATTGAGATTTCTTCATTATCACCATTTTCAGGTACTTGAACCTCTTTTGGGATTTTTTGATTAGTTATATCTTTGGCCTCTTCTGGGGCACTTGCCTCCACAATATTACCATCTTGAATAATTATTCCTTTTTTTTTACGAGGATTTTTATCTTTAGAACCGATTGGCCTTCCACGCTTCAGGCGTGGATTATTTTCTTTTGCACTAACAATTTGCCTTATTGGGATATCAATTCGTATTGGAGCATTTTCAGCTGGTATGTGAGATTTTGTAATTCTCTTTAGGTTAGTAAATGAATCTGGCAGTTGATTGGCAATGTTTTGCAAATGTATAATCCTTTGAACTTCTTGTTCATATTGACTTGTACGAGGACCTAATTGAGATGATGATGATCCATTCTATGTAATTTCTTTTGCCAGTTGTATTTTCTCTTCCCCTAATGTTGGGAATGTTGTTTCATCAAAATGACAATTAATAAATCATGTAGTAAATATATCTCCAGTTAATGGTTCAACATATTTAATTATAGAAGGAGATTCATAACCAACATATATTCCCAACCTCTTTTGAGGACCTATCTTTGTGCGTTGTGGTGGAGCAATTGGAACATATACTGCACATCCAAAAATTCTAAGATGAAAAATATTTGGCTCCTGACAAAAAGCCAATTGTAATAGGGAGTACTTATTATAACTTGTTGGCCTTAAGCGCACAAGTGCTGCTGCATGCAAAATAGCACATCCCCAAGCTGTAACAGGGAGTTTTATACTCATGAGCAATGGCCAAGCTATTAGTTGGAGGCGTTTGATAAATGATTCAGCTAAACCATTTTGTGTATGAACATGAGCTACAGGATGTTCAACTTTTATCCCAATTGACATACAATAATCATTAAAAGCTTGGGATGTAAACTCACCAGCATTATCAAGATGAGTAGTTTTGATCGCATAATTTGGAAATTGTGCTCTTAATCGAATTATTTGAGCAAGTAGTCTCGCAAACGCCAGGTTGCAAGTCAATAATAAACACACATGTGACCACCTACTAAATACATCTATTAATACCATAAAATATCTGAATGGTCTACATGGTGGATGAATAGACCCACATATATCACCTTGAATACGTTCCAGAAATGCGAGAGATTCAATCCCAACTTTAGGTGGTGATAGTCTAATAATCAATTTTCCTTGAGAACAAGCGACACAAGATAAATCCTTGAATTCAAGAATCTTTTGATTTTTTAATGAGTGTCTAATTAAATTCTCAATGATTCTTAGCATCATAATAGATCCGGGATGGCCTAATTGGTCATGCCAAATAGTAAAAGTATGTGGTTCTACAAACTTCTGGTTTGTACTAACATGTGACTCAATTGCACTAATATGTGTATAATGTAAACCTGATGAAAAAGCAGGTAGCCTCTACAAAACATATTCCTTTCCACATTCAACATTTGTAATATATAGATATTTAACATTTTTCTCATTCATAGTCTCAATATGATATCCATTAAGACAAATATCTTTAAAACTCAATAAATTTCTTTGAGACTCAGTGGAATATAAAGCATCATCAATGACAAATTTTGTACCTTCAGGTAATAATATAATAGCTCTTTCAGAGCCTTCAATAAGTTTTGAACTACCCGATATTGTATTAACATGGGCATTACTCATTGTCAAATGAGAAAAATATTTTTTATCTTTGAGTATTGATAAACCGTAATTTATACATATTTATACCCCATGCTTAACGCATTTTATGAATGATTTTTCCTTAGAATTAGTGAATTCGATGCTCCTAATGCCTTAATTTCATATTTTATCCTTAGGTAAGCATAGGAGAGCAAAAGGAACGAGAACAGGCCAAAAACAGAGAAAATGGGCCAAGGTATGGAATCAACACGGCCTAGACCTCTTCACACGGACAGCTCACACGACTGTGTCAATTTGGTAGAATTGAAGCACGACTCACACGGGTAGAACACACGCCCGTGCCAATCTAACAGGCTCAAACACGGCCTGAAGTTATCGCACACGGGCGTGTCTCTGCGGAACCAAAGTTGAGTCTAATTCGGAAAAGGCCACTTTTGAGGGTTCTAAGGTATTCCAAAGCCTATAAATACACCCCAGAAGAGGAAGAAAAGGGGGACGGAGAATAGGGAGTAAGGAATTACTCCAATAAAGCTGATTGATCCATCTCAGAAGCCAGATCCACTATCAAGACTGAATATCTCTCCTCAATTTCCCTTCAAGAGTTTTGGGTTTTTTTTATGTTTTGTATTTATTATTGTTCTGAGATGCTTTTTGTTTAGTTATGAACTAAACCCCTAAATACCTAAGGGGGATGAAACCTATGACGAAATCTTGTTATTATTTCTGAATCGTATGATAAATATTTGACTTGTTCTTATTTCTTGTTTTGGTGTTTCAGGATATCACTTCAAGTTACTACTCTTAGTTGGAGGAAGAATAGACCCTGACTAAGAGTAACTTTGTCATAATTAAGCGGAGTTGATTGCGCACCTAGAGATAGGGTGACAAGATTTTACCGGATTAGGGTGAAACCTAATAAGGGAATCCATAGATCGAGTTAATGCAACCCTAGGGTGTTAATTAGAGAAAAGTCTCGGTTATTCAACCTAGGGATTAGACGTTATTAGTCTTGAATAGGGATAATAACATAACTTAGGATTTTTTACGGAACAAGTTAAATGAATAAATCATCCGGTTCGGAGCCAGAATAACAAGTACAGGTCTAGGTGGATTTTTCCTTAGGTATTGTCTCAATCAATCGTTTTCCCCAAAAGTAATTTCCCAATTCTATTTTCCGCAAGTTCTTAGTTTAATTAGCTAGTTAAAACAAACCTCTTTTCTTCGACTAGATAATAAAAAGACAGTCATTACTAGTACTCCTAGTCTATTAGGTTCGACAATCTGGTCTTGCTAAAGCTATACTACTGTTCGATAGGTACACTTGCCTACGTCGTGATAATAGTTAGTTTCAAGACGATTCATTATAAATTTATAAAACTTATCACGAAAAATCACGATCAAGTTTTTGGCGCCGTTGCCGGGGACTAAGATATTAGGAACACTCAATTTTTATTACTTTAGCTATTTATTTTTCTTACAATTTAACTTTTATTTTGTGCTAATTTACTAATTTTTTATTCCTTTCTCCTGGCAGGTTTTTATAGTTTATGACTAGAAGAAACCCGACAGGACCATTGCTTTTTGACGAAGAAATTGACCGTACAGCTTGTCGAAATCGACAAGAAATTAGACATAGCTTAAGATACACAGAGGAAGAGCAAGAGGATGATATCTCAACTACAACTAAGGAGACGACTGAAAATCAAGACAATCAGCTACCTCCAGCCATACCCGCTGAATTAGCAAATTAGAATCCTGCCCCTCGTACTATGTATAATTATGCTAAACCTAATTTTACAGGAATTGAGTCAAGTATAGTTAGGCCTGCTATTGCTGCAAATAATTTTGAACTGAAATCTAACACAATTCAGATGATACAGCAATTTGTTCAGTTTGATGGTTTGCAGGATGAGAACCCCAACACTCACTTGGCGAATTTCCTAGAACTGTGCGGCACTTTCAAAATTAATGGTGTTTCTGATGATGTCATTCACCTTCGGTTATTCCCTTTTTCACTGAGGAACAAAGCTAAACAGTGGTTGAACTCGTTACCACGACGGTCCATCACTACTTGGGAACAAATGACCAAAAAATTTTTATTAAAATATTTTCTGCCGGCAAAAACAGCTAAGTTACGTAATGATATCTCTTCTTTTGTACAGATGGACTTAGAAACACTTTATGATGTATGGGAGAGATACAAGGACCTACTGCGAAGGTGCCATCACCACGGTTTACCTCTATGGCTGCAAGTTCAAACGTTCTACGATGGTGTGAATCCCTCGACAAGACAAATGATTGACGCAGCTGCTGGTGGACCCATCAACAACAAAACACCTGAAGAGGCTTCTGAATTTATTGAGGAGATGTCACTGAATAACTATCAGTGGCAAGTCATGAGGACTAAGCCAACGAAAACGGCAGACGTTTATAACGTCGACTCAGTTACTATGTTGACAAATCAGGTAGAACTTCTGAATAAAAAAATTGATTGTGTACTTAGTTCTACGCAGGTACATTCGGTGATGAGGTGTGATCCAAGTGGAGGAGGTGTGCATACAGAATATCAACCGTTCAATCCTACAACCGAAGAGGAACAAGTCAACTATATGGGTAACAATAATTTTAGATCTCAAAATAACCCATATAGTAATACTTATAATACAGATTGGAAGAACCACCCAAATTTTTCTTGGGGTGGTCAAGGAAATCAAAGGCCACAAAAAAATCCTCAAGGTTTTCAGCAGCCACCTTATCAATAGGAAAAGAAACTAAACCTTGAAGAGATACTATCCAAATTCATCTCAATGTCAAAACTCATTTCCAGAATACCGAGACAGCCCTTAAAAATCAACAAGCATCGATCCAGGGGCTCGAGACCCAGATAGGTCAGTTGTCCAAGCTAATATTCGAACGACTAAAAGGTAGCCTGTCGAGCAATACTGAACCTAACCCAAGGGAACAGCTCAATGCAATTAATGTTCAAGATAAAGAAGGATTCGTTGAGCCTGAGCCAGAATTGATGCAAGAAACTGTGGTGAGTAAGGGTAAAGGTGAGGTAAGTCATAATGAAAACAAAACGGTGAATATAGAATACAAACTTCGTGTTCCATACCCTAACGCGACAAGAAAAGATCGCTCAGACGAACAATTCGGTAAATTCCTTAAACTTTTGAAAAACTTAAATATTAACTTACCGTTTATTGAAGCTCTGTCGCAGATGCCGAATGCAATGAAATTTTTTAGAGATTTTTTAGCAAATAAGCGGAGGTTGGATGAGGCGTTGCATGTGGAGCTAAACGCAGTCTGCTCAGCTATTCTATAAAATAAGCTACCCCACAAATTGAAAGATCTAGGGAGTTTTACAATTCCTTGCTTAATTGGTAGTTTAGATATGAATCATGCATTAGTCGATTTAGGGGCTAGTATTAACGTCATGCCTTACAAAATGTTTAAGGAACTAGGTCTAGGGAAACCTAAACAAACTAGGATGAGCATTCAATTGACAGATAAAACTATAAGATTTTCTAGGGGTATTATTGAAGATGTACTAGTGAAAATAGATAAGTTCATATTTCCCGTTGATTTCGTTGTTCTTGGCATAAAGGAGGATAACAACACCCTTTTGATTTTAGGGAGGCCCTTTTTAGCAACTGCTAAAACAATTATTGATGTTGGCACAGATGAGCTCACCCTTCATGTGGGAAACGAGAAGATCACTCTTGAAGCTCGTAATTTTGGCAACATATTGAATATTAAAGGTAATTGTCCACACTAGTCTACTGAAGCTGACAATATGACGCAACCTGCTTTGCAGAAATTAAGTTTGAAAGAAGTTCACGAGCCATGTTCCAGTAACAACAGAGGACTCATTCATAAAGAATGAAGGCTACAGATAAAAGAGCCAGACGAATGGCGAGCCTATAGAATACACAATAAACCAAAACTACGCCGGAATAAGCTCGATACCTCTCCAAATTTACTTAAGGTTGGAGATAAAGTCTTAATAGATGCAGGCCCTCATATAATCACTACCAACCCGAATGAAGAAATCCTCTCCGACAGTGATTTAGTATTTTCCCATTAAATTGCAGAGAGGTAAGTCATCCCAAGTTTGACACTTTTAAGGTAAAAACACCCGTCTAAAACCTTATTTTGATAAGATTGATAGCAGGAATGAGGAGTATGAACTCCTTAAACCACCATGACCATCCAATGGAGAGGTAAGTCGAGCTTAGACTATAAATAAGCGCTTCTCGGGAGGTAACCTGAGAACTAATTATATTAACTTCTTTAAATTTTAGTGTTTAAACACCTAACCTACTAACGGAGCTCTTGAAAACAGGTACACCACAGAGACACGGCCAAGCACACGGGCGTACTTAGGACCGTTTGGAAACAGGGCAAGGATTTCCCAAAAACACGGGCTGTGATAAATCGCCACGGCTATACGATAGGGCCGCGGGAAAAACTTTCAAAACAACACGGGCGTGCGACACGCCCGTGCCTTAGGACCGTGGTTGAAACTGAGAAACTAGCACGGGCGTGCGGCACGCCCGTGTCTAACACCCGTGGTCGAACCTGTCAAATTAACACGGGCGTGGAGCTTGCATACACGGGCGTGGGAGAAGCGAACGAAGCAAGACACGGTCGTGCGACACGGCCGTGTGCGCCAACACGCCCGAGGTACACTGGCGTGTGTCGAATTTCAGAAGCTCCAAAAATAAGAAAAACGTGAAACACACGGGTGAAATTGGGATATACGGGCGTGTCCCCTGGCTGTGTGCCCCAAAATCTATAAATAGGCTGCACTATTCATTGTCTTCCCCACTCAAAAACCCTAACCCTAGCCGCTGCAAGTCCACACAGCCTCCTCGCCACACCCGTGCACCGCTTCCAACTTCGTTTTTGACACATTTTCTCCTCTTTCTAGCGTTTGTTTACTTCGTCCTTTTCTATTTTACTGATTTCTAGGGCTATTTATTATGATAATATGCAAGTTTTTGATTTTATCTTTACATTTTTATCATTTAAATGTCATAATCTAGAATACCCATCATCATTTTTTCTTTTTCATATTAAAATTCTCATCCATTGCATGATTTCTTTACTCCATTTGATTAGTTAGAAGCAAATATGCATGATTAAGGGTAGTTGAAATTTTCATTCCTTTTGTGTGCCATTCTCTCATATATATAATAGGTTACATTCTAGTCCTTGTCATTTTTACTCACACCACAATGTTCATGCTACAAAAATATGCTATTGAACTTAGCAATTCCGATAATTATGGCAGAAGAAATTCATGGTTTTTCCTTTTTGATTTTTGTTACATTCTACCTTGTCCACTTTTTGAGACGACTTAATGGTTCAAATTTCAGGGTCACTATTTCATCTTCGCGAGGGAAGAAAACCGACGTCCCCGTTTTTAAGAAAAAGAAAGAAGCATCATCTTCCTCGGGCCCAACCGCGAAAATTTGCCATCCTTTCCTATAGTTCCCTAACGGGCCCCAAGAAGAGCTGATAAATGCCAAATTATACATATTGTTACCCCAAATACTTAGCATATTTATGGATATTTACTATTAGATTTGTGAATTTTGGTGCTCTTAATCCGGTTCTTTCATGTTTTGTACTCAGGAGAGCACGAAAAGTCAAAAGGAGCCAAAAACGAGCTTAAAAGTGACAAAAAAGACCAAATCAAGAAGATCACACAGCCTAAGCCTTGCCACACGGGCTACTCACACGCTCGTATCTGTCGAGGGTGTCGTCCAAGGATTTCACGATTCACACGGCCTGGCTATTACCCACACGGCCATGTGAAATTTAGCGAAACGAACACGGCTTGGCAAACACGTCACACGGCCGTGGCACACGGGCGTGCCCCTTTTTCAAAGAGTTGTGTTTTACACGGAAAAAGGATACTTAGGGAAGAAGAAAGCCAATCCAAAGCCTATTATAAACACCCTAAGTATGACCTACTAGGGGGGCTTTGCCGGGGGCGCTTCTAGAACTTTTCTGAAACACAGAACCACACGCCGAGAATTACTTGAAGGAAGTCAGACGATCCATCCCAAAAGTCGGAGCTACTCCAAGACTGAAGATCTCTCTCAGAATCCCTTCAGGAGTTTTAGATTTTTCTTCATGTTTTGTTATTTTTATACTTTTGAGATGTACTCTTATTTTATTATGAACTAAAGCCCTTAGATACCTAAGGGGGATGAAACCTATGATGGATCTTGTTATTATTATCTGAACTATATGATAAATACTTGATTTGTTCTTAATTATGTATTTCTAATGCTTGAGTTAATATTCCGGGTATTGACTCATGATTTAATGTGCTTATGCAGAGAAGGAATAGACCCTGCCTAAGAGTAGATTTGGCATAATTAAATGGAGTTGATCGAACGCCTAGAGAGAGGGTTACGAGATTTTGCCGAATTAGGGTGAAACCTAATATGAGTGTCCATAGATCGATTTACTGCTTCCCTAGGGGTTTTAATTAGAAAGAGATTGCAATTAATTCAACTGAGGGTTAGGCGTTATTAGTCTCGAAAGAGATAATAATTTAGGTTAGGGAGTCTCGCAGATCAAGTCAAGTGAATAAATCATCTGGTTCAGAGTCAGATAACATGTGAAATCTAGGTGGATTCCTCCTTGGGTGTCGTCTTTATCAATTGCTTCTCTTCAAGTCTTTTTCCAAATTTTCTCTTCGCTTTAATTAAATTAGTTAATTAGTTTAGATAATTAGTTTAATAAACAAACCCTTTTATTCCTAGGCTAAATAATTACTAGTACTTTTGGTTTCCTTGGGTACGATATCCCGGTCTTGCCATTACTATACTATTGTTCGATAGGTGCGCATGCCTTTTCGTCGTGGTAATAGTTAGTCTAGGTTTGATCTTTATTATAAATATTTATTACTTGTTACGAATCACGCGATTAAGTTTTTGGCACCGTTGCCGGGGACTGAAATATTAGGAACACTTAATTTTTATTACTTTAGTCATTTATTTTTTTTGCAATTTGACTTTATTTCTATTTTTATTTTACTAACTTTCTTCTTCTTTCTCCTGGTAGGTTCTTGTAGTGTATGACTAGACGAAACCCGTCAGGACCGTTGGTTTTTGATGAGGAAATTGATTGTACAGCTCGTAGAAACCAACGAGAAATCAGGCGCAGCTTAAGAAACGCAGAGGAAGAGCAAGAGGACGATATCTCAACTACTACTGAAGAGATGGCTGAAAATTAAGACAATCTGCTACCGCCAGCCATACCTGCTGAATTAGCAAATCAGAATCCTGCTCCTCGTACTATGTATATTATGCTAAACCTAATTTTACAGGAACTGAGTCAAGTATAGTTAGACCTGCTATTGCTGCTATCAATTTTGAACTGAAACCTAACACGATTCAGATGATACAATAATTTGTTCAGTTTGATAATTTGCAGGATGAGAACCCCAACACGCACTTGGCAAATTTCCTAGAACTGTGCGGCACTTTCAAAATTAATGACGTTTCTGATGATGCCATTCGCCTTCGGTTATTCCCTTTTTCACTGAGGAATAAAGCTAAACAGTGGTTGAACTCACTACCACGAGGATCCATTACCACTTGGGGGCAAATGACCGAAAAATTTCTATTAAAATATTTTCCACTGGCAAAAACAGCTAAGTTGCGTAATGATATTTCTTCTTTTGTGCAGATGGACTTAGAGACACTTTACGATGCATAGGAGAGATACAAGGATCTATTGAGAAGGTGCCCTCACCATGGGTTACCTCTATGGCTGCAAGTTCAAACGTTCTACAATGGTGTGAATCCCTCGACAAGACTAATGATTGACGCAGCTGCTGACGGAACCATCAACAATAAAACATCAGAAGATGCTTATGAATTTATAGAGGAGATGTCACTGAATAACTATCAGTGGCAAGTTATGAGGACAAAGCCAACAAAAACAACCGGCGTTTATAACATCGATTCGGTCACCATGCTCTCTAATCAGGTAGAACTTTTAAATAAAAAAATTGATGGTTTACTTGGTTCTACGCAGGTACATTCAGTGATGAGGTGTAACTCAAGTGGCGGAGGCGTGCATATAGAATACCCACCATTCAATCCTACAACCGAAGAGGAATAGGTCAACTATATGGGTAACAATAATTTTAGATCTTAGAATAACCCCTATAGTAACACTTATAATGTAGGTTGGAAAAACCACCCAAATTTCTCTTGGGGTGGTCAACAGAATCAAAGGCTACAGAATCCTCAGGGTTTTCAACAGCCATCTTATCAATAAGAGAAGAAATCAAACCTTGAAGTGATGCTATCCAAATTCATCTCGGTGTCAGAAACTTACTTCTAGAATACTGAGATAGCACTCAAAAATCAACAAGCATCAATTCAAGGACTCGAAAGTCAGATAGGCCAACTATCCAAATTAATTTCTGAACGACCACAAGGTAGTTGATACTCAAGAAGGATGCGATGAGACTGAGCCAGAACCAAGGCAAGAAAATGTGGAAAGCAAAGGTGATGGTGAAGTAAGTCATAATAAAACGGTAAGTACGAATTATAAATCTCGTATGCCATATCCTAAAGCGATGACGAAAGATAGAACAGAAGAACAATTCAGTAAGTTCGTCAAACTCTTAAAGAAATTACATATTAACTTACCTTTTATTGAAGTTCTTTCGCAGATGCCCAACTCAGCAAAATTCTTAAAGGAACTTCTGACCAATAAAAGAAAATTAAACGCTACATTACATGTGGAACTCAATGCAGTCTGCTCAACTATTCTAAAAAATAAGCTACCTAAAAAGTTGAAAGATTCAGGGAGTTTTACAATTCCTTGCTTAATTGGTAGTTTATCTGTGAATAATGCTTTAGCTGATTTAGGGGCAAGTATAAATGTTATGCCTTATAAAATGTTTAAACGACTAGGTCTCAGTAAACCCAAACAGGCTAGGATGAGCATACAATTGGCTGACAAAACAGTTAGATTTCCTAAGGGTATTATTGAAGATGTTCTTATTAAAATTGATAAGTTTATTTACCCAGTAGACTTTGTCGTCCTAGATATGAATGAGGATAACGAGGTACCTTTAATTTTAGGATGACCCTTTTTAGCAACTACCAAAACAATTATTAATGTAGGCACAGGAGAGCCAACACTTCGTGCAAGTGATGATGCAGTAACACTTCAAGTACGCGACTCAGTCAAAACCTCTAAGACTCAGGATAATGCTATAAAACCTGTCGATGATAAAACTAATATTAAATCGTCCTTGCAGGAACCTCCTCAAACTAAGACAACAAAGACAGTGCGCTACTATCATAAAGAGAACAAAAACATCTATGAAGAACGAAGGCTACTGATAGAGGAGCTAGATGAATGGCGAGAACACAAATCGAGAACACATGATAGACCGAAACTTCTTCAAAATAAGCCCGATACCTCTCCTAATCAACTTAAAGTAGGCAATAAAGTCTTACTAGATACCACAGATCCCCACATTGTCACTACCACACCAAATGAGGAGATCCCTCTTACGGTACTCAGTATTTTCCCATTCGGTACGGTTGAGGTGAGTCGTCCCAAGTTTGGAACTTTTAAGGTAAACAACCCCCAATTAAAACCTTATTTTAAGATTGACAACAGGAACGAGGAGTATGAACTCCTCAAACCACCATGATAAATCAACAGAGAGGTTAGTCGAGCTTAGACTATAAATAAGCGCTTCTCGGGAGGCAACCTGAGCACTAACATATTTTGATTTCTTTATCTTTAACTTCTCACACTTCGAATCAATTAATTTAGTCTTTGAATTACAAAGTTTTTCAGCACACACGGCCAGGCACACGGGCGTGCCTATAGCCGTGGCCAAACAGGGGAAAAAGATACGACCGTGTTGAAGCAGGACATGATTTTCCCAAAACACGGGGTGCGATAATTCCCCACGGCTGTGCGACATAGCCGTGGGTGAACTTGATAGGAAAAACATGGGCATGGGGATAGAAAATCATGGGCGTGCCTAGGAAAAGGCTCGATTCTGTTTCTTCGACACGGGCGTGCGACACGCACGTGCCATTCCGTAGTGTACAACAATCTACGGGCGTGCTATCATAAAACACGGGCGTGGGAGAAGCGAACAAAGCTAGGCACGACTGTGCGACATGGCCGTCTTTGACACACGCCCAAGACACGGGCGTGTGATAGTAGCCAGACATAACCTAACTCACAAAATTCGAAAAACATGGGCTCACCCTCAAAGTACACGGGCGTGGCCATAGGCCGTGCACCCCTCCCCTGTATAAACAAACCACTGTTCATCTTCTTCCCTCTTTCAAAACCCTAGCTGAAATTTACCCTTTCCTAACCTCTAATCCCTATTCCGTCCACCATTCCCCAAATTCTCACTTTTCCAACCCCAAACCACCCTCAAATTCACTCCCCTTGCATTAATCTCCATTTTCTCCTCCCTTTACCCTCCATTTTCCCACCACACGGTTTCCTCTCCGTTTCAAATCGCCACTCCAGCACCACCACTCGAGGCCTCCATTGACGAGGATCATTAAATCCTCCTATCTTTTTATTTTTATCTTCATTTTTATTTTTATTCTTAATTTTTAATTTCATTTCAATTTTATTATTTTCTTATGAAAGACATATCTATATTAGTAAATTTTACTTTCTTTATTTTTTTCTGGTATTTCTAACAAGTAATCCTACTACACTCTCTTCCACACCAACTCTTAATAAGCTCTTCATGATTCTACAAATTTCCAAAGCAAGCTGCTAGGAATATTTTACGGAATGAGGAAACAAACAGGGAACAATACAAAATGAATGCCATGTTCAACGACCCAATTTCTTCATCTAGCTAAGAACAATGGTAGCTACTACTTTCCCCAAACATTACAGCCTCATAATCAAGCTCCACACCCATATAACAGGGCGTTTCACCTCCTTCCCTCTTATGGTTTTTTTTTTTAATTTTAAATAGTCTATCTTTGTACATTGAGGGTAATGTACATATTAGGTGTAGGGAGGGGGGTGAACATAAACATGAAACCTAACTTTTTGTATTATTCTCAAATCCCTGAATGTGGTCTTGTACTTAAGTGATTTTCTCATAATATTGATAGAATGAATTCTAATTAATCTATAATTATCGTTGATATGTCATGAATTAGACCAAGGGAATTATGCATGATTATTTGATTGTAGGACCTTAAAGAATTAAGCATGATAAGTTGATATTTTGAGAACTAAAATTTTTAGATTATTTTCTTGAATTGAGGTATTATCTTGAAATCTTAAGTATACAAGAATGACATCAAAAACCCAAATTTTTGGGGAGGTTTTTAAGCCTTTTTGAGCATATAGGTTTCTTTCTTGCTCATTTCTTTTGTGGTTTGAGTGTGTCAACATTGAACTGTTATTCTAGAACTTGCTTCAATTATACATGTCGAGATCACACGTATGATTTGATATATTGAGATGATAAAGGCACTTAGGATTTAACCCACTTACTCCATAAGCCTTCCCACATAATTAAACCCTTAGTGAACCCCCTTTGAGCCTACTAACCCTTTTTTTTATTATTTATTAACCCTCATCATTAACCCATTAACCCATTATTATCGAAATCCCCTTACTTAATTTGACCCTTTTTATCGAGATTGATTTTAATATTGTTACCTCACTATGATTACCAATTTTTGTTACTGAATAATGGAGTATAACTTCTATATTGTATTGACTTGATTTGTCCTTAAAAAAAAAAACTAACCTCAGTATTATTATTATAATTCTTAGCAAGCTAAAGTTTTCATGAAAAAGAGAGCTCATGTAATATAGTTCTAGATATTTGTTGTCTTTCAGTAATTAAGTTTTTGATAGTGGGGTGATATATTGAAATCATCTCGATTCTAACCTTTGTTTCTTCAGCTTGTATCCATACCCATAACCTAAACCCCGTTACAACCATGCAAAGACCTTTTGATTTGTGTATCATATCATTTATAAGTGGTGGAGATATGATTTTCATGCAAGCCTATAGTGATAACATCTCATGTTAGACAATCGAGTGCTTAATTTTGCACCTTAAACACTTTGAGTGATTTGAGTGGATCCTTAGTGAGGATGTCATCTCTTGTATATTTAGGACTAAAGTTAATTACTTAGAGGAAGGATATTACCTATAATTTTATTATCAAAATATTCGATTTAGATTGTTTGAGGTTTTTAATGCCCCTATGGTTGAATTCTCACTGTATGATTCTCCGTGGAATAATTTGTAACATTATCGGTAATGATTATGTGATTGAAAGGAATGAATTCTAGCAGTAAATGAAAGTTTTGCTTAAGGACAAGCAAATGCTTAAGTGTGGGGGTATTTGATAAACGCCAAATTATACATATTGTTACCCCAAATACTTAGCATATTTATGGATATTTACTATTAGATTTGTGAATTTTGGTGATCTTAATCCGGTTATTTCATGTTTTGTACTCAGGAGAGCACCAAGTGTCAAAAGGAGCCAAAAACGAGCTTAAAAAAGACAAAAAGAACCAAATCAAGAAGATCACACAGCCTAAGCCTTGCCACACGGGCTGCTCACACGCCCCTGTCTGTTGAGGGTGTCGTCCAAGGATTTCACGATTCATACGGCCTGGCATTGACCCACACGGCCGTGTGAAATTTTGTGGAACGAACACGGCCTGACAAACACGTCACACAGCCGTGGTACACAGGCGTGCCCCTTTTTTAAAGAGTTGTATTTTACACAAAAAAATGATACTTAGGGAAGAAGAAAGCCAATCCAAAGCCTATATAAACAGCCAAAGTATGACCTACTAGGGAGCTTTTTCGGGGGCGCTTCCAGAACTTTTCTGGAACACAGAACCACACGCCAAGAATTACTTGAAGGAAGCCAGACGGTCCATCCCAAAAGTTGGAGCTATTCCAAGACTGAAGATCTCTCTCAGAATCCCTTCAGGAGTTTTAGAGTTTTCTTCATGTTTTGTTATTTTTATACTTTTGAGATGTACTCTTATTTCATTATGAACTAAACCCCTTAGATACCTAAGGGGCATGAAACCTATGATGGATCTTGTTATTATTATCTGAACTATATGATAAATACTTGATTTGTTCTTAATTATGTGTTTCTAATGCTTGAGTTAATATTCCGGGTATTGACTCATGATTTAATGTGCTTATACAGAGGAGGAATAGACCCTGCCTAAGAGTAGATTTGGCATAATTAAGCGGAGTTGATCGAACACCTAGAGATAGGGTTACGAGATTTTTTCGGATTAGGGTGAAACCTAATATGGGAGTCCATAGATCGATTTACTGCTTCCCTAATGGTTTTAATTAGAAAGAGATTTCAATTAATTCAACTGAGGGTTAGGCTTTATTAGTCTCGAAAGAGATAATAATGTAGGTTAGGGAGTCTCACGGATCAAGTCAAGTGAATAAATCGTCTGGTTCAGAGTCAGATAACATCTAGGTGGATTCCTCATTGGGTGTCATCTTTATCAATTGCTTCTCTTCAAGTCTTTTTCCAAATTTTCTCTTCACTTTAATTAAATTAGTTAATTAGTTTAGATAATTAGTTTAATAAACAAACCCTTTTATTCCTAGGCTAAATAATAAAAAGATAAAGATTACTAGTACTTTTGGTTCCCTTGAGTACGATATCCCGGTCTTGCCATTACTATACTATTGTTCGATAGGTGCGCTTGCCTTTTCGTCGTGATAATAGTTAGTCTAGGTTTGATCTTTGTTATAAATATTTATTACTTGTTACGAATCACGCGATCAAGAGCTCTTTCAAATACTAGGGCCCGACCTTTAACAATGGGACGATGCATCAACTGGGCTGCTGTCGAACAAGTGCAATTAGCTGATGCAATCTGGGCCCTCCTTACCACCGATCCGTGAGAATTATTCTTTGGGATCATCAAGCCAACATACTTAGAGCTGACGATAGAACTATGCTCCACGTTCCATCTTCAAACGGTAATGACGAACTATGATGATCCCGGCACAATTCAGTTTCGCTTAGGCGAATTAGTCCGCCAATTAAGCGTCCCAGAATTCGGCACTGCGTTGGGTTTATATACCGATGAGTTCAGAGAGGAGAATGACTTACATGTTCTCTACCGCCATATTCATCGTTCTCCCTCACGATGCTAGAACGCCCTCATCCTACGTTTGGCCAACTACGACCCCAGTCGCACTAAGGCATCATCTCTCCCTCCATCCTTAAGGCATCTCTATTCTATTCTATCTCACACTTTAACAGGGTGGAGAGAGAGCACCGGCTTCGTCACTACCCATGACATCTATTATTTATGGTGTATGTCAAACGGGCACGTCATTAACCTTGCCTACTTTATCGCCCTTGCCATACGCCACCAGACGGAGCGACATCGGAGGGGGGTCATCTACATTGGCCCCTACGTGACTCGACTGGCATGACACTTCGAACTTCTTAACACCGCAGCCCAAGAATCATCTCTAACCCTTATTGGTCAGATGTCTCCACAAGGCATCTCGAGCATGCTTAGCATGAGGATGATCAAGAGGCGCCGAGGAACCTACCCTCCCCAATATCGTCTCACCCAATCCACTGAGGAAGAGGCTCCAGAGGACATTACTGATGATGTCCCTACCCAACACGAGGATCCACCTTTCCAGCCACTGCCACCACCTTCTTGGCCAGTTTATGCGGCAGCTTCTTTTGCTGACATCTCTGAGCGCCTTAACAGATCCGAGCAGTAGTGTTTTCAAAGATTTGACAACATTGATGCTACTCTACAGCAGATTTGTCAGCACCTCCACATCTCATCGCCAGTCTCACCTCGCGAACCATCCAGCGATGAAGATGTTTAGAAACTTTTATTTATTATTTTATGTTTCTGTTTTTATTTTTATTTAAGACCACTTTTTATTTTTCTTTCATCTTATTTTTATTACGATTTATAATTTTTATCTAACAATTTTTAATCTTGGCTATTCCTTTACGAGTAATTATTCTTCCTAATATTCCCTAAACAGTTCCTGTTTTTATCACAGTTATAAAGAGCTCCAAAGCTCACAATCACTTAGGAACTTCAAACTCTATTGGAAAAGGTTCCCCACGACTGCCATGCCCTGCTTAATGAGGAGATATAATATTCTTTTGGCACAGCACTTATGGTACCCAACCTCTACCACCACCGGAGTATCCTCTTCCACCTCCATAACTCCAAACTAGGACATTCATTCAGTACTCAGGAAGTTTCAATTCTCTCCCTATCTTATGATTTTCTAGTTTTTTCCATATATCTATCCTTGTACATTAAGGGCAATGTACATCTTAAGTGTGGGGGGGTAATCATATTCATTATCCGAAAAACCCCTGAATACTGCTTTGTTCTCTTGTAAATCTCTCATATCATGTTTAAGATGAATTTTGATTGATTCATAATTTTGATTGATATATCTTGAATTAAAACATAAGCATTTATACATTGATTGTTAAACTTTAAGACGTTAGAGAATCAAACATGCTAAGTTGATTTTTAAGAATTTAAAATTTTAGGTTGCTTCCCCAAGTCTAGGTATTATCTTGAATTGAATCCCACAGGTTTAAACATCAAAAGGCCATAATTTTTGTGAGATTTTTGAGCCTTTTGAGCATCTATTAATTCTTTCATGCTCACTTTTATTATTGCTTTGAGTGTGTCAATATTGAATTGTTATTCTAGAACTTGCTTGATTATGCATGTCAAGACCACACCATTTGATTTGATATATCAAGATGATAGAGACACTTAGGATTAACCCACTTATGCCATGAAAAGCCTACCTCTACGATTAACACTTAGTAAACCCCATTAAGCCTAACAAGTCATTCCTTGTATTACCCTTAATATTAACCCTTAACTCATTATTTTTTAAATTCCCCCAATTAATTTAACCCCTATTTTTGTCGAGAGTTGATTTGAATAAATTTCTTAGCTATGTCTTGTTCTTAACAGTTAGTTTATGATTATTTGACTTGTTCTTGAAAAAAAAATGTATACATATTAGTAGTGACCTTTTGTTTGTAAACTTCAGTTTTCAAATTCTATTAGTTAGAGAAGAAGCTTTGTTGTACGCAAGTGATGATTAAACATTTTTCTAGTTAAGTGATTTTTCAAGTCAATCTCGATTCTAACCTTTTTCTTTCAGCTTGTGACCACACCCCCTAACCAAGCCTCGTTACAACCCTTTAAAGACCTTTTGATTGATGTATCATCTGGATTTATAGAGGTGGAGATTTGATTTTCATGCAAGCCTATGGTAATAACTTTTCATATTGACTAATGAGTGCTAATTTCATTGCCCTTAAACACTTCGAGTGATTTGAGTGAATCTTTAGTGAGGATGGTAAACTCTGTGAGATTTCGAATCAATGATAACTACTTAGATGAAGAGAGATGCCTAAGTTTTTCATGATTAAATACTCAATTTGGAATGTTTGAAGTTTAATGTTCTTTTAGTTGAATTCTCAATGTATGATTACTTATGAGATGGTTTGAGATAATATTGATAGGAATTATAAGTTGAGAAAAAAGAATTTTTAATTATGATTTGAGAATTTTGCTTGAGGACAAGCAAACGCTTAAGTGTGGGGGTATTTGATAAACCGTAATTTATACATATTTATACCCCATGCTTAACGTATTTTATGAATGATATTTCCTTAGAATTAGTGAATTCGATGCTCCTAAGGCCTTAATTTCATGTTTTATCCTTAGGTAAGCATAGGATAGTGAAAGGAACGAGAACGGGCCAAAAACGGAGAAAATGGGCCAAGGTATAGAATCAACACAGCCTGGACCTCTTCACACAGGCAGCTCACACGGCCGTGTCAATTTGGCAGAAGTGAAGCACGACTCACACGAGTAGAACACACGCCTGTGCCAATCTAACAGGCTAGAACACGACCTGAAGTTATCGCACATGGGCGTGTCACACGGGTGTGTCCCTGCCGAACCAAAGTTGAGTCTAATTCGAAAAAGGCCACTTTTGAGGGTTCTAAGGCATTCCAAAGCCTATAAATACACCCCAGAAGAGGAAGAGAAGGGGGGCGGAGAATAAGGAGTAAGGAATTACTCCAAGGAAGCCGATTGATCCATCTCAGAAGCCGAATCCACTATCAAGACTGAAGATCTCTCCTCAATTTCCCTTTCAGGAGTTTTGGGTTTTCTTTATGTTTTGTATTTATTATTGTTCTGAGATTTTTTCTTATTTAGTTATGAACTAAACCTCTAAATACCTAAGGAGGATGAAACCTATGACGAAATCTTGTTATTATTTGTGAATTGTATGATAAATATTTGACTTGTTCTTAATTCTTGTTTTGGTATTTCAGGATATCACTTAAAGTTACTACTCTTAGTTGGAGGAGGAATAGACCCTGACTAAGAGTAACTTTGTCATAATTAAGTGGAGTTGATTGCGCGCCTAGATATAGGGTGACAAGATTTTGCCAGATTAGGGTGAAACCTAATAAGGGAATCCATAGATCGCGTTAATGCAACCTTAAGGTGTTAATTAGAGAAAAGTCTTGGTTATTCAACCTAGGGATTAGACGTTATTAGTCTTGAATAGGGATAATAACATAACTTAGGGATTTCTACGGAACAAGTTAAATGAATAAATCGTCCGATTCGGAGCCAGAATAACAAGTACAAGTCTAGGTGGATTTTTCCTTAGGTATTGTCTCAATCAATCGTTTTCCCCAAAAGTAATTTCTCAATTCTATTTTCTGCAAGTTCTTAGTTTAATTAGTTAGTTAAAACAAACCTCTTTTCTTCAGCTAGATAATAAAAAGACAGTCATTACTAGTACTCCTAATCCTTTGGGTTCGACAATCCGGTCTTGCTAAAGCTATACTACTGTTCGATAGGTACACTTGCCTACGTCATGATAATAGTTAGTTTCAAGAATGATTCATTATAAATTTATAAAACTTATCACGAAAAATCACGATCAAGTATCGTATGTGTTGTAGCACAATCTGCAAGACACATTTCTCCATTGATTTTGGATCCATCGAAATTTTGTTGAATATTCATATTCTTCATAAAAACAAACAAAATATAATATGAGAAACATTGAAAATATTTATTAAATATATAAATTATTCTTTGTGCAAGAAAATAAAATATACTTAAAATAACATAAAAATGTCAAAATAACATCAATTTTTCTAATGATTCTCAAAGAAATCTGCCACATCTAGGTAAGTTATATTATTAAGGTCATTAAATTTATCACCCTCGTAGGCATGGTCAGGTTTAGTATTATAGTGAATATCTTCATCTTTTGCCTCCATTTCATCATTTTGGGATATAAAATTTGTCTCCATATGCTTTCCCTTCTTTTTAATGGATGCTTGATAAAGTTTCACTAAATGCTCAGACGTACGACAGGTACGTGACCAATGCCCCTTCATACTACATCGGTAGCATATATTCTCAACAATCTTTGAAGGATTATTTTGACCACTTCTTTCTTGTCTTTCATTGCTATTCTTTTTCTGGTGGTTAGAAGTATCATTGTTATGACCACCATGATAACGGTTACTAATACGTCCTCAACCACGTCCCCCACTACGTCCACGACCACGGCCGCGACCTCTATATTTTCTATTTTCATAATTATCGTGTCCTGCTACATTCATTTCAGGGAATGGTGCAGAACCAATGGGACGAATTTCATGATTTTTCATCAACAGCTCATTATTTTGTTCAGCCACCAAAATACATGAAATCAATTCATAATACCTTTTAAAACCTTTTTCATGGTATTGCTGCTGCAGGAGCACATTAGTAGCATGAAAGTTTGAAAATGTTTTCTCTAACAAGTCCTCATCGCTTATGTTTTCTCCACATAATTTTAGTTGAGAACTAATTTTGAAAAGTTCTGAATTGTATTCACTTGCAGTCTTAAAATCTTGCAACCGTAAGTGCATCCAATCATAACGAGCTTTAGGGAGTATCACAGTTTTCTGATGGTCAAATCGTTCTTTCAAATTTTTCCACAACTTAAGAGGGTCTCTCATAGTGAGATATTCCACTTTTAATCCTTCATGCAGATGATGACGGATGAAAATCATTGCTTTTGTCTTGTCTTGATTAAATGCTTCTTTATCTGCTAATATAGTATTTCCTAGAACTTTAGCATCTAGGTGAATTTCAGCATCTAACACCCATGACAAGTAATTCTTGCCTGAGATGTCTAAGGCCGGAAATTCAAGTTTGGCAAGATTTGACATTATAATCACTTGAATCAAAATAAAAAAAATATTAGTAAAATAATAAGTATTCTCAATCGTAAAATAATTCAATTATATATACCAAATTTGCTAAATAATAATATGCATGTCAAATATTGGCATAAAGAGGAATAGTCATAATAATAACTTAACACAAATTAAATTAATTGAAATTCCTTTTAATAAAAAAAACATGTATATACAATTATCATTATTAGATTTTAGTTGTAAAAATAAATGTGCAAATATTACCCAAAGCAAATATTTTATTTAAAAAATAAAATAAAAGAATTATGAAAACACGTATACCGTATATAGTTTAACGAGAGTTATACGGGTAAATTATATAAAGTCAAAATGACGTGAACTTCACTATCAACTCGTAGAAGCTCGTGCTGATAACGTGTTATAGAAAAATTAATAAAACAATAAATAAAACTGGATGAAAATACAAGAGAATTTTTCTTCTTTTTTATTTCACTCAGGTAAGGATTCTATTTATAATTTATAAGTAATTAACATTCAATGCAATACCATAAATGAAGCTTATTTAAATGCTTCATCAACGCATATATTAAACATTGCATAATGAATGGGAGGTTTTACCTCGTAAATGAGGGGGGTTAGAATATGGGCATTCACATTTATTTATAACAAACTTAAAATTATAAGACCTTAGAATTAACACTAAAAATTTTAAAATTTTAAAAATCTAATATTTAAAATCTAAAACAATAATAAAATTAAATCTAAAAACAATTAAGCTCTTAATTCAAGTTAGAACAAAAAAAAAAACAAAAACAAAATCTAAATCAAAGTATAATTTAATCTATTAAAACCGAAGATTTACTAAAGTGAAATGAATCTAACTTAACTTAAAATCTAATTAAACTCATCTAATCTTAAAAATGTAAAATTCTAGAATCAAAGAAACATGAAAAGAAAGTTAAAGACCTAAAATGCTAAATCCATAAAAAAATATAAAACTTAGTCTAAAGTTAAATCTAAATTTGCTATAGAACTAAAATTCTAATTAAAACTTAAAATCTAAATGAATCTAAAGGGAACATAAATTTTATCAAATTTAAGTAAGATCTAAACACTTAAACAAATCAAATCTAAAAAAGAACTTAACTTCTAGATATAAACTTATACACAACAAACTATCACAATATAGCAATTTCATCAACATTCCATGTAGAACTTTTACATTCTATCATTCTGGGTGGCCCAACAATGATGACTTTCACTATTTGCATTCTATCATCTCGAGTGGCCCAACAATGATGGCTTTCACTGTTTGCATATTTTATCATCCTGAGTAGCTTGACAATGATGGTTTTAAATCATTATATTGTGTTAAAGCAACAACACCAATAATGTTTATGTTGTTTATTTTTGGTCTGTTGGTCTAATTAATTGTCTTCTACTGATTTGTTAATTGATTCTTTAGTCAATTTTAATTTAATCAGTTGTTCTTGTTTTCTAGCATGGTGGGTTGTCATGGGATGTATCCCTAGTTTTAAGGGTAGTGGTGTGTCATGAGGTGTAAGCCTATATAAGACATTCAGTTGGTTTCAGAAATTATTGATCAGTTTAATTCAGCTTCCCTTGTTTTTATTGTTTTCCTCTGTTACCTGTTGCGTGTTCTTCATTCTGGTATCTGGGCCAGGTTTCTATATCGTTTGTTGTGCCTCCTCTTGGCAAAATGAGCGACCTTCATGCCATCAATGGAGTTAAAAAACTCAATAATCAGAACTACAATGCTTGGTATACATGTATAACGTCGTATTTGCAAGGCCAAGACCTGTGGGAGGTGGTGAACAAAAGTGAAACCACGCAACCGACGACAGAGCCTGTAACAGCCCGTTTTTTAGTGGTGTCAAAAATAGTAGTTTCAGAATCCCATTTTTGATATTCGAGTCCTTAAATATCATTATTTAATATTTACGAGGTTAGTATAAAGTTTAATTAAAGTTTGATCCCTTAGTTTTATCAATTAAGTAGTTAATTAAGATATAATGACTAAATTATAAAAGCGATAAAAATTTATCGCTATGAATTTTTAATTAATTGAAGGAGCAATTGATCAATAGGGCCCTTTTGATATAGTGAATGGTGATGGTGTACAACTATCGTCCACCTAATTCGCTAATTAAGGCTAACATTATTAATTGTTAATTAATTAAGTTAATTATAATTAATTAAAGTTTAATTTTAGTATAAAAGATAAATTAAGGAAAAAAATGGTCATTTTCCATGTTCATATTCTCCCCACTGTAGCTAAGAAGAAAAAAAAAAAGGTTTCAAAGCTTTCAAACTTTGGTCCCTAAATTGGAAAGTGATTTTAAGTCCGTTTCTTGTAAATTTTATATTTTTGAGGTCCCGGAAGCTTGATTTAGCTAATCTGTGTACTAATTTGTAAAACTGTTAAAGTTTTCATTTTTGATTTTTTGAAGTTTTTGGTGCTAAAATGTTAGATTTTAAGCTTAGTAGTGAAAAATGGCAAGTTTGTAAAGTTTAATTGTTAGTTTTGAAAATTGAGATAAAAATGCATGATTTTTGAAATTGGTATAATATTTCTATAATTTTTTTAATAATATAGGGTTATAGAAGGATGAATTTGAGATTAGTTGAGTTTATACATGTATAACTTTTTTGTAATTGAAAACCGATTACATATGTACTCAATTGAGTTTATCACATGATGTAAAAAAATATAACTTTTTTCAAGTTTTTCTTTTTCCTTTTAAAATTTCATTTTTTAATTTGTTAATTTCTATTTTTTTAATCTTAGTGTTTTCTAATTTTTATATTTTTATAAAATATTCACAATTTTAAATTTTTTATTTTAAAATTAATCGCATTTAGTGCGACATAAATAAATAAGCCACTTTAGTGGTTAACAAAGAATCAAACATTTTACGTCCAAATTTGATCAATTTAACCAAACTTCAAAGATGTAGGGCTCAATTGATTAAAAAAGAAGGCCAACATGACTAATGGCCTAATTAATTTATTCGAAATTTATAATATTAATGAAAAAAATTAAATATTCTAAATAACAATAGAGCTTATATGTGATTTTGTTTGATGAGATTAGAACATTAAAATATTTAAAATTTGTAAATAAGGGAAGTTATTTATTTTAAGATAAAAAAAAAAGTTAATTTATTGATTCTTTGTAAAGGAAAAAGGCTTTTTTTTTTTCTTTTCTTATGAGTTAAACGAAGAAATGGACGTTAAAAGATAATTAATTGCATTAGAAATTCAACAACTTTGACAAGGAGGAATCATTATTCATTGCAGATGATTGATATGATTGATAGATTGAGAAAAAGAAAATCAAGAATTATAATATTTAAATATTTTTGTAATATTATTATATTTATTTTAAATTAATTTTTAACTTTTTTTAGGAGGTTGGATTTTTTATTTTATCTAAAAATAATTTGTTTTAATTGTTTTAGGGGGTTGGATTTATTTAATTTGTTGTAACCAATTATGTTTTAAGCTTAATTACATCAATAGCGAATTAAATTTAATTATATATATAGATATTAATGTTTTAACATTAAGTTTAAAAATTAATAGTTAGCCTCGAATTCTTAATATTTAAAAATCATAATTAATTTTATATATTATTGGTGTACAAATTAAACTTTGATCTTATCTCAAAATACTTAATTAATTTTTTAAAGTTAATCTTTGAAATATTTACATGAAAGTTGAAGATAATATTATTCTTTTACTCTTCTTCAAACCTAACCTAAAGCAATGGTTGAAGCAAGAACAAATTTTTTGTAATATTATTATCAATATTTATATAGAGTAAATTACAAAAACTATCATCCAAATATTAGAGTGTTTCTATTTTGGTCACCAAACAAAAATAAATTTTCAATGTCACATTTGAATTTTTTTTCTTGTTCCATTAATTTGCTAAAAGAATGTTGACATGGCCTTCTTTATTGGCTTAATAACAAACTTTTAATAAGTTCTTCCTTTAAAAGTGGACCATGTCGACACCGATAGTCAAGGTGTTGCTAACAATCTTTGCAAGCATTGCATCCATCTTCTTTATTGGTGATTCGAGTTTAGCTTGTTTGAATGCATTGTCACAGCCAAGTACATTTTCCACATTAGTGCCTAGCTCTATGCTCAACTGGACAAGGTTACGATTGGAGATGGCTTCAAGGGATTTTTTATCACTATTAAGAATGTTATTGTAGACATCGATGCATTTTTGAAGGATAAGAACAACATTTTTAGGGGTAATAGGGTTCATAGAGAGCTTTGTAACCTCAGCCAAAGCATTTTTGGTCTGGTTATCCATTGCTTCAATCCCAGCTTTAAGGACAGAAAGAGGCTCAATAGGAGTTTTCTCATCTAGGAACGACATAGTTGCTATTATACATTCAATGGGGTGATCGGTGTTCCCACAGATTTTCTAAAGGGCAGGGTCGACGCTGCCAGGTAGTATGCTTAATACATCATCAATACTTTCCAACGTTGTACCATCAAATGCAAATGGAGATGGCGATTCAGACATGACCTCAATCGTACCATGAAGTTCTGAAGAAGCAGGGCTACAAGCATCGGAAATGGGTGAAGGTGCATTGGTAGAGGCTGAGAAGGAGAAGAGACAAGTGAGGGAGATAAGTGCAAGGATGAAATGGTTGATTCCCATGGTCTTTTCTCTTCTCCACTCTTGGAAAAAAGTGACACAATAAGAGATAAAGGGTAAAGTGGTTTGATGTGTTAGGGAAATGGAATTAGTACAAATCTTATAGTGTTTTCTAAGCATGTATTGTGCAAGGTAATTATGTTCGCACAATCTAATTTTAGCATATAGTTGGTTTTACATATATTTTAACAGTTGAATTTCACTTCCTCAATTTTCCTTCACATAAATTGGAGGAGAAATGGGAAATATAAAACAAGAAAATTATAAATTAATGGTAATATGTATGTCTAAAACTTTAAGAAAACGAGTTGTTCTTTACATTTGGAAATGTTAAATTAGTGAATAAAATTAAAGATTCTAAGGTAATTACCTAAATTTTGCAACATTTTGTTGTGTTTGTTCAATCCAAATTATGGCTTATATGATTGACAATTATTATGTCAAAATAAGAAGGCTAGTTGTCAAACATGATAAATATTGTTTTCAACAGTTTGACATAGTACATTTAGCAATCAATGGTTGTCAAGCCAAGAGTTAGCTATTTGTCACACTCGGATTTCCTTTAGGACTTGAACTTAAAGGAACCTTGGGAGTTAATTGAGCAAATTAGTGAGTTAGCAGACTCTACTGGGAATTTTTGGAACTACTAGGCAAATAATTAGATTTCAATTCTAGTTTGGTTAGGTTGGAATTGGCTGGTTCCTTAGTGGTGGAAAGAATAATTAGCGATGGTTGGCTTGGATGTACAATGGAGACTGTGTTAAATTAGGATATATATATATGTTTATGTGTGTGCGTGTGAGGAATTCTCCTCAATCAGTTTATAACCTTTTTCTTCCTTGTATCGTCTTCTTTAATTGTTCCGAAGAAGAGGAAGACTTAAGAGAGCCCTGCATGGAGCGAAAGTCGCGAGAATTTAAGTCTGGAAGTAGAGAAATAAAGGAATTGATAAGTTTTCTTATCCTTCTATACTTGAGTATTCGAATAAGGGAGAGAATAAGGATTTCCTATTAAGTTTCTGTAAAGTGGGTTATGGGTTTTAAGGTTTAAATGTCTTCGATTTAACCGATATATGATTGTCATGCTTAACTGTCAGGATGAAGGAGACTCTGGCATTGGGACAAGCTAAGCTGACAAGGAGAAAGGATTTAAGGTGAGTTTCTGTATTATCAGCTGGCGTTAGGATAACCAATATATGGTTGTCATATAAAATGTGGACTCGCTTCGAATTGGAAAATTTTTCACAAAAACTACCAATGGGGTAATTTTGCAATTTCTCTAAATTTTTAGGCTAAGTTGTAAGTAAGAAAAATATCTTTAGAAATTTTCTGAAATAATTTCTTCAGAGAATTTTCTCTCTACAACTTTCTCTTGAATTCAAATGTGTGTTAATAATGACCCAATGCTATTTTTATATAGGGAGAGTTTAGAGAGTTCAACTATCATTAAACTTAATCACTTTAATATTAAATTAATATAATATTTATCTACATGATAAACATTAAATTAAATTTAATATTAAATCAATTAAAATAATATTATTTTTGGAATAGTTAATCTAAAATAAAATTCTTTGGTAGAGTTGCAATAGGAGTGTAATTCTTCCACTGCTCAACCACTGAAAAACATTCGCTGCCGACCATTTGCCGAGTATCGGACTGCCACGATCATAGCCATTGGCACTCCGAGTAGGTTTAGTTGCTGCCAGTTCGATCTGAGCTAGTGACAGCTCGACCAGTCTAGTTCAGCCACCAGTTGGACCATTGGCCCAATTTCATGTACCAGACCCAATTTGACCAATTTTTGGGTCTTGGTCTCGATTTTGGGCTCTCAGGCCCAATTTACGATGTCAGGTCTAGTTTCCAAGTTTATTTACCCATTGAGCCAATTGTTTGACTTGAAAATTAATTTCTAAAAATATCATATTAATTTTAATTAATTTGATTAATTTAATTTTACTTGACCAAAATTAATTTTTCCAAAAATCACTTAGATTTTCCATATTAATTTTTCAAGAAAATTATTTAATCAAATTCTCTAATTGAACAATTCTTACGACTACCCAGTTTAATTCCACATCAAATAAATCAATTCAATTAAATTATTTCCAAAGTTGTAGAATTTTCTTCTAATTCAAAAGCAGTCCGATTGAGCTTTTGTTGAGTTAGCAGAGGGACCAATCAGACATATACAATTAGGCTTTAGTAATTGCAATTTTGTCTGGAAGCATCGTTCCGATAATTCGTCATTACTTAATCATGGGGTCAGTCCACAAGAAGTATCATGATTGAAAGCTCCTTATTGTATACTCTTTACGAAAGTAATTCATCCAACTGCTTTATCTAATGACCTTGTTATGTGTGTGTTACCCTCATATGATATCCTTGATTCCTTTGAGTTAAATCTATTCACTTAATACAATCCTATTTTATTTTTTAATGATTAATATAATCACTGTCAACAAATGACTGTGATAAATTGCTCATTTGAGAACAAGCAACCCGTGACCATGTTCCATATTTATTAATCCACACAATAGCAATGAGAGGATATCATTAACTCTTTAATTGAGTTATGAATTCCACTATTGCTAGTAAAGTCATGCCATACATAATGTAACAGCCCATTTTCGATAAAAATCGGAATAGTAGTTTCGGGACCACAAATCTGAGCCCGAAAAATGAAATTATTTAAATTTCATAAAATGATAGGTATTTTGATAGAAATATGGCATGAAAATTTTTATAGAAAAAATTTATTGATTATGTGTCTAATTGCAAAGAGGACTAAATTGAATAAAATGTCAAAGTTGAATTCTAGAAGCTATAAGGATCAAATAGCTATGGAATTCAAAATGAGAGGTCCTTATATAGAATTAGACCATTGGTGAAAAACATATAGATATTTTAGTGAATCATCCATGGAAAAATAGAAAAAGGTAAAGGACTAAATTGGAAAGTGGAAAAGTTAAATGATATTAATTAAATTAAATGAAAAAGATATCATATTATCATCTTCTTCCTCAAAAATTCCATGGAAACCCTAGGAAAGAGAAAGAAAGCTTTCATGGCCAAATTAGATAAGAATAAATCGAATGTAGAGTTAGAACGAGGAAAGGAGAAAATGCCGGATAAATAGACTTTATGTATACGAACATCTATCGAGGTAAGTTCGTATAACTTAGCTATGCATGTCTTTGTGCTTGATTTGAATTTTATTTGCGATTTTATAAATGTGCATGTGAAATGACTATATATCCGATAAAGCCCGATGATTGATAATGTTTGAAATAAATGATAATATTCGTAAAGTGATCAATGACTAAAATGTCCTTGTTGAGCTTGAGTTAAATGTGAAATGTAAATTACATAAATGCGTAAAATTATGAGATTGGACATATATCCAACAATTTATTGATAAATGCTAAATCCCGTTTGAATAAATGAAAGTTGATGGATAAAGGTGATTACCAATATGAAATGAGATCTTACATGTGTTGCAGAAAGGTTGTCCCGAAAGGGTAATCTTTTGATCTCATTATGAAAAGGAAATGTACACCTTGTGTGTACCATGTGAAAAGGGATAGCTTCGGCTATCGAATGTGAAAAGGGATAGCTTCGGCTATCGAATGTGAGAAGGGATAGCTTTGGCTATCGAATGTGAAAAGGAAAGGCATACTTTGTGTATACCACTTGAAAAGGCTATGTATACTTTGTGTTTACACTTGAAAAGGTATACTCTGTGTGTACCATTTGAAAATGAAAGGTATACTTTATGTGTACCATTTAAAAAGCAAATGTACACCTCGAGTGTACTACTGGAAAAGGAAATATCCATCGATGTTTTCAATAATTCAATGGGTAAAACCGTGACATGAAAAGAAAAGAGATTGTTACATGTTTTCACTTGGAAAATATGAAATGATGTTACAAGAAATAGAATATGTTAATATGAGATGTTTATGTTTGAATATGAACGGTTTGATGAATACATTCATTCATGAAAATATATTGCTACACTTTGAGCGAATCACCTGAGTGATTATTGGTACTTCAATCAATTATTGAATAAAGTTCTGACAAGAAATATACTGGAAATTGAGATGAAATGATATGAAATGTATCTAAAATACATGAAAATAATTGACATACATGTTATATGAATACATGAGGTGGAAAAACGTATGTGTCTGAAAATCTGCATATGGATGAGCTTATATATGTTTTATTGTGGTTTACATGAATCATATGACTAACATGGGTGATGAGAATGTGTGATAGGGCTTGAGAACAAATGGTATAATTGTGCCTTGCATGTTTAATTTGAGTAAGAGTGGTTGGTAAGTTGATTACCAAGTTATACAGACTTACTAAGCATTATATGCTTACTCATTTTAATTTTTCTCTGTTTTATAGTAAATCGGAAGCTCGTTGGATTGGAAGCTCGGCGGAGATCACTCACACTATGTAGAAAAGGTCTAACAATTGTGGTTATAATGGCATGTATAGGTTAAATGGGTAATGATTAACATGTAAATACTTGAAAGTGACTAGCCATTGGAATGGCTAGCTATGGACATACCTTGGTGTTATATATAAAAATCTGTATCATGATATACAAGTTGAAATGGTTGTTGAATGAATAAATTAAATTTGTATGTTTGGCACAATATGTACAAATATGAACAAGGAATGTAGATAGACATGAGTATAAATTGTCATTTGAGGTACCTACGAGCACATTGGTTGGATGTAGTTATATGACATGTATAAGACTTGATTTTGGTATGAATTAACTATCTTGAAATGAGTTATCAATACGTATATGTGTTAGTGTAAATGGATAACACGTTGGATGAGAAATATGGTTTGGAAAATAGCCTAAATTCATCCATACAGGTAAGACACACGGGCGTGTGTCTAGGCTGTGTATGACACACGGGCGTGTGAAAGGGTCGTGTGTCCCCTGTATGCTTAAATATGAAGTCAGGATAGTATACAGGCAAAGAACACGGCCATGTGTATTGGTTGTGTGAAGGACACGGGTTTCAAGCATGGTCGTGTGTCAAAATCGTGTGAAAATGGCTTTAAAATGGTGAAAAAACAGTTTACCACACGGCCTAGCCACATGGGCGTGTGCCCAGGCCGTGTGCCCCTTTGATATTTAAGAAATTGCAAGTCAGAATTCTATACGGGCTGGCCATACGGCCATGGGATCCCCATGGGCTGGCCACACGGCTATGTCCCAGGTCACACGGGCGTGTGCCCCTATTTTCAAGGTAAAATTTCTAAAGTTGTCGGTTTAGTCCCGAACCATTTCCAAAACATGTATTGGGCCCCGTAGGCCCATATTAGGGACTTTATCAAGAAATTTGAAAAGTTTTTATTTGGAATGCTGATCGTCGATTTTTATTGTGATAAGTTTTATAAATTTATAATGACTCGTTCTTGAAACTAACTATGATCACGATGTAGGCAAGTGTACCTATCGAACAGTAGTATAGCTTTAGCAAGACCGGATTATCGAACCCAAAGGACTATGAGTACTAGTAATGACTATCTTTTTATTATCTAGCTGAATAAAAGAGGATTGTTTTGACTAACTAATTAAACTAAGAGCTTTCAGAAAATAGAAATTGGGTAATTACTGTTTGGGAAAACGATTGATTGAGACAATACCTAAGGAAAAATCCACCTAGACTCTTACTTGTTATTCTGGCTCCGAACCGGACGATTTATTCATTCAACTTGTTCCGTAGAAATCCCTAATGTATATTATTATCCCTTTCGAGACTAACAAGGTCTAATCCCTAGGTTGAATAACCGAGAGTTATCTCTAATTAACACCTTAAGGTTGCATTAACTCGATCTATGGATTCCCTTATTAGGTTTCACCCTAATCCGGCAAAATCTTGTCACCCTATCTCTAGGCGCGCAATCAACTCCGCTTAATTACGACAAAGTTACTCTTAGTCAGGGTCTATTCCTCCTCCAACTAAGAGTAGTAACTTGAAGTGATATCCTGAAATACCAAAACAAGAATTAAGAACATGTAATTAAGAACAAGTTAAATATTTATCATATGATTCAGAAATAATAACAAGGTTTAGTCATAGGTTTCATCCCCCTTAGGTATTTAGGGGTTTAGTTCATAACTAAACAAGAACACATCTCAGAATAATAAAAATTACAAAACATAAAAAAAACCCAAAACTCCTGAAGGGGAGGTTGAAGAGAGGTCTTCAGTCTTGATGGTGGCTCCGGCTTCTGAGATAGATCAATCGGCTTCCTCGGAGTAATTCCTTACTCCCTATTCTCCGTCCCCCTTTTCTTCCTCCTTTAGTGTGTATTTATAGGCTTTGGAATTCCTAAGAAGCCCTAAAATTTGGCCTTTTTCGAATTGAACTTAGCTAGGGTTCGGCAGGGACAAGCCCGTGTGTAACTACTTCAGGCCTTGTTCGAGCCTGTTAGATTGGCACGGGCGTGTGAGCTGCCTGTGTGAATCGTGCTTCAATTCTGCCAGATTGACACGACCGTGTGATCTGCCCATGTGAGGAGGTCCAGGCCGTGTTGATTTTGTGCTTTGGGCCATTTTCTCCATTTTGGCCCGTTTCTCGTTCCTTTCTCTCTCATATGCCTACCTGAGAATAAAACATGAAATTAAGGCAAATTAAGGCATTAGGAGCATCGAATTCACCAAATCTAAGGAGAAATCATTCATAAAATGCGTTAAGCATGGGTTATAAATATGCATAAATTACGGTTTATCAAATACCCCTACACTTAAGCGTTTGCTTGTCCTTAAGCAAAATCCTTAGATCACAGTTAAAATTTCCTTTTTCTCAACTTATAATTTCGATCAATATGATCTCAAATCATCTCATAAGTAATCATACATCGAGAACTCAACTATAAGAACATTAAAGCCTCAAACATTCCAAGTTGAATATTTAATCCTGAAAAACTTAGGTATCTCCCTTCATCTAAGTAGTTATCATTGATTCGAAACCTCACAGAATTTAACATCCTCACTAAAGATTCACTCAAATCACTCGAAGTGTTTAAGGACAATGAAATTAGCACTCATTGGTCAACATGAAAAGTTATTACCATAGGCTTGCATGAAAATCAGATCTCTACCACTATAATTCGAGATGATACATCAATCAAAAGGTCTTTGAAGGGTTGTAACGAGGCTTAGTTAAGGTGTGTGGTCGCAAGCTGAAAGAAAAGGTTAGAATCGAGATTGACTTGAAAAATTACTTAACTAGAAAAATATTTAATCATCACTTACATACAACATAGCTCTTTTTCTGACTATGGAATTTGAATAAAGAAAACTACTAATATGTATACACACATTTTTTTAAGAACAAATCAAATAATCATAACTAATTATTGAGAACAAGACATAGCTAAGCAATTTATCCAACTTAATTCTCGACAAAAAATGGGGATCGAATTAAATTAGGGGATTTCAACAATAATGGGTTAAGGGTTAATATTGAGGGTAATACAAGGAATGGTTTGTTAGGTTCAAAGGGGTTTACTAAGGGTTAATTGTAGAGGTAGGCTTTTCATGGAATGAGTGGGTTAATCCTAAGTGCCTCTATCATTTTAATATATCAAATCAAATAGTGTGGTCTCGACATGCATAATCAGGCAAGTTCTAAAATAAAAATTCAATGTTGACACACTCAAAGCAATAATAGAAGTGAGCATGAAAGAATTAATAGATGCTCAAAAGGCTCAAAAATCTCACAAAAATTATGGCTTAGGGAAATAACCTAAAATTTTAAATTCTTAAAAATTAACTTATCATGCTTGATTTTCTAGTGTCTTAAAGTTCAACAATCAATGCATGAATGCCTATGTTCTCATTCAAGATATATCAATCCAAATAGTCAATCAAAATTCATCTTAAACATGATATGAGAAATTCACAAGAGAACAAAACAATATTCAGGGATTTTCAGGTAATGAAATAAATACCCCCCACACTGAAGATGTACATTGCCCTCAATGTACAAAGATAGATATATAAGAAAAATATAAGATCATAAGATAGGGAGAGAATTGAAACTTCTTGAGTACTGAATAAATGTCCTAGCTTGGTGAGAACGATGATTGACAATAGAGTAGGGCATGATGTTAAGGAAGAAATAAGCTGGTAGTAATCATAAAGAGAAGCCGTGTTTAAAGAATACATGAATTATAAAAAAAAAAAATTAAGAATAAAAGTGGAAGTAAAAGAAATAATGTGATTTTGTAAGTGGCACGATCATCGCACACGCCCGGGTGGGTCGTGAATTGGGAGTTCGTCACACGGCCTTCAGACACGCCCGTGTGTGATATGGTTCATTTCTTCCATGCCCATGTTCCTATGCACATGCCTGTGTTATTTTGGCAGTGTCGACCACGGGTGTTAGACACGGGCGTGTCTCATGCCCGTGTTAGTTTCTCAGTTTCGACCACGGTCCTCAGGCACGGGCGTGTCGAATGCCCGTGTTGTTTTGGCAGGTTCGTCCACGGCCATGTCACACGGCCGTGGCAGTTTATCATTGCCCGTGTTTTGGGAAAATCTTATTTTACACACGCCCATGTGCTTGGCCGTGTCCCTGTGGTAAACCTGTGTTCAAAGATTCAGTTAGTGATCTAAATATTAAAAATTTTAAAATTTTAAATAAATTTTAAATAAATGAAAACTGTTAGTACTCGGGTTACCTTCCAAGAAGCGCTTGTTTATAGTCTTAGCTCGACTTCCCTTGCTGATGTATTCAAGGAGGTTCGTGGAGTCGTAGCTCCTCTCCATCGTCCTTAAAATTCTCGCCGTTATAAAGTTTGAGACGATGACCATTTACCTTGAAAGTTCATTGTGATGGGTGACTTACCTCTACTGTGCCATATGGAAAGAAAGATTGAACTACGAAAGGTCCTGACCATCGTGATTTAAGTTTTCCAGGAAGCAGTTTGAGTCTTGAATTATAGAGCAAGACAAAATCTCTGACTTCGAATTGCTTTTGCTGCTTCAAGCGAGCGTCATGGCGTCGTTTTGTTGCTTCCTTGTATAGCCGTGAATTTTCGTATGCATTGGCTCACCACTCATCTAACTCGTTCAGCTGTATCAATCTATTTTGGCCTGCAAGTTTAGGATCAAGGTTCAGAAATTTAATTGCCCAAAAAGCTTTGTGCTCTAGTTCTAATGGTAGATGGCAGCTTTTCCTATAAACGAGTCTGTACGGTGATGTTCCTATGGGAGTCTTAAAAGCAGTTCTATAAGCCCATAAAGCATCATCTATTTTAATAGCCCAGTCTTTCCTGTTTGATTATACTGTCTTTTCGAGAATTCGTTTGATTTCTTGGTTTGCTACTTCGACTTGTCCACTGGTTTGAGGATGATATGGGGTAGCTGTTCTGTGGTAAACTCTGTATTTCTTAAGAGTTTTCTCAAATTGGGTGTTACAGAAATGAGTGCCCCTGTCACTAATAATTGCTCTAGGTGTTCCGAATCTTGAGAAGAGTTTCTTAAGAAAGCGTACTACTACTCTAGCATCATTAGTAGCTAAAGCTTGGGCTTCTACCCATTTGGACGTATAATCAACCGCTACTAAGACGTAGTTATTCCCAAACGAACTTGGGAATGGACTCATGAAGTCGATACCCCAAACGTCAAATACTTCACATGGAAGCATATAGTTTTAAGACATTTCATCACGTTTGGAGAGGTTACCTGTTCGTTGGCATTTGTCGCAAGAAGTCACATACCTGTTGGCGTCCTTGAATAACGAGGGCCAATAAAAACCTGATTCAAGTATTTTATGCTTGGTCTTAGTTCCACTATAGTGTCCTCTAGTTGGTCCTGAGTGGCAATGTTCCAGTATCTTTGATGTTTCTGACCTTGTAACACATCTTCGAATGATTTGATCTGCACATATGCGAAAAAGAAAATGGTCGTCCCAAAAGTAGTATTTCACATCACTAAAGAATCTCTTCTTTTGCTGGTGTGTCAACCATTTTGGGATAATATTAGCGGCCAAAAAATTTACGATGTCTGCAAACCAATGTACCTCAGAATCAGATATAGCGAAGAACTGTTCATCAGGAAACGAATCATTAATTTTGGCTTCATCTAGTTTTCTGATATTTGAGTTTTCAAGCCTGGACAGATGATCCGCCGTAAGATTTTCATCTCCTTTCTTATCCTGAATGTCTAAGTCGAATTCCTGCAATAACAAAATCTATCGAATAAGTCAAGGTTTTGCATCAGTTTTAGTTAGGAGGTATCGAAGGGCAGAATGATCAGTGTAGACAATAACTTTAGATAATATGAGATATGATCGGAATTTATCAAATGCAAAAACCATAGCTAGCAATTCTTTTTCGGTGGTGGTGTAGTTTTCTTGTGCGGCTGTCAATGTCTTGCTAGCATAATAGATAGGTTAGAAGTGCTTGTCTCTTTGCTGTCCCAAAACTGCACCTACTGCATAGTCACTCGCATCACACATTAGTTCAAAAGGTAAGTTCCAGTCAGGTGCAATTATAATTGAATCATCAATTAATTTATCTTTTAAGGTGTTAAATGCTTCGAAGCATTCCTGATCGAAATTAAAAGGCATATATTCTTCTAGTAATTTAGTCAAAGGCTTAGCTATTTTAGAAAAATCTTTAATAAATCTTCTATAAAAACCGGCATGTCCTAAAAAGCTTCTAATAGCCTTGACCAAACTAGGAGGGGTAATTTTTCAATTGTTTCAATTTTAGATTTATCCACTTCAATCCCTTTACTAGAAATTTTATGCCCTAATACTATACCTTCTTGAACCATGAAGTGACACTTTTCCCAATTAAGTACAAGGTTCATTTCCTCACATATTATTAAAACTCTTTTTAAATTTTTAAGGAAAAGATGGAAAGAGTTACCGAATACCGAGAAATCATCCATAAATACATCCATGATATCTTCCACGAGTTCGTCAAAGATGGCCATCATGCAGCGTTTAAAAGTGACAGGGGCGTTACATAATCCAAAAAGCATTCTACGATAAGCAAACGTACCGTGTGGGCATGTGAATGTTGTCTTTTCTTGATCTTCAAGAGCTATTGGAATTTGGAAGTAGCCGGAGAGCCCGTCTAAAAAACAGTAGTACATGTATCCGGATAATCTTTCCAACATTTAGTCAATGAATGGCAATGGAAAGTGATCTTTTCTTGTGGCATCATTCAACTTCCTGTAATCAATACAAACTCTCCAACCTGTGACTGTCCTTGTTGGGATTAATTCATTCTTCTCGTTAGCCACGACCGTCATGCCTCATTTCTTAGGAACAACTTGCACTGGACTTACCCAAGAACTGTCAGAAATAGGATAAATAATTCTAGCATCTAGAAGTTTAATTACCTCAGCTTTAACAACATTTTTCATATTCGGGTTCAGTCGTCTTTGAGCTTGCACACAAGGCTTATATTCATCTTCTATTAAAATTTTATGGGTTCAAAAAGAGGGGCTGATCCCTTTGATGTTAGAAAATTTTCAAGCTATGGCCTTTTTATGTTCTTTTAGCACTTGGATTAATTCCTCCTTTTCCTTGGGTTGCAGGTTAGAAGCAATAATCACTGGTAATGTAGAATTATTTCCAAGGTATGCATATTCTAAATGATCTGGCAATTGTTTAAGTTCCAGTTTGGGAGGTTCTTCAATAGAGTGTTTTTATTTAAATTTATCGTTCATCTTAATACCCTCATATTCTGCTTGTCTTAAGGAACATCCATTAGGGTCATCATCTGCCTCCTTCCCTTGAGCTAGACACAGTTCCGTCATGTCCTTTCGTATAATTTTCAGAAAAGAGTCTTGAGTAGCATGATCAATAGAGTCAATAAAATAACATGAATCATCTTGTTCCCTAGAAAATCTCATAGCATCATAAATTTTAAAGATAATCTCCTTATCACCTACTCTAAGTACCAATTTACCATCACCCATATCGATTACAGCCCTAGCAGTGGCTAAAAATGGACGCCTTAAGATTAAAGGTACTTCCACGTCTTCGTCCATATCAAGCACAATGAAGTCAACAGGGAATATGAATTTATCTACTTTTATAAGTACATCTTCTATAATACCCCTAGGATATTTAACAGATCTATCAGCTAGTTGAATCCTTATCCTAGTGGGTTTGGGTTCCCCAAGACCAAGTTGTTTGAACATTTTATATGGCATCAAATTAATGCCAGCGCCTAAATCGGCTAGTGATTTCTCAACATTCAAACAACCAATTAAGTAAGGGATAGTGAAACTTCCTGGATCTTTTAGTTTGGTTGGCAGTTTATTTTGGAGTATAGCTGAACATTCCTCGTTGAGTTCCACTGTAGATAAGTCTTCAAACTTCCTTTTATTTGTTAGGAGCTCCTTCAGAAATTTTGCGTATGTAGGCATCTGCGAGATAGCTTCAACAAAAGGTAAGTTGATATGTAATTGTTTAAAAAGTTCAAGAAACTTACCGAATTGTGCATCCATGCGGTCTTTTTTCAATTTTTCTGGATATGAAACTGGTGGTTTATACTCCTTCAGTACTGGTTCGTCACTATTTTTGGGTTTTTCCTCCTCCCTTTCGCTTGTCACGGCTTCTTGTGTTAGTTTCTTTTCAGATTCAGCTAATACTTTCCCACTTCTTAGTATAACTGCTTTCACATGCTCGCTTGGTTTGCTGTTACTATGTAAACCACCTCGTGGTTGTTCGGAGAGCAGTTTGGACAGCTGCCCTATCTAAATTTCGAGTCTTTGAATTGATGCTTGTTGATTTTTGAGTGCTGTCTCGGTATTTTTGAAACGAGTTTCTGACACCGAGATGAATTTGGATAGCATCTCCTCAAGGTTCGGCTTCTTTTCCTGTTGATAAGGTGGCTGTTGGAAACCCTAAGGATTCTGTGGTATTTGATTTCCTTGATCGCCCTAAGAGAAATTTGGGTGGTTCTTCCAACCTGCATTGTAAGTATTACTATATGGGTTATTTTGAGATCTAAAATTATTGTTACCCATATAGTTGACTTGTTCCTCTTTAATTGTAGGATTGAATGGTAGGTATTCTGTAGGCATACCTCCTCCACTTGAATTGCACCTCCTCGCTGGATGTACCTGCGCAGAACCAAGTAAACCATCAATTTTCTTATTCAGAAGTTCTACCTGATTTGACAACATGGTGACCAAATCGATGTTATAAACGCCTGTTGTTTTCATTGGCTTAGTCCTCATGACTTGCCACTGATAATTATTCAGTGACATCTCCTCAATGATTTCAGAAGCCTCTTCAGGTGTCTTGTTATTGATGGTTCCACCGGCAGCTGCATCAATCATTTGTCTTGTCGAAGGGTTCACACCATTGTAGAACGTTTGAACTTGCAGCCATAGAGGTAACCCATGGTGTGGGCACCTTCGCAAAAGGTCCTTGAATCTCTCTCATGCATCGTAAAGCGTTTCTAAGTCCATCTGCACAAAAGAAAAAATATCTGATTAATTTCCTCGTCAAAAAGCAATGGTCCTAACGGGTTTCTTCTAGTCATAAACTATAAGAACCTGCTAGGAGAAAAGGAAATAAAATTAGTAAAATAAAAATTAAAGTTAAATTGTAAGAAAATAAATGGCTAAAGTAATAAAAATTGAGCGTTCCTAATATCTTAGTCCCCGGCAACGGCGCCAAAAACTTGATTGTCGATTTTCTGTGTGATAAGTTTTATAAATTTATAATGACTCATTCTTGAAACTAACTATGATCACGACGTAGGCAAGTGTACCTATCGAACAGTAGTATAGCTTTAGCAAGACAGGATTATCGAACCCAAAGGACTATGTGTAACGGCCAAATTTTTTTCAGTGGTGTCAGAAATAGTGATTTGAGATCACTAAATCTGACGAGTAAGTTTAGAAATTTTAACGAATAATAATTATAGGCCAAGCGCGAAACTTAAAAGAATTATTTTTAATTAGTGAATTTTGTGATTTTAAAAGAATTAATCGTAAATTGGGTTGAAAACGAGGTATCGAGACCTCAGATTCATAAACCGAGCCATAAATAATTTTATAAATATTTATGGAGTGTTATTAAGTTAGTAGTAAAGTTTCGTTAGAAAATTTTAACGTTTGGTTAGTCAATTAATTAAAAAGGACTAAATTGAAAATAGTGCAAAATTTATTAAATTGTGCTTAAATAGTTTAAGTAATTAAAAGGAGGATTTAAAAGGCAATTGGACCCAAATTGTATGGGCTGGACGGTTGGGCAAGAAAATCAGCAAAAAAGACAAGGAGAAACAAGGGCAAAATGGGAAATTTTGCAAATTAAACATATAAAACAAGACAAATTTGAAAAATCTAGAGATATCATCATTTTTCTTCAGCAAAAACGCCATGGGAGGTCTGAAAGCTGTTGGTTTTTCATACTTTGACATATGTGAGTTCAATTCTTGCCCTTTTCTTTGAGATTTTTATGTTTTTGTGACTTTTACAATTAGGTCCAAGTGTTTAATTCATTAGTTTTTTATTTTATGAACAAAATTAAAAGCTATCATTGATAAGTATTGGCTGTTTATGATGAAATAAAATGAATTTTAAGCTTTGATTTTGTTGTTTGATGATTTTATCAAGTAATTTCAATAGAAATTGATTTTAGGACCTAATTGTGAAAAAGTTGTGAATTAAGGTTTAGTGTTAAAATTCTGATTTTCAAAAGTTGTGTAATAGTTTAGAATGATGGAATAAAATGTTAATTGAGAAAAATTAGCTTAATAGATGGGCTAATTGAGCAAGGACTGACTTGTATGACTTGTGAAATTTAGAGGAAAAATGGTAATAAACATCTTGAACTAAAACAGTTTTGGACAGCAGCAGTAAGTTGACTTTGAAAAATCACCATAAATTGTAAAAATCGAATTAGAGGATGAATAATATATGAAATTAAAGCTTATTGAGTCTAGTTTCTCATAGAAGAAACGGTGTAAGCAATTGAATTGTAAATTATGAGATATAATAAAATTTGTGAGACAAGGTTAGAATGAATTTGGGTTCCCCTGTTTCGACTTTGGAAAATCACTAAAAATTTTAGAAAATTAATTAGAGGCTCAAATTTATATGCTTATAATCCTTAATGAGTCTATTTTCAATAGAAATCAACGGAACATTATCCGAGTTCTGTACTGTGATATAATTAATTTTTAGTGAAGAGAGGTCAGAACTGTCAGATAGTGAAACAGGGAAAATTAAATGAATAAACTGTACTAATTGGCTAGACCAAAAATTCTGAAATTTTTATGGTGGAATGATATGTGAGTCTAGTTTCAGGGAAAATTTACGGATTTTAATTTGGAGCTCTGTAGCTTGAATTATAAATAATTGAGTGACTATGACTCGTGTGAACAGCTTGATATGAGCATTAATAAGTAAATTGTGAAATTGTACTTACAAGAATGTTATATACATTAAGGATGTGGAATGGAGAGGAGGAGGAGGAAAACAAATGATATATGTTTATAAGAAAACAGTATGAGAACGATACATATCATGATATGTATATATATGACTAGTTTCAATATGATGCTTGTTGGGTATGAAGTTGGATTGAAATGTCTAAGGCAAGTATTTTATTCCATGATCTGAAATGTAGTATTTTATAAAGATATGATCTAGCTTTATATATAAATGTTTGATGATTAAGCTGAAAATATTTGGTAAGATGATAATCATGGTATAAAAGTATAAGTGGCACCATAATAGACAAGGTAAAATGAGTATGAGAGATACATGTATGATGACATACAAATGCTATGTTTGTAGTTTAATTGAGAATGTTTAATCATTAAATGAATACCATGTTATATGCTTTTGATTTTATATAAGCGTTAAGAGATTAAGGTTGACCAAGGCTTGGAAAATAGCTTAGATATTGACCACACAGGCAGAGACACGGCCGTGTGTCTCAGCCGTATATGGAACACGACTTTAGGACATGAGCGTGCGATGTGGCGTGTGCCTCTAAATTGATGATGATGCCATAAACGAAAGCTCCACGGACAAGGGACACGGGCGTGTCCCAAGCACACGCAAAGTGCGTGGATTCCACACGCCTAATCTCATGGGCGTAAAAAAAAAAAAAAAATTAATTAAGCGAAAAATTTTATGAGAAATCAATTGAGCTCCGACTTGATTTTAATGTTCATGTTGGGTTTCGAGGCCCAAATAAATGTCGTTATATATATATATATGATCTCGAAAAGTAAATAGTAATGTTTTGATTAATCAGTAAATGTTCTCAGATGTACTTGGTAACACTCAGTAAACTGCTTTGATAACGGATACGGGTTAGGGTGTTACATTTAATGGTATCGAGCTATGGTTTAGTCGGTTCTCGGACCAAACGTAGTATATGTGAAGTCTAAAAACACATGTCATTAAAATATGTGATAGTGTGATATCTCTCTACTCTCTAATGAAATTTGTTTTACTTATAGAAAGAGATGTTTTTCAACCAAGCTAATTCGATAATGCTAAAAGCGATACTCAAATATACGAGTAGAAAGTTGATTATGAAGAATCGGTATAAAAAAAAGCATGAATAAATGTTTTATAATACATGTCAATGATGAATATTATGTTATATGTATTATTAAAAGCAAATTATATTACTACATGAAATATTATCTTTGATGACTAAATTACAAAATATATAAATGTGATATATGAAGTACATGATAAGGATTATTAGAGAATTATGAATGAATAGTGAATTTTGAAATATATTACATGTATTGAAGATACAGAAGATATAAGTATATGAATTATTGGTACAATGATTAAATTGTAAAGCATGTAAAAATATTATGCGAAAGGTGTAAAAGTGATATACATGTATGAAATAATTTGCCCAAGTAGACAAGATTAGAACTACTAGGATGTTAAGGGACCTCAGCATGCTCTCTGAATATTAGCACTCCGGTGCTCTCTGAATATTAGCACTCCGGTGCTCTGAATATTAGCACTCCGGTGCTCTCTGAATATTAGCACTCCGGTGCTCTCTGAATATTAGCACTCCGGTGCTCTCTGAATATTAGCACGCCAGTGCTCTCTGATATTCAACACGCGTCGATTACTCTCTGATTAGCACATTTGTGCTCTCTGTATAGCACTTCAGTGCTCTCTGTTCATTAGTGCATAATAATGCACCTCTGTATAGGTCCCGTAAATCCGAAGTGTTCTATCTAGTCTACTGGGCCTCTGCTAAGTAAAAAGTAAAGAAATTTTCGTTACAAGATAAAGGATTATCTCTGAGTAAAAAAATGTTAGTTATGATAAAGCGAAACTCATAAAAATATGGATAAATATTTTATAATACTTGAGAATAATAAATGTTATATGAGAAAATATATGAAAATTAAATTATGAGACTTTACGATTTATACCCCTTTACTAGTACAATTATATATAATGGAATTCATGAGATTTATATTGATTTCAAAAGTGGAAAGTGAAAAAGTTCAATGGTTGAACAATTGATAATACAAATCGAATCGAAAATGAGTTAATAGGTAAAGATGAGTTACGAATAGAGACATCAAATTTTTCTCAAAACTAATCTGGGATATACAATTACCACCAAATAAATAAAGAAGTTATTTATAGGAAAATCGATTTGTTCAAATATGAAATTTACTGAATGATTAATGAAAATTTCTTCCGAATTAATTTCTTGAATGAACGGAATGATGTGAAATTATTGATGACTATACCAGATCAATGAATTGGTAAATAAATTGCAAAAATATTTGAATATAGCTATTATAAATAGGTATATTCTGATAAAAAAAAAAAAAAAATTTGTTGGGGATTTTATATAGGTGTCTTATATGTACTCATATTTTCAATAGTATATGCAACTGTTCATGTTTGGATGGTATAATCATTATATGGAAAAGGTTAGATAAATATGCTATGAGATGAGAAATTGTCGCAAGTCCGATTGATTCACAAGTGGTATTACTCTATCTTTCTTTGGTTATCCAAGTCAATATATGTGATAGAATACTTTATACTAAGATTCACATGATATTATCTTTTATTTCATTGGTGGAAACTTTGAATGGTGAAAATGCAATGTTATTCTTCCGGACTCTCTCGAGATGTTATCAATTTTTATATTATTCAATATAGACCATATCCGGGATATGGCATCGAGTGTGATATGTAATCTGTAAGAGCATGGTCAGGGCTATGACTTGATGTGTGATATATGACTATGTGCAAGACCATAGTTTTACTATAGCATGGTGAAAACGAAGTACTCAATTCCAAAATTTTTCCCTAAATTGATTAAGAAAGGTAAGTGATAAATGGACTTAAGAGATTGAAATTGATTAATTGTTGATATTGAGTTGAATTAAGTGAATTCATTGTTTGAAATTGTAGATGACAGAAAATATTGATAGATTATATAAGTGTATTAATTTTTGCTTGAAGTGAATTATCTCAAAAAAAGATGATGTTATGTTAATGATGAATGTCAAGTCATATGTGTGTAATTATGAGAGTTAAGTTAGAGGCTTTACGACCTCACCCCTTTACTAGAGTTGTAATTATGACAAAATTTCATGAGAATTATGTTAATAAAGTCACATGTGTAGAATTGGAGAGTATAGTGGTGAAGTGATTAGTAAGGCATACAGAGACGAGAATAGTTTGAAAAGTAAATACATTCTGGAAAAGGTATTAGAATGTTTTAAAGATCATTCGAGATATGCAATGTCATGGTTAGAGAAGAAACTAATTTCGGTAAATTGACTTATTCAGATATGATGTCTAAAGAGTGTACTTACTCAAAAATTATTTTGAATTGATTTTTGTTAATGAATGAAATATTATGGGATTAGGGATGATGAAATTAGTCGATGAATATGTGGTCGTTTCATTTTCTCGATGAAATTTTCATTGTATAAGAATGCTAGTTAACTAAAATGTTTGATGAGAGCAACGTTGGTCTAATTAAATTATGATTGGGACTTCTTCATTTTTCTTTGTTAAACTATTTTGTTATGTTTGAGATAAAAGTAAATGGTGAGATTCATGTGAAGCTATTATTCTGCTTTTTACGGGTTGTTACTCTGCATTATATACGTATTGGAAAATCTTGATTATTTTGTGAATGTTGATTACATGTTGGCTTTATTTGATGATGATTTTATTCCAACCCAGATTAAATGCCAAAGTGGGGTTTTCTTTGTGAAACCGAAAGCTCGAAATGTGATAATGAGTGGTAATCTAAATAAGTTTGGAGCGAATTTATTTACGATGTTGAATTTCAGTCGAACATGATTTTTGTTATTATTGTTATCTCGAGATAGAATGTATGTATAGATGAATCAAGTTTATATAGAAGTTTTTGCACAAGGCTCAATAGTAGTTAGTCTGCTCATCCAAGAGAGATAAGGTGTGCAGTTATGTGAGTTAGTTGTGCTAGTGATTGTATGTGTTTAATGATATTTTGGATTCGTATTCAGACATTGATTTGTTAACAGGTAAAAGACGAGAAACCAAGTGTATTTAGTACTAATAAAGTCAGTGATGAGACGAGTAAGTTATGAGATAGAATTGCCATAGATTTCGTATCGGGATTGTCATTCTTTCTGAAAAAAATAAGATGTTATTTGATTGTGGTTGATCATTCGACAAAGAAAGATTCGTATGATCATTTCGGTATGTACAAAATTTTCATTGAATGAATCAATTGAGTATAAGTAATTATGAGAGAATAAGTGAGATCTTGATGATATGCTCCGACATTGTATGCTCTGATCTAAAGGTTATTGGGATGAGATGTTTGAGATTAATTCGGTTGTGATTCTGAGAAATTGCAGGAAGTTTTTCATGAGAGTTGAAAGCAACTTTTTTCTCGTAAAATTTTCGAGACGAAAATCCCTAAAGGGGAGAGTTGTAACGGCCAAATTTTTTTCAGTGGTGCCAGAAATAGTGATTTGAGATCACTAAATCTGACGAGTAAGTTTAGAAATTTTAACGAATAATAATTATAGGCCAAGCGCGAAACTTAAAAGAATTATTTTTAATTAGTGAATTTTGTGATTTTAAAAGAATTAATCAGGTAAATTGGGTTGAAAACGAGGTATCGAGACCTCAGATTCATAAACCGAGCCATAAATAATTTTATAAATATTTATGGAGTGTTATTAAGTTAGTAGTAAAGTTTCGTTAGAAAATTTTAACGTTTAGTTAGTCAATTAATTAAAAGGACTAAATTGAAAATAGTGCAAAATTTATTAAATTGTGATTAAATAGTTTAAGTAATTAAAAGGAGGGATTTAAAAGGCAATTGGACCCAAATTGTATGGGCTGGACGGTTGGGCAAGAAAATCAGCAAAAAAAGACAAGGAGAAACAAGGGCAAAATGGGAAATTTTGCAAATTAAACATATAAAACAAGACAAATTTGAAAAATCTAGAGATATCATCATTTTCTTCAGCAAAAAACGCCATGGGAGGTCTGAAAGCTGTTGGTTTTTCATACTTTGACATATGTGAGTTCAATTCTTGCCCTTTTCTTTGAGATTTTTATGTTTTGTGACTTTTACAATTAGGTCCAAGTGTTTAATTCATTAGTTTTTTATTTTATGAACAAAATTAAAAGCTATCATTGATAAGTATTGGCTGTTTATGATGAAATAAAATGAATTTTAAGCTTTGATTTTGTTGTTTGATGATTTTATCAAGTAATTTCAATAGAAATTGATTTTAGGACCTAATTGTGAAAAAGTTGTGAATTAAGGTTTAGTGTTAAAATTCTGATTTTCAAAAGTTGTGTAATAGTTTAGAATGATGGAATAAAATGTTAATTGAGAAAAATTAGCTTAATAGATGGGCTAATTGAGCAAGGACTGACTTGTATGACTTGTGAAATTTAGAGGAAAAATGGTAATAAACATCTTGAACTAAAACAGTTTTGGACAGCAGCAGTAAGTTGACTTTGAAAAATCACCATAAATTGTAAAAATCGAATTAGAGGATGAATAATATATGAAATTAAAGCTTATTGAGTCTAGTTTCTCATAGAAGAAACGGTGTAAGCAATTGAATTGTAAATTATGAGATATAATAAAATTTGTGAGACAAGGTTAGAATGAATTTGGGTTCCCCTGTTTCGACTTTGGAAAATCACTAAAAATGTTAGAAAATTAATTAGAGGCTCAAATTTATATGCTTATAATCCTTAATGAGTCTATTTTCAATAGAAATCAACGGGAACATTATCCGAGTTCTGTACTGTGATATAATTAATTTTTAGTGAAGAGAGGTCAGAACTGTCAGATAGTGAAACAGGGGAAAATTAAATGAATAAACTGTACTAATTGGCTAGACCAAAAATTCTGAAATTTTTATGGTGGAATGATATGTGAGTCTAGTTTCAGGGAAAATTTACGGATTTTAATTTGGAGCTCTGTAGCTTGAATTATAAATAATTGAGTGACTATGACTCGTGTGAACAGCTTGATATGAGCATTAATAAGTAAATTGTGAAATTGTACTTACAAGAATGTTATATACATTAAGGATGTGGAATGGAGAGGAGGAGGAGGAAAACAAATGATATATGTTTATAAGAAAACAGTATGAGAACGATACATATCATGATATGTATATATATGACTAGTTTCAATATGATGCTTGTTGGGTATGAAGTTTGGATTGAAATGTCTAAGGCAAGTATTTTATTCATGATCTGAAATGTAGTATTTTATAAAGATATGATCTAGCTTTATATATAAATGTTTGATGATTAAGCTGAAAATATTTGGTAAGATGATAATCATGGTATAAAAGTATAAGTGGCACCATAATAGACAAGGTAAAATGAGTATGAGAGATACATGTATGATGACATACAAATGCTATGTTTGTAGTTTAATTGAGAATGTTTAATCATTAAATGAATACCATGTTATATGCTTTTGATTTTATATAAGCGTTAAGAGATTAAGGTTGACCAAGGCTTGGAAAATAGCTTAGATATTGACCACACAGCAGAGACACGGCCGTGTGTCTCAAACCAGTATATGGAACACGACTTTAGGACATGGCGTGCGATGTGGCGTGTGCCTCTAAATTGATGATGATGTCATAAGCAAAGCTCCACGGACAAGGGACACGGGCGTGTCCCAAGCCACACGGGTTGCGTGGATTCCACACGGCCTAATCTCATGGGCGTAAAAAAAAAAAAAAAAAAAAAAAATAATTAAGCGAAAAATTTTATGAGAAATCAATTGAGCTCCGACTTGATTTTAATGTTCATGTTGGGTTTCGAGGGCCCAAATAAATGTCGTTATATATATATATATGATCTCAGAAAGTAAATAGTAATGTTTTGATTAATCTGTAAATGTTCTGTATGTACTGGTAACACTCTGTAAACCTGTTTCGGTAACGGATACGGGTTAGGGGTGTTACACTATGAGTACTAGTAATAACTGTCTTTTTATTATCTAGCCGAATAAAAGAGGATTGTTTTGACTAACTAATTAAACTAAGAGCTTTCAGAAAATAGAAATTGGGTAATTACTGTTTGGGAAAATGATTGATTGAGACAATACCTAAGGAAAAATCTACCTAGACTCTTACTTGTTATTCTGGCTTCGAACCGGACGATTTATTCATTCAACTTGTTCCGTAGAAATCCCTAATGTATATTATTATCCCTTTCGAGACTAACAACTTCTAATCCCTAGGTTGAATAACCGAGAGTTATCTCTAATTAACACCCTAAGGTTGCATTAACTAGACCTATGGATTCCCTTATTAGGTTTCACCCTAATCTGGCAAAATCTTGTCACCCTATCTCTAGGCGCGCAATCAACTCCGCTTAATTACGACAAAGTTACTCTTAGTCAGGGTCTATTCCTCCTCCAACTAAGAGTAGTAACTTGAAGTGATATCCTAAAATACCAAAACAAGAATTAAGAACACGTAATTAAGAACAAGTTAAATATTTATCATACAATTCAGAAATAATAACAAGGTTTAGTCATAGGTTTCATCCCCCTTAGGTATTTAGGGGTTTAGTTCATAACTAAACAAGAACACATTTCAGAATAATAAAAATTACAAAACATAAAAAAAACCCAAGACTCCTGAAGGGGAGGTTGAGGAGAGGTCTTCAGTCTTGATGGTGGCTCCGGCTTCTGAGATGGATCAATTGGCTTCCTCGGAGTAATTCCTTACTCCCTATTCTCCGTCCCCCTTTTCTTCCTCCTTTAGGGTGTATTTATAGGCTTTGGAATGCCTAAGAAGCCCTAAATTTGGCCTTTTCCGAATTGAACTTAGCTAGGGTTCGGCAGGGACACGCCCGTGTGGTACGGCTGTGTGCGACTACTTCAGGCCGTGTTTGAGCCTGTTAGATTGGCACGGGCGTGTGAGCTGCCTGTATGAACCGTGCTTCAATTCTGCCAGATTGACACGACTGTGTGATCTGCCCGTGTGAGGAGGTCCAGGCCGTATTGATTTCATGCTTTGGCCCATTTTCTCTGTTTTTGGCCCGTTTCTCGTTCCTTTCGCTCTCCTATGCTTACCTGAGAATAAAACATGAAATTAAGGCATTAGGAGTATCAAATTCACCAAATCTAAGGAGAAATCATTCATAAAATGCGTTAAGCATGGGTTATAAATATGTATAAATTACGGTTTATCAAATGCAAATTTAAGACTCGGTTTTGTACAAATATTAGTGTATAAGTCCAGTAATCCTTCGTAACCCTATTCTGGTGACAGATACGAGTTAGGGGTGTTACATTTATATTTATTGGTATCAGATCTACGGTTTAGTCGGTTCTCAGACTGAATGTAGCATATGTGAAGTCTAGAAGTACATGTCATTATATAACCTGTGATAATGTGATATCTCCCAACTCTGATGAGAATTGTTTCACAAGTAGAGAGAGATGCTTTCCAATCGAGCTAATTCTGATAATTTCGAAAGAGATACTCAAGTATCTGAGTGAAATGTTACTTGTGATGAAATAGAACTTGAAAAGGTAAGGATAAATGTTTTATAGTACATGTTGATGATAAATGTTATGATGTATATGTATATATGTGAAAGTAAAATTGTGAGGCTTTACAATCTCTACCCCCTTATTAGTATAGTTATATGCAATAAGAGTTACAAGAATTTTATTGATTTAGTTTATAAGTGTGGAACTGAAAAGTCCGATGGCTGAATAATAGATAATGCAGTCAGAACTGAGAATGGGTTAGAAAGTAAAATTGGGTTTTAAAGAGAGATATTAGATTTCACTAAAACTCAATTGAGATATACAGTGCTACTGTTAAAAAAAGAAGTTATTTATGAGAAATTGACTTATCCATATATGGTATCTACAGAATGAGTTAACTGAAAATTTCTTCTGAATCAGTTTCCTGAGTGAATTAAATGGTGCAAGATTATTGATGACTATACTAATCAGCAGATTAGTGATGAAATTGCAAAAATATTTGAATATGGCCGATAAGATCGGGTTCAGATACTATACTTATTATATGGAAAGGTTGGTTAATCATGATATTGGATAGAAACTATTGTAAGACTGGTAATTCATGAGTGATATTGTTCTATCTTTCTCTAGTCTTCTGATTTAGTATGTTTGATAGAAGATCTGATAACAAGATTCATATGATAATATCTTATACTTCTATTGGTTAAAGTTCTGAAAGGCAAATGTGTAATATTACTCTTCTGGATTTTTCTGAGATGTCATCGATCTCTTTATTATTTAATGTGGATTATCTTCTTGAAGACTCAGAATGGCTTCACATATTAGATTACATTATCTCGGTTTTCTTGTCATTATGGGTTGTCTGTAAAGGATATTCATCGATCGGAGATAATTACATGTATTATTGCTACAAATTTTGATTTGATTGTGAAAGTCAAGTGATATGGATTTCAGATTATAGACAGATGTGAGATTGAAATGGATCAATAAATGATAGCAAAGTTTTGATCAGTTAGAAGTTCTGTTAACTGGAACATCAATTCTGGATCAACCTGAATCAGGTAAGAAATATATTATTACAGTAATGTATCATTGAATGGATTAGATGGAATTTTGATGGAGAAATGCAAGTAATGGCTTATATTTTCAGACAATCAAAATCACAGGAAAAGGATTGCCTGATATATGATCTTGAATTAATAATCATTGTGTTTGTTCTGAGAATTGGTAACATTATGTGTATGGTGAAAAATACTATATATCTGATGATATAGAAAGATTTGAATCTGATATAGTGCAGATGGCTTGAACTATTGGAAGACTTTGACTTGGTAACTGGGTATCATTGGGAAAGAAAAAATGGTTGTTGATGTTCTGAATAGAAAATATCTGTTTGCTTTATGAGCAATAAATGTCTGATTGTTATTATCTGATGAAAGATCAATATTAGTTAAGTTTAAAACTCAACCAATGTTTCTACAATAAAACAGTGAAGTTCAGAAAAGTGATAATGAGCTACAGGTTAAACAGATACAGAGTGAATCAACTTCTGATTTAGAATTTCGAAATGGAATTGATAATTGTCTGTTATCCAGAGGCAAAACTTGTGTATAGAAGAATTCAGAGTTTGAACAAAAAAATTTTATATGGAACTTCCATTGATAATATATTTGTCATTCGGGAAGCATGATAAATTGAAATAGATGTATTGATAAGTCAGAATGAGATGTGATGCCCCTGAAATTATATTTAAAAGCTTAATATGTCAGCAGATTAAAGCTAAATATCAGGTACTGATACTTTCAGAAATGTTACAGCTAATGATGATACTGGAATGAAAGTGAGATAAGATTTTTATGAATTTTATATCAGGATTACCCCTGTCTCGAAAAAAGAAAGATGTTACTTGGATAGTTACTAATTGTTTGACAAGGTCTATACATTTTATTTCAGCATGATTGAATGAGATATATGTTTTTGAAATTATCAGGTTTTATGGAGTGTCAGTCGCCAATATGTTTGATAAGGTTCCACAGTTTACTACTTGATTCTGGAACAAACTATAAGAAACTCGTGGTATATGTGAGACTAGTGGTCAGTTCAAGTGTATTATTCTGATTCTTGAAAATATGCTTTAATGCGGTATATTAGAATTCAAAGGTAAATGGAAAAAGAAGAAATTACTGTTAATGAATTACATGTCACAACAATATTCCGTCAAGTGTTGAAATGACATTATACGAGACTCTGTGTAGTGCAAATATAAAACTCCATATTATTAGATTGAGCTTAGTAAGAAAAGATACATGGGATTTACATGATTTGTGAACAAAAGAAAATGTGAAAGTGAATCGAAATTAGTTCAAATCAGCTTTTGATTGTTGGAGATTTTATGTGATTCTTGAATGAGAAGAAATAGAGTTCAAATTGATGGTAAAGTATTTCTGAAAATTTGCCATGAAAGAAGTTTTCCAACTTGACTGTAAAGGCAAATTAAGTCCTGGATTTATTAAATTACATGAAATTTATTGAAAGAGTTGAAAGTGTTACCTATTGATTGGTACCACCTCCATAGTTTGCTAGAATTTACAATGTTTTCTTGTGATTATGTTATGATAGTATCAATCAGATACATTACAAATTATTCTCCAGTGAATATTGAAATTCAGCCGACATGAGTTACAGTAAAGAAATGATCAGAAATCTGGTACATGAAATGAAAAAGTTAAGAAGTAAAAGGTAGCATTAGTAAAAGTTCTTTGTCAGAAACATGAAACTAAAGAAGCTACCTGGGAATCGGAAGATACTTTGAAAAGGTAGTACTTGAATTTCCTTACTAATAATATTTTCGAGGATGAAAATCCTTAAAGGTGGGGAGAGTTGTAATAGCCCATTTTTATTAATCCACACAATACCAATGAGAGGATATCATTAACTCTTTAATTGAGTTATGAATTCCACTATTGCTAGTAAAGTCATACCATACATAATGTAACAGCCCATTTTTTATAAAAATCGGAATAGTGGTTTCGGGACCACAAATCTGAGCTCGAAAAATCAAATTATTTAAATTTCATAAAATGATAGATATTGTGATAGAAATATGGCATGAAATTTTTATAGAAAAATTTTATCGATTATGTGTCTAATTGCAAAAATGACTAAATTGAATAAAATGTCAAAGTTGAATTCTAAAAGCTATAAGGATCAAATAGTAATGGAATTCAACATGAGAGGTCCTTATTTAGCAATTAGACCATTGATGAAAAGCATGTAGATATTTTAGTGAATCATCCATGGAAAATAGAAAAAGGTAAATGACTAAATTGGAAAGTGGAAAAGTTAAATGATATGAATTAAATTAAATGAAAAAGATATCATTTTATCATCTTTTTCCCCGAAAATTCCATGGAAACCCTAGGAAAGAGAAATAAAGCTTCCATGGCCAAATTAGATAAGAATAAATTGAATGTGGAGTTAGAACGAGGAAAGGAGAAAATGTGGGATAAATAGACTTCGTGTATAAGAACATCTATTGAGGTAAATTCATATAACTTAGCTATGCATGTCTTTATGCTTGATTTGAATTTTAATTGTGATTTTATAAATGTAAATGTGAAATGACTATATATCCGATAAAGCCCGATGACTGATAATGTTTGAAATAAATGATAATATTCGTAAAGTGATCAATGACTAAAATGTCATTGTTGAGCTTGAGTTAAATGTGAAATGTAAATTACATAAATGCGTAAAATTATGAGATTGTACATATATCCAAAAATTTCTAGATAAATGCTAAATCTCGTTTGAATAAATAAAAGTTGATGGATAAAGGTGATTACCCATATGAAATGAGATATTGCATGTGTTGCAGAAAGGTTGCCCCGAAAGGGTAATCTTTTGATCTCATTATGAAAAGGAAATGTACACCTTATGTGTACCATGTGAAAAGGGATAGCTTCGGCTATCGAATGTGAAAAGGGATAGCTTCGGCTATCGAATGTGAAAAGGGATAGCTTCGGCTATCGAATGTGAAAAGGGATAGTTTCGACTATCGAATGTGAGAAGGGATAGCTTTGGCTATCGAATGTGAAAAGGAAAGACTTACTTTGTGTATACCACTTGAAAAGGCTATGTACACTTTGTGTGTACACTTGAAAAGGTATACTCTGTGTGTACCATTTGAAAAGGAAATGTACACCTCGAGTATACTATTGGAAAAGGAAATATCCATCGATGTTTTCAATGATTCAATGGGTAAAACCGCGACATGAAAAGAAAATAGATTGTTACATGTGTTCACTTGGAAAATATGAAATGATGTTACATGAAATAGAATATGTTAATATGAGATGTTTATGTTTGAATATGAACGGTTTGATGAATATATTCATTCATGAAAATATATTGCTACACTTTGAGCGAATCACCTGAGTGATTATCAGTACTTCAATCAATTATTGAATAAAGTTCTGACAAGAAATATACTGGAAATTGAGATGAAATGGCATGAAATGTATCTAAAATACATGAAAATAATTTACATACATGTTATATGAATACATGAGGTGGAAAAATGTATGTATATGAAAATCTGAATATTGATGAGCTTATATGTGTGTTTATTGTGGTTTACATGAATCATATGACTAACATGGGTGATGAGAATGTATGATAGGGCTTGAGAACAAATGGTATAAGTGTGCATTGCATGTTTAATTTGAGTAAGAGTGGTTGGTAAGTTGATTACCAAGTTACACAGACTTACTAAGCATTATATGCTTACTCCGTTTTAATTTTTCTCTGTTTTATAGTAAATCAGAAGCTCGTTGGATTGGAAGCTCAGCGGTGATCACTCACACTATGTAGAAAAGGTATAACAATTGTGGTTATAATGGCATGTATAGGTTAAATAGGCAATGATTAACATGTAAATACTTGAAAGTGACTAGCCATTGGAATGGCTAGCTATGGATATACCTTGGTTTTATATATAAAAATCTATATCATGATATACTAGTTGAAATGGATATTGAATGAATAAATTAAATTTTTATGTTTGGCACAATATGCACAAATATGAACAAGGAATGTAGATAGACATGAGTATAAATTGTCATTTGAGGTACCTACGGGTACATTGGTTGGATGTAGTTATATGACATGTATAAGACTTGATTTTGGTATGAATTAACTGTCTTGAAATGAGTTATCAATACGTATATATGTTAGTGTAAATGGATAACACGTTAGGTGAGAAACATGGTTTGGAAAATAGCCTAAATTCGTCCATACGGGTAAGACACACGGGCGTGTGTCTAGGCCGTGTGTGACACATGGATAGCCTACAGGTGTGTGAAATGGCCGTGTGTCCCCTGTATGCTTAAATATGAAGTCAGGATAGTATACGTGCAAAGAACACGATTGTGTGTATTGGTTGTGTGAAGGACACGGGTTTCAAGCATGGGCGTTGATGGTCGCTAAACTAACTAAAAATTTGACTAAGGCAAGCGCACCTATCGAACAGTAGTATAGTGCAGGTGTGACCGAAAATTTCGTATCCACGAGGACTAAAAGTACTAGTAATTACTATCTTTTTATTATCTAACCTAAGAATTAAATGTTGTTTTTAAACTAAAACTAATTATCTAAGATTACGACAGAGATGAAAATTGGAAAATACCTTAGAAAAACCGATGGAGAAGACAATACCCAAGAAAGAATCCCCCTAAACTTTACTTATTACCTTTGAATTAGACGATTTATTCACTTGACATATTCCGTAGAAATCCCTGATTTATGTTAATATCTCTCTCGAGACTAAGAACAACTGACTCTAGGTTGATTAATTGAAATCTCTTTCTAATTAAAACCCCTATTGTCGCCTTAACTCGATCTAAGGATTCCCTTATTAGATTTGACTCTAATCCGGCAGATTTATGTCGTCCTATCTCTAGGATTGCATGCAACTCCGCTTAATTATGAATGATCTACTCTTAAACAGGGACTTTTGCTCCATTGAATAAGCACATCAAAACCTGAATTAATACCCTGGAATATTAAAACAAGAATTTAAAACTCACAATTAAGAATAAGAATAAGTATTTATCATATAATTCAAATAGCAATAAGATCCGTCTTAGCTTTCATCTCTTTTAGGGTTTTAGGGAATTTAGTTCATAACAATGGGAAACATCTCAAATTATAGAAAACAATAAAACATAAAGAAACCCAAAGAACTTCTAGGAAATTGGATGGAAATCTTCAGTCTTGATGTAGATCATTACTTCTGAGATGATTCTGATGGCAGTCCTTAGGTATATTCTGGCTTCTACTCTGCTTGTCCCTTCAATCCTCTTCTAGGGTGTTTATATAGACTTTCAAATGCCCAAAATAGCCCAAAATTAACCTTTTCCGAGTAGAACTAGACTTGGGCTCGACAGGGACACGGCCGTGTGCTACGCCCGTGTGAAGGTGCTCAGGCCGTGTGCAATTCTGACTTGTATTAATGTCGACACGGCCATGACACACGGGCGTCTGGTATACCCGTGTATCACACACGGGCATATGGATCACCTGTGTGGAAGTGCTTAGGCCGTGTGAATCATTGTTTTAGCCCATTTGGTCCGTTTCTCGCTCTTTTTGCCCTCCTAAGCTTTCTTGAGTATAAAACATGAATTTAAAGGATTAGGAGCATCGAATTCAATAAAACCAAGGAAAAATAATCCATAAATATGCCAAGCTTGGGGTAAAAATATATATATATCGCGGTTTATCAAATATCCCCACACTTAAGTATTTGCTTATCCTCAAGCAAAATCTTCAACTCACAATTAAAATAAATCCTTCTCAACTTATAATTCTTATCAATAATGTTTGAAATAATTCACAAGTAATCATTCATTAAGAGCTCAACTAGAAGAACATTAAAGTTGCAAACAATCCAAGTTGAACATTTCAATCACAAAATCGTAGGTATCCCCATTTATCTAAGTAATTACCTTTAATTTCAAATTGACAAGGGTTGACATCCTTACAAAAGATTCACTCAATTCACTCAAAGTGTCTAAGGTTTAACAATTAAGCACTCAATAGTCAAACATGAAAAGCTATTACCATAAGCTTGCATGAAAATCAAATCTTCACCACTATAAATGAGATGATACACAAATCAAAAGGTCTTTAACATGGTTGTAATGGGGCTTGGGTTAAAGGTGTGGATAAAGGTTGAAAAAGAGGGTTAGAATCGAGATTAATTTAATAGCTTACCAAATTTAGAAAAACAAATCTAATCACTGAATTACAAACAAGTGCCAGAATTAACACTACCCAAAACTAATGACATGAGCTTTTCTCTTAATATAATGACTTTAACTTATCCGAGCTCTTTAGAATAATATGTAACTGAATATAACAACACTTTTTTTTTTAAGAATAAGAATAATAATGGAAAATACATAATAAGAAATAATTCAGCAACTAGAATGAACAAATATAGCAAGGTAATTAATCAAATTAAATCTCGATAAAAAAGGGTGTAAATGAAAAGGTAGAAATTCTTAATGAATCAAAAAGGGTTAAGTTGTGAGTTAATATAAAGGGGAAAATCAAGAAATAATAGTCAAGGCTCAAAGGAGTTCACTAGGGTCAATTATATGGGTAGGCTTTTTATGGGGTAAGTGGGTTAAAACCTAAGTGCCTTTATCATTTTCGTATATCAAATCAAAGGTGTGGTCTTGACATGCATAATCGAAGCAAGTTTTAGAATAACAAATCAATTTTGACACACTCATAACCAATAAAATTAGTGAGCAAGAAAGATATATGATCTAAAAGGCTCAAAATATCACGAAAATTATGGGTATTTGATGTCAATCCTGTAAATTCAAAACTTCAAAGTAATACCTCAATTCAGATAAATAACTTAGCAATTTTACTTCTCAAAAGTCAACTTATCATGCTTGATTCTCTAATGTCTTAAAGTTTAAACAATCCATGTACAATTCCCTATAATTTAATTCAAACCATATCAATAAAAGATCATAAGTAACTCAAGATTCATTCTAATAGTAATATGAGAAAATTATTTGAGAACAAGATAAAAATTCAGGGATTTTCTGATGATCATATAAACAATCTCCCCACCCTTAAGATGTACATTGTCCTCAATGTACAAAGATAGTTAGTAACAATATAAGCATAATATCAGAAGAGAAGGAGAGAAGCGAAACTGCCCTGAATTTGAATGTAATCCTTAAAAGAGCGGAAACAAGTTTAGAGGCATTGAAAGTGAAGGTTTAGAGGCATTGAAAGTGATGTGTATGTGACATGTAAACAGAGGTGAAGGTGGTGGTAGAGGTTGGGTTCCATAACCACAGTGCCCAGCAAAGAGGTTATCGTGGTGGTCGGTGTCGTGGTGGCTATGGTCGTGGTCGAGCAGGATATGGCAGTCGTGGAGGAGTGTTTGTTTATTCCTGAGTAGCTCCCATTGACTGAATCTTTTGAAACTGCGATGCCATCAGTAATGTTAAAGGGATTTATATTTATAGAGTTGTTATAGTTAGTAATAATAAAATAAATAGATAAAGTAAAATTCAAATTAAAATAATAAAAGTCTCGGAAGAAAATGATAAATAAAGTCAAAAAGAAATGCAAAAATAAAAATAAAATAAAAAGAAAAACAAATTAAGAATTAAAAGGACTTAAGAGTCCTCGTCATCAGCTGGATCCTGAGGTGGTGGTGCTGGAGGCGATATCTGAAAATGTTGGCAAATTTATTGTAGAGCCGCCTTGATGCTGTCGAATCGCTGAGTGCAATATTGCTCAAAGCGATGAAGGTGGTCTGAAACTTCAGAAAATGAAGCAGCCGCATGAACTGGCCGGTGTCTCGATGGTGGCTGAGAAGGTGGCTCATCCTGAGTTGGAGGGATATCATCAAGAATATCCTCATTGTCATCCTCCTCGATGGCTCGTGCAAGTCGGTACTGAGGAGGGTCGAACCCACGACGACGCTCAATTATCCGTATATGAAGCATACTTTGGATGCCCTATGGGGACATCTGGCCAATGAGCGTGAGTGAGGAGGCCTGTGCCACTATATTCAGTAGCCCAAAATATCTCGCTAGAAGAGTCACATATGGGCCGATGCTGATGACTCCCTTTCGATGTCGTTCTATCTAGTGGCGAAAGGCAAGGGCGACAAAGTAAGCTAGATCAAAAATATGCCCTTGCCTCATGCTCCACAGGAAGTATACGTCATGAGTGTTGACGACGCCAATGCTCTCTCACCTCCCCATTAATGTGTGTGCCAATATAGCGTGTAAGTATCGCAGAGCTAGAGCTAGAGCCGATGCCTCAGAGCGGCTAAGGTCATAGATACTTGTGGCGGCATCATGGAATTCCAACATGATGAAGGCGCATAATGGATGTGGCGGTTGAGGTTAGGAAAGATGTCGGCGTCCATGAACTCATCTGTATAGAGTCCCAAGGTAGCTCTAAATTCGAGGACACTTAACTGACGTACTAGACCGCCAAGGCAGAATTGAACTGTTCCTGGGTCGTCATGCTCTGCCATCACTCTCTGTAACTGGAAAGTCGAGCCTAATTCTAAGGTGAATTCCAAATATGTCAACTTGATGATATCAAAGAACCAGTCCCACAGACCGGTGGCTAGGAGGGCTCGTACTGAATCGGCTAGGTAGACCTACTTTAGTGCGTCCCAATCGATACAACGGCCCACACCAAGGGGTTGGGCACGTAGAATCTGAAATAGTTCTTCTTGGTTTTCGGGTGGAAATTGGAGGAATGGGCGTCGTATCTCGATAGTGGGACTCGAGGAGGATGCCACTCCTTTTCGCTTTTTAGAGGCGGGGAAAGAAGCTTTCTTTCCTCGAGTATTTGTCATGGTGTACCTGAAATATAAGACATTGTAATATGAATGGATTCGGCATAAGTGACACTTAATTAAAGATGGAAAACTTAAAAAATGCAAGATGGGATTTTAGTCCTATATGCACTATCAACCAAACGTGAGGAAACAAAAATTTTGACACTATCTGACGTTAACTTAAAAACATACGAATCTAAGTGGGCATAATAAGAGGAATTTCAACTAAACTATCAAGATAACTCACTGCACCAAATAAGTGAAAACGAACGAATATCTTACGATAAGTAATAGATTAAAAGCCAAAATCAAGCATAGCCTAAGAAATATAACATTAAATCTTAAAACTACAAGAATTAGTTAGAATAATAATAATAAAATGGAAATAATAATAATAAAATATAGAAAACAAAATAAGTATTAGCAAATAATAAAGGGAATAGGGGAAAGATGAAGAACCGACGCTGGGATGAAAGAACGACGGCTAGGTGGTAAATCTCGACAAGGGGTGGCCGGAGGATAGGTGCAGCATGGGTTGGGCGGCGGAGGAGAAGGGGAAAGTAGAGGAGAGGGGAAAAAGGAAGAGGGAAGGAAATGAAAAAAATGGGGGGAAAAAAAGAAAGGAGAAGGGAAGTTGTGGGTAAAGGGAAGGGGTTTAAATAGTGAAATGGGGAGAAATGAGAAGAAAAATGAAGAAAAAAAAATGGGGAAAAAAAGTGACTGGAGGAAGAATATGATGAATAGTAAAGGGGGATAGAAAAAAAAAGTTAGGGTTAAGGGTAATTAAAAGGGGACCACGGTCGTGTAAGCCCCGTTTTGGGCCACACGGCTGTGGCCCACGCCCGTGTGGGATGCTCTCAGCTCGTGTTTTTTGTGAAATCGTCATCAGGTTCGCGCACGGACCCTTCGACACGCCCGTGTGTCTAGGCTGTGTGATGAGCACGGTCGCATCGCACGGCTATGTGCACGTTCATTCGTTTCTCCCACACCCGTGGTACGTCTAACATGCCCGTGTTCATGACTTATACTTGTGGTCTGATGTTTTAAGTCAGTATCGCACACGGCTTGTGGACACGCCCGTCGCACGGCCATGTGGTGCTCCCTTCATTTCTCCCATGGCCGTAGGATATCCAACACGCTCGTGTTCATCCATTAGGATTGCGCACGGCCTAAGAGCATGACCGTGGCCTAAGCCTGTGTTTTATTCTGTTTTCGTTGAATGTTTTGATCTTTGGACAGGTTCACGCACAGTCTCGAGCATGCTCCTGTTAGAGGCCGTGTGTCTCCCACTGCCACCTCGCAAGGCCGTGGGGATTTATCGTTGGCCGTGTTTCTGCTGATATTTTTAGAAATTAAGGTGCAGTTTTACCACGGTCTGGAACACGCCCGTGTCTCGTAACCATGTGGTTCACACGGCCGTGTCGCACGGTCATGGCTATTTATCGTAGCCCGTGTGTCATCCTGTCTTGGGGAAAATATTTGTCCTATTTTAGTACGGCCACGGCCACGCCCGTGTCTCCTGCCCGTGGGGCTATCACGGCCTCAAACATAGTCGTGTTGTAGGTCGTGTATGCCAAGTATACCTGCAGTTAGATTGTAAAACAAAAAAGAGAAACAAACTAAGTTTTTTAGTGGGGTTAGTGCTCGGGTTGCCTCCCGAGAAGCGCTTATTTAGATTCTAAGCTCGGCTCTACCTTGGGGGTATCTTTAGGGAAGTTCGTGGAGCCGTAGATCCTCTCTATCGTCTTTAAAATTCTCCCCGTTATAAAGATTGAGACGATGTCCATTTACCTTGAAAGTGCATTGCGATGGGTGACTTACCTCTACTATGCCATATGGAAATACAGTTTGGACTACGAAAGGACCTGACCATCGTGATTTAAGCTTCTCAAGAAATAATTTGAGCCTTGAGTTGTATAACAGGACAAGATCTCCAACTTCAAAATGCTTGTTTTTCCTTAAATGAGCATCGTGGCGGTGTTTCGTTACTTCCTTGTATAACCGTGAGTTCTCATAGGCATTAGCTCGCCATTCATCCAACTCGTTTAGCTGCATCAATCTCTTTTCAGTTGCGAGTTTGGGATCAAAGTTCAAAAATTTTATAGCCCAGAATACTTTATGTTCTAATTCAAACGGTAAATGACAACTCTTCCTATAAACAAGTCGGTAAGGAGATGTTCCTATGGGAGTCTTAAAGGCTGTTCTATAGGCCCATAAAGCATCATCTAGTTTCTTTTCCCAATCCTTCCTATTTGACTCTACATTTTTTTCTAGAATCCGTTTAATCTCTTAGTTAGCAACTTCGACTTGTCCGCTAGTTTGAGGATGGCAAGGGGTAGTTGTTCTGTGGTAAACTCCATATTTCTTAAGGGTTTTATCAAGTTGGGTATTACAAAAATGGGTTTCCTTATCACTGATAATTGCTCTAGGTACTCTAAATTGAGGGAAAAGTTTCTTTAGAAACTTCACCACTACTCTAGCATCATTAGTAGGTAAGGCTTGAGCTTCCACCCATTTAGACATATAATCAATAGCTACTAATATGTATTTATTTTCGAACGAGCTAGGGATTAGACCCATGAAATCGATACCCCATACATCAAATATTTCACATGAGGGTATGTATGTCTGGGGCATTTTGTCACGTTTAGAGATATTACCTGTTCGTTGGCATTCATCACAAGTAGCAATATACCTGTTAGCGTCTTTGAATAGTGTGGGCCAGTAAAAACCTGATTCGAGTATTTTATGTATGGTCCTAGTCCCATTGTAATATCCTTCAGCCGGTCTTGAGTGGCAATGTTCCAATATCTTACTTACTTCTGACTTTGTGACCCATCTTCGAATTACTTGATTTACACATATACGAAAAAGAAAAGGTTCTTCCCAAAAGTAGTTTTTCACATCTGTGAAGAATCGCTTCTTTTGCTGATGTTTCAACCCTTTTGGTGTAACGTTAGTAGCTAAATAATTCGTTATATCCGCAAACCAAGGTACCTTCGTTCAGTCCACTGAGATGTGGGTTTTCTAATCTAGATAGATGATCTGCTGCAAGATTTTCTGCTCCTTTCTTATATTGAATTTCTAAATCGAATTCCTGTAACAATAAAATCCATCTTATTAGTCGAGGTTTTGCATCTGTTTTAGTAAGAATATATCGAAGAGCTGAATGATCAGTGTAAATGACAACTTTAGATAATATTAAATATGGTCTAAATTTATCGAATGCAAAAACCACAGCCAACAATTCTTTCTCAATCGTCGTATAATTTTCTTATGCAGCTGTCAATATTTTGCTAGCATAATAAATCGGTTGAAAGTGCTTGTCTTTCTGCTGTCCAAGAACCGCACCTACTGCAAAATCACTCGCATCACACATTAGTTCAAAAGGTAAATTCCAATCAGGGCAACTACAATCGGAGCGTTAATTAATTTATCCTTAAGAGTGTTGAACGCTTCTAAACAATCTTAACTGAAAGTGAAATGTACATCTTTTTCTAGCAAATTCGTTAAAGGCTTAGCTATTTTAGAAAAGTCTTTAATAACTCTTCTATAAAATCCTGCATGTCCTAAAAAGCTTCTAATAGCCTTGACCGAACTATGAAGAGGTAGTTTTTCAATAGTTTCAATTTTTGCTTTATCAACCTCGATCCCTTTACTAGAAATTTTATGTCCTAACACAATCCCCTCACGAACCATAAAGTGACATTTTTCCCAATTCAGCACAAGATTGTTTCCTCACATCTCATTAGAACTTGTTTTAAATTTTTAAGGTAAAGATGGAAAGATTTACCGAATACTGAGGAGTCATCCATGAATACCTCCATAATGTCTTCCACGAGTTCATCAAAAATGGCCAACATGCATCGCTGAAAAGTAGCTAGAGCATTACATAAACCAAATGGCATTCGTTGATAAGCAAACGTACCGTATGGACATGTAAATGTCATTTTCTCTTGGTCCTCAGGAGCTATTGGAATTTGGAAATAACCAGAGAGTCCATCTAGGAAGCAATAATACATGTGCCCAGATAATCTTTCCAACATCTGATCAATGAATGGTAGGGGAAAGTGATCTTTTCTTGTGGCATCGTTCAATTTCCTATAGTCAATGCAGACTCTCCATCCCGTGACTATTCATGTTGGAATTAATTCGTTCTTTTCGTTGGCCACAACAGTCATGCCTCCTTTCATTGGAACAACCTGCACAGGACTCACCCTAGAACTGTCAGAAATAGGATAAATAATTCCAGCATCTAGCAGTTTAATTACCTCAGCTTTTACAACTTCTTTCATGTTAGGATTCAATCGTCTTTGAGCTTACACACATGGTTTATATTCATCTTCTATTAAAATTTTATGTGTGCAAAAATAAGGGTTGATCCCTCTTATGTCAGAAATCTTCCAAGCTATGGCTCTTTTGTGCTCTTTTAATACTTTAAGTAACTCACTTTTTTCGGTTGACTGTAAATCTGAAGTAATAATTACTGGTAATGTGGAATTATTTCCAAGAAACGCATATTCTAAGTGCTCTGGTAGTTGCTTTAGTTCCAATTTAGGTGGTTCTTCAACAGAGGGTTTTAATTTCAATTCACTGTTTACCTCAATACCTTCGTAGTTCTTCTGTCTTAGTGACGGTTAGTTAGAATTTAGTTCAACTTTCATCTTACCTATCACAGAATCATCATCATCTACCTCATTTCCTTGAGCAAGGCACAGTTCCAATTTGTCCTTATGTACGATTTTCTACAAAGAATCTTGAATAGCATGATCAATAGAGTCAATAAAATAACATGAATCATCCTGTTCCCTAGAAAATCTCATGACATCATAAATTTTAAAAATAATCTCTTCTTCACCTACTCTTAGCACAAGTTTACCATCACCCACATCAATAACGGCCCTAGTAGTAGCTAAAAATGGGCGACCTAATATTAAAGGCACCTCAACATCCTCATCCATGTCAAGCACAACAAAATCAACAGGGAATATAAATTTATCTACTTTAACATGCACATCCTCAATAATCCCCCTAGGATATTTAACAGATCTATCGGCTAGTTGAATACTCATCCTAGTGGGTTTTGGTTCCCCAAGGCCAAGTTGCTTGAACATTTTATAAGGCATCAAATTAATACTAGCGCCTAAATCAACTATTACTTTCTCAACATTTAAACTACCAATTAAGCAGGGAATAGTAAAGCTTTCTGGATCTTTCAATTTGGTTGGCAATTTATTTTGGAGTATGGCCGAGCATTCCTCGTTGAGTTCTACTGTGGATAATTCTTCGAACTTCCTCTTGTTAGTTAGAAGCTCCTTCAAAAATTTTGTGTATATGGGCATCTGCGAGATAGCTTCAACAAAAGGTAAGTTAATATGCAATTGTTTAATAAGTTCAAGAAATTTACTGAATTGTGCATCCATGCGGTCTTTCTTCAACTTCGTTGGATATGGGATTGGTGGTTTATATTCCCTCAACACCGGTTTTTCATTATTTTCGAGTTTTTTATCTTCATCTTCTTCTTTGTCAGCTTCTAGTGGCGGCTTCTTTTCAGATTCAGCTAATACCTTCTCACTCCTTAATGTAACTGCTTTCACATGCTCTTTTGGATTGGGTTTGGTATTGCTAGGTAGGCTCCCTTGTGGTGTCTCTGAAATCATCTTAGCCAGTTGTCCAATTTGATCCTCGAGCCCTTGGATTGATGCTTGCTGATTTTTAAGTGTAGTTTCAGTGTTCTGAAAGCGGGTTTCTACTACTGAAATAAATTTTGTCATCATCTCCTCAAGGTTCTGCTTTTTCTCTTACTGGTAAGGTTATTGTTGGAAGCCTGGAGGGGGTGGTGGCCTCTGATTCCCTTGGCCTCCCCATGAGAAATTTGGGTGGTTCCCCCAACCTGCATTGTAAGTGTTACTATAAGGATTGTTTTGAGGCCTAGAGTTGTCACCCATATAATTCAATTGCCCATTCTCTATGTTGTGGCCGTAGGATGGATATTCTGGATTGTTCATTCCACCTCCACTTGTATCGTACTGCATTACTGGATGTACCTGCGTAGAACCAAGTAAACCATCAATCTTTTTATTTAAGATTTCGACCTAATTTAACAGCATAGTAACCGAGTCGACGTTAAAAATGCCTGCTGCCTGGGTTGGCTTAGTCCTCATAACTTGCTACTGATAATTATTTAGTGACATCTCTTCTATAAACTCATAAGCATCTTCAGGTGTCTTATTATTGATGGTTCCACCAGCAGCTGCATCAATCATTTGTCTAGTCGAGGGATTCAAACCATTGTGGAAAGTTTGAACCTGTAGCCAGAGGGGTAACCCATGGTGAGGGCACCGTCTCAATAAGTAATTGTATCTCTCCCATGCATCATAAAGTGTTTCTAAATCCATCTGTATAAAAGAAGAGATATCATTCCTAAATTTAGCCGTTTTAGCCGGCGAAAAATATTTAAGTAGAAATTTTTCGGTCATTTGTTCCCAAGTAGTGATTGACCCTCGTGGTAACGAGTTCAACCACTGTTTAGCCTTATTCCTCAATGAAAAGGGAAATAACCTAAGGCAAATGGCATCATCAGAAACGCCATTGATCTTAAAGGTGTTGCAGAATTCCAGAAAATTTGCTAAATAAGTGTTTGGATCCTCGTCCTACAAACCATCAAACTGAACAAACTGTTTTATCATTTGAATCGTGTTAGGTTTCAGTTCAAAATTATTTGCAGCAACAGCAGGTCTAACTATACTCGATTCAATTCCTGTTAAAGTAGGTTTAGCATAATCATACATAGAACGAGGAGCAAGATTCTGTTTTACTGGATTTACAGCAACCACAGGAGGTAACGGATTGTTCTAATTATCAGTCATCTCCTCAGTTGTGGTATGAATATCGTCCTCTTTCCCTTCCTCTATGTATTATAGGCTTCGTCTTATTTCTCTTCGGTGTCTGTGAGCTGTGCTTTCAATCTCACTGTCAAAAAGTAATGGTCCCGACGGGTTTCTTCTAGTCATAAACTATAAAAACATGCCAGAAATAGAAAGAAAAAAAAATTTAGTAATCAAAAAGAAAAAAATTAAATTAAATTGCAATAAAAATAAAAAAATGGCTAAAGTAATAAAAATTAAGTGTTCCTAATATCTTAGTCCCCGAAAATGGCGCCAAAACTTGATGGTCGCTAAACTAACTAAAAATTCGACTAAGGCAAGTGCACTTATTGAACAGTAGTATGGTTCAAGTGAGACCGAAAATATCGTATCCACGAGGACTAAAAGTACTAGTAATTACTATCTTTTTATTATCTAGCCTAACTCAAATAGCAATAAGATCCGTCTTAGCTTTCATCTCCCTTAGGTATTTAGGGAATTTAGTTCATAAGAATGGGAAACACCTCAAAGTATGGAAAACAATAAAACATAAAGAAACCCAAAGAACTTCTAGGAAATTGGATGGAAATCTTCAGTCTTGATGTAGATCCTTGCTTCTGAGATGATTCTGATGGCAGTCTTTAGGTATAGTCTGGCTTCTACTCTGCTTGTCCCTTCAATCCTCTTCTAGGGTGCTCATATAGACTTTCGAATGCCCAAAATAGCCCAAAATTAGCCTTTTTCGAGTAGAACTAGACTTGGACTCGACAGGGACACGGCCGTGTGCCACGCCCGTGTGAAGGTGCTCAGGCCATGTGCAATTCTCACTTGTATTAATGTCGACACGGCCATGACACACAGGCGTGTGGTATACCCATGTATCACACACGGACGTGTGGATCACCCGTGTGGAAGTGTTTAGGCCGTGTGAAACACTGTTTTTGGCCCATTTGGTCCATTTTTGGCCCGTTTCTCGTTCTTTTTGCCCTCCTAAGCTTTCCTGAGTATAAAACATGAATTTGAAGGATTAGGAGCATTGAATTCAATAAAACCAAGGAAAAATCATCCATAAATATGCCAAGCCTAGGGTAAAAATATGTATATATCGCGGTCTATCAATCGTGTCTCAAAATCGTGTGAAAATGGCTTTAAAATGGTGAAAAATCATTTTACCACACGGCCTAGCCACATGGGCGTGTGCCCAGGCTGTGTGCCCCTTTGATACTTAAGAAATTACAAGTCAAAATTCCCCACGGGCTGGCCACACGGCCATGGGATCCCCACGGGCAAGCCACACGGCCTGTCCCAGGTCACACAAGCTTGTACCCCTATTTTCAAGGTAAAATTTCTAAAGTTGTCGGTTTAGTCCCGAACCATTTCCAAAACATGTATTGGGCCTCGTAGGCCTATATTAGGGACTTTATCATAAAATTTGAAAAGTTTTAATTTGGAATGCAAATTTATGACTTAGTTTTGTACAAATATTAGTGTATAAGTTCGGTAATACCTTGTAACCCTATTCTGGTGACAGATACGGGTTAGGGGTGTTACACACAAGTCATGTACCAAGTATACCAGCTATCAGCTCGATCATCTTTAGAGCATAAGCCTCCACTTATATAAAAGAACATGAGTTACATACGCATGGTCAGTGAGTAACTCAGGATTTAGGTAAATCACACCATGAATGTCACAATTGAATTAATTCACAAACGGATTCAGAATTAATTCATCTATGTCTCTACCCGTGGAGTCAACTGCTCCGGTAGCCAATACTAGCCATCTCCTCAATTGAAATTGTAAACAACATAATCATCTGTAACACCCCTAACCCGTATTCGTCGCCGAAATCGAGTTTCAGAGTATTACTGAGTAACCGTAATCTAAATAATTTATTTTCAAACATTTAAAAAAATCATAACATAATTCATTATTAACACGCCAAAACAATCATCCTAGGTGCCTAACCAATTTACCTCATTGGTACCACATTTATTGTAATATCCTGATTTTGGGCCTACTCGAAATAGTGGTTTCGTGACCACAAAATCCAAGATAGAAATAATTATTTTATGATTATTTTGAGGTCTATGATATGATTTCATGATTGTGTGAAAATTTCGTGAAGAAATTTTATGCATAAAGTGCTTAAATTGAAATTAGGGACTAAATCGAATAATTTGCAAAACTTGCATTCTGGAAGTTTCTAGTATGAAATTGTTTTGAAATATTAATTAGGAGGTCTAAAATAGCAATTTTACCAATTTCTAAGTCTATGGACAAAAATTGGACATGGATGGAATTTTTGGAAAGTTTAGTAGTAAGGGCATTTTGGTCATTTAGGGGTAAAATGAATTAAAATACAAAATTAAAAGCCAATTTTGCTCATCTTCAACCCCATGGCCGAATATAGCAAGGAGAAACCATGGCTAGGGTTTTTCAAGCTTCCAAGCTCAATTTGTTGACAAGCCAGCTCGGAAATCGGAAACGGTCGGAGGCACGCTCACACTATCCGTATGCCATCTTGGCATAATGGCTTATATATTTTGAGTATGGCATGTATAGCATTATAATCATTTTGTATATATGGTCTTATGATATGGTTATTGAGTGGTATGGAAATGCTTGGTAATGATTAACCATTGGAATGGCTAATCATGATCATATTTGGTGTTATGTATGCTAAATTGCTAGCTAATCCATGGGAACCATGAAATGGGTAAAATTTACCATAAAATAGATTCAGACAACAGTAGTGACGTGAATTTAAAAAATCACTAAAAATAGTAAAAATGGAATTAAATAATGAATAAGTTATGGAATTGAAGCTTGATGAGTCTATTTTCATATGAATGGAACAAAACAGGTATATGACTTATATTTTATGAGATGTTTAAATTTTTGTGAAACAGGGCCAGAGCAATTTCTGGATCCCCTATTCTGACTTTGGAAATTCACCATAAATTTTTCAAAGATAATTAGAAGTCATGATTTATATGTACAGATTCCTTATTGAGTCTAGTTTTATTAGAAATAAACGGCATAGTCATTGAAACTCAGCATGGGAGGTATCTCGATTCGTAATACACAGAGAGTCGAGCGCGATGAACCACAAACAGGAGGAGAATTTAACTAATTTGCTTGACCAAAAATTCTATAAAAAAATTAGTAAATAGATATATGAGTCTAGTTTCAGGAAAAATTTACGGAATTGGATTTTGAGTTTCGAAACTCGAGATATGAATTTTTAAGCGTCATGACGCAAATTGCTAGCTTGACTGAAAATTTTAAAAATAAATTGTTTGAGCTGTTTAAAAGTAATGAATTAAGTCTGTTAACACCTCGTGTTCGACTCAAACGACGGTCTCGGTGCAGGGCATTACATTTGGCGTGTATCGAGCGAGGTTTAGTTGGTTCTCGGACTAACTTAGCATGCGTAAAAATTTAGCTATACATGCCACCGATCGATGCGTGATAGTGTGATGTCTTCTCGACGCATATGAGTACCGTCTTATTTAGACAGGTACTCTCCAACCGAGTCACACCACCATGTTCAATTTATGTGAAGGTATTTGAGTAAAATTATGATTATGATAAGTCTCGGTTCGTAAAAGTATGAATAAAAGTTTATGATACATATGTGATAAATATCCATATTTGCTTAATGCTCATATGATGTAGTGTATATGGCTTACTTGATAAGATGAACGGAATAAATAGAAAGTAGTAGAGCTATAAATAAAAGTCATAATATTATGATATGAATGAAAATGTCCTTGTCTTGATTTGGACGTCGAATATTGATGAATGCTAATGATATATAATTTTTATGAGATAAAGGATTATAATGAAATGAACTTATCTATGTTAAATTGTTGGACTGAATTATATGATTCTAATGACATGTATATGATGCACGAAATGAAAGTTGTGATTGTGATGCAAATATCTATGTTTGTTTGGCCCTATATGATGTCATGAGTATGAGTTAATTTAATTAAATGAATGGATAAGTAAAGCTATCTAGAAAACATAGAATGTATGCATAAGTATATTGTCTAAATGGGACAATGAGGAAAATTTGTGTGTAAGCCAACATGAATGTTGCATTGCCTGAATGAATGACATGATTTTGATGATGTTGCTATGATGATGGAAGTTGTGTCATATGTGTATGTATAAGAAAGTCGAGTCAGAGGTCCTACAACCCCTCCCCCTTACCGAAGTGGTACTTATAATGGAATTTCATGAGATTTGTATTGAATAAGTTTCCAGTTGAGAACCCAAAGAGTTCAGTGATAGAATAATTATAAGTATGATCAGAGATTGAAAATGAGCTGATAAGTAAAGTTAGAGCGATAAAAGTATCGGATTGACGTAAAGATTATTAGAGTTATGCACTGTCCCAATTAGAGAAGGAATTCTCTTTGGTAAATCGAATTACTCAGGTGCAAGGTCGAGAAAAGTGTAAATCGAAATTTATTCAGAACTGGCCTTCTTTAGTGAATGGTTTAATATGAAATTTGTGACGGCAAAACTAGTTGGGAAATGATATTTGAAATGTAAACTATCCGAGTGTGACAGATTATGACTGGATAGATTTAGCTTGATCTCTTTTGAGATGTTCTATGTGTTTACATGTTCTCGAAATATTTCTATGGCTATTGATCTTACGAAGAAATTCTTGTTATATGGGAATGTCTTCTAATTAAGTGTTGGATGAAAGCATTGGTAGTCCGACTGGTTTATAATTTATATTGCTCTATTTCATCGGGTATTCTATTTCATTTCGTCTGATAAGAATTGATGAGAGAATACATATGATATTATAATTCTGTTTCTTCTACTTGATGCTTCATCTGATATATATGTATGGGCTGGATTTCTTTATTTCGGGTTTCTCTATCTTGGATTTCTTTATTCGGTTTTCTTGTTATCTTTGTTCCATAATTTGTCAATTACGACTCATGTTCAAGTGCGTTCTTCAAATTCGTGATAATCATGTCAAATATGACTATACTTCTAATTTGATCTTGGTAATGTGGTGATTTTAGTATTGGGATTTTTTTTCTAATTTCTGTGTAAGGATTTGACATCAGTAAAGGCATAGGTGATAAAAGCGCGAGTTTCAGTCGGTATGGTTAATTATTTATTTGAAAGATTTCATGTGACAATTATGTCAGGATTATTTTTCTCAAGTCTGATAATAGAATTTCATTTTTGTACTGATAAAAGAGTAAATAGTCTGAACGAGAAGTGTATATTTATTAGAAAAAGTTGGATATTAGTTAAAGTCACTACAAATAATAAGGTTTTCATCTTATGAAAGCTGAAAAGTTTATTACATGTTGACAGAGTTCGGATAGATGAGAATATTAGTAACCGAAGCGTCTGAACTAGACTAGTCTACATTGAGCAAAGACTTCCTGACTTTCAGTAATGTACTGTTGTATAAATTGTGATGTGTTTCAAGACAGTGAGGTAATGTGATAGTTTAGAGCATTCGATGTTACATAAAATCTGAGTTGTTAAAGAGGTTAAAGCTGAGTATTGGGATCTATCAAAATTATCCTTGTCAATGTTGATATTGGGATGGAAATGAGAAGGATTATTCTTGAGGCCATATCAGAATTATTTCTATGGCAGAAAGAGGAAAATGTGATGTATCCTATTCTTAAATGTTTGGAGAAATCTATAAATCATATTGGTATTGAATGAATTCCTACTCATCAGATTCATGGAATTTTAGGTCTCTTTGATTGTTGGATTTCTTGGAATTCCAGTCTCCATTAATCAAGTTAAGATCCTAGTTTTATGTCATGATATCATGGGAAACTGAGAAAGGTTGAAAATTTAAGAACATTTGAGAGTTGAGACTGTAAGCTTTTAGACCATATGAGAAATTAAAGAGATGTATTGGAGGTACAGCCTAAGTGAAAGTTCTTCAGCACCGAATATGAGATTAAAAGTGAAGACCACTTTTCCGGTAAGAATTTCGTGGATGAAAATCCCTAAAAGGGGGGAAGAGTTGTAATATCCTGATTTTGGGCCTAGTCGAAATAGTGGTTTCGTGACCACAAAATCCAAGATAGAAATAATTATTTTATGATTATTTTGAGGTCTATGATATGATTGCATGATTGTGTGAAAATTTCGTGAAGAAATTTTATGCATAAAGTGCTTAAATTAAAATTAGGGACTAAATCGAATAATTTGCAAAACTTGCATTCTAGAAGTTTCTAGCATGAAATTGTTTTGAAATATTAATTAGGAGGTCTAAAATAGGAATTTTACCAATTTCTAAGTCTATGGACAAAAATTGGACATGGATGGAATTTTTGGAAAGTTTAGTAGTAAGGGCATTTTGGTCATTTAGGGGTAAAATGAATTACAAAATTAAAAGCCAATTTTGCTCATCTTCAACCCCATGGCCGAATATAGCAAGGAGAAACCATGGCTAGGGTTTTTCAAGCTTCCAAGCTCGATTTGTTGACAAGTCAGCTCGGAAATCGGAAACGGTCGGAGGCACGCTCACACTATCCGTATACCATCTTGGCATAATGGCTTGTATATTTTGAGTATGGCATGTATAGCATTATAATCATTTTGTATATATGGTCTTATGATATAGTTATTGAGTGATATGGAAATGCTTGGTAATGATTAGCTATTGGAATGGCTAATCATGATCATATTTGGTGTTATGTATGCTAAATTGCTAGCTAATCCATGGGAACCATGAAATGGGTAAAATTTACCATAAAATAGATTCAGACAGCAGTAGTGACGTGAATTTGAAAAATCACTAAAAATAGTAGAAATGGAATTAAATAATGACTAAGTTATGGAATTGAAGCTTGATGAGTCTATTTTCATATGGATGGAACAAAATAGGTATATGAGTTATATTTTATGAGATGTTTAAATTTTTGTGAAACAGGGCGAGCAATTTCTGGATCCTCATTCGACTTTGAAAATTCACCATAAATTTTCAAAGATAATTAGAAGTCATGATTTATATGTACAGATTCCTTATTGAGTCTAGTTTTATTAGAAATAAACGGCATAGTCATTGAAACTCAGATGCAGGAGGTATCTGATTCAGTAATACACAGAGGTCGAGCAATCGAACCCCGAAATAGGGGAGAATTTAACTAATAAACTGTACTAATTTGCTTGACCAAAAATTCTATAAAAAAATTAGTAAATAGATATATGAGTCTAGTTTCAGGGAAAATTTACGGAATTGGATTTCGAGTTTCGGAACCTCAAGATATGAATTTTTAAGTGACTGTGACGCAGATTGCTAGCTTGACTGAAAATTTTAAAAATAAATTGTTTGAGCTGTTTAAAGTAATAAATTAAGTCTGTTAACACCTCATGTTCGACTCCGGCGACGGTCTCGGGTACAGGGCGTTACATTTATATCATCAAAACATATCATCAATGCATCATTCAAATCAAAATTATAAACATGCCAAAATCCATCAATTTGGCCTAGCTTATATCTACCTAAAACATTAATTTAAATTCACATGCACATATCAAGCTTTGGTTTAATTTACCATACCATACTATGGCTTCAAACACAAACACATGTTTATATATATACCAAACCAACATTACACTTATAACCTCATTTACAATCTATCCACAAAATAACTATCATTCAGACATCCTAGGTACATGCCGACACAAAAGATAAACATCATCACATTTGAGTTCGGGATCGTTGTTGGATGCTGAATCGATGATCAAAAGAGAAATACCTAACATGCGCATGGAAAACAAAATCGTACGCTGACTAAAACTCAGTGATATTTCTATAATCCGAACATTTAAAGAGAAGACAATACAAAATGCACAATTGATATATAAACACATAGTAATGACTAATATCACAACTATCATATGTCAACCTTTTGAATCCATACATATTAGCACATCATTTCAACATCATTTCATACTATACTCAAATTGCACATGCTAACATCTTTTATTTGATTAACAATGTCCCAATTCACACAATTGCTATATAAATAGCTATTTACATATCAAACCACAATTGTTTATACATTGGCATTACCCATTCAATACTCAATTCATGAGTACATAATTCATGTATCTCATTTAGTAATAACATATCTCATTTTCATGTTTCAAATCTCTTACCCGTTTTGAATTTACATACAATATCATCCAATATGAATTATAGAATCGTTTTATTTAATTACCCCTATTAACACGACTCGGACTTGGACGGATACACAAATCCAACCAACACACCAGTTTGGCACCTAGTGCCTCATCGACTAGAAGTCAAAGAAATTTTTGAACTCTTCCTATCTTATGGCATGCTATCTATATCCGACTCAACCCAATGCATTTAATAGGGTTTAATTTCACATTTCAAAAACAACCAATATCCAATATAAAATTTTCATATATTCACATAGACACATGAATTCAATTCAATCTATTATAATCAATATCCAACTTTCACATTAGCACATATATTCCTTTCAATTCAATAATCAATGCATTCATAATTTATATACCAATTCAATCCATTTTAATAAACTATCAAAATGTCAAATACTCACCTCAAACACTTACCATATGCATTAAATCGAATTACAACAATTAACAACTAGGTTCGGATTATAGAAATACGAACCATGAATTCTGAGCCATTCGACGTCGATTTTATCCTTCCCCTTTTTAGTCGAGGATATAGAATTAAAACAATTAAAATTCATCAATGCAACACAATTCAATTTCATATTGAATATTTTAATTTTTACTCAATATTTGCCTAAATTCTAATTTAGTCTCTAAAGCGAGACTAATTTTTATTCTTTACATTTAATTCTATGTTTTCATACAAATTTCACTTTAAAATAAATTTAACTCCATATTTTCACTTAAACCTCTAAATTTTAATTTTTTTCACAATTTAGTCCCTATTACTCAAAATTTACAATTTATTCTACAATTTAATAATTTTTTCATTTCTAGCTTAAAAATCTATCAATTTAATCCCTAATACTAAAACTATTCAACATTAACAACATTTAAAATCTTAATAATTGCTAAAATTTCGACATGAGTCGGGTAGTACTTAACATCAAGATTCCAAAAATATAAAAATTACAAGAAAATGGACTAAATTGACTAACCAAATGAACTTTGAACCTTAAAAACCCTAAGGCTGTGCGTTCTCTTTCTTTTCTTTCTTCTTTTTACTATACTAATTATTATATAATACATATATACATTTAACTTAATAATTAAGATTTCTTAATATTATAATATATTTTTATAACATATGTCGTCCACTATACATATATATAGGTATAATTACTACATTAGCCCTTTAATTAATTTTTAATTTATAATTCAACTTTTAACTCAAATGCGATTTAGTCCTTATACCTAATTACTTTTGATTCAAGTAAATTCGCTTAGCCGAAACCTAATTAACTACACAACTAACTTTGTAAATATTTATTAAAAATATTTACAAGTCCGATTTATGGAAACGGAGTCCCGAGAATATACTTTTCAACACCCATGACTATCGGGTCGTTACATCATCCTTTTCAATATTTGAATGAAATGCTCACTTTGATTCTTTTACGAGATTACAGACTCGTTTAGATTATCTACTGAAGTAAGTTATCTTTCTTGTAATGTAAACGTTCTTACAATGTCACTTATCATCAGTTAGAACTTAAACAATAAATGAGTTAATATTTGCTTGTCACAATTTTTCTATGCATGTAAAATATGAAAGACAGAAATATAAAAGACATAATAGTGAAATTTGAAATTTATTTATTCATCGTTTAAATACATAGAAAACAATTACATTTTTGCTACAATATGGGTACATTTCCCAAAAGCCTGTTAGGACATTAAATAAAAGGTATGTTGTGTAATACCATAGCTGGGCTATGGCGTTAGATAAAGTTTGCCAAGATGATGAACCAAGAAGCTAATAGGGCAAGAAAAGGGCGATCATTGTATGACTCATGTAGAGAGTAGTGAAGTTAGATGAATGTAACGTGTCTAAGAACGCGGGTAAACCGGATAGTAAAAGAATCTGCCTAACTATGAAGAGGAGAATAGCTGGTAGAAATGCCCAAAAATGTGGGTAAGTCTGTTAATAGGGGAATCTGCCAAATTGTGACGGAAAGAGAAATTTGGTATATGTGTGGTCTTATCAAGGCAAGGTAATAGAAGGGGTACCATATTCAAGGTATGGGATATCCTTCATTATTAGTTCACTAACGATTAGCGAATAATCTAATAATGGGTACAATGGGTGAGTCAATGAAATAGATTTTAAGCTAAATGATTTTATCGACAAGTCCGCCAGAGATCTTCAGAGAAAGAAGATGTTAGGCTAAGACTTGTTAGCATGGAAAAGTCTACAAGGACCATCTATCAAAGAAGCCTGCGAAGAACTATTGTGAATTCGCCAAAAACTTTTGGAAGAAATAGAAGTCCATCAAGACTATATAGCATCGGGAAGACTATGTGGGACTACCAAAGGTGAAGTTTGGTAGGAATAGTCCATTAGGAACTGTGAATAAATTGGAGTATCTTAAGAAGATTGGGCCCAAGGGAGTAAGCACTCTAGGGTTACATTGCGGGTACGAGTCCACTAGGGAAAAAAAGGAGGTGTTAATTTATTCAACCAAATATCTTATTAAAGTCCGTAAATGAGGATGATAGAAAAAGACCTTATATAAAAAAAGGGATATAGGTATAAGTTAAGTCAAAAAGCAAGTTACCGTCGAAATACTACAACAAATATGCATGGAGATTAGGGTAGATCAAAAGGATCAAGAAAGAGATTCACAGCTATGGTGAGGTCTAGGTTAAAATGCCGGTAGGCTTTGCTACATCCATGATAGCAAATACGGGAAACCCGTGCTGAGGCATGTCTTGACGGGTTCAAGGGAAGTTTGGAATAATGATAAGTATGGTTAAGATTGTAACAGCTTGGTTTTAGCTAAATCGAAACAGTGGTTTCAGAATCATAAATTCGAGGTCGTAAAATAATTTTAATATTATTTTTGGTGTTTTCAGCATGTGAAAATAAATGTGTGAAAATTTGGTGAAATAATTTTATCGTTTAAGTGATTAATTTGAGAAAAGGACTTAATCGCGTAAAATGAAAAAGTAGCATGTTATAAGTTAAAAGTGCTTAATTTCCATGGCTTATTAAATGAAAGGTCCTTATGTTGATATTAGACCATTGATAATGGAGATGGACATAAATGACCTTACATTAAGTGATTTATAAGTTTATAATTAATGGATAAAATGGTAATCTAATTATTAAGCTATTATAATCAAAATAAAAGCCAAGTTAAGCTTCATTTATTTCTTTCTTGGCCGAATATTGATGAAAAGAAAAGCCATGGATGTGTTTTAGGGTTCGGTCAATTGGGAGCTTAATTGGTAAGTGTTTTTAACTCAGTTTTTAATGATTTCTATATTTTTGCGATTGTTGCTTTGAATACTAGCTAGCCCGTACCCTAATTTCTAAAATTATTGATAATTTTGTGAAGTACCATTGTTGAATTTATGAGATTTGTTATGTTTAATGATAGATTATGAAGGTTTAATGATAGATACAAGTTCTGTTAAGTGATTTTTGACAAAAATGTCAATTAGGGATTAAATTGTGAAAATGTTAAATGTTGTGGTTAAAAGTGTGAAATAAATGAAAATATGGGCTGTTATAGAGCCTATAGAAATTTGGCTAGCATGTATTTAAAAGAAATTGTGTAATTTTGAGTATTTATGAAATAAGGACTGAATTGTAAGAAATGTGAAACTTTAGGGGCTAAAGTGTAAAAATGCCCAAGTATGTGTTTGTGGATTAAATTGAAAGTGTTGATGAATAAAATAGTTAATTTTGAATATATATAGATCAAGAAAGAAAGAAATTGGATTTAGATCGGGGAAAATCGAAAGTTGACAAATAGTCGATTCAGTTCGTTTATCCTGAATACAAGGTAAGTTCATATGCAAATAAATGTCTTTGAATTGAATTATATATGTTTATTTGACCTTGAACTGCTAAGAATGTTGAATGAGCAAATACGAGCAAGAATCGATAAAGTTACGACATCCGAAAGCCCCGTACGAACCTTAGGAATAGTATAGGATACAAATGTCATGACATTAGGTTACCGAGATATGATTACATGTAAGATCATGTCTGGGACATTGGCATTGTATTGTGATTACGTGTAAGACCATGTCTGAGACATTGGCATCGTATTGTGATTTCGTGTAAGACCCTTTCTGGGACTGTGGCATCGATATGTGATAACATGTAAGACTATATCTGGGATATGGCATTGTACGAGCTATATGTGATTTCCAAGTATCCTTAATGATTCTGAACGGTTCAACGGGCAAAGTCAAGTCGAGAAAGAATAGGTGAATGAGCTAAGTGACTCAGGTACGTACGAAATTCATACGAGTATTGAAAAGGAAAAGTATTTGATGAACTCGATTAAGACATTGAATATACGTTCAATGAGAAAGGTTTGTGAATTTGAATGTGATTAACTATGTTTAGCATATTTTAATTGATATGCAAATGTTTATGTGATGACTTTATTTGTATATGGCTTACTAAGCTTTTAAAGCTTACTTTGTGTGTTCTTTCCCAGTTTTATAGATTATCGAAGCTAGCTCAGACTCGGGGATCATCAAGAAACGTCATCACACTATCGATCATCTCGTTGGTACTTTTGGAGCTTTGTATATATCGTATATGTCATGTATAGGCTAGTGTCATATTGGTATGTTTTGAGTTATGATTTAACCGTGAGATTTGGCTTGTAAATGTTGGTGTGTATAGCCATTTAAGTTGGCTTAAGTTATGTGTTTGATAAGTGATATTTGTGATATATATAATGCTTTATATGTTGGCTTGTTTTGGTATGTTTGTCATAGTTGTTGATATAGCTAAATAGTTGTTCAATTGGGTTGGTATTTAATTGATGTATTAATGCTTGAAAGCTAGCATATGATGGTTTGATTTTGAGATGATAATATGATGAGTTATGTGACATGAAATAGATGATAAGATGATGATTTAATACATTTAGAACTTATGTAAGTTGTGATGATTTTGGCTTAAGGATTTGGTATGTTTTGAATATGAAATTGAGTAGTTGAAATGTTTGAGGATAGATGGCATGATATGTGTATGAATTGGCATGTTTTGGCTACCTATATATGTATTGAAATGGTACTATTTTGGTTACTTTATGTGCATGAATGAAGGGTGGCAAATTGCTTTACAAATGGCCTATTTTTGTCCATACAGGCAGAGACACGGGAGTGTGTCTCACCAGTGTGTCGCATTACGCTATTATGCTACTACCGTAGTGTCCCCAGGGTAACCCTTCAAATTAAAGTCAGTATACCCTATAGGTTTGGCACAGCCTAGACACACGGGCGTGTCTACTGGTCGTGTGTGGCACACGGGCTAGCACATAGGCGTGTGGCCGGCTGTGTGGTCAAGTCAGTAACCTTCCTAATTTTCACACGGCCTGGCACACGGGCGTCCTCGGCTGTATGGTACAAGTAGTATATATGCCCTGTTTTTACACGGCCTGTGACACGGGCGTGTCTGGTAGTCGTGTGAGGCACACGGCTTGTTCACACGGGCGTGTGACCCTTAAAAGTTTGAAAATTTTTTAGGTTTCCCAAAGTTTGCAAATGTTATCGATTTAGTCTCGAACCACTTCTAAGCGTGTTTTAAGGTCTCGTAGAACCTTATAAGGGATTTTGTGAATATTTTGAAAGGATTTTGTTTATGAATACATAAATGTATATGAATGAGGTGTGTTATCTGGTAATGCCTCGTAACCCTATTCCGGCGAAGAATACGGATTAGGGGTATTATAAAGACTTATAAGAAAGTAATGTTTAGAACATAGTTTTGGCGGGTGGTAATGTCCACTGACAATTTGTTTGAAAAAAACAAGGTAATGGCTATGCTAGAGAAATTATGGATCTTCCTACGAGTTTTAAGGAGTTTTTCATCTGTGCTTAAAAATTTATTTTTCTTATTTTCAGAGAAATCTTCTATGAATACCATTGTATAGGATCTCGCTAAGTACTCCCGAACTTATAACTTTTACTACTTTTACGCAGGGTAGGTGATGACTCGGGAATTTAGTGGAAGGACTAAGCCAAACACCGCCAGAGACTAGTGATGGGCAGAGTTGTTGTTCATGTATATAAAGGGGCATCCTAGAGGTCATGCCTCAGGGTTTAAGTTGCTTATACATGTATTTGAGTCTTAATTTACAATTTTTAAATAGTTTTTGGGATCGAAGTTGTGAGAATTTATCACTGATTATGTATGAGTTTTAATAACAGTTGGATTTTGAAATTTAAGTTATTTAAGCATGTAATCAAAGCAAAATTAGAAATATCGTTAAGTTATTTGGGTTATTGTATCATCCAGTACCCGAACCTGGCGATTGTGTCAGGTATAGTTTCTTAGGGTTGTTGCCTTTTAGTGCTGCTCCTACCTATAGGTGCCTCTACTTGGTTCTTAGGCTGCCTAACTACTTTCTGTTGGTTTGCCTCATTACCAATAACTAACTCTTGGCTTAATGACCTTGATTGCTAAGTGTATTGTGTCAAACTTTTGAAAACAATATTTTTCATGTTTGACAACTAGCCTTGTTATTTTGACATAATAATTGTTAATCGTATAAGCCATCACTTGCATTTAACAAACAAAACAAAACGATGTAATTTTAGCTAATTACCTTGGAATTATTATTTTTATTTTATTCACTAATTTCAACATTTCCAAATTTAAAGAAAGCCTTATTTTCTTAATGTCTAAACATACATATTACCATTAATTTATAGTTTTCTTGTTTTATACTTCTAATTTCTCCAATTTATGTGAAGGAAAATTGATAGAAGTGAACTTCAACCATTAAAATAGGTGTAAAACTAACTATATGCTAAAATTAGATTGTGTGGCATAATTACCATCCACAATACATGCCTAGAAAACACTATAAATTTTGCACTAATTTCAACTATCTAACACACCAAACCCTCTTACCTTTAATCTATTGTGTTGCTTTGGTCCAAGAGAGGAGAAGAGAAGAGACCATGGGGATCAACCATTTCATCCTTACACTTATCTCCTTCACTTGTCTCTTGTCCATCTCAGCCTCTACCAATGCACCTCCACCCCTTTTCGACGCTTCTAGCCCTACTTTTTCAGAACTTTATGATATGATTGAGGTTATGTCTGAATCACCATCTCCATTTGCATTTGATGGTATAGAATTGGAAAGTATTGACAATTTATTAAGCATACTACCTAGCGGTGTTGACCCTGCCTTTCAGCAAATTTGTGGGAACACTGATCACCCTGTCGAATGTATAATAGCAACTATGCCATTCCTAAATGAGAAAACTCCTATTGAGCCTCTTTCTGTCCTTAAAGCTGGGATTGAAGCAATGGATAACCAGACCAAATATGCATTGGCCGAGGTTACAAAGCTCTCAATGGACCCGACTACCCCTAAAAATGTTGTTCCCATCCTTCAAACATGCATCGACGTCTACAATAGCATTCTTAACAGTGATCAGAAATCCCTTGAAGCTATCTCCAATCGTAACCTTGTCCAGTTGAGCACAGAGCTAGGCACTAATGTGGAAAACATACTCGGCTGTGACAATGCATTCAAACAGGCTAAGCTCGAATCGCCAATGAAAAAGATGGATGCAATGCTTGGAAAGATCATTAGCAACACCTTGACCATTGGTGTCGACATGGTCCAATTTTAAAGGAACAACTTATTAAAAGTTTGTGATTAGGCCAATAAAATAAGCCATGTCGGTGTTCTTTAATGATTTAATGGAAAAGCGATTAAAAAAATCAATTGTTGAAAATATTAATGATGAAATTGAAATTTTTTTTTTGTTTGGTGACTAAAATGGAATCACTCTAATATATTATGCTATTTTTTTAGTAGAAATTTTAAAAGATATGGCCAAATTAATTAATTTCACATTGACATAGTATCAGATTAATTAATATTACTTTTATTATTATCATATAATAAATGATGTTTTCCTCAATCCAAAAGTTTTTTAAAAACACGTGCTTTTATATAGATCATAGAATTGTTACTTTAGAAATGCAAAAAAAGTACATGTATTTAAAAACGGTAAATAAATTTTGTAATATATATTTATTATTGAAAACATTTAATTATGTACTTAAGATATTTGAAAATTAAAAATATATATATATATATGATATATGTTATATACATTAGATAATAAAAATATTAATAGAAATAAGATAAATATATACTTCATTTTACTTAAATTATATTCAACTCATCCCTCTTTTGGAATTTAAATTATTTAAATAATTAAAAATTATCATAATAAATAATAAGAACTTAACATGGTAAAGTGAAGTTCTTTTTTCTATAAAACTATAATCATAAAATAAAGATTATAAGAACATACCAATAACTCATGTTATTTATCTTTTATTTACTAGATTTTAAGATTTTAGTCTAGAAACATTTTTATTAGATTATATGAGTTTTCTTTTATTTATATATTTATATTTTATATATTTTTAGTGTATTAATATTATAAGGGGTAAAATGGTAATTTAAAGAGTCGAGGATGGATAGAGTGGAGCAAATATTTACCACAACTTCCTCATTCAATTTTGCTAACCTACCATTTAAAAGAAAACCCTATTATTTAGAGTAGAGTACTACAAAATTTATAGAGCAATTTAGATTTTGTCATCCTAATGAGAACTTTAAATATAGTTAAAGCCTAGTATTGCCCGACCAGTAATGAATACAATTCCATTTGAGATTAATCCCTCCTTATTGACATGGTTATCAACTAATATGCAGTTTAATGACGACTCAACCAGGGACCATGTAGCTTTTCCGAGACGGTTTGAACAAATATGTAGCACAGTGGGCTATGTTGGAGTTTCAAAATAAGCAATCAAGTTACTGCTGATCCCTTTTGCCCTTGGAGGCCAAATTCAAGAATGGTTAGAAGCATTGCCTCTGGGAACTATTACAACATGGGAAGAGTTTTTGCAATGATTGTTACAAAGGATTATACCCATGCTTGTGATGTTAAAGACAAATGATGATCTATTGCAATTTAAACAAAGTCCCATTAAAATGCTTGGTCAAACATGAGATAGATTCAAAATAATTGTACAAAATGCTCTGGAGGCTGGAATTAATACAATCATTAAATAACAACACTTTTATGCAGGTTTAGATCAGGAGAGCAAAGAATAGTTTGACGTGATGGTTGGAGGAAGTGTTTGGTCAAAAACTGCTCAGGAAATTGTTATGCTCCTTGAAATAGTGAGCAGTGATGATTATACCTGGAGAAAAATCAAAGAAATGGAATTGATAGAAGAAGTAATGAGAACTGATGAGACGAAAGAAGACAACGAGGAAGACACGGAAGAACAATTGAGCGAAGATGAAGATTGCACTTCAGATTTTGAAGAAACCCTAGAAGATGAATTTTTTGAGAAACTACTCGAAAAGCAATTAGAACACATCTATCAACTGGACTGGAAAAGACAATATAAAGAACCTCTACGTCAATTAGAGAATCTTTCAGCCAAGATGACTCTGTCAATTATCAAACCACCTGTGTTGGAATTAAAACCCCTTCCCGCACACTTGAAATGCGAGTATTTGGGTGATAACAACACTTTACCAGTAGTCATTGCAGTAGGCTTATCGGTGGAACAGGAGAAAACACTCTATTTTTCTTTTGTTTGTAACATGGTAATTTTTCCATTTTATTAATATTTTTTTTGGGTAATTTTTTTTTAAAACTTTCTTGTTTCATATATCTATTTTTTCTTTAACTAAGAATGGAAATTAAATAAAAGCAAAAGTAGGTAATTATATGCTAAAATTAGATTGTGTGGACACATCTTACGGTGAGACACTATTTTTATGAGGGTCCAAAAAATACTATAAAAGCTTCACTAGCTCCACTTCCTTAATTCACCTCTTGCATTTTATATTTCTATTGTATTTCATCCAAAATAAGAGAAGAGACCATGGAGCTCAACCATTTCATCCTCGCCCTTATCTCTCTCTCTTGTCTCTTCTCTGTTTCTGCTAATGCCCCTCCACCCCTTTCCAATGCTTCTAGCCCTGCTTCTTCAGAACTTTATGATATGATTGAAGTCATGTCTGAATCACCATCACCATTTGCATTCGATGGTACAACATTGGAAAGCATTGATGATTTATTGAATATACTACCTGGTGGTGTCGACCCTGCCCTTCAGCAAATCTGTGGGAACACTGATCACCCCGTCGAATGTATCATAGCAACTATGCCATTCCTAGATGAGAATGCTCCTATTGAGCCTCTTTCTGTCCTTAAAGCTGGGATTAAAGCAATGGATAACCAAACCAAAGATGCATTGGCGGAGGTTACAAAGCTCTCAATGGACCCCACTACCCCTAAAACTATAGTTCCCATCCTTCAAACATGCATTGATGTCTACAATAGCATTCTTAACAGTGATCAAAAATCCCTTGAAGCCATCTCCAACCATAACCTTGTTCAATTGAGCACAGAACTAGGCTCCAATGTGGAAAATGTGCTCGGTTGTGACAATGCTTTCAAACAGGCTAAGCTTGAATCTCCAATGAAGGCCATGGATGCAATGCTTGCAAATATCATTAGCAACACCTTGACCATTGGTGTCGACATGGTCCACTTTTAGAGGAACAAACGATTAAAAGGATGACTACAAACACATGAAGCCTAAGTGGGATATTATAATTTTATTGTTTCATCCTTTTAAGAGAAGCAGGAAGTATATAAGAACCTTTGTCACTATTTCTTATTGTTAAATGAAGATATAATTTGCTCAAGAATTACTTTTCATGTTTATAATTTCTCCATTCAGTAACCTTCCACGCTCTTGGATCATCAAACTATATTAATATCTTCTTTTGAACGTCTAATTTTCATCTTCAATAGCGAAACCTGATGCTAATTATTAATTCCTATGATGCCCTTAATCATCAAACTATGTTAAGAAGAGATTTCATTTTTGAAAACTAAAGACCCCAGCTAGTGCAAACATAAGAATTCAACTCCTCATACTCATCTTTTTTACCTTTTCTGGCACGTATGCTATTCCAATTTGGAGTCAACAGAATTAATCAAGTGAAATTGAAAATTAATTCATTTATTTCATCAATTATTTAAGTCGTTTTTTCTTTATAAAGATTTTAAATTTATCATTATCAAAATTAATTTGACTTAGTTATTCGAAAATAATTAAATTTTATCATAAATACAAAATGTTATACATATTTTTTTGCAATGTGTTTTAGTGAATCTAATTCTGTAACAATTCGATTCTCGTCTCTGTTGAACTGAAATAATAAGTTGAGTTGCTTGGAGTCAAATACGGGTTAGTAAGTAAATTAATTAATTCATTAATTAGATAGTAGAAGGACTAAATCCCAAGTATCTTAAATTATAAAATTTAATTGAAGAAATATTAGAGAAAAAATATCCTCAATTTATAAAAAAAAATGATTTCAACGAAAATCTTATCACTTTTTTCTTCTTTTTTTTTGCAAAAACTCTTATCATCATATTGTCTAATAAAAAACCTTCACTTTATAATAGTATATATTGGTCAAATATCGCACACGTAAATATATGTATTATAACAAGTGATATAAAAAGATAATTTTCACAAAAAGTAATTACTAATTATAATGCTAATCGTACCTATTATTCTATAATATATCCAAATGAATGAACAATACATTTTTAAAAAAAATTTAAATCTAGTAAATAAAATTAACAAAGCAATTTTAAATAAACAATCAATGAATAATAAATATATAGGATTTCATTTTCATCCAATACATTAGCTAAATATTTTATCTCCATTCAAATTATCATAACAGGGTTTATTAACCACTTGGGGTACTATATTTCCTTAATCGTGTTCCAAACAATTAAAAAACTAACTTAATCTAATTATTGAATTATATTTTTATGTCAATAATTTAGACTAAATTGATTATGAACAAACTCAAATTTTGGCTACCCATGTTAATTATGTATAATTCCTATCCTAATTACAAATCAAAGCTTGACTTATCTAAATTAGATCAAGAGTTATTCATAGTTATTCATTCTACACCTAAAATGTAAAGTCATTTTTCAATTTTTTTTAAGTTTTGTTAGATTAATAGTTAATTACAATATTATCAGTAAATAATTAAATCTCTATTAACAATTAAAAGATGGAAATTAAAAAAAAAACTCAATTAACTAAATATGGTATCCACAAAATCCTAGAAAAATTAAGATAAACTATACCCAAGGTCACTAAAATGTTACGTTTTGGTCATTCAACTTCAAAAAATTACAAAATTATCATTGAACTATTCAAAAAAATTATTTTATTTATTAGATTGTTAAAACCGTTATTATACTACATTATCTGTTTCCGCCAATTTAATAATTACAATCACTTTTTGGAAATGAAATATTCTATAATTACTTTAATCATGATTTAAAATTATTTTTTTAGAACATTTATATATTTTAATTATATTTGATAGTGATCATGTTGGCTGATTTACTCGAACCTTGTTTTATTTATATACAGGATAAGGCTGTTAAAGATGAGATGCTTGTATTAAATACCATTAGATTGGTCATTGGTCATATAGGGACAGCATACGGGTTTCCCTAGTATTTTTTAAGCCAAGCCCTCGGCCTGTAGGTAGGTATAAAATTGATTCAATTTCCAGTTTTTGCAATATTCTGATCGTCCACTAACCCATACAAGTATCACGATTCCCCTTTGTAGTGTACGGTTGCAAGCTGAATCTTTCTGCTAATGTACAACATAACAAAATCCACCTCTAACTAGTGTGCATAGGGCGGCACCCAAGATGATATCTATAAGGACATAACTTTCCACTTGGTTAAACTATGTACTCATTCCAATTTTTGATATACCTAAGTTTTGCACCCCTTAAATTAGTGAAATTTTATTACTAAAAAATTAATATATAAGTGATTAAGCATATTCTTGAGTATTCAAGTTTGAGATTTATTATTTTTAATTTTATGTGTGAATTTTAAAGTCTTATCATGTGCGATTCTCATATGTAAGTTTGATTTAGTTAATTCAAATTGTTGATTTTTATATGGACTATACTAATTCTTAAACAACTGTTTTTGATTCTATTTTTGTGATTCCTTAAACAATTAGTGTTATAATAATTTGATACTTATAATTATTGATATGTATATTTGTATTTTTCTTTTGATTCTATTTTGTCAAACTTAAAAAATAAAAACTAAATGGGTGGAAATCAGTACCCGGCCGTAATTAAAATTCGGGTCAAACAACAAGATTTGTTGTTGTCACTCGTCTCTGCCTGGGGAAAAGATATTGAGGAAGTCGCTGTTCCAAGAAAAAACTTGTTCCTTGGTCTACTACACTTCTACGGAGAGCTACACACTACGCTACCCTTATCGTTCCCTCGCCATTGCCAAAAACCCAGAAGAACGGGCCTCCAAAATTGGCTGAAACAAGTTCTCCCATCTTGGTTGTTCTGACAGACAGGTTAGTTAAAGATAAGAATGGCGCACACGTGCATTTCGACATCGGCATCGTCTCTTCGGTTGACTAGCCTCCCCTTCTCTTCAAAATCAAGCACCAATCTTGACTCTCATAACTTATCTCTTCCTTTCCATCCCCTTCCTCCCAGGTATTTTCGTTTCTTTCTCTTTCTCTTATCCAAACTAGGAAAATGTAATGAAGTTTTAGATTTCAATTAAACGTTTGATTCGAGGTTCTAGAATCAAGGAGGTAGATTTTCTGTTCTTCCAATGTTAATTAAAACCCATGCCTTGAATTAATGTTTGTTTCTTTACAAAGGGTGCAAGACGGATTGTAATCCTGATGTGTTTTTTTTTTTTTTCCTTTTTCCTTTTTACTTTTTACCTAATTGGCTAAAGTTTGAAAAGTACTCTTCCTTTTGTTGTTCTTTTTACTTTCAGGAAACTGAAGAAGCTATTTAGTAATCAAAAGAATGCGAGGGGTTCTCAGCCAAAGGCTGTCTACACAGGTGAGTTTTGGGCTCCGGAGAAAAGCTCTCGACATGGAATTTGGTCAATAAGGTACAAAAAGAACTGGAATGAAAATACAACCCTATGTTGTCTAACTTTTTTTTTTTTTTCTAATAAAAAAATGTGATAAAACATCAGAGATGTTATTTTGTAAATACGCAGGGATGATTTGCAAATCCCGTCGTCACCTTATTTCCCTGCATATGCACAAGGGCAGGGGCCCCCTCCAATGGTGCAAGAGCGATTTCAGAGTGTTATTACCCAGCTATTCCAATATGTACAGATTTGTTTTGGTTGTGAATTTGGCTTCACTAGACTTAGTTTTCTCTCTTATTATTTTCTTGTATTGGTTGTTTCTTTGATTGTTAAGAGAATAATTCGCTGTGGTGGAGCTGTTGATGATGATATGGCAAACATTATTGTAGCTCAGCTTCTTTATCTTGATGCTGTTGATCCTGAGAAGGTCTGTTTGGTTCTGTGCTTACCGTCTCTTTGGTTTTCATTAACGAAATAAGGAAGCTTGAATTCCAGTGTGAAAGTTAATACTTGAGCTTCTTCTTTTTTTTTTTATCTCGTCAACAGGACATTGTCATGTATGTGAATTCCCCTGGAGGGTCAGTTACAGCTGGTAATGTACCTATCAAATGTATTTGTGATCGTACTGGTTTGTTTCAAATAGCAACCAATAGGCATTTTCTTTACCAGCCTGTTCTGAATTTTCTTAGGTATGGCCATATTTGACACTATGAGGCATATCCGGCCTGATGTCTCGACTGTGTGTGTCGGACTTGCTGCTAGGTATGAATTCATTGATGCAACTGTTTCTATTTATGATGCAATTATTTTTACATCTCAGTATGGAACATTAGAAAGCAGTAGTTTTGCAACTGTAGCTGCTTTTTCAATTATTTATGGACTATTTATTGGTCTTAACTTTGTAACTTAAACCACGTTGTTTGGTTCATTCTGACATTCTATTCTTGCTGAGAATATTTCTTAATGCGTGTAAAATATATTTTTGGCCAAATTGGTTGTAATACTCCAATTTGTTTGAGATAGAAGGGGCATGGTGATAGAGATTGTTTTATTTTTAATGTCTCCCTCACTTGATACCTGAGCTTTGCATTTCAAAGCCACATTTTGTTTACTCACTGCTTTTGGAAAAGGTTATATGCATTTGGTTGGTGTCCCAGGTGCCGGAATGTTATAGAGTAAGGCCTAATTCTGGCATTTATATCTTCATAGTAGCTTGTACGGCTGCATCTTGCCAGATGACTTGCACTCAGTTTCAATTGTACATCATTATGCATGATAACAGATTTTATGAGCACTAGGGGCTGGGTTGGAAACTGATTCTTTGGCACAAGATGGGTAAAGGGAAAAGCAGTAGCAATTGATATGAGGGTGGTAAGGATGGGTGAAGGATTGGAGGATGGGGTGGTTCTTAACTGTGTGCTCTTGTTGCAGAAAAGAACCCTACCCTGCATGTTGTGGATTGACATTCCTCAAATAAGCTGATACTCGATTCTATGTGAAATGCTTAAAGCGTTTTTATTAATATTGAAATAACTTTCCTATTTGTGATGGAATGCTCTAATTGTAATTATTGGTTACTTGCTGTCAATTTGAGATGGATGATATAAGGCAGTTTCAAGAATTTTATAAATCTCTTAGTTGCTCCTGTTAATCTAAATTCTGGCATAGGCATGCAGACAACATTCTGACGAAATAGTCTTATATTTTTTATGTAATCCTTCCTAAATGCTTAGAAGTAAGGATCGGGATGTAGCTTGACTTCTGTTAGTTATATGAGAAAGTAATGTGTTTAGTGCAAGAGCCTAATGATGAATGTTAGAAATCGCAAATCCTTTGATATGAAATATATTTCTAGAGTAAGATATGAAATATATTTCTAGAGTAAGATGTCTGCGGATGTCCTTGGGAGTAACATTTTCTATGTGCATGTGGATGCAGTTGTTTGCTATGATTAATGAGATGTATTTTGTTGTTTGTTTGTTTTTTTGATAAAAGATGTATTTTGTTCTTAAATGAGCAGCATGGGAGCTTTTCTTCTTAGTGCTGGAACTAAAGGTATCTAACGTTGGTGATTTGTACATTCATAGCTCTGTTGTTTGGTATGGTTCCCTCCAGTCTACAAAGTGTAGTTTACCCTTTGTTTTTCTTGAAACCCCTAGGAAAACGATACAGTTTACCTAATTCGAGGATAATGATACATCAGCCTCTTGGTGGAGCTCAAGGAGGTCAAACTGATATTGATATCCAGGTACGCATTTGTCTTGGCCAACCTCATTTTTTTAAACTTTGTTTTTAAGGGGAGAAAAGAGTAGAAAAGATTAAAACAATGCAGCAGTGGTATGCCTTCATGGCTAGATATCAACAGTTTTGATTTGTTGAACTTTTTAGCATGTAGCTTCAATCTTGTTCAGTTGTTGTACAATACCCTGACTGTTACACACGAGTTGTCAGGCGAATGAAATGCTGCACCATAAGGCAAATTTAAACGGATATCTTGCTTACCACACTGGTCAAAGTTTGGAGAAGATTAACCAGGATACGGACCGTGATTTTTTCATGAGTGCAAAAGAAGCAAAGGAATATGGACTTATTGATGGTGTTATCATGAATCCTTTGAAAGCACTTCAGCCACTAGCTTCTACAGCTGATGGTAATGAATAGCCATTGCGTGTTTGGTATCAATGACATGGCCTTACTCTTTAGAGATAACTGGAAATAATTGTCCACGTATCTGAGTGCCTCTTTCAGTGTTGAATAATGATGATATTATGGTAAAGAAATATGAATTTTGATGTTAATTATTATATAAACAATATTAAACAGGGAATTTGAAGGGTTTTCTTTTTTCTTTTTTTTTCTGCAAAAAGTACTGAAATTTCTCTACAGTTATAAAGCTCATGCAACATGGTAGAGATTGCCACGCAGGTAGTGATGAACCAAAGTTGATGGGCCTTCCTTGCCTTGACATGGCAACCATCCACCCATACTTTAGAGATTTTTTTGGTTCTCCACCAGACCGGTGTGACAGGTTCATAGAAACAGTAGGACTGAAAACATCATCCAATAAAATTAACATAAATGATGATAACTAAAATTTACTCAACACTAAAAAGTCTTCAAATTCTGTCACCACAAGGGCTGACGTGATATACTTTTAGTTTGGCATTTGGTAGAAGGAATCTGTTAACTACTGACTAACTAAAATTATCCGAATCTCTCAGCCCCTGAGGTTAGTAACAAGGATCGGCTTAGTAAAAAAAATGAAATGTGGCATTTGGACTTTTGGAGACCAATTTATGTTCTTTGTTGTTTTACTCGCTTTTTCCAACGGAATCCAACCTCCTGATGTTCGGTATAAGTGTTAAAGTAATATATTTTATTTTTATTTTTAATATGTTTTTGGTTGATTATTTGATGTTAATTGTGAATTTTATAATTCTAATTCTTTAAATTCATGTTTTAATGCTTAATAGAATATTTGGGAACAAAAGTGGCGAAAACCGGAGTGTCAGAGAAAGCTACATGAGTCACACGAGCTAAACTATTCCACACAGTCATGTGACCCACACAGGCGTGTGGTAGGCTGTGTCGATTTCACGAGATTTCATACTGAATAATGGAAATCACGATTTTTAAGTTTTTCGGGTATTTTAACACGTATATATGATAAAAAAAATTTAATAAAACAGCTTGAAAAACATCATTGAAGCCGACTTTGAAGTAATTTTTTGTCAAAATTGAAGATTCTCATTTGATTTCTTAAGAAGTTATCATGATTTTCTTTATTTCTTTCGGTTATACGTGTCTTGGATGTTTTTATTTTCAAGTATGAATTAATTTTCTAAATACCTATTATAATAGATTAAGCCTATGATGGATTCTGTCTTTTGATTTTTATTTTAGGCAATAAATACTTAGTTTCTTGTTCTCAATAATGTGTGCTTAATTCTTGATTTGATATTTTTAGATTATTGATCTATGTTTGATGTGCTTAAATCGATGTTTAAATAAATCATGTTTAAGATTAGATCTTGAGTAATTGACTGGAGTTACATGTAATCCTAGAAATATGATGACATAAATCTACTAACTTAGAGTCAAATTTAATAGTGGTTTTAATTAAAAAGAAATTTTAATTAATCAACCTTTAAAGAGATATTAACATAATTTAGAGATTTTTACGAATCAAGATACTAAATAAAGAAATTGCATAATTTAGATGGGTAGTGACAATTAAAATCTAGGCTGATTCTTTTCTGGTATTGTTTTGCTTCTTGGTTATTAATTGATTATTTTTCTGTTTTATTATTTGTGATGTTCGTTAGTTAATTAATTTAGTTAATTTTAATTTTTAACTGATCACCTAAATTATTTGATTAAATAATAAAAAAAGGTAATTATTAGTACTTGTAATTTTTATAAGAACAATATTTTTATTCATTGTAACTATACTATTAATTAATAAATATATTTAGTATGATTAAATTTTTAGTAGATAAAAGAGGATCATAAGCAAAGCATCCTCGCGTGAACCTCGTGCCTTCATTAATTCACACCTACTACCACCCAACAAAAGTAGCCACCCCCTCTCTCTCTTTCTTGGGGCGTGCGTGTGTGGTTGTCTCTATCCATTAGACTTTATGGTTTTCCCTGTTTGCTAAAAAAGATCTGTTTTTTTCTTATAGCAACCACGGACCTTTTGGTTGCCAAAGTGATCTAACTTTCTTGTGTGAACCCTCAAAAAAGAAAAAAAAAAAAAAGAGGGAGGATAAAAATAGAAGATGCTAAACTAGAACCATTAGTAGTGGAAGGCATGATCACTTCATTATGAGCATTTTAACTACTTTTATTTTTTTTCTCCTGAGACCCATAAACACTACTGATCAAGAAGGGACAACAGGAATTCCTTCATCCCAAAACTTGCTTCTCATCATCAAACTTGTGAAAGCTGAAGATATGGGTAGTTCTTCAAGCTCATCAAAGAAATCATTTTCTTCTGATTTTGGTATTGAAGATGTTGTTATATGAAGGCAAGACAGTGGCTCTTCATCCAACAGAAAACCCAGTGTGTCATGGGTTTTCTCTAGATTCCCGTTGAAGGGATCTTCTTGGCTAATGATGTTATTCTGGGGAAAACTTAATGGGGATTGTAAATAGTGAAAATGCTGCTCTTCACTTGCATCTTCATCTGTACTGCTCGTTTTGTTTTGCTCCTTTTTTACTTCTTCTGGCTCTTTTTCTGAAACCTCCGGGAGCTGCTTCAGCGTAGTAGTTGGGGGCTTATCATCATCACTAGGGGTGGTTTGGGGTTCTTTAGGGGACTGTTTTAGGTCGGCGCAGTGGAGATCAGGACCTGAATGGTTATGACTAGAGGTGTAAGTGATGATAAGCATCGAGGCATCTGTTTTGCATCTTTCCACTTGCTTTTTGGCTGAACAACCTTTTGATGTGCTACACCTGTAATAGCCTCTGCATAATGAAACATGAAACCTTGTGAGATTTCTTAATGGGGAAAGGAGGAATGGGACAAAGTGAAGGGGCGGAAAAAACCCTTATTGGCTAAATTTTAAGGTGTGGGAGGAAAAATGTAGTTCTAACTCAAACTTCAACAAAAACATGCACAGAACTGAAGAAACATGATGTAAGTTTTGGATGTATTGACAAAAGTAAAAAGTTTATGAGCTCATCTTAAGGACGATATAAAGCAAGAAATCGCGACGCAGAAGAAAGCACACCTGGGATAAGGAGATCCTTTGATAGGTTTTTGCCCATATTTTCTCCAGGACCATAAATCAGAAGGTGGCCCCTCGCTCTTTAGCTTTCCACCATTTTCTCCTACCTTCACTGTAACAACAATCTTCTCAACCACCTTCCTGCTAAATACAACATATCTAAGACTTAGAAATGTTATCCCTGAAATAAACCATTGCTAAAGATGTCAAAACAGCCATGTACTAGCCAAAGACTAGAAAATTTGAGTATATATTAAATACCACTAACCTTCTTTTGGATGCCTGAGTATCAGTTGGGTTGAGTTCGGAATCATCTGAAGCCAATTTTGGAGAGACAGAATCGTCCATCACCACTTCCTGTATCCCCTTGCAATGTTATTACTTACTGCCAAAATGATTAAAAGAGACGCGCAGAGCTGTTTGGAGAGTTAATGAACCTATAGTACTTACTAGTCATAGGAACAGATAAAAATCAAAAGGATTAAAGATCTCCAACCAATTGATTGTGAGAAAGATAAAAAGGGAGTTAGGCAACACGACATAAAACCCCGCAACTTGCTTCTTCCCTTTCTTGTCACTCATTTAATATTAAAGTTATTTTGCAACAATGCTATGCATAAATCACCAATCACTCGCCCTCCCTCCACATCCACCTTTGCAATAAAATAAAATAAAACCTTCCAGACAGCTACCGCATATAAATGTGTTAGATATTTCGTGGGGCGGGGCCCATCCTCCACTCCATTGGCTTGAGCCAAGTTTTGTTCCCACACACAATCAATTTTCCACTTGCAAGCTGACAATCCTCAAATCTTATCTTAAACCAAAAATCCTGAACACGTACACGTTTTATGACTCTCCCCAAACAGAAGCAAACCAGTTTGCTGTTGGATTTGGTGGAAAGAACACATGTTAGAATTTCGTAAATCTCAGCAGAATCTAACTCTACACATAGAGCTTATGAACATAGCTTCCTGGGAAATGCAGCAGGCGCGTATTTCTAAAGGCGGCGCAGCCAAACTAGGGTATATCCTCTAACTGATTGATCAATCATTAACGCTGACAAATGAGGTTTAATCTTAAAAGTTTGGGATGAAACTTGATAACTCCTTTTGATTTACAAAAACATTCAAGGCAGATACATACGATTATCTGATATTGTATAGTTTATTTATTGAAGGACTTGGCTTTTTTTTTTTCTTGAAGCAGAACTGTAATACATAACCAACGTTGGTTGCTTGTGGTAAGAACTCCATATCATCAATTTGGGTTTAAAATTGACTGATGCAGCTTTGAGTAAACTTCAGAAGACATTAACCAGAGTTGAGTAGGGATACAATGCGTTTTTCGTCTCAAAGCCAAAATGTAAGCAATTTTCAATCAAATACGATCATTTGAGCCATGTACATGAATGATTTGAAGAATATTGTTTGGTGGACGTCATGGAACCGACTAATATATCAAATTAACAACTTTCTATATATATATATATATATTAATATATTTCTAAGAAAAAAAATGTCTGAATAGATAGATAAACCCCAGTGGAGCTTTAAAACTTTTTTTGAATATATAATTAATCTGATATTTCTTGGCGTTGAAGAAGGGATAAATTTTGTTACTCAGCTTGTGCTAGAACCCACACCATACAAATCCATCTCTAATTAAATTTATAATAACATTAAGGTCCCGAGTCGCCGTTGCTTTATTTCAGAGTTTGAATTTTGGGTGCCATAAACCGACTGACCATTTCAATATTTTTAATTAATGATAACAAAGTCTGACAGGTGGTCGAGATGTGGCAATCCTTTAGGTAAAACAAGGTGCTCAATTTCTATGACAAGTTCATTCACGGCCGACTTTACATTGCGTCCACTTGTTAGGATTTTATGTAAATATTTTGGTAATTCAGGATAAATCATCATTAACTTAAGCTTTTATTATTTACGCCAACTAATAAACGATGGCCCTTATTTACACTTTGATTTAGCTCAAAGTTGAGGTAGGTTTTTTTATCTAATTTAATGACCTCAATTGCTTTTCTTTTAAGAAAGGTTTGTTTGCAAATAATTTGTTTTATAAATATAAAGGATTATAATTTAAAATGATATTAATCATTACATAGATTAGCATCTTTTGGTATATTGAAAAAGACTATATAACAATTCAGAAAAATATCCCACGCTTATACTCATAACATGAGAAATTTACTTATTATATTATATATAGAGAGTAGCAAAATGACTTGGAAAATATTTGATATAACATAATTGAAGTAAATGAGAATGTGATAGAGTCTAAAATGATGATTTGGAAGTCAACAATCTGCCATCAAATATCCACCGACGATGTTTTCTAAAAATATGATTAAGTTTCTCCAGAAATCAACGAGGTAAAGCAAACAAGTTGAAGGATTTTTTGGCTTCTCAATCATTCCATTGAAGTCAGTATGTGCAGTTTAATAAGTGCTCCACATATTGGAAGAGATTAAACCAACGTCAACATAATGATTTCTTCAAAACTCAAAGGACACTTATAAAAAAAACCTACAAGCAACCTTTAATACAAATTGATACAGTTAAAACATCATGTGGAAGATGGTAGAGGCAATATAAGTGGATGGAATGTGATAGGTGTATTGATGGAATCTAAGAAAATGGTTATTAGTTTTGTTGATTGCAAAACTATGCACAGACTGAACAAATGTTTGATTGTTTTTATAAAGCTAGCAGCTTGAAAGATAAATTTGAAGAGGAGAATTTGGAAGGCGGAGAACCTCAAACAAACAATTTATTTTTTAAGTTTCAAGTGGATAATATGAAAGAAATGTTTCTTAAGCATGGAAGGGTTTGGATATTAAGCTGGTTTGAAAAGGTAGAACCATGGACACGTTTGGATTAAATGAAATCCAAATCTATTTGGGTAATTTTGATGAGAATCACTCTTCACATCTAGAATACGACAATTTTAAAAAACATTATTATACATAAAGAGAAATAGCATAGGTGGAAGAATCACTTATAAAAGATTATGATTATGATCAAATGATAATGAAATTTTAAATATTCAATTAAGTCATTTCCAAGAGGCTTTAGCACTTAATTGTGTGGTGGCATTCAATTCCCTGTTAGAGTTTCAAAATGCAGAGATGCATTGGCTTCCATTGATTGTTTTTGTCTAGAATATAATTCTAACCAACTCATCTCCAATGCCATCCACCTTTAAATTTCATATTTGAATAAATAAGTTGGGAATGGTAGAGGAACATGTTCAAGTCAAAGATGGAGAAGATGGAGAGAAAATGGGTGTATTTAGTGAGCTAAGTTTACGAATTTATTCGTGGAACATAATAATGAAGAAAGGGAGATATGCAGAATAGTCAAGCCATTTCTTCTTGATTTTGAATGAGATGGGATGGAAAAAAACAAAAGTTTCTTAAATACGGATAGGATTGGATATCGAATTTGTTTGAAGAGATGAAACCATTAACATGCTTGGATTATATGAAATTCAAGTTTACTTGGGTAATTATGATGGGAGCACCTTTTCTCACCTAAAATATGACAACTTTTCAAAATATTATTGGTCCATAAAAGAAAGGTAGTATTGATGAAAAATCACTCATAAAAGGTTATAATTATGAATATTCTAACTAATTAATCAAGTTATTTCGAGGAGGGCGTGACACTCAACTACCATGGTGATTAGTTACCAATTAAAATTTTAGAATGTTGCCATATATTCACTTTAAAAAAGAAAAGATTTTAACAAATCCATATCCACAATGCTATCGGTGCTAAATCAAATGGCTTTATTAATAAGAGAAAGAAAATGAGAAAGGAAAAGGAACAAGTTCATGTTTGAGACAAAGATAACAAAAGAGAAAACGGACACATTTAATGAGATGGCTTGTGGATTTTATACGTGAAAAACATAATAATGAAGAAATGGAACGTAATATCAAGCATGATCAGACATGCACTCATGATAGCCTATGTGTATCCATAATGTGAGATTGGGGAGTAGAATAACTATCAAATGACTTAAAATCCTATTGCAAGAGAGCATTGTGTGATATATTGATAGGTAGCTAGAAAAACTCTGTGAATTTATTAATAAAATAGAGAATATTGTTTCTTATTGTACTAATCATCTCGTTTGAGCACGGAAATCCTGATACTTTGTTTTAGGAGGTGGAGATTATGGTAGAGCAGTGTGAGAGTATTTTGTTTAACCAGGCCTTTTTTTTTTTCGAATCGATTTAACCAACTTTAACTTAAGAAATCTAATCCGATCAACTTTAGTTGAGAAAACGATCAAATCGAACCGGCTTTTATTTAGCCAGTTCAGTCAAATTTTTTGGTTAACTGACCTTGAGTTATTTGGTTGGATCTATATGGTTATATATCTATTATACATTATAAACTATAAATATATTGTAAATAATTTAAAAAATAATATAAACGTCAAGTTTTCTGGTCGGTTCAGTTTCGAAATTCAAAAATCGATAACCAACTGAACTAACCGATTAAACCAAGGTCAAAACTGACCAACTCATCCTACCTAACTAAACCGAAACCAAAAAATTGAATGGGTCGATTTTTCGGGTAAAACCAAAAATTGTTCTTTCCGATGGTAGATTTGTAATGGTAATTATAACACATCATAATTATATTTAGGGATAAATCTTAAAACTATATATGAACTTTACTCCAATGTGTAATATTGTATATAAACTATTATCATGCATAATTTATACATTAATTTTTTATTTGATTGAATGTTCACAAATCAACATAATAATTGTAACATTATTTTATGCCCAAATATTTATATCTATTTAATATAAAATAAAGTGGAGTATTTTTTTTTTTTTAACAAAAGGAGAGCACGATAGGAACTAGTGCCAATCTAAAAGCTGTTGCATGACACCCGGAATAGTATTTGGATACAAAACCAACCCAGGCCGATTACCCAAAGCCATATTTTCGCTACCATATCGCTACCTTATTTGCTTGACGTGGAACATAAAATACGTTAACAGTCCATTGACGCCCGCACAAGCGTGTATTTCCCTTACAAGAGCAGAGAAAGAATCAGCAGTCTGCCCATTGTTTATCAGTTCCACCGCCTCCTTGACTGTCGCTTTCAACAATCACCACCATCCAGCGACGATCCGAAGCGAGAGAAATTCCATCAAAAATGGCCCAAAGCGAGAAAAACCCAGCATCCACTCTCCCTTATCATTACGAAAGACGCCACCTGCTGAGGTCAATCCTCTCATCTTACTCAGAGCTCCATCTGTATTAATTTTCATTTCCCCGTAATTAAAATTTTATGTATATATTTTAATCATAATTAAAATTTTTTGTGTATAATTATATTAAATTAAAATTTATAAATAAATTATATATTAAATCAAAGTTTTTGAATTAGATCTAAATTTATGTGCTTTATAATCTTATATATCATAAGACCAATGAACTATTATATTTATATATCATAAAATTGTAATCAATTAATTATTTAAATATATTATGCATAAAAAAGTTGTTTAGATATGTTATGGTTTAATCTTTGAAATGATGTAATATTTTTGCATTTGAAAGTAAAGATAGAATTATTCTTAAATGAAAACGTAAATTTATAAATTAAATTAATTATTTCATTTTATTAAATATTATCAATATTTTTTTAATATTTTTATGCTGATAAAACTAGAATATATATATATATATATATATATATATATATAGGCGCAACAGACGTGAGATAAAACTAGTATATATAAATTAATTAGTTTTTTTTTCTTCCCCAGACTAGATAATTAAATACAAATCTTTGGAGATTGAAGTAGTAGCGTTTCCGATGGGCAGATTAGATAATTAAATACAAATACTAATTTGCATGATGAATTTTTTTTAAAAAATGTGAAGGCTGCCTGGAATAAGATTCCATGTCTTGGTGTCAACTTATTCAAACCATGGACGTGGCAACCACTCTAACCTTCTTTCTTTGCCAACTACAAATTAAACCAGACACATAAATGGATCTCTACCTGTGTTCCTTTGTGACACAAAGAGGAGAGCTTTACAGGTCCCTTCAGTTTGGAATCGGGAAAATGTGGAACTGCAAGAATTTATATCAGACGCTGACCCTGAAAGAATCCTTTCACCTCCTCACACTCAACCTTCTCAGCCTTTTGCTTCCCCTCTCCTTTCTTCTCCTTGCCAGGCTTTCCTGCGTTAACTATATCTTAACAACCACCGCTTCAAATCCTTCACATTCTTCCCCACCTTTTCTCTTGTCTATCTACTTGTACACCAGTCCAGCTGTTGTTGTTTCAGTCGTTAGCATCGCCGCCCTTTTCCACGGCTTGACAGGGAAAATCACCTTGGCGAGTGACTCACCGGATGCCGTTTACCGGCCCCGTTTGTTGGTCGCCTGGATCGTTCTATGTATAATGCAAGTTTCGGTTGGATTGGGGATTGAAGGAAGCATAGCATGGGGAATCGAGGGTGGGGGTTTCGGCGTAGAGAGGAGCCTGTTGAGTAGAATAATATTCTTCTTGGGTTTGCATGAAATCACGTTTCTTTGGTTTAGAACGGTGGTGAAACCCGTGGTGGATGACACTATCTTCGGGGCTGCTACGCCAGAGAAGTGGATTCAAAGGGCCGCCATTGCTCTCAGCGTCGGGACCTTGTGGTGGTGGAAGCTGAGATATGAAGTGGAGTCGTTGGTGGTTGTGGCGGGAGCTAAAAAGCAGCTATCGATGGAGATTGAGATGGCTGACTTTGTTGGGTGGTGGTTGTATTACTTGACCGCCACGATTGGGATGGTTAGAGTTGTTAAAGCTCTTCTGTGGCTAGGAATTCTGTTGCTTGCAAAAAACACTACTGCTGAAACCAGCCAGGGTGATCAAGACAAGGTCTAAACTTGGTCCATTTTTCTTTCTTTTTGATTAATTATGTAAAGACTAAAGAGCATTCCTCAAGCAAATTAAATAATTACACGGGCTTTTTTTTTAACTACAAATCAAATTAAAATTTCAAATATATTTTTTTAATTCAATGGATGACTCAGATATAAATATTTTTGAAAAGTTCAATTAATTGAGCAAAATTATATGAATTTTGATAATTATTCCATTTTTAATTTCAATTCTTTTATATATTTAAATTTAATATTTTATTTCTCAATACCTATCCACCCTTTATTTTTATTTTTATGCTGCTAATCTACCCTTTATCATGTGTGACGTGATTTTGCAATTCCTAATATTTAATACCAATCCCGACGCTACTACAACAAAAATATGTACGTAGGAGTTCCTATAATGATTTTTTTAATTTTTTTAATTTTATAAAAAAATTTATTTTAACCTTTTGTTTAATTTTTCATTTTCTAAATTTTAAATCACCTCAAAAATAACCAAAAGAGTAGCAAATATTAACTTTGTTTACATGAATTGTCACCGCACACCACATCAATAATTAATTAATTTTTAAAAATATATAGAAAATTATTAAAATCATTTAAAAATTGTAAAAATAAAAAATATTACAAAAGTTTTAAAAGTTTCAAAAAATTTTAAAAATTAGTTAATTATTCAGCAAAATTAATATTGTTTTTTAACTTTTTCATGATAAAAAGCTCAAGTTTAATGGTTAAAATAGACGAAAAATTAAATGAAGAGCTAAAATGACTTTTTTTTATAAAGTTGGAGGGGCTGAATAAATCATCATATCTTACTATTTTTCTAACTAACTCCTAATTCCTAAACAGCTATAATCTAAGGAATTCTCAAACCACCAAAGTGCATCTTTAATTTTAAATTTAATAAATATATGAGTAAACTACACTATTGATCACTCGAAAAAAGTATTGTACCTATTTTTGTTATTTTATATTTTTTGTCAATTTAGTCATTCTAATTAAGATAATTGCTCGAATTGGTCACTACCACTAAAAATTTTGTTAATCCACTAACGGATTCAAAACGTGGTATTTTTTTTATTTTTGACTAAAGCTGGAGACCTCTTTATAATGAGTCCAAAATATTTCTTTTTGATTTATTTGCAACATAAAAACTACCAATCCTATGCTCCCCATCTCTATTGTTCCTCACTCCACCACCCACCATAAAAACCAGCTTACATGATTGCTTCTCCAACGTGGCCAAGGTGCTACTGTCAATTATTACGATTGCTGATCAATTCGTGAGTGAACTTTTTCTTCTTTTAATAGTTGACATGCGGTAAAATTCTATTTTTTGATTTTTTTTTTTCTAAACATGTAGAGTTTTAAGGCAATATGTATATTATGGGAGTTGAAATTTTGTGTAAGTTTCAAAGTAGCTTAATCTGTTAAGATTGAATGCCAGAAAAGAAGAAAAATAGAGGAATTTGGAAGACGAGAGAGAAAAGAAAAGAAGATAAGTTTTGTTTCATTCAATAACATACTCAATCGCCCTTTCTTCACCTTTCCTCTACTGTTAAGCATGAGAATGAGAGGTTCAGCTGGGTTGAAATTCGGTTGAAAACGGTTATGGCCAGCGGTAGGTATGAAACGCATCGTTTCATTAAACGATGATACCTACCCCAACCCAATACGACCCGTTTCACCTCCTTGCACCTAAAACACATTGTTTCATCAACTAAGCCCTTAAGCGATGCATTTAATCAACTAACAATAACAGAAACAAAAAATAAACAACAGTATAACAGAATTAACAGAATTTTAAACATCATTTCAGAAACCAATTTATATCCCTTAACAAATACCCCTGTTCGAAGAGATCCTTGACCTCAAGGATCAAAAGTTGGATACTATTGTTGCAGTTCTTGCAAGAACTCCCATGTGGCATCTTCGGGAAAAGAAGCATCCCATTCAACCGGCACCTCAGTAGCATCTCGGTTACCCTTCTTCACCATTCAATGATCAAGGATGCGAATGGGCTCCTTGAGCAACATGCCATCATAGCCAGTAGGAGGCAGGGTGGATTGGACTGGTTGTTTACCCACATGGCGCTTGAGTTGGGATACATGGAGTTAGGTGACAGTTGGAGTTGTTTATCCCTTTTTCATTCATTTTGGGATGTTTTGATAAAAAAACTTAAGTTTAAAGGTTAAAAAATATAAAAGTTAAATAAAAGGCTAAAATGACATTTTCTATAAAGTTGAAGGGAAAAAAGGTCATTATGCCAAAAAATATCATAATAACAAATCGTTCCTTGTTTTCTACAAAATTAAAATATGGATAAAAGGTTTCATTATGTATAAATTGTTATTGGGCATAATTTTGAACTTCAAAAGAAATTCCTTAGGCCAAATAAAAGAAAAGACAGGGCAGGGCAGGGCAAGGGCCCGTGTAGACGGACTAAAAGGCTGATCTCCACAGTAGAAGCCAGCCTACATCAGTGATACTCTTCACGTGTTGGTCCTTGGCAAGGCCTTTTTTTCCTTTCCCTTCACATTAATGGATGCACATTTGCATAGTTCTTCACTATTTTCTTTAAACATTAGAAAGAGCTGTTAGATTAAAATTGATAGCAATAGTGTTCAAATTCAACGAATTACAGTTCTCCAAAATGGTCACTTGGTTTCTAGTTGTTGGGGGAAGCATTCACTGCGTGTCTGGGTGCAAGTTGATTCAACAAACTCTGATTAATCCTAAATCTCATTGATGAGTTGAATATTGGTTTATTTTAGCATGTGCTTTTTTTTTTCTTTTTTCTTTTTTATTTCTTCATATTGCTGTGTAGCAGTTGGTTTCGATTCTAACTATTTTGGCTAAAAGTCAGATTAGTTGAATTAATTCAAAGTTGTTGACTGTAGTTTTGTATGGCAGGTTATTTGATTAGAAAAAGTTTCCTAGAAATCCTTCAAATAGTATTTAGTTTTAGTTTTGTGATACAACAAAATGTGAAATACTCAAAAAGAAAAGCAACAATTTGGAACATTATATCGTGTCCATATCTATATACACCAATTAGATTGTTCAGAGAACAAACTCAACAAGGGCATGCGTCTTCTTGGGGTACCCCATGCCCACCATATGGTTGAGATAAACCTTCCCATCTTTCATAGTTGCCGCCGTGGCAAAACGATGCATAGGACCCTTAAACTTTGCCACCACAGAAGCCGTCTCCCAGCCATCGGTGCTCTCCACCAATCTCCCAGAGGGGTTTCCGGCGGCAACTACAAGCTTGGTAGGAGAAATCAGCTCTAAACCATCACCAAATGATAGTGGACCACCGGCAAGTTCAATCAACTTCACTTCATGTCCCTTGGCTAGATCAATCTTAAGCAAATAGCCACCCAGAGTATGGATTACGATCAAGTAGCCATCGGGGTGGTAAACGATTCCGCTCAATCCAGCCAAGCTTTTGTACCACTCTTTGGGAGTGAAGAGTGGGTTTGTGAGGGTAGACAAGATCTCACCATCCACACCGACCTTCCAAAGCTTACTGCCTTTCACATCGGTAACGTACGCATTACCATCTGCATCTACTGCAACATCATCCGCCAAGGATTTCTCATCACCTGAGAATCAAGCAACTAAGGTATGAAAAATGTTTCTATATAACGACATAGCATTGAGCATGTGAAAAGGGAAGCAATTAAAGGTGTATGGTAGCATGTCACCGGGTTAGTTGGGTTGGACCCTGAATTTTAAGGGGCATAATTGCTTTGGTTCGTTGTTTATTGTACGTTAATGGCCACTTTGATATTATCAACGGCACAGAGAAGGCCATCATCCAAGTGGCCCAACTGCTCATTTACAACTTCATACTTCAGACAGGCCTAGAATTTTGACCATAACCTATTAGGTAGGTTATCAACCCTAAAATGACAAGCTGAGGCTGTTAAAAAAAAAAGTTTAATGAAAAATTTTATCACTATTATTTACATATTTTATTAAAATGGTTTTAATTGTATTCTTAAATTATTAATATTTATTAATTTTTTAATCTATTTTTAATAGATTTAATGAAATTATTGTGAAAAAAATAAATGTAAAATTTTATATATAGAATATTTTTAATAAGATATAATTTATTAAAAGAAAACATTTAGATTAAAGAGCCTACGGACATGCTGTTATTTCTTAGTACTTTAAATACTATCGAATTGAATTTGATTATTATTACAGTAGGGAAAAAGGGTTAAGAATCGTTACCAGAGCCACTGAGCTTGGTTAGAAAGAGTCGTTTCCACGTGGACAAATCGTAAGCCGCGAGTGCACTATATCGGTTGCCGAACATGTCGGCAACGGCGACAAGCAGCCGGTTTCGAGGACGGTCAAGGGCGAGGCCGAGGGAAGCATTCCCGGTCAAGTCAGAGTCTTTGACAACTGTGACTTCCCTTAATACGACGTCGCGGGTGTAATTTTGGGGGACGTGGATTTCTCCGACGCCACCTTCCAAGAAAGTGACAAGGAAACGACGGCTCTCATCGTCCCACTTGGCGGACTCGCGGAAAAAGCCGGAGCTGTGGTAGTGGAAAACGTGGTGATCAGTCTCGGCGCGTTCTTGGTAGATGATGTAAGCGATGGGAAGTGCGGATAGGATGAAGAGGAAAATAAACAACCTTGCAGAGCAGAACCAAAGCGCCATGTTTTTCCAAAGAGAGAGAGGTAGGCGTAGCCTGCTGGTGTTTCAATTTCATACTTTGATTTCTTCTTTGGACTGTTCTTCTTTTAAATAATGTTATGGATGACTTAATATCATAAAAATCAATAGAAAATATTAAAATTCACTTTATAAAATTATGCGCTCTTTTTTGACCTTTCATGTTATTTTTATATTAAAATTTATTTAATTCAAGATGATCCAACTCTCGTGTTGAAGGCTATTTCGTCATCTTATAATATATATATATATATATATATATATTTAATCTATAAACAAAATAAAAGTATTATACTGACAAAGATATTTTTTATTGTATGTTGAAATATTTTCACTTTGTTGTTCAAGACTTAATGCCTTCCAAGTGTTCAACTAATGTGATTCATGAACGTGGTATATTGTTATATTATATTTATGGGATTTGATGATCTAAGGAAGGGCTTTGTTTTCCACCTTTGCAAATTCTGATGAATGAGTTGACACTAAAGATGAGTTCATGCGGGATCTTTTGATTAACACAGTAATTAACAAAAAAGGCAGATATTCAAATTGTCGACGTACAAGACAAAAAAGCTAAACACCAAAAGGGAAGACTAATGGATATATAGATGAAAGAGAAAATGAGACTAGTTCCAAGATGGACGGGGCGAATGTGATATTAAGCCATTAGAGTGGAAACATGATATTTCTTCTCTAATTTCTTATTCTTAGGCCAGGCTTGTTTAAGTTTAATTTTTAGTTTTAAGTAGTTTAGTTTTTGTTTTTTTTGTATTTTTGTATTTTTGTTTAAGTAGTTACTGTTTATGCATTTATTATTTGAGATTAAAATATTAAATTCTGGGTGCTTTGTGGTAATGTACTTTATTAAATAGCTTTGGTAAAACTTTGAGAAGGGACTTGGAAGTAAGATGAAAAGGAAGGGGAAAACCCAAAAAAGGAGGACAAAATTAAAGAGAAACCCAGTGATTCCACTCCCAGGGAACAAAGAGAAAGCATGGTGGAAATGCTAATGAATTATTCCTATATTAGTAAATTGTGGTTAGAGAGGACTTATAGCTCATGCATATGAAATTACACTGTGGTTTAGTGCATCAAATCATTAATTACCTAACAATTGTCTTCTTTTTGTGATACAATAAAAAAGTGAAAACACACAAAAGAAAAGGAATAGTTTTGATTCTTGGAAGTTGAAATTTTGATAACTTATATCGTGTAAGTGCAAGTCCATATCCATATACACCAATTAGATTGTTCAATTTCAAGTTTAGAGAACAAACTCAACAAGAGCGTGTGTCTTCCTGGGGTACCCCATTCCAAACATATGGTTGAGATAAACCTTCCCATCTTTCACAGTCGCCGCCGTGGCTAAACGATGCATAGGACCCTTAAACTTTGCCACGACGGAAGCCGTCTCCCATCCATCGGTGCTCTCCACCAATCTCCCAGAAGGGTTTCCGGCGGCAACTACAAGCTTAGTAGGAAAAATCAGCTCTAAACCATCGCCAAATGCTAGTGGACCACCAGCAACTTCAATCAACTTCACTTCATCTCCCTTGGCTAGATCAATCTTAAACAAATTTCCGCTGAGAGTATGAATTACAATTAAGTAGCCATCTGGGTGGTAGACAATTCCGTTTAATCCAAGCAAGCTTTTGTACCACTCTTTTGGAGTGAAGAGTGGGTTTGTGAGGGTAGACAATAACTCACCATCCACACCTACCTTCCAAATCTTACTGCCTTTCACATCGGTCACGTACGCATTACTATCTGCGTCTACTGCAACATCATCTGCCATGGATTTCTCATCTCCTAAACATCAAGAAATTAAGGTTAGAAAAACGTTTCTTTATAGTTTTATTTAGAGCATAGAGAGATAACGACATAGCCATAACGTCAACGGGTGAGTTGGACAATGATTTAAACGGGCCTTGAATTTTGACCGTAGCCCATTAGGCAACAACACAAGCCCAGGCTGCTGAGTGCTGGCCTGGCCTCCGAAATGTATATGATGATTCAAAACAATAACATCTATGCTTCTTTTTTATCAAGTCAAAAAACTATACCACCATACATACATACAAAAAACTATACCTCCTCCAATGGAAGTAAAATATCCATACATACAGACAAGTTCAGATTCCAAGATAAAGTTCCACCAATTAAATACTAACATCTATGCTTTTCTTTTCTTTTTTTATCAAGTCAAAAACTATACTACCTTCATCTGCCGGCCAACTTAAATCACCAAAAGAAACAAAAACATTTCTACGGTACCCTTGGGAGTTGGGATATGCTGTTATCAGCCTAACGAGAACTTAGACCAACCCAATTCAAACTTTATATTTCAGGTCATATTGAATTGAATTTGATTATTGTTAAAGTAGAACATAGATTGGTTTAGAATACTTACCAGGGCCGCTCAGCTTGGTTAGAAAGAGCCGTTTCCACGTGGACAAGTCATAAGCCGCAAGTCCACTATATCGGTTTCCTAGCACGTCGGCTACGGCCACAAGCAGCCGGTTTCTGGGCCGGTCAAGGGCGATGCCGTTGGAAGCATTCCCGGTCAAGTCAGAGTCTTTGACGACTGTGACCTCTTGTAATACGACGTCACGGGTGTAATTTTGGGGGACGTGGATTTCTCCGACGCCGCCTTCCAAGAAACTGACAAGGAATCGACGGCCCTGATCGTCCCACTTGGCGCACTCGCGGAAAAAGCCTGAGCTGTGGTAGTGGAAAACGTGGTGGTCAGTCTTGGCGCGTTCTTGGGAGATTATGTAAGCGATTGGAAGTGCGGATACGATGAAGAGGAAAACAAGAAACCTTGCTGAGCAAAACCAAAGCGCCATGCCTTTTTCTTTCACTGTGATGTGTGTTATTATGGGAGTTGTGGAATCAAAATAACTAAAAAAAGAAAGGTTTTAAGTAAAGCCCAAACGGAGGGGGAGCGGGTTGTTGGTGTTTGATTTGTCTTTTCTGCATTTCATTTTAAAAGTTAAACTATGTTATGGGTACTTAATACTTTTCCATAAATTTAAAATTCACTTCTATTTAGTCCCTCTACTTTTTCATAATTTAAATTTTAGGTCCAACTATTAAAACTGTCAAATTCTTTTGTGTGGTATTTCAAAATAGAAAAAATACTCAATTTGTAGCAATGTAACTAAAAACATGTATTGTAATAAACTTAAATTTAACAAAATAATATTAACAGTTAAATCTAAATTTTAAAATCTAAAAAATAAATAAACTAAAATTTTAAAAATAAAAGTGTAAAGAGTAAATTCTAAATTTACAAATAGTACAAGAAATTATGGCATATTTTAACCTAATTTAAATAATGTTAATAAATGTTGATTAAGTCTTAACTCGATTAGCATTAGCATTGTCGACAATGTAGAGGACGTGAGTTCGAGTGCGCTGAAGCATCTTATCCTCTTATTTATGAGTTAAGGAAAGACTATAGATAATTTTAGATATTGCATTAAAAAAAAATATATATATATATATATAATCAAAACTGAGATTATTTAAAAATAATAATAATAAATTTCTTTTAAGAAGATAGCAATCAAACAATATAATATTTGAAGTCTTTGACAGCTGCTGGTCAATCAATTAATATCAAAGTACACCAATGTTAGAATTAAGTGACCCGAATTCTTATTTAAATAAAATACGATGGAAAATAAAATAAAAGTAAAATCCATATAGAACTAGACTTCTTTTATTTTATTTTAGAATAAGGTTTTTAAAACCTTATTAAACTCCATCTATTTTATATAGATTAGGATAAGGTGTTTCAATCCTACTAGAATATGGCTTTACAAGCCTATAAATAGACATAGTCTATTCCTCTTGTAACGATTCAAAATTTTTGACATAGTGAATTTTTCTTCTCCTCTGCCCGTGGTTTTTTTCCCGAAAGGGTTTCCACGTAAAATTTGTGTGTTCTTTATTTTATTTTATTTTATTTTATTTTTCACAAATTGGTATCCGAGCTTCCGGGTTGTTCATCTCGATCACGGTAATGGCGTCTTTGAAATATGAAATTCCGTTGTTGGATCGCAACACCGCATTGCGTTGTGGCGATTAAGATGCAAGCGCTTTTTGTGCGAGATGGATCTCGGAGGATGCCTGCGCTAGGGATAGATAAGATGCCTTCGACATTAACAGATGAAGAGAAGAAGTGTAAGGATCGAAAGGCATTAACAAATTACATCTGCATTTATCCAATGAAATTTTGCAGGATGTGATGAAAGAGAAGACTGCCGCTGCATTATGGAAGAGGCTAGAACAAATATGTATGTCGAAAACTCTAACAAGCAAGTTGCATATGAAGCAGCGTCTTTATGCTCATCGTTTGGAGGAAGGTGCGTCTGTACACGAACACTTAACAGTGTTTAAAGAAATTCTCTCAAACTTGGAAGCCATGGAGGTTCAGTATGATAAGGAAGATCTAGGGTTGATTCTACTTTGTTCGTTGCCTCCGTCTTATTCAACCTTTAGAGACACGGTTTTATATAGCCGTGAGTCTCTCACAGTTGATGAGGTTTATGATTCTTTAACCTCGTATGATAAGATGAAACATCTTGTGGTTAAACCCGACTCTCAGAGAGAGGGTCTCATTGTTCGTGGGAGACAATATCGGAATGCTAATGATGATCGTGGTAGGATACAGGAAAGAAATCATCGTGGTAAATCTAAGGGTAGATCGAAGTCTTCAAATAGAGGTAAAACTTGTAACTTCTGTAAGAAGAAAGGGCACATTAAATCTGAGTGCTATAAGCTACAAATAAGATTAAAAGGGAGGCTGCGAATCAAAAGGGAAAACAACCAGAAAATTCTGGTGAAGCTAATGTTGTAGAAGACTACAGCGATGGTGAACTTCTAGTCGCTTCTGTCAATGATTCTAAAGTAAGTGAGGAGTGGATATTTGATTCAGGCTGCACCTTCCATATGAGTCCCAATCGGGATTGGTTTACAACTTACGAAACAATTATCCGAAGGTGTTGTTTTGATGGGAAATAATGCTTCGTGTAAGATCGCAGTGTTGGAACAATTAAAGTTAAGATGTTTGATGGAGTTGTCGAACACTTAGTGACGTCACGGCATGTTCCAGAATTGAAAAGAAATTTAATTTCGTTAAGTACTCTTGATTCAAAAGGGTACAGATACACAGCTGAAAGTAGGGTTTTAAAGATTTCCAAAGGGTCTCTTGTTGTGATGAAAGGGCAGAGAAAAATTGCCAAGTTATATGTTTTGCAAGGTTCTATCATTCTCGGTGATGCAAATTGCCGCTTCCTCTTCCTTGTCGATGATGATATTACTAAACTTTGGCATATGCGCCTAGGGCATATGAGTGAGAATGGCATGACAGAATTGAGCAAAAAGGACTTCTTGATGGGCAAGGAATTTGCAAACCGAATTTACATGTGAGCACTGTGTTTTTAGGAAGCAAAAGAGAGTTCGATTCAAGAGAGGAATCCATAACACGAAGGAACATTGGAGTATATTCATTCTGATCTGTGGGGCCATCCAGAGTGCCTTCGAGAGGTGGAGCTAATTATATGCTAACCTTTATTGATGATTTTTCCGAAAAGTTTGAGCGTTCTTCTGAAGCGTAAAGCGATGTGTTTTCCGCATTTAAGTCTTGAAAAATTATGATTGAAAAAGCAGACGGAAAACAGATAAAATACCTCCGCATGCATAATGGCTTAGAGTTCTATTATGATGAGTTTAATAGATTGTGCAAGTCGAAGGGATCATGAGACACTTGACGATTCATTATACTCCGCAAACAAACAAAGATTGCGTAACTAATGAACAGAACGATCATGGAGAAGGTTCGATGTATGTTGTCAAATGCCAACTTAGCGAAGTCATTTTGGGCAGAAGCAGCCTCTACTGCATATTTTTTGATCAACCGATCTCCATCCGTTGCCATTGAGAAAAAGACTCCACAAGAGGTATGGTCTGATAATCCCGCTAATTATTCTGATTTAAAGATTTTTGGGTGTCCTGCGTATGCTCATGTTGATAATGGAAAATTGGAACCGAGATCCATTAAATGCATTTTTCTTGGTTATAAAGCTGGTGTAAAAGGCTATAAGTTATGGTGTCCTGAAAATAGAAAAGTTGTGATTAGCAGAGATGTTGTTTTTGATGAAACTGCTATGATACCTAACTTATCTCTTAAAGACTCTTCCAATAAAGAAAACCAAAAGCAGGTGGAGCATCAGATTAATACAGAGTCAACTTCTCAAGCCATAACAAAAATTGAGAATAAAGTTGCTTCTTCACCACAATACTCTATCGCCAAAAATAGAACTAGAAGAGAAATTAAACCTCCAAAGAAGTATGCCGAAGCTGATTTAGTTGCTTATGCTTTCAATGTGGCTGAAAATATAGATGCGAATCAAGAGCCATCTAATTATTCTGAGGCGGTTAGCTGTGAAGACTCAGAAAAGTGGATGTTTGCTATGTAAGAAGAGATGGAATCACTCCACAAAAACAGAACATGAGACATTGTGAAACTTCCTAAAGGTAAAAAGGCTGTTCGTTGTAAATGGGTGTTTAAAAAGAAAGAAGGGACTCCAAGAGTTGAAGAACCTAGATATAAAGCAAGGCTTGTTGCAAAGGGTTATAGTCAAATTCCAGGAGTGGACTTCACAGATGTGTTCTCTCCAGTTGTTAAGCATAGTTCGATTCGAGCTTTGCTTGGTATTGTAGCCATGCATGATTTGGAGCTTGAGCAGTTAGATGTAAAAACCGCATTTCATGGAGAACTTGAGGAGGATATTTACATGCAATAACTGTGAGGGTTTTATAGTCTCAGAAAAGAGGACTATGTTTGCTTGCTGAGAAAGTCACTTTACGGTTTGAAACAGTCACCAAGACAGTGGTACAAGAGGTTTGATTCCTTTATGACTTCTCATGATTTCAAAAGAAGTAGTTAGACAGTTGTGTTTACTTTAAGAAAAATAGTAACTTGGTTCTTTTGTGTATCTACTTCTTTATGTTTATGACATGTTGATAGCAAAGAAAAGATAAATGTGAGATAAGAAAGGTCAAAGCCCAACTAAGTGAAGAATTTGAGATGAAAGATTTAGGACCAAAGAAAGAAGATACTTGCTATGGAGATTCTCGAGAGATAGAAAAGCAAGTAAATTGTACCTAAGTCGAAGGGGTACATTGAGAAAGTTCTTTGTAGGTTTAATATGCAGAGTGCTAAGCTCATTAGTACTCCTTTAGCAGCCATTTGCAGACTTTCATCGGCTTTGTCTCCACAATCGATGATAAGATTGAGTACATGTCACATGTTCCATACTCTAGTGCAAAGGGATCTCTCATGTATGCTATGGTTTGCTCACGCCTAGATTTATCATATGCGATCGATCAGTGCTTAGAGATACATGGCAAATCCCGGTAAAGAACATTGGAAAGCAGTTAAGTGGATTTTAAGATACTTACGAGGCACTACTGATGTTTGCTTACGCTTTGGAAGAACTAAAGATGGAGTCATAGGGTATGTTGATGCTGATTTTGCTTGGAGACCTTGATAGAAGAAAATCTCTCACAGTTACGTCTTTACAATCGGAGGTTGTGCAATTAGTTGGAAAGCCACTTTGCAAACGACAGTCGCTTTGTCTATCACTGAAGCTGAGTACATGGCGATTACTGAGGCTTGTAAAAAAGCTATTTGGTTGAAGGGACTATTTAGTGAACTCAATGAAGACCTTCAAATCAAGACATGATTTTGTGACAATGATCAGTGCCATCTTCCTTACAAAAGATCAAATGTTTCATGAGAGAACAAAACATATTGATGTTCGGTATCATTTTGTTCGTGATATTATTGCTAGTGGTGATATTGTTGTGAGCAAAATTAGTACTCATGAAAATCCTGCAGATATGATGACTAAGTCACTTCCTATAACCAAATTTGAGCATTGCTTAGACTTGGTTGGTGTTCATTGTTGAAGTTACACCCTTAAGGGGTTTTATGGAAGAGGTGGAGAACTTGTTCGCGATGAAGAACTTGTTCATTGAGAATTTGTGTCAAGGTGGAGATTGTTAGAATTAAGTGACCCGAATTCTTATTTAAATAAAATACGATGGAAAATAAAATAAAAGTAAAATCCATATAGAACTAGACTTCTTTTATTTTATTTTAGAATAAGGTTTTTAAAACCTTATTAAACTCCATCTATTTTATATTTATTAGGATAAGGTGTTTCAATCCTACTAGAATATGGCTTTACAAGCCTATAAATAGACATAATCTATTCCTCTTGTAACGATTCAAAATTTTCGACATAGTGAATTTTTCTCTCCTCTGCCCGTGGTTTTTTTTCCCGAAAGGGTTTCCACGTAAAATTTGTGTGTTCTTTATTTTATTTTATTTTATTTTATTTTATTTTTCACAACCAATAATAATAATAAAAGTAAAATCAGACTATACATGATAATTCTATATCTATATATATAAAAATGGGACTATAAATAGAAATTAATTGAGATGGTGTTTAAGAATAAAACAATATAATTAATACAATGATTTTAAAAAAAAGAAAGAAAGAAATGTAGCAAATAAAATAAATAATAAGATAAGTTTTAATGATTGATGAAAAAGAAAAAGTGTGATAACCGGATTAGGTTGGGTAGATGGAAATGGTGTGTGAATTGTGAAATATGAAGATTGTGGTTGAACTATAGGTGATGTGAGTAATCATATTTATTACAAACTTCACTTTCCAACTCCTACCACATCCCTCACACAAAGTCAAACCATGTTAATATCATCTTCTTTACTTTTTTTTATTTTTTATTTTTTTAAGGAATAAATAAAAACAACTACAATTACGTCATTTTTATATATATAATTTAAAAAAAAAAAAAAAAAAAAAAGGGAGGATTGGCATTAGTTGTTTAGAAATTTCGGTTTGCGGAATTCAGATTGGACCAACGGAAGAACTTTTAGATCGTAAATTTTAGTAAGAAAGAGATGCACGGCAACAACAAGTAATATTATATGTTTTACGAAATATTTTAAATTAACATCATTTTCAAAATTATAATTTTTAGATATTAATAACATTATTTCACATCATTCAATTTTAAAAACATACCAATAATATTATACATTCCTCTATATATCTATGCCATTTTTCTAATTTTAATTTTAATTAAATTACATAAAAATTGTTAAAATTTTAGGGAAAAAAACCAAATATGTTGAAATTGAAAAACCTCAAATAAATAATTAAAAATTAAAAGAAGAGATAAAAGAAAGAATGAAACCAACAATTAAAAATCAAAAAAAAGGTTTGGAGGAAATTTAAAATTTATAGTCACCCACTAATTGTATTATCAAACTACATTATTTGATTAAAAGTTAAAATGAAAAAAAGAAAATCCACCATCTAGGAATTAATTTCTTTTTAAGAAAATTGGTGGCACAAAAATAACAAAAAGTATTTAACTTTGTAAAAGAAGAAAATATGTTTGTTTATTATTTAAAAAATTAATTATTTTGAGTAATTTAATTAAAGTTAAAGAAGATAATAGATATAGATAAGTGTATAATAATATTTTGTTATATTTAAAAATGAGTGATGTGATAATGTTTTAATAATGCGGTAATATAAGTTAAACGTGATATTATTTTACTAATAAAGAAATAACAAATACTACTGTTTAAAAGATGTTGGGTAGCCCATCCACCCATTAAAAGACCTGATTTTTTGTTTGCCCGGACCATACCTCTCAAGTCTCTGCCGAAGCGGAAGTCCTTGGATGGAAATTAATGATGTATTTGGTTATTAATTATAGTATAAATCAAAATCAAAATTTAGAAATATTTATGCTACATTTCGTTGTTTACCTAAAATAAAAAATAATTAGTACACATTCAAATTCCAAATTAGAATGATAAATAAAAATTCTTTTAGAAAGTAAGACCTCTTCAAAATAAATGAAAATTTTTCTTCTTTTTTCTAAAAACAAGTCATTGGAGTAGTTAAATATTACCGATTGAAATTACTTGATTACTAACTTGTATACTAAAACATGATGAAAAAAAGCAATATGAAGGTAAAATGGTATAATTTGTAGGGTTTTTGCAAAAAATTAACAAGTATAGGTTTTAGAATTGCTTTGTTATTGCTTTTAAAATAACTTCGACAATCATGGGTAACTAGGTAAATTAAATTTATCATGTCCACTTTAAATAATCAGTTTCAAAGTATGATTTACATTGTTTAAAATTTATAAAAGGAGTTCAACATCTGTAAGTATTTAAATATTATTCATAACCATTAGAAATTAAATTATGTCGTTACAATTTAAAATTCAAATATTTTAAAAGAACACGACACTTGTGGGTGTTAATGTAACAGCCCGTTTTTTTAATAGTTTCGGAGCCACCAAATTCGACGAGTAAGTTCGCAAATATTATTATTTAATATTTACGAGTCAAATGTGATTTTTAAAAAAAGTTTTTGATTTAATAATTTATGTTATATAAGTGATTTATTAAGTTTAAGTGGTTTTAAAAAATAAAGTATCGGGACCTTGTTTTTATAAACCGAGCCTTAAATATTTTTATAAATATTTATGGAGTGTCATTAAGGTGGTATTAAAGTTTCGTTGAAAATTTTTGACGTTTCGATAGTTAATTAATTAAAAAGGTCCAAATTCAAAAAAAAAGTGCATTCCCGGGACTCCATTCCTGTAAACCAAACTCGTAAATATTTTTAATTAAATATTTACGAAGCTAGTTGTGTAGTTAATTAGATTGCAGTTAAGTGAATTTGCATAAATTAAAAGTAATTAGATATAAGAACTAAATTGCATATAGAGTGAAAGTTGAATTATAGATTAAAGAATAATTAAAGAGACTAAAAAAATAATTTACCCATTTTTATTTAAGTGGGTCAGTTAGTAATAAAACAAAAAAGTAATAAAAGAAAGAAAAAGAAAGAAAGCCAAACAAAATTAGAAAGAAAATAAAGAAAGTAAAAGAAAGAAAGCCAAACAAAATTAGAAAGAAAATAAAGAAAAAAAAAAGAAAGAGAACCGACGGCCTAGGGTTTCAAATTGTTCAAAGTTCAATTGGTTAGTCAAAGTCATTTTTCTTGTAATTTTTATGTTTTTGAAATCCCAGTGTTAAGTATTACCCAACCCATGTTGAAATTTTAGTATTAATTGAGTTTTTATGTAATATCCTGATTTTGGGCCTTGTCGAAATAGTGGTTTCGTGACCACAAAATCCAAGATAGAAATAATTATTTTATGATTATTTTGAGGTCTATGATATGATTGCATGATTGTGTGAAAATTTCGTGAAGAAATTTTATGCATAAAGTGCTTAAATTGAAATTAGGGACTAAATCAAATAATTTGCAAAACTTGCATTCTAGAAGTTTCTAGTATGAAATTGTTTTGAAATATTAATTAGGAGGTCTAAAATAGCAATTTTACCAATTTCTAAGTCTATGGACAAAAATTGGACATGGATGGAATTTTTGAAAAGTTTAGTAGTAAGGGCATTTTGGTCATTTAGGGGTAAAATGAATTAAAAATACAAAATTAAAAGCCAATTTTGCTCATCTTCAACCCCATGGCCGAATATAGCAAGGAGAAACCATGGCTAGGGTTTTTCAAGCTTCCAAACTCGATTGTAAGTCCGTTCTAGCCCCGTTTTTCAAGTTCTTTACGTTTTTGGAATCCCGGTAACTTGATTAAACTTATTCTAGCAATAATTTAAGCTAGGGTTCATATTTGGAAAAATACCCATAGGTGAAATGTGTTTATTTTGATGTTTTATGGTAGAATATGAAGGCTGAAATTATGTTAAACAACTTTTGCTAAGCGATTTTAAGCAAAAATGAGTAAAACGGCTTAATCGGTAAAAATTGTTATTGTTCATAACTATGTGTTAGAGTGAGAATTTGATGTTGTCATAGAAGGGAAAAATGTTCAGCATGTCATAAAACATAAGAAAATATGCTGAAGTTTAATTTACGAGCTTTGGGCCAAAAGTGTAAATATGCAAAATTTTAGGGGCAAAACTGTAATTTTGCCAAAATATGATTTTGGGTTAATTTGAATAATGTGAGCCCTAATTAGACTATATTTTAAATGATAGAGAAAGGAAAACTAAAATTCGGGCTAAAATGGGAAAAATACCAAGTTGTGGACGAAATGGTAAAAGTAGCCATTTTCACATACGAGGTAAGTTCATGTGTAAATGTAGTAACATAATTGTCATTTTAATTAACTTAATGATATTTATATGATATGATGATTATTATTATAAAATATTATGCTTTGTGGTTATTGTTGAGTAATATGCAAATTATGTTTATTACTTGTTAAATATGAATTGCTACCGAGTATCGGTTTCAATATTCCATGGAAGACGGCAAAGATATGTGATCGAGGAAAAAGCCCGTTTGAACCTTGGGAATAGATTAGAATACAAGTGACATGTCACTAGGATATATGGATGCGAATGTCCGAACTCGTTGAGTTGAGTCCGAGTTCGAGAGATGTAATTAGGCATCCGAGCTCGTTGAGTTGAGTCCGAGTCCACTTATGGATGCGAATGTCCGAACTCGTTGAGTTGAGTCCGAGTTCACTTATGGATGCGAACGCCCGAGCTCGTTGAGTTGAGTCCGAGTTCACTTATGGGCGGGTTACATGGTAGCTTGGTTACATATGTGGCACTTATGTGCAAACTTTTCGTGTATCTGAATTATATTTCGATGTGTTCAATAGGTAAAATTCTACTCAAATGGAGGAATACTCGAGATGAAAGGGACGTATTGGTAAGTGTTGTGAAATGGATACTTTGAACAGGTATGTACTTAACCCTCGGGTTAAAAACTCGATATAACAACAATATGGTAAGATGATAAATGAAAATGTGATATGAATGTCTCGGTGATGATCATGCAAATGATGTTTATGTTTGCTTATATAGTTGTGTTACTTGCTATTTGCATGTGAACTTACTAAGCATTTATGCTTACTCCCTCCTTTTCATTCCTTATAGTGTTGACAAGCCAGCTCAGAAATCGGAAACGGTCAGAGGCACGCTCACACTATCCGTATACCATCTTGGCATAATGGCTTGTATATTTTGAGTATGGCATGTATAGCATTATAATCATTTTGTATATATGGTCTTATGATATGGTTATTGAGTGGTATGGAAATGCTTGGTAATGATTAGCCATTGGAATGGCTAATCATGATCATATTTGGTGTTATGTATGCTAAATTGCTAGCTAATCCATGGGAACCATGAAATGGGTAAAATTTACCATAAAATAGATTCAGACAGCAGTAGTGACGTGAATTTGAAAAATCACTAAAAATAGTAGAAATGGAATTAAATAATGAATAAGTTATGGAATTGAAGCTTGATGAGTCTATTTTCATATGGATGGAACAAAACAGGTATATGAGTTATATTTTATGAGATGTTTAAATTTTTGTGAAACAGGGCCAGAGCAATTTCTGGATCCCCTGTTCTGACTTTGGAAATTCACCATAAATTTTTCAAAGATAATTAGAAGTCATGATTTATATGTACAGATTCCTTATTGAGTCTAGTTTTATTAGAAATAAACGGCATAGTCATTGAAACTCTGTACAGGGAGATATCTGATTCGTAATACACAGAGGTCAGAGCAGTCGAATCCTGAAATAGGGGAGACTTTAACTAATAAACTGTACTAATTTGCTTGACCAAAAATTCTATAAAAAAAATTAGTAAATATATATATGAGTCTAGTTTCAGGGAAAATTTACGGAATTGGATTTCGAGTTTCGAAACTCGAGATATGAATTTTTAAGCAACTGTGACGCAGATTGCTAGCTTGACTGTAAATTTTAAAAATAAATTGTTTGAGCTGTTTAAAGTAATGAATTAAGATGGTCTCGGGTACGGGGCGTTACATTTTAAATGTTGTTAATGTTGAATAATTTTAGTAATAGGGATTAAATTGATAGATTTTTAAGCTAGAAGTGAAAAATGATTAAATTTTAGAATAAATTGTAAAATTTGAGTTATGGGGACTAAATTCTAAAAAATTCAAAATTTAGAGGTTTAAGTGAAAATAGAGAGTTAAATTTAGTTTAAAGTGAAATTTATATGAAAATATAAGATTAATTGTGAAGAATAAAAATTAGTCTCGGTTTAGGGCCTAAATTAAAATTTGGGCAAATATTGAGTGAAAATTGAAATATTCAATATGAAATTGAATTGTGTTATATTGATGAATTTTAATTGTTTTAATTCCGCAGCTAACGTCATACTTGAATCTTCAACTAAAAAGGGGAAAGATAAAATCGACGTCGAATAGCTCGGAATTCCTTATTTGTATTTCTATAATCCGAATTTAGTTGTTTATTGTTGTAATTCAATTTAATACATATGGTAAGTGTTGAGGTGAGTTTTTGACATTTTGACAGTTGAGTAAAATGAATATGTGTGTTAATGTGAAAGTTGGATATTGATTGTTATAGATTGAATTGAATTCATGTGTATATGTGATTATATGAAAACTTAATATTGGATATTAGTTGCATATAAATTGTGAAATTAAACATTATTAACTGTATCGGGCTGAGTCGGATATAAATGGTATGCCATAGGATAGGAAGAGTTTAGGGATTTCTTCGACTTCGAGTCGATAAGGCACTGGGTGCCAATTTATTTCGGTTTAACTCAAATGTGGTGATGTCTATCTTTTATGTCGGCATGTACTTAAGGTGTCTAAATAATAGTTATTTTATGGATGGATTGTAAATGAGGTTATAAGTTTAATATTGGCCGTGTTTGTTTTTGAAGCCATACTATGGCATGATAAATTGAACTAAATCTAGATATGTACATGTGAATTTAAGTTCGTGTTTAAGTGCTTATGAACTAGGCAAAATAGACTGAAATTGGTATGTTTATAATTTGGATTTGACTATATTTGATCATGTTTTGAAATGGTTAAATGAATGGTTTTTGAGTTGTTTAATGTCCAAGCATGTAGGAAATGGTAAATTTGTTGTTTAGGGCACATCTTAGGTCCACACAGCCAGACACACGGGCGTGTGACTCGGCCGTGTGAGACATACGACTAGCACAAGGGCGTGCGAGGCCATTTCAAAAGGGTACATGGCCTGGCACACGGGCGTGTAGCTTAGCCGTGTGACCCAAGTCAAAGAGTTACACGAGAAACCCAAGTCAAAGAGTTACACGAGAACAGACACGGGCTAGGACACAATCGTGTGTCCCTATTTCGAATGCCCACACAGCCTGGCCACACGACCGTGTGAACCCTGCAGCTTTAAAAAAAAAATTAATGTATTCTGAAAAATTTTCTGAGTTTCCAAATTGGTCCTGATTTGTTTCTAACCCGTATTTTGGGCCTCGAGGACTCAAATAAGGGACAGTATGTATGAATTGATTGATTTCTGATCTAAACATTATATGATATGAAATGTTTGAAACTTTTGTTTATTTGATCTGTAAATTCCGTTAATGCTCTGTAACCCGGTTCCGGTCATGGATACGAGTTAGGAGTGTTACAGTTAAGGTGCTATAGAGATTCCCAAATAATTATCCTAATTCTTTTAAGGTACAAAAAACTCGATAATGCAATAAATATCACTAAACTCGACACTCATGGGCACCAAAGTACCTCTTAAAAAATGTATTCTTAGAAATATTTTTTTTACAAAAACCTATTATAATAAAAAATTAAAAGAGTTACAATAATCAAGCAAAAATTTGCAAATATGCTATTAGACTTGTTCATAGACTAACTTACTTGCCCAACTTAAAGACTCATCCAAAATATAGAAGGGTTTGAATAAAAATACATTACCCAAAAAGTTGACCTATGCAAAAATATAAACTCATTTAAAAAATGAGTCAAACTTAAAATTTAACATTCAAGATTAAAACTCAACTTGAACTTTTTTATACATTTGTAATTCACTTTTTCTAAGGCAAACTACTTATCATTAAAACCAAAACCAAATTCAAAGGGATCTACATTAACCCCAAACCGATAGGTTTGTCTCATACACCATGTCCTAAACATCTCTTCCAATTGTATAGTTATTCATACACTATTCAAAACTTAAGATATCAAAAAGACAAAGAAGAAGAGAAACAAAAAACATACGATCTGTGTAAGATAAAGACACCCTAACCAATCAGTGAGCCCCCTTATTAGCGGTTGAATATGTCCAATAGAAGGACAAACTTTGAAATTGTTATTTCAACCGTAAACAGTCACGTAAAATAAAACTATATTCATAAATGCCCAAAGATTGGCCATTCAAGGAAATGATGGCATCTTTGCAATCCAACTCCATTTGAACATTCTCCCATCCTTCCGACTTGAGGCAAGAGAGCCTCACGAATAGACATGGTTTCTGCCATAAGCGAATCATACAATACCAATAAGAAACCTATCAAGCTAGCAAAGAAACGCCCCTCTGCATAGCGAAGAAATGCATCGAATGTAATCACTAACTCCTCAACAATGCACAATGCATCTATATTGCACTTTAACCGGCTAGGCTCTGGTTCGGTCACCAAACAGCACCCCAGGTAACAAAACTTGTTAGACACGCTCATAGATGGACTTCGCAGTGTCCCAACATGGCAAGAAATCATCAGCAAACCGAACAACAGTGCTCGCCAGAACAACTTTATTTTGCCATACCAGTAGATTTCGAAAATTACAAATTCTCCACAAGATCGTAAACCATTTGCTTTTCACACTATCAGAACTTACACTTGCCATAGCATCAATCGTTGCTACGACAGTGGGAAAATCACAAATATAACCAGCAAGGTCACACATCAATCACATAGTTGCACATTAAAAACACATGGTTCATATACTCCAGCAACGGGAAGCGGGCGCACAAAGGATCAATGCTGCAACCTTCTCAATCAAACAGTGCGGCATGGCACAAAAATATTCAAGCAAAGGAAGACAAAATTTTCAACTTTAGGAGGCCATTTCGAATTCCAAATGCGACACCAAAGGCCATTATACTCCAAGTATGAATATTGGAATAAAGCGAAAGTGCGAAAGTATACCCCGCTTTAACCGTGTAAGTTCCTTAAAAGTTTCATACCAGCAAATCGGGCAGATTATGAGTAGCTATCGGCACCCTAAGAACTTTGGTCTCGTCACTGGGAGCTAGCATACCCTCAACAAAATCACGATCCCACGACCCCCCATCCGTTGTCCTAAGCTCACTCACTGGCATAGTTTCGAATCCAGGCAGAGGCTCTGACCTTACAAAAAAAATTTCATCATCAATGAGCCACGGTGGACGATATTTGTACCTGTGCCCACCCGCAATTTAAGCCCAGCGGCTAACATACCCTTCATTGTATATAAACTATGCCAAATGAATGAAGGGTTGTTTCCCTCCGAGGCCTTAAGGAACCCCGTATGAGGAAATAACAGGCTTTGAGTATTTGGAAAACGAGAGAATCCAACCGGGAAATAAGCCGCCATCCCTGCTTACCCAACATGGCTATGTTAAAATAATGAAGGTCTCGAAAGCCCATGCCTCCATAATTCTTCGGCACACATAGATTTTCCCATGAACTCCAATGGATCCGACGCTAGGGACTGTCATTTGAACCCCACCAATACGCATCCATGAGATTTTGGAAAGAGGCACAAACACCTGTAGGAAGAAGGAAAACACTCATGTAGTAGATTGGTAAAGCTTGCACAACAATCCTATAGACAACTTCTATGCCTGGTTGAGGGAGAAGCTTGTTCTTTCAGAGACAAATCCTCTTACGAAGCCGTTCCCGAATGAAGCTAAAGATTTGTTTCTCATCGCGGCCAATAAGAGAAAGAGCCCCAAATAACGTCCATGGTCCACGGCCTTTGTGACGCCCAAGAATGACGATCACCCGATTTTTATCGGTGTAAGAAAAGTTAGTTTTGTGATCTGAATTTATTAAATTGAACCATTAAAAAAAATTATCCAACAGTTACAAAGTAAGTAAGAAAATTAGAAAATAAAATTATTTAGTAGTCAATTAAATAGAATATTAAAAATGGTACAATAATTAAATTGTTAATGAATCAGGAAGTGAAAGTATAAATGGGAGGGGACTTAAGTGATAATTTTGCCTTGGCCTTAAGTGGTAATTAAACTACACTTAGAATGATGAACGTGGAAAGTTCCACTATCCAGGCTATCATTAAATCATGGCCCTATAAAATCCATAATTAAGTTTACTTAATTAATCAAGTTATATGTATTGGTGGAAGAGAGAATATGAAAGGAGTTAACGAATGTAAGGAGGACCTAAATAGCAATAAGGGGAACCGACTGTATTTAGTGGTGATATTCTTTTTATAAATCAAATTATAATGGGATAATTTGGATGGTTAATTTGATAAGGTCATCCTCCACTAATGCATGGAGTGACCGGCTTCATGAAGGAAAAAATGAGAAGCTATACGGCTTACGGTCATTCGAATAGAAAAAAAAATTAGAGATCTGAGAAATTGTCTTTTAAGTTTGAAGAGAAAGAAAGAAGAAATGGAGAATGAATGTTTATTATCATTATCTTTTTACTCTTCATGACCGAACCCAGAAAAATGAAGAAAGGAAGAATAAATTTCTCAAGTTTTTATGGCATAAGGTGAATTATTGATCTACAAAGTTTATACTAATCAACCCATTGATTAGTTTTTACATTTGTTAATAATTGTTCTAATTGTCAATACAGAAGTCCTGACATAAGTGAGAGTTTAGAAACATGAAACGATTAAACTTGATTATGTGAAAATTATGAACGAGATGAAATATGATGGGTTAGCTTGAAACGTTGTTAAATTAAACTCAAAGTTTACTGGTTATGTTTAAACCATTAGGGACCTAATTGTAAGGGGTTAATATAGATCGAGGTTCACTACAATATAATACAACGTTATTTTTTTTAATTATTGTGCCACTAAGTGAGTTTTCTTTTTTATTTCAGAATCTTACACTAATAAATTTTATTATTTTAATAATTAAAATTGAATTTGAATTAAATCCCTAAAAATAAAAATATAAAAACTAATTTTAAATTTGTGAAAATACAAAGATATTTTCCAAAGAAAGACTACATGTATCAAATAATAGAAAGACGGTATGTAACCTATTTATATAATTCCCCCTCATCTCTTTAATACTATTTTACAACTTCTTCTTTGGGCTACGAATCCTTGTTATCCAAATGAAAGCAAGTTTGCAAAGATTTCCCTTTCAATTCCAGCTCTCTCCCCAATCAGTCTCCAAATTCATACCAATGGCAGTTTGCCTTTGTCCAGAATTCCCATCCAAGCTATGACAGAAAGCTTAGGAATGTGCAACGGGACCAAATAAGACTATCCCACCCTAACCTTTTCCTAATCTTAGAGAAAATCAGGGTTGAAGTATCTCATATCTGCACCAATACTCTTTGCACTTAAATGCCAAATAGACTGATTTCTAATGACAGCTATGCCACCCAAACAGACCCTTCCTACGTGGCATCGTACAAGTCGGTTCCAAGAGACCAAATCTTTCGGACCAAGCTAATAAAATAAAAATCGGCAGTCCTAGATTTTTAACATTCGAACGAGTGGTCGTTGGTTAGCATTAGTAAGCAAATTATTGAAGACTAGATATTCCTTCAAAAGCGATAAAAAATGAATGATATTCCCATGAAATATCTGTGCTTTTCTCCAACGTGGAAATTCGTTATTGGGCCAATGATGATAAGATATGTTCGTTCAGCAACCATTAGAGTTACCAATTAAAATCCCTGTTCCTCTTATCGTTTCATTTCCTGAAAACCTTAGCACAGCTTTTCTTCTCTTAATCCAAAAGCAAACAAGCAACAATGGCAACCCTGTCTAGCGTTAGCCTCGTAAGCCTAAGAGCTGTAGCCAACGTACGGGACTCAAAAAAGGGTAGCCCCGTCAAGGTGGCAACCCTAAACCAGCCCTGGAAAAGGGTGTCCCAGTCCCAGAGGCGGATGCAGGTAATGAAGCCAGTGAGAGCTGCCCCGGATAGCATATCGGAGAAGGTGGAGAAAAGCGTCAAGGAAGCACAGGAGGCGTGCTCGGATGACCCGGCGAGCGGAGAGTGTGTAGCGGCATGGGACGAGGTGGAAGAGCTGAGTGCAGCAGCCAGCCACGCCAGGGACAAGAAGAAAGACAACGATCCTTTGGAGAATTATTGCAAAGACAACCCGGAGACAGATGAGTGCCGCACTTACGATAATTGAAGTATTATTATATTATGACGTCCTTTTTTGTGTTTGGTGATGAAAAATTTGGAGTTGTCCTAAAACTCTTTTTAAGTTGTTAATGTCACACTGAAGATGCTATTGGTGGTTTACTTGTTAAAATCATGTAATCCTATACCATACCACACACTGGAAAGAGAAAAGAAGAAAAGATTAATTAAAAGAGATTTTACGGATATATAGCATATACTATATACTCAATTCCTGTTTATGCAGACTTCTAAGCTTTATGCACCCTGGGTTTTCTTTCTGCACCAACCTCCAGCTCTTGCTTTTGGGGATTTTTATATCAATTTTGAAAGCTTTTCCACTCTGGTTTATTCAAAGGCAACATTGAAGGCTTTGAAGAATTTAAAGTGATTGACCCTTTATAAACACATTTACTTTTCCATCTTCGTTTTATTCTTTTTTAAGAAATTACAGTTACAACTATGACCCGTGTGGAATGTTGGCTCAATAATAGTCGAAGGCGGGAAGAAAAAGAAAACATTGAGACCAACAAATATATATATTTGACATCTTTGTAAATTTGCAACTTTATTTTTTGAAATTTAGACATTTAATACTATTAAATTAGATTCATTATAATATTATTCTTTTGATTATCTTACTGTCAACAAAATGTCATATTAACCAATTTGATAATTAGACTTTAATTTTATAGTTAAACTTTTTTTAAATTTTTTAAAATAAAAGCAAAGAAGTAATTAAATTTGAATTTTTTAAAGAATCCTTAGAATTATGATATATTTTAACATATATATATATATATATTTGAGATTGATTTAATTGTACACAAATATCGATCGGGAGGAAGCAACAACCGAAGCTTGAAACTAGAGCATGACAGATGGTACCCTCATATATCCACCTGCAGAAGCTAGGACTTTAGTGTTGAAGCGAAAATAAAATGGGTTAATCCCTATTTCTGGTCATGAAATTTGGCAATAGGCTTTAATTTTTTTTTTTTTTGTTTATGTTAGGCTTTGTATTTGGTAATTATTTATATTGAGGTTTGAATTTTTTTCCTAACATTTTTAAAGGAAATATTAGGGACTAACTTGGAAAAAAAATTAGTTCTCAATGTGGGAACAATTGTTAGGGACTAACTTGAACCATAAAAAGTTTATTCCTTAATGTGAGAACACATGCTGAGATCAAACCCCAAATAATGCATTAAACCAAAAAAAAAAAATTAAAAATTGGGAATCAAAGTTAAATTTTCATTTGAAAAGGACTTGAATTGAACTGTTAATAATTTCGGGCAACTAAAAATGTTATTATTCCATTAAATAAGGAGGCGAAGGCCTGCTCTCCGCCTGCAATCTTCATTTCGCATCAGCATTTAAATTACATCAACAGTCCCTATTCTATGTTTAAAATTACATTTCAATCATTTAATCTTCAAAAATTACATACTAGTCACTGATGTTAACAAGTTTTTACATTTTAATTACTTGTCTCGTTTAAGGGAATGATGTGCCACATTAATTCAAAGGGTTAATAACTAATTTGACCCTAAACTAAATAAACGGTATTTAAAAACATACAAAATAATTAAAATTTAATAAAAACTAAAAATATTTTTTGTTTGCTGATATATATAATCCACTCGTTGGCCACTCATAAATATATACCATAAAGTTCTAAAAAAAGAGAAAATCAAAAGTCCACCTTGGTATATGATTCGTTTACTAAATGAATGGCTTTTTGTTGAATGATGTGCAGGGAAGAATTATAGATTAAGATGGTTTAAGCAACTAGATTCAAATGGGCAATGATTGCTAGATTGTTCCCTGGCAGAATTGACAATGCAGTAAATACCATTGGAATGTGATAATGGCTAGGAAACATAGAGACCAATTAAGCATTTACAGAAGGAGAAAGACTTTATCATCTTCTTGTTTTGCCACTCAAGCTTTCCCCTAAAGGATTGGATTTGATAATTCAAAACAATGCTACTACTGTTACCAATCCACCATTTCATGAAGCAACATACATGAATCTGCCTCAACTACCACTCGTTTAGCCCTCACTCCTTCATTAGCTAAACTAACCCATTAATTTTCCACCACTTTTAGTGCAGTTCACAAAAGAGGTATGTTCTTTTTTAACTAACAGGAGAAATGATTATTTGCTTTTTTTCTTTTCATGTGAAAAGTGGAAATAGGATTTTGGCAAGTATTATGGGGCAGCATCACCCGTTGGCCAACACAAGGAAGAAGAGTCTATCCATCATACTCGAACATATCAACCGAAGCCATAATTGGCTGTATCGGACAGGGGAGCTGCCACGGCTCCGGAATCTCGGGGATATCAACGGCATACCCGCCGACTTCTTCCACAACTTGCAGCACCGAATTCAGGGACCGTAATCTCTCGGTCAATTCCATCGCTTGAGCTCTTAAAACATTATTGGCCGATTGCATCTCGATGTAGCATTGGGTGGCGACGCTGATCCTTTCAGAGATCTGGCTGTTATCTTTCTGTAATGCCCTCACTTCCTGAACCAAATCTTGGAGCCGCTTCTGCTTCCTCATTCTTGATCGCCTTGCCGATTCACGGTTTGATAGCATTCTCTTCCTTTTCCTCTCATCGATGTTTGCATACTGCGGATCCGAATCGGATGAACTCCCTGGCCTTTGCAAAGAAGCCATAGCAAGAGGAGTGTTGTTCTTTTTCTTTTTTTTTTATCCGGAAGAATATTTAATATGAACTGATAAATTGAATGATAATTAAGGAATTCAAATTTTTTCAATAGTCAGAGAACTTAACTAGGGGTTAGATCTAGATGAAGGGATTGATGAACAACGAGGGGAGCTGATTCATGAGAAAACGTAGAACCAGTAAAGGAAAACAACTGAAAACGAGTGAAGAATACGAATTCGACGCATGAGGATGGCGTAGCTCATAGAAAATCTAAAATCATTGAAACAGTTCTATAATAAAGACTCGACTCCGCATCCGCAGATCGGACATGAACAATATAGTCGAAAAATAACAAACAAGCAAGTCAAGAAGAAAAAAAAGCCCTAGTTCTAAACCAGATCTAAGATAAAAGAAAAAAAAATGAGACAAAAAGAGTGAAGACTCAAAAGGGAGAAGGAAAAGAAAAGAACAAGAAACTAAGAATACTTAGATGAAGAAAATGAAACGTGAAAATAATTGCAAAGCAGACGAAACAGGCGCTAGCAAAGGCGAATCGAAAAGAGGCTTTGGAAAGAGGGGATGGGGGCTTTTATAGGCAAATGAGGAAGGACTTGATTGGGTGTTGGATTAGATTAGTCGATAAAATAATGATGAGGTGGAGGGGTATTTAAGGTCTTTTCACTGAATAACTTAGTGGGTTGGGTGTCAGCGCTGGCGTGCAAAGTGACGCCAGCTTTACGTTCAGCACTTTCTTAGCACTTTCCAGCCCTTTTTTTATTTTGGAATATACCCTGTGGATTCTTTTTATTTTCTATTTCCAAATAAAAAAATAAAACATATTGTTGAAATTATTTTTTTGAAAAGCGTGGACTTTTATTTTAAAAATGAAAATAAAAAAATGGAGTGTCATCAATCTTTTTTTTTTAGGTGTGATCCGGTCATCTCGTAATTTAATCATTTTAATAAAATATTTTAATTTATTAAAACAATAATTTTGGTCTACAAAATTTGAGAAAACGGGTTCGGGAGTCGGTTACGCACGAGGAAGGATTAGCACCCTCGTAACGCTCAAAATTGGTACCTAATTGATTAATTAATTTCTTAATGTCAGATGTTAAAAATTTGAAAATAATTAAAAATACGATCTTTTTTTTTTATTAATGTTAATTTTACTTTAAAAATGCTTGAATAAATTGAAACGATTATTAAAGACTCTCTCGTCTCGAGATAACAAAATATCACATCCAGTAAGTTAGGACACGACACATTGAACCTCGAGAATAAGCTCGCCTTTAATTTTTTATTTTTGAAATCTCATGTGTTTTAATTTAGAAGGGTATTCGACTATTTAGATCCAACAAGAAAAAATCGAGACCCCGTAAGTTAGGGCACGACTTTCTCTAGTTTCTAAATACTAAATATTGCCTTTATCTTCATTCAAAATTCATGTATTTTAAAATTTGAAGGGATATTCGGCTACTTAGGTTTAACGAGAAAATCAAGACCCCATAAGTTAGGGTATGACTTCTCAAATTTCCTAAATGCGAAATATTGTTGGTTTTTAAAATTTTAATTTTTACAAGTTTAGGTAAAAATGTATAATATTTAAAATGATTCACGAACGAAATGTCATATTAGCAAAGGACAATAATGAATATGTTAATAAAACAACGTATGAGGATCGTATAATGTACACTATTTTAACATTAACAAGCACCATCAAATGATAAATAAAATAAATAATGACTGTAACACCTCTAACCCGTATCCATCATCAGAATAGGGTTGCAAGGCATTACCGAACTTATACACTAGCATTTGTACAGAACCGAGTCATAAATTTGCATTCCAAATTAAAACTTTTCATATTTCACCATAAAGTCCCTAATATGGGCCTACGAGGCCCAATACATGCTTTGGAAATGGTTCAGGACTAAACCAGCAACTTTAGAAATTTTACCTAGAAAATAGGGGCACACGCCCGTGTGGACTGGGACATGGTCGTGTGGCCAGCCCGTGGGGATCCCATGGCCATGTGGCCAGCCCGTGTGGAATTCTGACTTGCAATTACTTAAGAATCAAATGGGCACACGGCCTGGGCACACGCCCATGTGGCTAGGCCGTGTGGTAGACTGATTTTACACCATTTTAAAGTCATTTTCACATGATTTTGATACACGACCATGCTTGAAACCCATGTCCTTCACACGACCAAGACACACGGCCGTGTCTTTTGCCCGTGTACTGTCATGACTTCATATTTAAGGATGCAGGGGACACACGGTCATTTCACACGCCCGTGGGCTGTCCGTGTGTCACATACAGCCTAGACACACGTCCATATGTCTTACCCGTGTGGACGAAATAAGGCCATTTCCTAGCCTATTTCTCACCCAAACTTAACCATTTTCCTACATAAAAACTTACATACATATATTAGCCAATTTAACCAATTTCCATCATTCAATCTAACATTTCCAACTATTAACCATACCTTAAAGCTTACCTTTACATTGGTTTGTAAATCATGTTTTATGAAAGGTGATTTGTATCTTGTTGAACATGAACATACCATATTACCTCAAAATACATATTACTAGCCATTCCAATGGCTAGGTTGTAAACAAACATGTTATTTCATCATTTGGCCAAATTAGCCTATACATGCCATTATATCAAAATGAGTTTATCGTTTATACCAAAATTAAGGAGTTGATAGTGTGATGATAGCTCCAACCCAATCCAACCTTCACGAGCTTCGAGCACTATAAAACAGGGAAAATAAACCTAGTAAGCATTAATATTTAGTAAGTTCATATAACTAAAATACACTTACCACTCATATATAACAAGTAAATCATACATAAGGCAATTTATCCATCAATTTAGCAAACTAGCAAATATGACCCATACACAATCATTCAACCAAATTGGTTAGTACAAAAACATTAATATGCATAGATGAGCTCATCATGTCATTTCTTCTTATTTCACTTGTTAATACATTTTCATTGAATCTTTTAATTTCCGATGGACCTTTTCTTTTCTAGTTGTACACCCAAGGTTCACATTCCATTTTCAAGTGGTACACACGAAGTGTACATACCCTTTTCAATTTGTACACACGAAGTGCACATAACCTTTTCAAGTGTACACATATAGTGTACATTTCCTTTTCAAGTGGTATACACAAAGTATACCTTTCCTTTTCAATACCACACTTTCAGGTCACATTCTTTTTCATGATGAGATTAAACTGCAACATATGCAGGATCTCATATATACGGTAATCACCTGTCCAATCGGAAATCAATATTCAAACGAATTCATGTAATATTTCATCATTTACATGTAAATTACAAATCAACATTGGTTTATTACATGTACATACCAATTACAAATCATGATGCACATAATTTAACAATCAATTTAACACATTTACATGCTTAATTTAGTTATACAAACTTACCTTGACAATTGATCGTATCTACTAATCCGAAACTTTTTCTTTCCCTCGATCTTTTTCTTTGTTCGACACTTGTGGATCTATATAAATAAATTTAATCATCAATTCTATGATTTTTACATTCAATCAAGCCCATTTCACATTTTAGGCAAAAGTACCATTTTGCCCCTAAACTTTTAATTAATTCCAATTTCATCCCTAGGCTCAGAAGTTGAAATTCATGCAATTTACTCCTTATTCCAAGCTTATTAAAAATTCCAATATAACTTTTACAGCACAAGTATTTTACAAATTTCAATTTTTTTCCAAGAATTTCACTAGTTTGCAATTTAGTCCCTACACATGCTTTCACTAAAAATCACTTTGTAAAAGTGGTTTATCTATCAATAATCTTTCATTTTCTATCAAAAACTTTCAATTTACAGCATATTCATCCATGGGTAATCTAAACTTTGGTTTTCTTTCAATTTATTCACCCAAATAAAGAAATTAAGCTTTCCCGATCTCAAAAATATAAAAATTACTAAAAACGGGACATAAAACTTACCAATTCAAGCTTGATAAATTTCCTTTCTCTCTCCTAGGGTTTCCATTTATTTTATGAAGAAGAAGATGATATAAAATGGGTTTAATTCTATTTAATCTTTTATCATACTTTATTTAATTCAAATTCCAATTTAGCCCTTAACCTTTTTCAATTTTTCCATGGATGACTCATTAAAAATATCTACATGTTTTTCTTCAATGGTCTAATTCCCATATAAGGACTTCTCACTTTTTAGTTCTATAACTATTTAATCCTCATAACAACTAGAATACAACTTTGACATTTTATTCAATTTAGTCCTTTTTGCAATTATACACATAATTGATAAAATTTTTCGATAAAAATTTTCATGAAATATTCCTATCATAATACCTATCATTTTGTGAAATTTAAATAATTTCATTTTTCGGACTCGGATTTGTGGTCCCGAAACCACTATTCCGATTTCATTGAAATTGGGTTGTTACAATGACAATAATAATAGCATCAACACATACACATAAGGAACAATGTCAATCAAATAATAGAGAAAGAAAAAAACACAAATAAATATAAAGGAAAATAATTTATAAAAGATCGAAAATAAAGAAACAAGTTAAAGTAAAAATGAAATTATGGATATAATTTGAAACTAAATATATAAATAAATAATAACAATAATGGTAATAATATTATGAAAATAAGATAATAAATAGGTAAATATAACACATAAGACTAAAATTTAAGATCTTAAAAATAAAAGAAATATATAAAAAAATTAAATTATTAAAAGAATCATTAATATTTAAATATAAAAAGGATAAATAATAGATATAAAAATAAAAATAAAAATAATATTAACTAAAAAATGAAGAATAACAGAAAATTCAATAAACGAATCATAAGATACATTAATCGAAGGACTTTATTGAAATTAGAATAAAACTAGAGGCAAAAATCGTAATAAATTAAAACAAAAAAATGAATAAGGACTAAAATGACAAGCGCGAAAACATGCGAGGATTAACAAAAAAATATCCCCTGTCCCCAAAACGACAATGTTCTTTATGGGACCCAAATGAAATAAAAATAAAATCCTGGGGTAAAATTAAAAGATAAAAAATGAAATAGGACCAAATTGAAACCAGACTCAAAAGTGGAAGGACTAGGAGCACAAATAGCCCATTTTCCCAAAAACACGCGGATCCTAGGTGGCTCGGTTCAGGTCGATCCGATCCAACTCAAAACGACGCTGTTTTGGTGTCTGGGGAAATAGGCCAAAACAACGTCGTTTTGGAATCCCTATATAAGTCAATTTAAAAAAAAAATCATTTCACTCCTTTTTTAAGAAAAAAAAATTCTCAAAACTCTCTCTCACTCTCTCCCTCACCTCCAAGTCTGGCCATGGCTCTGGCGCCGGACCACCGTGGCGGCCGCCGGTCGTCAGTGACGGCGTTGCCGTCCACGCTAGCTGGAAAAATAAAAAGTCCCATTTTTTTTGGCTTTTCGACCTCCCCACTCTCAAAATGCCATCTTTCATCGAAGATGGCGACCTCGACTCCCCTCACGACGGCGCAAGCTCGAAAAAGGTAAGATCCGACTCCTTTTTAATTTTTTGTTTTCTCTTTTTTTTAAAAAAAAATAAGTGAAATAAAAAAAGAAAATATATGTAAAATAAAAGATCACCTTTTTCTTTTTTTCTTTTTTGATTTCTCTGTAAAAAAATACATTACTTTCTTTGAGGCTTTTATAGTTGAAATGAAAAAAATACGTTTTTTTGCTACTTTTTTTTGTCATGTTCTTCTTTTTTGTCTGATCTGTAGGTACAGGTGAAGGCCAACTGTTTTTGGTCGGAGGCACTGACATGGCGAAGTGACGGCATGGTGGGAGCAGCGGTGGCTAACATGGGGTGTTAGGGTTAGGGTTTTTTAGTTTTACTAAAAACGTTTTAAGTGTTTTGGGCCACTGGGCTTCTTTTAATTTGGGTTAGATGTATTTTTTATTTAAGTCACTTAGGCCTGTAATATTTATTTTGGTTTTTATTTTTTATTTTTTTTGTTTTTGTATGGGCCGGGCAGATTTGGGCCTGTACACATACCACATAATTTTTAAAAATAAAAATTAAATTAAAATCTAAATCTAAAAAAGAGGGAATGAGTGATAAAATTTTTATAAAAGTTTCAAAAATTTTAAAATCAATATTTTTTTAATAATTGTTTTTATAATATTCTTTAAACTTTTTACTCTAAATTGTGTCACATAAGATTTAACATTTTATTTAACAATTAAATTAATAATTTTAGTCATGGAATAACATTATTGTATAACATTGATGCTTGAGAATATAATTAGAATGTTTAAAAGTTTAAGGACCATTTTAGAATGAAAGTTATAGTTTGAGATGTATGGTCCAATTAACTCTAATATATATATATATAGGGTGAAAAACATAGAAATAGAATTACATCAAGATGAATTGAACAAAAGCATCATTAGTCTTGTCTTGTCGAATAAGCTCCAGAACTTTATTCAGGGCAATAACATAAACCTAAAGACTTGAATTCCCCGCTAGACTCAGTTTCGCCAAACAATCAACAACTTTGTTAAAATCTCTAAGGATGTATCTGATGCACCATTGCCCTTCAGTTCTCATAATTCTTCGAACTCTTCTGAGCACAGTAATACCAGAGTTTGTCATCATATTTTCTTGTAAGGCCCTGGCAATCTCCAGATTATCCGTCTGAATCGTGGCCCCTTTAAAACCTTTGCTAAGTATCATTAGTAGACCATCTAATATTCCCCAAAGTTCCACTTCGATGATTGAGCATCATCCCAAACAATGATTAAATCCCAAGATCCAATTCCCATGTTGATCGCGTAAAACACCCCCAACAGAAGCTCTCCCATCACCACTAGTAACTGCACCATCAGTGAACAGATTAACTGTAACAGCCGAAATTTCAGTGGTGTCGAAAATAGTGATTCGAGATCACTAAATCCGACGAGTGAGTTGAAAATTTAATAAATTAATACCTATGAGTCAAGTGTGATTATAGAAGTATTTTTTTTAATTAGTGAATTTTGTGATTTAAAAGAATTAATTAGGTAAATCGGGTTAACAACGAGGTATCGAGACCTCGAATTCATAAACCTAGCCATAAATATTTTTATAAATATTTACGGAGTGCTATTAAGTTAGTATTAAAGTTTCGTTAGAAAATTTTAACATTTGGTTAGTCAATTAATTAAAAAGGACTAAACTAAAAATAGTGCAAAATTTGGTAAAGTGATTAAATAGTTTAAGTGACTAATAAGGAGGGATTTAAAAGGCAAATAGACCCAAAGTATATGGGCTGGACGGTTTGGGCAAGAAAATCAGCAAAAAGACAAGGAGAAACAAGGGCAAAATTGGAAATTTTGCAAATTAAACATATAAAATAAAGACAAAATTGAAAAATCTAGAGATATCATCATTTTTCTTCAGAAAAAATGCCATGGGAGGTCTGGAAGTTGCTGCTTTTTCATATTTTGACATATGTGAGTTCAATTTTTACTTTTTCTTAGTAATTTTTATGTTTTTGTGACTTTTACAATTAGGTCCAACTATCTAATTCATTAGTTTTTGATTTTATGGGTGACTTTAAAAGTTACCATGAATAATTGCTGTATGATTATGTTGAATTATTATGGAATTGAAGTTCTTATTTTATTATATGATGATTTTATTAAGTAATTTTGATAGAAATTGATTTTAGGACCTAATTGTGAAAAAGTTGTGAATTAAGGTTTGGTGTTGAAATTATGATTTTCAAAGGTTTTGTAGTAGCTTAGAATTAATAAATGAAGTATTAATTGAGAAAAATTAGCTCAATTGAGAGGCAAATTGAATAGGGATGAAATTGCTATTTATTAAAAGCTTAGGGGAAAAATGGTAATAAACAGCTTGCACTAAAATAATTTTGGACAGCAGCAGTAGGCTAACTTTGAAAAATCACCATAAATTGTATAAATTGAATTAGAAGATGAACAAAGCATGAAATTATATCTTATTGAGTCTAGTTTCTCATAGAAGAAATGGTGTAAGCAATGGATTTGTAAATCATGAGATATAATGAATTTTGTGAGATAATGTTAGAATGAATTAGGGTTGCCCTGTTCTGACTTTGAAAAATCATAAAAATTTGAAGAAAAATAATTGTATATGTCTAGAATTCTGAATGAGCCTATTTTCAATAGAAATAAACAGGAACATCATTCGAATCCTGTATGAAGAGATAATTAATTTTTAGTGAAGAAGGGTCAGAATTGTCGGACAGCAGAACAGGGGTGACTTTAAAGAATAAATTGTACTTATTGGCTAAACCAAACATTCTGAAAATTTTATGGTAAGAAGATATATGAGTCTAGTTTTAGGAAAAATTAGCAGATCTTAATTTGGAGTTCCGTAGCTCCAAATATAAATAATTTAGTGACTATGACACGGGTGGGTAGCTTGAATATTCACATAAGTAATTAGTGAAAATTATGGAAAAGGTTACTTACAAATGTGTTATTTATACCAAGGATGTGGATGGAGAGGAGGAGGAGGAAAAATATATGAATGAATTGTGTATAAATTGATTACATGCCTGATTATAAACAATAAACGTTGAATTAGTAATGATATAATGTTTTATTTCATATGTTCATTATTAAATTGTAAATATTAAAAAAGTATGAAAATTGAACTAAACTTTCAAATTGAGTGGAACGCAGGGTTGAGTACTTTCGTTCAGTGGCTAAAATGAATTGACGGAAAAGACCATGGTTGGATCATGGCAACATGTGATATGTGATTTCCGTATAAGACCATAGCTGGGCTATAGAATCGGAGAGATGTGATTATGTGCTTCCGTATAAGACCATATCTGGGATATTGCATCGGTGTGATATGTACTACTGTATAAGACCATATCTGGGATATGGCATCAATGTGATATGTGATTACGTGTAAGACCATAGCTGGGCTATGGCATCGATATGTGAATATGTGTAAGACCATAGCTGGGCTATGGCATCATTATGTGAAGATGTGTAAGACCATAGTTGAACTATGGCATCGAGAAAACGAAGTACTCAATTCCATAAGACGTTCACTAATTTGACAAAGTGTGGCAAGTGAAAGAGTTTACGGATTTAAAAGATAAATTTGTAGTGAACATGAAATTGAGCTTAGTTAAATGATTTCATCAATTAGATATTATGTATGGCAGGATGTGTTAGCGAATTACATGTTTATTAAATTGATATTTGAAGTTCGGTAAGTGACATGTGATGATGTGTAAGACCATAGTTACACTATGGCAACAAGGAAAGACATACTCAATTTCGTAAGACGTTCGTTAGTTTGATAAAAAGGTGATAAATGACATGTGAAGTAAAGTGATAGTATTTAAGTAGTTAATAATATTGAGCTCACTTATATACATTTGTTAATCAAGATTGTGATCGACAAGAAGAGATAGCGAATTATATGCTTATGAATTGTGACATATCACATTGATGCCATATCCCAGATAATGGTTATTGATATATAAAAGCATGAGATTATGACATATGAATTATGAATATGGAATATGTTTGATAAATATGTTCATTCATAATTATGGAATTATGTACCTCATGTGTACTATTTGCATAAAGATGATATTTCAAACACTTTGGTGAGTAAAACTCAAATACGAAATAGTATGAAATCAAGACAAGTTGATATGAAAATATATTTAAATTACAAAGATATGGCTGATATATGTTATGATTACATAACATGAAATTGTGTACATAAAAATGAGAAACAGAATGTTCAGGTTTAGGCACACGACCTAGCAACACGGGCGTGTACTCAGGCCGAGTGACTCAAGTTTCTTCTTGAATGCAAGTCAGAGAGCTCCACGGGCTTGGGTCATGGGCGTGTGTGACCACACGGCCTACCCACACGGGCGTGTGACCCTTATACGTGAGAAAAATTTTAAAAGTTACGAAAAATTTTCCTGAGAATCCAGTTTAGTCCAGACCTGATCTTAATGCACTATTTGAACCTCGAAGGTTCGTTAAAGGAATGTTTATAATCAATCTCAATATTTGAACGATAAATGATTTAAATGATCTGTAAGTGTTCTGTACTCCTTGGTAATACCTTGTAACCCTGTTTCGGCAACGGATACGGGTTGAGGGTGTTACATTAACCCACATATTGGCCATGTGTGTTTGAGAAGCAGTTGTTAGAGGGGATTGTTGGTTGCCTTTATGACTAAGATCGAACTGCTGCACCTAACCAATGTAAACCTTAACAGTTTCAAGAGTCATCCAAGTGATGCATTGAAAAATAAACAAGTTATTGTTTTTCCAAATACGCCATGCAATTAGCCAGAAGAGACAAGACTAAGGAACCCCTCATTCAGACAATAACACATTTGATCAAAGATTAGAAGTCAACCAATCCTGTAAAAATTCGAAAAAGAAATGACTTTGCCTATCGCTAGGAATGACTTGTAACCAAGTTTCTTCGCAGTTGAGCAATCTTTAAGAGCATGAAGAGTATCCTCAATTTCACAACTGCAATTAGGACAAGAGCTATTATGGTTGATTCCACGCCTAGAACGCTCCAAATTAGTTAGAAGCCTTTGCTTAGAAGCTAACCTAAGGAAAAATTTTACTCTTTGCGACCACTGAACTTTAATATATTTATTAATTTAAAAAAGGTTGATAATACTCTAGAATGACATATTTTTAAGTATTAATTATATGTTTATTTTAAGTATGATCCTAATAATTTGAACTGTTTATGATTTTTTATCTTATAGGGAGTAAATTGAAGGCAAAAATAAATTTGGGGCTAAAAGCGTAAATTTAAAGATAAAATGGGCCAGCATGCAAAAGGTGGTTTCGGAAACATAAATTGTGGAATATTTGGGGTAAATGTGCAAAAAAAAGATTTTATAGCACAAGACTCTATTTAGATTTCAATTATATTAGGATAATTATTAAGGATTATTAGTTAGATTTAATTTTAGCTTTTATCTTTATTTATCCTTATTTGTCTTTAATTATCTTTATTTATTTGTAGTTATCTTTTAGAATTTAAGTAGGAATAGGCTAGGTTTCCTAGTACAATAAATAGGGGATGGAGTGACACAAATTTCACACATATTTTTCTGTAAACACTCCTCCCAAAAAGCTCTAGCCTTTGTTCTTTTCTTTATTCAATAAAATTTTGTTTTTATTACATTTATTTCTTTTTCCCCCAAAATCATGAGCCATTAAATTTATCTAGCCAAAGGTTGTCGAAAATCCCAAAAAATGGTTCATAAGGCTTAGAATCCGCGCTTAGCCTTCTCAACGAGTATTCATTACTTCTTCGCACTATGGGACTGACGCTTCCGTCCATGTCCCTTTAAAAGTGATCTTTTCATCTTGTACAAAGGCGGCCACTTTGTATGTTTTGGGAAGGTTGCACAGTCGGTTCGTTAGCTTACTACGTCAAAGGTTGGCGAGCCTAAGAGACAAAATGGCGTGGCATTTGCCATTGAAAAGTGATGATCTAGCATAAGATGGTTCCACAAAAGCGATTGTTGGCTAGAGTCAGCTTCCTCTAAATCGTAAGTCTAAAATCTTGGAGCTGGTGGTCGTAGGCGTCATCTTCCACTATAACTGGCTTATTCTGTTTGAGAAGAATTACCTAAAAGCCGAAGATTGAACCCAAGGCGGATCAAGACAACCTGAGGCTGGAATCTCTCAATAATAAAAACTCTCTTACTCAACTCTGTCTTTCGTTACAATTTTAATTTTAATTTTTGTAATTTCAATTCAATCAAACTTTAACTTCTGTTTTTTTATTTTTTTTTCCAGGTACGTAGGTTTTCTTGGGCACAACTTTGTCTTGGATTTCGAGGAACAGGAAATTGTGCAAATCCAGTCCCTAAGAATTTGACCCTACTTTCCTTATACTATTATTTTCATTATTTTATAGGGATAGGATAATTTTTTGTGCTCTCAATGACTGTATCAAATTTTAGCACCGTTGCCGGGGACTAGTAACATACTAATCTTGTTTCTTTATTTCTTATGACCAGATCTACTTCAATTATTCTTGCATTTGATTCAGAAATAGAGAATACTACGGGAGCTAATCGTAAGGAAACAAAGTTACGAAAAAAACAGTCAGGATTGGTTAGTATTCAGAGTAACCCACCACCAGAAATCGAAGTCGACGACGAAGTTGAGTCTAGGGTTAACGAAAACCCTACTCAAACACTTAAAAGCGAAAAAGTAGAAACCGATTCACCAAAAGAAGTGCTTAATGCTAGGGTTAATGAAAACCTGAATCTAGCACATCAACCAATGACTCAAACGATTCGGCAACTGGCCGAAGCTCTGGCAGAACAACCGCTATTGTGCATCGTGTATCCTACTATGGATACTGATTTTGAACTAAATTCAGGTTTAATTCAGTTACTGCCAACTTTTTGTGGGTTGTAAAATGAAAATCCCCACAAACATCTAAAAGAGTTTCATATGGTTTGTCTTAGTATGAAACCTCAAGGGGTAACTAAGGATCAAATCAAATTGCGTACTTTTCCTTTTTCCTTAGCAGATTCTGTTAGGGAATGGTTGTTTTATCTTCCCCCTGGTTCTATTACAACTTGGGCTGATCTTTCTCGTTTGTTTCTCAACAGGTTTTTTCTAGCATCACGTGTAGCTGAGTTAAGAAGAGAGATAGTAGGGATAAGGCAAAAAGAATCTGAGTCTCTTTACGACTTTTGGGAGTGATTTAAAAAGTTGTGTGCAAGTTGCCTACAGCATGGTATAAAGGAAAAGTCTCTACTCTAATTTTTTTATAAAGGTTTAAAGCCATAGAGATGAATATGGTAGATGCCACCAGTGAAGGAGTGTTGGTCAATATGACTCCTCAACAAATAAGGGACTTGATATCCATGATGGTTGTAAATACTCAGCAATTTCGAGCCAATCCTGAGCTCACTAGAAGGGTTCACCAGCTAAGTAATTCAACCTTAGAAGATAAAATTGATAGACTTACTAATATTGTGAATTCTCTTTTTATAGAAAAAGCAGGACCGGCCCGACTATGCGGAATATGTGCTACACTTGAGCATACAACTGATGCATGTCCTAATTTGTATGATGATACTATGGCCCATTTGGATACTGTGGAAAACTTTCCTAGGCCATCACAAAAGCGATATGACCCCTACGCTAATACCTACAACCCAGGACAGAAAGACCATCCTAACTTGAGTTATGGGGCAAACCTGCAGTATAACCAGCCATATCAAAACCAGTTTCTACAACAGTCGTGAGATTAAGGTACCTCTCTAGAAACCATGGTCAATAAATTAACAGCTAATGTCATTTATTTCTAACAGCAAACTCTTAATTTCCAAAAAAAAAATAAATGAGTTTCAATAGAAAATCGAAGCGTCTATAAGAGAATTGATCACATCAATTGAGAAAATGAATTCTTAAGGGAAGCTATCATCACAAACGGAATCTAATCTAAGACAACACGCAAATGCAGTAAATTGTAAAGTGGAAAAGTACTGGAACCAATTCTTGGCAGAAATCTTGGCCTAGATTCTGCCCAAGAAAAGCACGAAAATGATGAACTGTTCCGAGCGAAACCTCCATTGACTAAAATTCAACCTCCATTTCTAGGACGATTGAACCAATGTCGAAAAAGTAAAGTGGATAAGGAGATCCTTAAAATATTCAGAAATGTCGAGATCAATATACCACTGTTGGATGCCATCAAACAAATTCTGCAGTGTTACAGTGGATGATGCTAGCAAAATGCAAAGATAGGGGCATGTTTGCAATACCGTGCAAAATAAGTCACTTAGGAATTAAAAAAGCTATGTGTGATTTAGGGGCCTCCATAAATGTCATGCCTTTTTCTATTTATGAATCACTTAACGTGAGTTTTTTGACGAAAATAGGTGTTATCATTCAATTAGTAGACAGGTCTATTATGCTTCCTAAAGGAGTCCTTGAGGACGTATTAATGAAAGCTCCTGGGTCTTCAGGCATCTTGTTAGGGTGACCTTTTCTTAGTACTGCAAATACTAAGATTGACGTTCGAAGTAGAACTCTCACAATGGAATTTGATGGGGAGATCATGAAGTTTAATGTTTACGATGTTACTAGTCACCCAAGTGAAATCTTGAACGTAAACCGTATTGACATAATTGACTCATTAGTAGAAGAAACTTTTGAGTCATCTTATAGAGATAAATCTAAAATGATGTTTGATGATTTTGAATTTGCTAATGAATTATTGGCTCCTACGGATACTAAACTTCTACCTTCTGTTGTACAGGTACCAGATCTGAAATTAAAACCATTTCCCGAGCATCTCAAGCATACATTTTTGGAGAATGATGAGACCATTGCTAACTTAAAAGGGATTAACCCTCTGACAAGCACATATAAGATTTTCTTGGAGGATAATACGAAACCAAATAAAGAGGCTCAAGGATGATTCAACCCAAATATGGAGGATGTGATAAAAAGGAGAATTTTCAAGCCCATACAAACGAAAGAATTCAACTGAAATAGCCCCAATACTAGTTGAGGCGTCAAGCTAGCGACGTTAAACAAGCGCTTGTTGGGAGGCAACCCAATTTTTATTTATTTTTATTTTTATTTTATTATTTATTTATTTTTTATTTTATTTTATTTTTTTATTTATTAATTTATCTGGATATTAATAAATTTCTCTTCTTCTGTCTAGGTAAACCGGCAAGGAAAACACTAAAGAATTGGCATGCTTTCACAAACATCCCTAATCCAAGTAGGAATAGTGCACCCCCACTTTATACTTACCCCAAACTTGTATCCAAACACCCACCCTACAGCAAACACCCTTTCTTTTACACCTTAAAACGCTAAATATTTCCCTATTTTTCACCCAAATAACCCTCTGCCCCCAAAACCTCTTTCGCCGTGAACAGTCGTCGGCGTCAATTCTTGGCGCCCCAACACTTCAACTTAGCCGACGAACGCCTTCCCCTCCTTCCTCTCCTATACGTGACACCAAAGCTTCCCCTCCTTGCAGCTATGTGTGAACGATAATAACTACACGGGGAGTTTTTCTAAACCCTTTTACTTTCACCTGCTTTTTTTTCACATCGAGGACAATGTGTTTTAAGTAGGGGAGGTGTTTCTCATTATTTCTACCATTTTATCTGTTGCTTTTACTGTTGTGTTACTATTGCTGCTGCCTTGTGCTCGTTTCTACCCACATTTATTTTTTTTAGAATATTCTGCCTCTTTTCATGCCCAAGATTTTTACTAGGACCTACCCACTGTTTGTCCTACGAGTATGATTCTTGTCTAATGAGTTAGTTATGATTTTGCTAAGTTGGATTTCGTCTCCACTGTTTTATTTTTATTAGGCTAAAATAATTATGATTAATAGAGTTAACCCAATCTTGCTTATAGTAAACTTGATTAAATCTAAATGCAAAGAAGAACACTTAACACAATTGCATGCTAAAATTATGTTCATGACTGTTAGGTGGTTGCTAAAACTTATTTTCAAAACTTGATTATTTTTTCCTAGTCCTCCTAATAAAAAATTTGTTTCATTAATAATAAATTTTGATGTTTCTGTGGTTATGAGTACAGCTTAAAACGTGACTGACTGAGTAACCGGGGTAGGGTGCTTGGGTTATCATCTTATTTCGCGTCAAAAGGTTGTGTGACATGTTAGGTAAAACTCCGCTAACCAGAATTAAATATTTTTAGGAATATTTTGGGCTGAGTAACCAGGGTGAGGTGCTTGGCTGTCATCTCTCTTCGCGTCAAAAGGTTCGATATGTTCTTAAGAAAGATATAATAAATTAGGAGAATGTTGGGTTGAGTAACTGGGGTGGGGTGCTTGGCTGTCATCTCTCTTCGCGTCAAAAGGTTCAATATATTCTTATGTTAAAAAAAAACAAACGAAATATATTAATAAATTTGCATTAAGGAACGAAAGGTGGAAACAAATAGGTTGTCTTAGTAAGTTTTAGTAAATTACCTAATTTTCGTGAAATAATCCCAGTCAATTTTGATTATTGTGTGATTTAATGAGAGTGCTTTTTCAATTTTACTTAAATCAAGCTAAAGGTTCTTAGTGGATAGGAACCATACTTGAGGGCAAGCATGGGCTAAGTAGGGGGAATTTGATAATACTCTAGAATGTCATATTTTTATGTATTAATTATATGTTTATTTTGAGTATGATCCTACTAATTTGAGCTATTTATGGTTTTTTATCTTATAGGGGCTAAATTGAAGGCAAAAGCAAATTTGGGGCCTAAAAGCGTGAATTTAAAGATAAAATGGGCCAGCATGCAAGAGGTGGTGCCGGAAACATAAATTGTGGAAGATTTGGGGCAAAAGTGCGAAGAAAAGATTTTATAGCACAAGACTCTATTTAAATTCTAATTATATTAGGATAATTATTAAGGATTATTAGTTAGATTTAATTTTAACTTTTATCTTTATTTATCCTTATTTATCTTTAATTATCTTTATTTATTTGTATTTATCTTTTAGAATTTAAGTAGGAATAGACTAGATTTCCTAGTACCATAAATAGGGGATGGAGTGACACAAATTTCACACATATTTTTCTGTAAACACTCCCTCTCCCAAAAAGTTCTAGCCTTTGTTCTTTTCTTTATTCAATAAAATTATGTTTTTATTACATTTATTTCTTTTTCCCTAAAAATCATGAGCCACTAAATTTATCTAGCCAAAGGTTGTCGAAAATGCCAAAAAATAGTTCATAAGGCTTAGAATCCTCGCTTAGCCTTCTCAACGAGTATTCATTGCTTATTTGCACTATGGGACTGACGCTTCCGTCCATGTCCCTTTAAAAGTGATCTTTTCATCTTGTACAAAAGCGGCCGCTTTGTATGTTTTGGGAAGGTTGCACAGTCGGTTCATTAACTTATTGCGTCAGAGGTTGGCGAGCCCAAGAGACAAAATGGCGTAGCATTCGCCATTGAGAAGTGATGATTTAGTATAAGATGGTTCCACAAAAGCGATTGTTGGCTAGAGTCAGGTTCCTCTAAATCGTAAGTCTAAAATCTTAGAGCTGGTGGTCGTAGGCGTCCTATTTCACTATAGCTGTCTTATTCTGTTTAAGAAAGATCACCTAAAAGCTGAGGATTGAACCCAAGGCGCATCGAAGCAACCTAAGGCTAAAATCTCTCAATAATAAAAACTTTCTCTTACTCAACTCTGCCTTTCGTTACAATTTTAATTTTAATTTTCGTAAGTTCAATTCAATCAACTTTAAATTTAATTTTTTTATTTTTTTCCTAGGTACACAGGTTTTCTTGGGCACAACTCTGTCCTGGATTTTGAGGAATAGAAACTTGTGCAAATCTAGTCCCTAAGGATTTGACCCTACTTCCCTTATAATATTCTTTTCATTATTTTATAAGGATAGGATATTTTTGGTGCTCTCAACCTCCGCATCAAAGGTTTTACTCGCTATTTGGCCTTTGAACTGTACTCATTTTCCCATTTTAGTACATCAACTTTTTTTTTTCGTTTTGGTATCTATATTTTACCCTGTTACATGTTTTATTACCTAAAAACTAATGGCGCTAAAAAAAATTAGCTAATGAAAACATGTCATGTCATGAAGAACATGACACATTGATTGATAGCGTGGTAAGTTTACCAAAATTAACTGACCATGTTAATCGATAAAAAAATTATTAAAAATTTTAAAAATTTTATGAAAATTATTAAAAAATACTAAACAATTATAAAAATAATTAAAAAGTGTTCTGGGGAGTTTATATTATTTATTTTGGGTTGATGGGTTTTTTATTTTGGTTTTATATAAAATTTGTAAAAAAAACATTAACTATGGGAATGAAGTTAGAGGTGTGCATGGGCCGGATTCGGGCCGGACCCATAAAAATTTTCGACCCATTTTTAAGGCCAGGGCCCGGTCCGGCCCGAAATATGAGCCTAGAATTTTGTCCAAGCCCGGCCCGAGAAAAAATGATAGGCCCGAGCCTGGCCCGGCCAGGCCCGACCATATTAAAAAAATTTTTTACTTTTTTTTATTAAATAAAAAACTTTAAAATATAATAAATCAAATGAATTTAAAACATAAAAACAAATATTAAAAAAATGGGACTAAAATAATTCTTAAAATAATATATAAATTAAAAATATAATAAAAAATAATTATATTAAAATTAAAAAATTGAAACAAATTAGAACTAAATTATATTAATAACAAAAATTTTACAATATCAAAATAACATTAAAAACAATAAAAAAAATTAAAGTTACTTAAAATTTAAAATAAAAAAAATTTAAAATAATTTAATATTATAATCGGGCCGGGCCGGGCCGGGCCAAAAAAATCTTGTCCGAGGCCCGGCCCGTTTTCTAAACGGGCCTCTTTTTTTGCCCAAGCCCATTTTTCGGGCCTATATTTTTACCCAAACCCTCTCATTTTTCGGGCGGGCCTTCGGGCCGGGCAGGGCCGCCCGGCCCATGCACACCTCTAGAATGAAGTATATATTTTATAATTTTTCCAATTTTTAAAAAGTTGTTGAAATTTATAAAAAAACGTAAAATATTTAAAATATATTTAAAATGTTATAAAAAATATTAAAAATTATAAAAATATATACTTCATTAAAACACCTACTCCCATAGTCAAATTTTCTTTTTCTTTTTTACAAATTGTAAAGAAAGCCAAAAGAAAAAAAAAAACTCACTAGTCAATATTGAATAATATAACCTTCTAAATCACAAGTTTTAATTATTTTAATATTTTTTATTTTTTTCATATTTCTATAATTTTTCAAAATCTTAATTTTTTATTTTTTTAAAAATATTTTTAGATATTTTTATGATTTTCTACATTTTTTTAATTTTAAATAATTTTTTGCTTGATCAACATGAGTCAACGTCGGTCAACCTTCCATATTATCGATCAGCATACCACATTACCGGTCAATATGCAAAGTCATAGATGACGTGATGTGTTTTCATTGGTTAACTTTTTTTAAAAGGTACTTAAAAAAAATGGGTAATAGAATAAAGTTTAGATTTTAAAAGGGTACAAAAAAATTTTAATATCAAAGTGAGAAAAAGAATATAATTCAAGAGCAAAATAGTGAGTAAAGGTACTATAAAATAACTAAAATACTAGTTAATAAATCATATTAAAAATTTGACTTGTAATTTGAATTTATTTTTGTGGTGAACTTGTCAATTGGCTCACATTATCTTCATGTTTATGGTAAGAATTTTATTTTTCACTATTATATTTGGGCAAATATTTGATAAGTGTAGGTGGATTTGGTAGCGGTGAATAATTGGTTTGGTCCGGTTTTTTACAATTGGCTTGAACACATTAAAACCGAATCAATTAATTTTTATTGATAAAACCGATCAAAGTGAACTAATATAGATTTTATCAAATATTTTGATTAACCGACCTAATTTTTTAGTATATATATTTATTATAAAATATATTTTTAAATCATTAAAACATAATATAATATAAGCCGTTTTTTCGGTTAGTTCAGTTCTAGAATTCAGAAATTGAGAATTGACCGACAAAGTTGATTAAATCGAGGATGAAACCAAAAAAACCATCCCACCCAACAAAATCGAAATAAAAAATGGATTGTGTCGATTTTTCGATTAAAACTGAGTTTTACTCTTCCCTAGGATTAGGTGCTGATGGTTAAATTATGCTCAAAAATACTTTTTAAATTTGTTATGTTTATATTTCAAGTGTTGCTATTTAAATTTGTTTGCCCAGAGGGACAAGTTAGGAGTACGCCAGAGAAGCGCGACGAAAGGAGAAACTATGCGTATAGTGGACTTGGTTGGGCAAGTGGCATATTGTAGGATTACACCATACGAGTCTGTTTTATTAAACTTCAGTATTGTAATAAATTATTATAGATATGATGAATTATGTTTAAATACATTTTCTTGTTTCTTTATTGATAACGATTTATGATAAATGTTAAGGAAAATGTCTTGTGTTAAAAGTCTAAGAATGTTGTTTAGAAATTGTGTTAAGTGAATTGTGTAATAACACCCAAGATCCAGACCCAGAGAATCATATCAGGTTAAGGGCGTTACACATTTGTTGTAGATTTCCAATCTAATCTCTTCCGTGATTTTGGCGTGTTATCGAATGGAATAGCTCTTATGAGCAAATTGGCATGTTCTCGATTGGTTACTCGCATGTTTCTTTTATTCAGAGTGGTTTATTGGGTTGAATGTTTTCTGGATGAAATGTTTATGATATGTTATATATTTGAATGCGATGTACTCACCTTATATACATGAATGTGTTGGCAAGATGTGGAATTTAGTTAAGTTATATATATAAATAAATGTTTTGGCGAGTTGAATTTTTTTATGCTTTTAACCTATGAGCTTGCTAGGCATATTTAATTTTTACCCCGTTTAATTTTCCCTTTCTTATAGAGTAGTTGGTGTGGAACTCGCTAGGCGAATTGATATAGAACTCACACTATCCAACTTCTGTTCCGGTAGAATTATTTTAACTCTGCATTGGATCTAGTGGCATGTACATATAAGGTCTATTCTACAAAATTGAATGTGAAATGAATAGTAATGGATTGAATGTTATATATATACTCTTTCGTGATGCTTGTTCAATGTTGAAGTAGACAATTAGCACGCTTGAAATGAAAATGATTGCATTCATTGAATATGCTAACTTATTTTAATAATTGATGGAATTAAAATGCGGACCACGTTATATTTGTTGATTGTTGCATGGTGTCCAAATGCGACTCTATGTGGTGGATAAAATTAGATCATGCGGTCATGACGTTCATATTAAGTACAAAAATATGGCGAACTCCCTTCCGCATTCATTTGGCGGAGGGCTTGAGAGGACATCTTTTGGTGGGCCACCTTGGCGTGCTCCATTTGAAACTTTCGAATGAAAACTATAAATCACTTAAAACCAATGATGTCTATTTTAAAACCTAATCAGTCTCTTGTAAGTTATAACCTCTAATATATGTGTGTAATCTAAATAAAATTATATAAAAAAATTGATGGTTGTGCATGTGAATGTCTCTGTTTTACTGTAGCATCTCATATATCAGGTTCTGTGACCAAACTGGACGAGGGGTGTTACATTTGGAATCTTATTTATGATTCTTTGTCTCTTAGAACACACTTCAATCAATTGTCTTTCCTTTGGACTCGTAAGAGAGCAAATGAGATAACTCATTCTCTTACTAGGGTGGCCTTATTCTATGTGAACTACACTAAGTATGATATTTCTTCCACTAATCTTCTTTTTGTAATTAGTTCGGATACCAATTTAGTTTTAACCCGTGAAAGAGATGGATATATGATCCAGCGTATGGTAAGTCTGTTTGGTTAGGATTAGTTTTAGGTATTTTCCTTTATGGATTTTTATATGTTTTTTAATATAAATCTTATTTTACTTAAAGAAACAATTTGATAATAATTAAGATTAAATTGAATTTGAATTAAAAAATTGCTAATTTTTTTGGTTTAAAGAAATTTTCTATTTATCAAATGCAAGTTACAAAATTATATTAAAAATATATTTAGCTTAGACTGATAAATCTCAAGAATAGTAGAAGCTGATGAAGCAAACTAAAAACCTAGAATAAAAACAAAGGCATACGAGCCAAGAATATTTGACCAAAAAAAAGCCAAGAAACATAACATCAAACTTCACTCGAAGCTTGCACATCAAACTCACATAACATCAATATCGAGTCATCAATTTGGAGAGACAAAGGTTGAAATTGGTTAGTAGAAACACAAGCATTAGAAGAGTCAAGCTCGCAAATTGAGGCATTAGCCACTAGATTAGGAGTTATTTTACTGGTGCATTAACTCTCGCAAACAAAGCCATGCTCTCCTCAACAAACCATCGAACTTCAATATAAATGGAATAGAGAGAATAAAGAGCTTTTAAGGACTGAAAAACGTTCTCCTCCCTAAATGAGATAATAAAGAGTCGACCCATCAAAATGGAAGTAAATGAAAAATGATAGTGTTCTTCCAACTAGTTGACCATGTTTGTGGTAATGCTTGTTATTATATCAAAAAAAAAGTTGAAGAGGAGGAAAAACAAGGGAATATATGAAAGGAGGAATAAGATGAAGAGGTTGGAATAAAAAAGTAGAGGGAAGATCGGAGAGAGGAGGGACGGATGGCGCACAACAATCCAAATAGAAGTTGGTTGCACGATGGCTATAGCAGAGATGAGGGGTTTTAAGGTTTCTTTAAAATTTTAGAGAGAAATAGAATAAATTTTGAAAAGAGAGATAATATTTTGCTAAGTTACTGTTAAAGTTATTAGAAACTTATTTGATAGTGCCAAATTTAAATAGATATCATTTTTAACTAAAGATTTTTTATGCACGAATTTAACATATGCAGTTTTAGTACAATGTTGCCAACGAGGTGTTGATGTTGTCGAAAAAGGCTAAAGCTCTAAGTAATTAGATATGTGTTTTGTGTTTGAAGGAATATTTATAATTGTAATTAGAATAAATATTATAATAAAATAAAATTTTAAATTATTCTCCCCAAAGTGAAAGCACTGAATCCTAGACAAACGAAGTGATGTGTGTGATTAGTATAATTGCATCTCAAGTCTTGACCCATTCAATTAGATCTGAATTATAAGGCAATCCAATTAAATGCACCACAAGTGTTATTTAAATGCGGGCATTTAGGCTTTAGTTTTGTTTGTTACACTAAATTTTAGGCACACAAGATAAGGTGGTGAAATTAACCTTAAAGAAAACTAAAAAAAAAAAAAAACAACCAGAAAAAGCCTCAAGAGCAATCGGGATGATTCTTCATTCATCCACAAGCCACATCGTTTGATTCAAGATCTCCTCTTCAGCTTCCTAGCGTAGTTCATTCAATCCATTAACTACAAACAATTTCATTTGCTATTTACAATTTCCCGATTTAAATCTAAAACATGTTTCTTTATTAATTTGCGTAATACAAAATCAATGGTCGAACGAGCAAAAATGGCGACCGATGATATTCCATTGGATGACAAGGCCAAGAGAATGAGAGATCTATTGTCAAGCTTCTACTATCCATATCATGGTTCATCTCCCAAAGCTCATTCAAATTACGAAAACTTGGATTCCATCAATTCCGCTTCTTTCGATCCTGAGCACTACATGAACCTTCTCGTACGCCTCTCCTAATTCTCTTTATCCAAATCATGGTTAAGATTTAAAGCAATTCTAATGCTAGATTTATAGAATTTTTTTATACTGAAGTTTGTTTTGACTAATGATGTATTAGACTGGATTTGAATTGGAAGGTTTGTTCCTTTAAAGCATGGATTGGATTAAATCTGTAGGTACAAAAGTCGAATTTGGAAGAGCTTCTTCGGAAGCATGTTGAAATGGCAGCCGAAATTAAGAACCTTGATACTGATTTACAAATGTTGGTTTATGAGAATTACAACAAGTTTATTAGTGCCACGGATGCAATTAAATGGTAACTTATTTCAATCTTTGAAATTGTTAGTAACAATTGCCTCTGCAACTATATTTAGTGAACGAATAGTGGATAGGGTTTATCAACATTACATATTTCCATAGAAATTTTATTACTACTTTGTTTGATTAAGATTTAGTATGTTGTATTAACTGGTTTTCAACTATAATTTATTTAAGAACTCTAACTCAAACATTGATTTTAACAGGATGAAAAGTAATATTGTAGGCATGGAAGCAAATATGGAGCAACTTCTTGATAAGGTGTGTAAAAATATTTTCGCGTCATCACTATGTGAAAATTTTAAAACAATGCATTCAGAAGAAACGTAAAGAGAGGATTATTGCAAAGAATAAATTTTCTTCATCTGTGATTGTAGATAATGTCAGTGCAATCTAGAAGTGATAGGGTCAACACTTCTCTTTTTGAGAAAAGAGAACACATTGAGAAGTTGCACCGAACAAGGAACCTTTTGCGTAAAGTTCAGGTATTGAAAAATGTTTGTGGTGAATTGTGAGTAACATGACAATAGTTATAGAACTAAACTAAAAGTAGGTTAACCAATGTAGCCATTATAAGTGTAGTGCAATATTTTATCAAACAATCAATAGTAAAGGCTATGACATTTATGCGTTTTAGATGTTACTGCACAAGGGAAAATTTTAGATTGAATAATTATAGTATTACTTTAAGTTTATACATGAATGGGTGAGATCCGAAATTTGTTTTATGTGGAAAAGAACAGTTCATTTATGATCTACCTGCTAGACTTGCAAAGTGCATCAAGTCAGAAGCATATTCTGATGCAGTCAAATTCTACATTGGAGCTATGCCAATTTTTAAGGTCATTGATGCTTTCCTTGTTCATCTATTTTTATATATTAATTTTGTTGTTAGTACTTAACTTTGCTTTTATGTCATAATTTTTTATTCAAAAAGTTTGACATAGACCGTTGCTTTTCTTTCCAGGCATATGGAGATTCATCTTTCCAGGACTGTAAACGAGCATCTGAAGACGCAATTATTATAATATTAAAAAACTTGCAGGCATGTTTATCTTTGTGCAAAGCATGAAAGGTGATTTTTTCTGATAAATTTTTAATGCTTGATGAAATTTTCATCTCAGGGAAAGCTATTCTCAGATTCTGAATCCATTCAAGCTAGGGCTGAAGCTGCAGTGCTTTTGAAGCAATTAGATTTTCCGGTTTGTATTGAAACTTTAAGATCAGATTTTAAATTAGATTAGAGCTTAAAGCAATAAACACTAGATTAGCTACTGTGCAAGCCATTTTCTCTGCATGAAAATACATTAGCAAATAGTTGGAAACTATACCATCCTTTCCTTCTCTCCTTGATGTTTTTTTTAAAATACATAAAAAAAATTATTGTCGATAACCTATAACATGTGCATTATATTTATCAATCTTAATGGTAATATTGTTCTATGCAAAAGTTTTATTTTATTTTATTTGAGTTATATCTATTTGACATAAATACGCATGCATGATGCATATCCATAATTGGTGCAGGTGGATAGCTTACAGGCAAAACTCCTTGAAAAGTTAGAGCAATCTCTTGGAGACCTTCAATTGAAAACAAATGAAATTGAGAATGTTTTACGAGAATCCAATGATCCTTCTAAACAAGGAAAAGGTTTTGACTCGGTTCCTGGTATAGGTCATGAGGTAACTAAGCATGAAGTAGCATTTTTTTTTTATTTCTCATATTTGACTTGGTGGGTAGGAACTAGGGTGGATAAACGAATTATAAAAGGAAAAAATAAAATTGTATTTTTGCAAAGAAAATGCATGGCTTTTTGAACCATGTTAAATTTTTATAATGCACGTTCTTTTGTGAAACTCTTATATTGCATTGGGAATCTTATGCAATCAATGTTTTAAGGTTGATTGTTTTCAATACAAAAGATTATGCATAATGCAACTGGATGTATGAAATATTTTATTACTGCATTGCAATTTTACCTGTCTATAAAGGCAACTAACCAATAATTTTCTTCATCACTATTTAATGTGTGCTTGGTACTACACTAGTGACCAAACTCTTTTTTTGGTTTTTACAAATTTCTTTAGAGTTGAATGCTTGTTGGTTAGAGCTCTATATCTTTGTTAGTGGATCTTTGTTAATGACCAGATGATGTGTTTTCCAAATTATCTCTAATTAAATTAGCCTATATGACACTACTTTTGTGTTTTTAGTTCATTAACTGTATTAAATTAGTCATCTCAAGCATCCCCTAAAATAGAAAGAGGTTGTAGAGAGTACGAGGGTAGAAAAATGCCATCTAAACTCATGAAGAACCTTTTCAATTATCTAAAATAGGTCTCTGTCCATGGATTTGCGGAGGCTATTCGTGCTTATCGAGTAATATTTCCTGATTCTGAAAGTCAATTAATTAAACTTGCACAAAACTTGGTCATCAAGTAAGCAGCTTCAATAGAATTTCTATTGTTTATAAGAATACATAGCACGAAAAAGTTCCACTTAAATGTTGCCTTTTTCTTCAGGCACTTTGAAATGACTGAGCAACGTGTAACGAGACGAATTTCTTCTACCAATTTCCTTGGTGCTCTTCGTAAGTAGTATGCATTTGCTTTTTCTCTTTTCTCTTCCTTCATGATTTTAGCAATGCAGCCCCAAATATTTAACATAACTAATGAAAAGGTCTATCATTATTAGCAAATGCACATTCCAACAGTGTTTGCATAAGCCAAATAGTTTATCATATTATATGACATTTAGAGATGCCTTTGTCATATTATTCTTGATGAAGTACTTGTTTAAAATATTCCCCAACTAGAACTAAGGCTTCTTTTATGTCCATGAGAAGATTGATTCAAGATAAATCACTATTGTTTAATACTGGTGTGAATTCAAACTTATTTGTTTCTAAAGTCATTAACATTATTAGTTATTTTGCTTTCATATTAACTTACGCGTTATAAATTTTATAGTATTTTTTATTCTTATTTTGCACTTAAATTTATTTAGCCATTTCTTCCCATTGCCAAATCCATTGTAGGGGCTATATGGGATGATGTGCTTCTGATGGATGGAGTCTTAAGTGAGGCTGCGCTATCTAATTTTTCTTTGGAGGTCTTTCTTGACTTTCAAATGAAATCATTTCTTTCTAGTCTTTTGCATTTTTATCTTCTTTAATCTTGAGTAGAAAGATAAGCAGTGTTCTTATTGTGGGACGAAACACCATCTAATGAAATTTTGTGGTCTCAGGTTGCTCATACAACTGTTAAAAAGTATGTTGCCAGCACATTTACTTACCTTTTGCAAGACATATCAGGTTATTTTTTCTATTGATTGTCATGTCAAAAAATATTTTACTCTTTTGGAGTTTCAAATCACCCAAAAGATGAGAGCATGGTTTAGATGTTACTATGTGCAGGTTGTTGTTTTTTCCCATTTTATGAAAGAAGTCTAAATATCTAATCAACTATTCTTCAAGCCTGAGAGGATTAGTTCACTTGAATTTTACCTGAATGTATATACCCTAAACCAAGCTTTGCAAAATCCTATTTATTATCTTCCACTTACAACTATGGCTATTCTAGAATAGATATCATAGTTATATCATTAATAATTTTCAAAAGCATGTTCAGTTGGCAGTTGTTTATGGAAAATGATAGGTTCATTAATGGTTAAACCATATATAGCTATTTATGCATGTATTCTACATAAACTTTTAAAAGTTTGTTAATTTGCACAAACTTGATTCTTTCTTATTGACGTTGGTTTTATTTTATGAAAATTACCTTAAGTTTGAGTTCATTCTGTTCAATTTATAGATGTTCTCTTGAAAGTAAAGGTTAGCCCAAAAGAGGCAGCAGAGGAACATCCCTTACAGGTTGCTTTGGAGGCTAGCAAAAAAATAGTACTCCAAGGCAGCATGGATGTCTTACTGGTAACCATGAGATGCTAAACTGACTCTTATTTTATGCATGTAGAAACGACTCAAACTTTTCATTCCTTGTGTACTACTTCCTGTAAACAATGCATGTCCATATTTCATGTTCCTAATTTTCGTATTTCTCTCTTATTTAGATACTTATACTTCAATCTGTAAATGCTTGATATACTTTCTAGATTGAAAAAGAATATCAATCTAGTTGCATTTTTATAGTAGGTTAGTGTGTGTATATATGTGTTTTCTTGCTAACTTGTGCATTTTCATTATTATATTGACTAAATTTATAGTGTATGTACAACTTATTCATTGAGCATTGAGCTTCATTTTTAAACGATTTGCTTATTATAGGATTTTTTCCAACTTCTTGACGATGAGTTAGGGCTGCTAGTTAAACTGAGAGCTTTCATAATTGATTGGGTTCAAGAAGGATTTCAAGATTTTTTCAGGTCTCTTGATGATTGTTTTCTATTGCTTTCTGGAAGAAATAATTCATCAAGTCAAGATCAAGGATTTTCAGAAGGAGCACTTGGTGAAAAAGTTCTTGCTGGTCTTGTCTTGGTCCTAGCTCAACTTTCTGTATTCATCGAACAAACTGCCATCCCAAGAATTTCTGAGGCAACTTTTTCTCTCGCCTGATAAATTTACCTTACCACCTAATAAATTTTCACTACTATTTTGGGCTCAGCCATATTTTCATGTTGCACTGTCAGGAAATAGCTGCCTCCTTCTCTAGTGGTGGTGCACGAGGCCACGAAAATGGGCATGTTTTTGTTTCGGGGGAGATATGTCAACTATTTCAATTAGGTGGTGAAAAGCTTTTGCATCATGTAAGAATTTATTCTTTTCCTCTTTTTGAAATTATTAAAATTAATACTTATATTGGATCTGTGAGATATGTTTTATCTAGTTTTAGTTTTTGGGTTTCGAATTCACAAGAATGTTGATATCAGGACAATATGTTGCCTCAGTGGAGCATATATGTTTAACGATTTTATTTTCTGGCATTGAATGAACCATTTTTGATATGTTTTTTTTAGGGAGAGCCAATTATCTCATTGTTAATTATAAGTTCAATTTTGTTTCATTTTGCAGTACATAAATATAAGAACTCGAAGAGTATCTACTTTGCTAAGAAAGAGGTTTACAACACCAAACTGGGTCAAGGTTAGTTTACTATGCTATAATCCTCAATTTTGAGAGAGATTCCCCTTACTAAAATAGTTTAAGTTTTCAATAATTTATGTTTTTTAATACTTGCAGCACAAGGAGCCTAGAGAAGTTCATATGTTTGTTGATTTATTTCTACAAGAGGTTGGTGTCTCTTTAAACTTTCTGACTTGACATAGATATAGTTTTAAATCTTTGTCTTGCAGAGTTCGATATGCATAAATATTTCGATAATGTAGAACTTTTCTAAGATGCATTATGCTTTATCTCGCGATTCTTTGTTCTAGTTGAAAGCAGTAGATAGTGAGGTGAAACAAATTTTACCTGAAGGGCTATTGCGTAAGCATCAGCGATCTGACAGCAATGGAAGCACCAACTCATCACGTAGCAACGCATTACTAGATGATAGAATGAGTAGGTCAAATACCCAAAAAGCCAGGAGTCAGCTATTAGAAACACATCTAGCAAAATTGTTTAAGCAAAAAATAGAAATTTTTACAAAAGTTGAATATACACAGGTATGTATCACCTATGAATTTTTGTGGTTGTGGAAAAAGTGTCAATGTGATGCTACTGAAACAGAATGAATGGAGTTTCCTTGTCACTGCAGGAGTCAGTTGAAACAACTATAGTGAAACTTTGCCTTAAAAGTTTGCAAGAATATGTCAGACTCCAAACCTTTAATCGAAGTGGTTTCCAGCAAATTCAGCTGGATATTCATTTCTTAAGGACTCTTTTGAAGGAGAATATTGAAGCTGAAGAAGCGATTGACTTTTTACTTGACGAGGTAATTGCGAAATTCCTAGTCATGAGCTTTAATCTTTCTGTGTTACATAATAAACACGGGTATTGCTCATTTTTTTCTGATTTTTGTTCCGCTAGTAATGAAATGTGGATGTCGGATGTAGGTAATTGTTGCTGCTTCAGAGCGTTGTTTGGACCCAATTCATTTAGAGCCTCCAATTTTGGACAAACTTGTACAAGTAAAGTTAGCAAAATCCAAGGAACATAATCCAGTTAAACCCCTAGATGTTGGTAGGTGAAATTGCTATGGATAGCCCCACTTTTTTTATTTCTCGTGCTATAATTTTATGATGTGATTCATTGGTCAAAAAGTTCATTTACATTTTTTGAGATTTTGTATGAAATTGTGAAATGTAACAGGAATTCCACTTATATAACTATGAAAGTTTATTTGTAGTTAATGTTATATGAGCTATCTTATCATATATATGAATGCTATGAATGTTTCGGTTTCTTGTTGAGAGGGAAAAAATGTTCCAATTCCTCTTCCCTCTTTTTCTTTTTCCTTTTTGCTTTCCTCAAAGACTACTTATCAATGCTATGAATCATCACATTTCAAACTTGAAGCAAGTTTTATTTTTGTGTTGCAAGAACAGCATAATGATCATTTTCTTTTGGATGAAAATGTTACTTTGTTAAAAGGGATTTACCTATTTGGTCATTTATAAATTAAATTGTTCGTGCATAATCATAAATTAATACAAAAAGGAAATTATTGTCACCACTTAAAAGCACAATTGAATCGTAACATAACTTAAAATTGATAATCACAAACTCAAAAATAGAGATTTGATTTCATAAATTAGATATCGAATACTTGACCGTTATTATTATCTGTAAGATACCTTAAAAACAAAAATACAAATCAATCTCCTATTTAACTTGTAAGACACAAAGTTCTTGAAGTAAAATCAAAGAATCAGTAAGAAAAAACAACAAAAAGATATGACCAAAGCATCAAGCAATGACTTGACCAAAACAACAACAAAGAAAGATCCAAAGTTTTGATCTACGACATCAATGTATCACGTGGATAAATGATCCCACCACTTTATTCTAGGATGACCATAAAATCTCATCTCTTTTATCGTAGTTTGAAAGAGTACACGTGAGGTGTCTAAAAGGAATGTTTGCTTTTAACCCCTAATATAAAAAAAAGTGAAATAGATCACCATTTATAATATTTTATTTTACAACAAATAGAGATAAAAATGATGAAGCATGATATGTTATAATTTGCTAGTGTTAACATCGTTTGATTTTCCTATGAAAATTGATAGATCGTTAAATTGGTTGTCACGTGTTCATGGTGTGACGATTTTCCACCTATGTAGATAATATTTATAATATATTTTTATATTTGAAATTCATTATAGATATTATATAATATTGGCTTCTCTCCCACTCAATTCCCATCATTTCTCTCACTGCGTCTCAAAACATGAAATTTTGCATATTCCAAAAGCTTTTGTGGTTATTATCACGACAGAAGAAATTCGTCAAACACTGTTGAGGGAAAACTTGCATATTCCCACATTTAAGTATATTCCATATTTTTTTAAAAGTCATAGTTCATTTTCTTTTTCTGTGTTTGCCATATATACGGAACTTACCAAGCCTGTGTACTGCCAAATCTATTAAAAACTTTAACAAAGGACTTTGTTGAGATAGAATAATGTCTTGGTAAACAGGACATTAGACTTTAAGATGATGATGAAGAGAATAGCCCATTTTTCATGCATCATAAGACCTTCGACAGTGGTCAATTGGTTGTCTGGTATTTGTTGGAGTGTTTTGATGATGTTGGGGGCTAGGATACAATTTATTGGTAGTTACCAATGTGATGCATATTTGATTAGTTTATAAAACTTGTAGTGTCATGGTTATAAATTGGTTTTCTCATCTATTGAACTATTTTAAAAGAGAATAACATTTGTATACCATGTATATTATCACCTAGCTTTTGAATGCTTCTAAAAATTGCTCTCTTTTTTTTTAAGAAATTAAAATTTTCAACTTATGAAAAAAAAATGTTTTTGGACTAATTTTTAACTTGGGAAAAATATTTTTCTTTCAAAAAACAACCAGTTTAAGAATGTTTTTATCTTAAAAGTACTATTGAGAAACATTTCTAAATTGGCCTTACTTTAATTGTGGTTATGTCATGTCTGTCTATTAATTATCATTTATGGTTCCTCAGTATATTCTATTAAAAAAATCAAAATATTGATGCAATTTAAAAAAATATGTTGGTTAATTTTTTATTTTAGAATTACATATTATAACTAGTTTGGAGCGAGTTGTTTGTGTGCATTAATATAATATTTTTTTAAATTTTGTTTTTGTTTAAATTAATTAATGAATTATTTGTTTAAAAATATATTTTTAAGTTTAAAAAATTGATGTAAATTAATTTTAATATTGTGGAAGGTAAAAGTTAATTTTTTAAAAATATATTTTAAGTTTAAAGAACTACTATATATATTTATGTCAATTTGTTTTATAGTTTGTATTTCTTATAATTCATTTAACATAATTATAGATATGATTATAATTAATTTAAAAAAAATTTAGGGCATATTTAATGCATCCATGTACATTTCAATATATGCACATTTAGAGCATGTATTATTTAATATAAATATCACACAAAAACTTGATATAAAAATAATGTACATTTATATATGTATAATTTTGTATTCATATAAAAATTATTAATTTTATTCAACAAAAATATAACGTATAATAATATATTAAAAATAAAATAAATTTAAATGTATCAATATTATGAATAATAAATATATTTTTTAAAATTAATTAACAAATTAAATACAACAACATGAATTGTTTTTTTTTCGTAACATGTAATGAATTAATGAAAATATATCTTTATAAAGGATTTGTCTTGAATTGTTATTTTTTACTCTAATTTTTGGGCGTTTTACTGAAAAAAGCCCATTTTTAAATTTAATTACGGAAATGGGCTGTTTTTTAGTTATTTACCGGACTAGGCCATTTTCCCCAAAAACGCGTCCACGTCAGAGCGTTTTCAGAGTACGTGTCAGGAAAACGCTTCCCTGGGGGAGCGTTTTTGTCCATGTCAGCAGAAAACGCTTCTTGGAGGACGCGTTTTGACCGTTGGCTTCCAACGGTCCACAAAAAAAAACTATAAAACCCCCCCAAATCATTTCTTCACACAAACCTCTCACAATTTCTAAAATTCTCTCAAAATTCCTTTCCCTTCATTTATTTTTCACACAATTCTCTTATAATTCTCAACATTCTTTCAATATTCCCTTCAAAAATCTATCAAATTTCATTGAAATTTTCTCAAAATTCTATCAAATTTTTATCACAATTCTATCAATTTTATTTGTTTAATTTTTTTGAATTTAATTTTTTTAATAAAAAAATCCGATCGTGTTAGCAATGGCCGAAAAATTAATCCGTCTCGATAATAAGCACATATCCGTTGATCAAATGACAATGGTAAGTGATAATTTTAAATTTTCAATACTATTCGATTTTTTCTTAATTTATGCAAATTTAATTAAATTTGTAATACTATTTGATATTTTTTCATTTATGCAATTATAATTAAAATTTCAATACTGCTTGATTTTTTTTTTTCATTTATGATGTTTGCATTAATTAATTTTTGTTTTATAAATTTTTATAATAGTCTGTAGATCGGGTGTTGCAATGCTACATCCGTAATATGCCTGGTCCTTCATCGCCGTTGATCGAGAATTATTTGCGGGAAGCGGGATTTCGGCACGTGGCCGCCCTAGGCCGGGGGTACAAGTTGGACCCGAAACTAATCAGTACGTTGGTAGAGAGGTGGAGACCCGAGACGCACACTTTTCATCTTCCATGCGGAGAGTGTACTATCACTCTGGAAGACATGCATTTGCAATTGAGATTGTCGGTGGATGGGTACGCAGTCACTGGGTCCGCATTATCTGCTGATTGGGGAGCCGTATGCTACAAGCTTTTGGGTGCTATACCGGTTAATATTAACGGAGGTCGGATCGAGATGGGCTGGTTACGAGACACATTCCCGGAGCTGGATAATGATTCAACTGAACTCGAAAGAATACGATATGATTGTGCATACATTCTTGAGATGATTGGAGGTTATCTGATGCTGAACTTGTCACGAAACCTCGTACATCTGAAATGGCTGTTGAAACTCGTAGATTTTAGAGCAGCCGGTGAATTGAGTTAGGGGTCTGCCGTGTTGGCAACATTGTACAAGGAAATGTGCGGGGCGACGCGACCGAACAAAGCCAAAATAGGAGGTTGTCTATCACTACTGCAATCATGGGTACGGTTTCGCTTTCCATTTTTACGTCCTCGAGTAGACCACCCATATACATTTCCACTCATAAAGAGGTAAATTTTATATTAGATTTTACAATTATTACGTAGATTTAGAATAAAATTGTATGCTAAAAATTTATTTAATTAGGTGGAACCATTCGACGAGTTATGTCGGAATACCTACCTCTCTCGAACATATACGGCTTGTATTAGACCAACGATCGGAAGCACAAGTAAGTATTAAATAAAATATATATACATAATAAAATAGTCATTTTGTATTTAGTATTTAGTATCATGTATTATGTATTATGTATATAAGTAATATTTTTATCATGTTCATATAGTTTCAATGGACACCATACGTGGATCTGGCAATTCGGGCAGTCATTCTGGATGAGTTCCTTCAAAATCCAAATGCTTGGCATGTGAAGGTCGCTGTAACATCTCGAAATAAGGCCTAAATGGAATAGTGGTTGTGAAACCATAAATCTGAGATAGAAAAGTTTATTTTGATAAATTTTTATGATTTACCGAGTGATTAGATGCACGTGTTAGAGTATTGATAAGAAATTTTATAGATTGCATGTTTAATTTGCCTATTAGGGCTTATTTGCGAGAGTTCTTTATAATGACCCGATTTAGGGCCTAAACGGAACGATGGTTTTAGAACCACGAATTCGAAGTCGAAAAATTTATTTCGATTAAGTTTTAAGGTTTATTTATTGATTAAAATATTATGTAAAAATATCGTTCAAGAAATTTTACTGATAAAGTGCTTAATTGGACTTTTAGGACTAAATTGCAAAAGTTGCGAAAATATGTGTTCTAATTCATAAGTATTTGATTGAAATAGGGTTTTAAAGAGGAGGTCCTTAAATTTTAATTAGACCATTATATTTTGTTTGGACAAAAATGGGCATGAATAGGACAAAATTTTAAAGAAAGGCCTTAAGGGCATTTTAGTCATTTGGTAATTAAAAGAAATAAAAAGGGAAAATAAAGCCAAAATTGACTCATCTTTCTCATGGAAGCCGAAATTAGCATGGGGGGAAGCCATGGCTAGGATTTTCAAGCTTTCCAAGCTCAATAGTAAGTCCGTTCTAGCCCCGTTTTTCAAGTTCTTTACGTTTTTAGAATCCCGGTAACTTGATTAAGCTTATTCTAGCAATAATTTAAGCTAGGGTTCATATTTGGAAAAATACCCATAGGTAAATGTGTTTATTTTGATGATTTATGGTAGAATATGAAGGCTGAAATTATGTTAAACAACTTTTGCTAAGCGGTTTTAAGCAAAAATGAGTAAAACAGCTTAATCGGTAAAAGTTGTTATTGTTCATAACTATGTGTTAGAGTGAGAATTTGATGTTTCCATAAAGGGAAAAATGATCAGCATGTCATAAAACATACGAATAAGGGATGAAATTTAATTCCCGAGCCTGAAGGCAAAAGTGTAAATATGCAAAAGTTTAGGGGCAAAATTGTAATTTTTCCAAAGTTTAAGTTAAGGACTGTTTTGAATAGTACATTAATTAAATAAGTAAAATATGATGTTTTAGATCCCGAAAAAAGAGATTTGAACCTGGAATGGGAGAAAAATGGAAAATCGAGAAAGTTAGTAAAATGGCCGTTTTAGTCTCAAGGTAAGTTCATATGTGTAATAAGCATTAATTTATGCATGTTTCAATGTAAAATTTATATATTTACTATGATTGCCGAGGTGTTGAAAGTGAGTATAATTATGATAATTTAAATTTTCAATATTAATTCGACATGGAAATGAGAAAGTATGTAAGTTTGTATGTAAATAATACATTATCTTTATTACATTTTTATATTTCAGCATATTTTATGTATTGTAGCTGATTTTTGAATTATAATTGACTATTGGAAGAATGGAATGAAGTATTAGAAAGTGAGATAGTTCCCGTTTGAATCTTCAGAACCGAAAGATACAAATGGTATGTAGCTAGGTCGCATGGGTGATACTATGTGTACACCATGTAGACAAGAGAGCTACGAGATAAATATAGCTAGGTTGCATGTGTGGTTCCAGGTGAAGGACACCATGTAAACAAGAGAGCTACGAGATAAAGTGGCTAGGTCATATGGGTGGTACTAAGTGTTCACCATGTGTAAAAGAGAGCCAAAATTATGTGTACAATCGAGCTAGGTCACATGAATGGTGCTAAGTGAAGGCCACAATGTGTACAAGAGAGCTTCGATTTTAAAGGTGGGCTGTGTGCGATACCATCGCGTATCTGTTATTATTCTAAAGCGTTCAACTGGGAAATTAATTAAATGAAATTGTGTATGACTTTGTGATTATAAGCGTAAGTATATATGTGTGTAACTCATGAGCAATATGTTCGATATGTGATTGAAAATTGGAAAGATTGTTATGGGTAAGTGATGAATACAATTGAAGTGTGAAAGATCAAAATTGACAATAAAACTATTCTGGATAGTTGCAGTGACATGAATCTAAAAATTTACCAAAAATAATAGAAATTGAATCAGGGACTGAATGAGATATCAAATTAAAGCCTAATGAGTCTATTTTCATATAACAGAAACAGAGCAAGCAAAGGAATTCTATATTCTAAGATATTTAAGTTTCTATGAGACTGGTTCAGAATGACTACGTGATCCCCTATTCTGACTTTGAAAAATCATTAAAAATTGTAAAAAAATAATTATGGGATATAATTTGTATTTTTGAAATCCTTAATAAGTCTAGTTTCAAATAAAATAAACGATAACATAATATGAGTTCTGTACGAAGAGAAAATTTATTTGAAGTGAAGAGTGGTTAGGGCAGTTGAGCAGTGAAACAGGGGTAACTTCAATGAATAAACTGTACTAATTGCCTAGACCAAAAATTCTGAAACTTTTATGGTAAAAATATACGTGAATCTAGTTTCAAGAAAAATTAACGATTTGTAATTTGGAGTTCTGTAGCTCCAGAAATAAATAATTTAGCTATTGGTACTCTGCTAGACAGCTTATTTTGAACCTGTTTATAATTGTAATAGTGAAAATATGTGTGTTTGTGATGGTAATATTCCGGGAACATATTGTGACTTTGTTTAATGTATGATAATGTATTGTTTATTAATATTTACATATTTACTTACTAAGCTATAATGCTTACTCCCTTCCTTTCCTTTTTCCTATAGTGTCATAGATGTTAGCTCGAGTTGGAGGTCGCCGGAGGTTAAATCACACTATCAAACTATTGATCCATATATAAAGGTTTTAAAGTATTTTTAAGTCTTTGGCATGTATGGGGACTCGTTTAATTGTTATTAAGTTGCTAGGAGTTCGCCTAAAATACTGACCTATGTTATTTGAAGGTCTCTATTGTATAAAGTCATTTAATGTAGATAGTCTTGAATATGTTTGAAAAGTTTAAAATTGATGAAATTTTGTGTCTCAATTTTAAATGATTACAAGTACTCAAGTCCGGTAATACCTCGTACCCTGTTCCGGCGTCGGATACGGGTAAGGGGTGTTACAGTCGCATTGGTGAACTATGCTACCGTGGAGATGCACCAGTCAGATAGAGTATTGAGGCAATTTGAATTCAGACAACCGATTCCCGTGGCACCCGAGGTGTTTGATGATGAGCACAAAGTCGACTTACGGTAACTGCATACGGATTGGCCGAGATACTGGTCACACTATATCGAAATATGGGAAAATCGGTATGATTATATACCTACTTGGGAACCGATCATCGTTTTAGAGTTAGCGTGCGTACGGGAATACATGCCATGGTTTAGGATCCATGGCAAGCCATATTTATTGTCGGAAGATGAGAGGCGACGATAAATTCGTGCCCAAAGGAAACGGCAGGGGCCTTAAATCTAAGAAGAAGGGACGACGACGCAGGCCCATCAACAACGCCCACACAATCATCAGGCCCAATAGTTCAACCGACGACACCCATGTCACAGCCTTTTCAGGTTACGCTAGGTGCGTATTCCAGCCCTTATATATATCCTAACCATTATATGTTTCCTTTTTCTAGTTCTATGGTAGGTTGGAATCCATGGCCCGGTTCATCTCCGTTCCCGATTACTTTGAGCCAACCGCTATTCTATAGGCCGTTGTCGCATGAGGGATCACATAAGGCGCCATCGGGGAGTTCGTCTTTCTACCATTCCCCATCACCTTATAGGATTCAAACACCTTTGCCAAGTGTGATGCAAACACCGTCGCAGTCATTATTCTATCAAGGTGGGCCACCCTCCCAACACCCACAACCAGATCCCCTGTCGGAGGAACTACAACCACCGCTGGAAGCTGGTCAATGGAGAAATCCAGCACGGACCCGTCGACGACCCCCATGTGGCACTAATTTTGACCGACACGGATATTGATTTTTTTAATATATTTGTACAAACTTTTTTATAATGTTTCATTTAATAAAATAAAAGTTCTTTTGAATAAAACAATTGTAATACAACATAGTTTCATTTAATAAAATATAAATAATACAACATAGTTTTTTACGATAACTATCAACTATTTCGATTTGGACATGATCTTCTTGTATAGCCTGGGTTCCTACAGCATCCGTACAACTTCTGTTGATTGGTTGTTTCTCGAATATCCATATTGGTACGTATTCTAGTCGAGCAAAGTCGACCCTTTAGTTTGCGACGCAATTCTCTATCCGGTAACAGCTTAAACGGAGCAAGCGATATAGGCAGCCACTTACGTTCATTTGGGACAGGTGGGAATACGTGTCTCCACACGTTGTACATGGTTTCTAGTTTGTACACTTTGTCGACATAGCTCATAGGATCTAGACGGAGATTTTGACAAGCTGCAATTACATGAGCGTATGGATAATGAAATGCGTCAAACCTCCCACAATCGCAAGTCCTATTTCTCAAATGTACACGATATTGGCCGCCAATAATACCTTGGTTCGGTCTGTCAAACTCAGTCACATGAAACTATAGGTTGTCGCGATCGTGACACATTGTGTGCATGGTGTTGGCCCGTGCCTTCTCATTGTTAATTTCTTGCAATACCTTCGCGCACCATATATGGCCTCCTTGCATTTGGCCTTAATAACTTGCTGATTGTTTTGGAAATAATCCCGCTAAACAAAAATACGTCTCTCGCACAACCGATGTTATCGGTAAATGACGCGTTCCTTTTAGAATAGAATTTATGCATTCAGCCAAGTTCGAGGTCATTTGACCATATTGTAGGTCGCCGTCGTATGCTTGTGTCCACTGTTCGAAAGGTATGTTACAGAGGTAGTTTGCCCCTTCTTCATTAACTGAACGCAAAACCGCCAACATCTCATGAAAACGATCTTTACTTATCTCATACCCTGCCAATATAAGATGATAGCGAAAATTACATACCACTCTTCCATTCAGAATAAAAAGAAATTATATTAGTAGAGATTAAATACCCATGTTGGTCACTTACCGTCGTTCACTTGTAGATCAATATTACCCGTAATAGTTGGACGTAACGTACCTTAGGCAATACCGATGGCGTGTGCGATGCCACAGGCTTTCCTGTCGCTCAATTGCAGATAGTATTCTGGTACCCCGATCCGATATGACGCAGATATTAGATTGGGGGCAGGCATGCCTCCTTAACCTAGAAAGAAAGAAATCTCAATCATCAGCTGACTCTCCCGGTGTTATTGCAAACGCAATTGGAAGGATTCTCCCACTGCCATTCTGTGTCATAGCTAGCAATAGCCGATGGGTATATCTACCGTACATAACGGTACCGTCAATTTGTACCAATGGCTTGCAATATAGAAATACGTCTTGGCATTGCTTAAAGCTCCAGAACAAACGCTTAAATACTTGGCATCCATGGAGCAATCGGTCGTTGTAGTACGCAGGTTCCGTTTCAAGGTCTGTTACGCAACCTGGGACATATTTCTCCAGCATCTGACACCACTACCACACTTCATTATATGAAGCGTCCCACCCACCATGCATCTTTTCCAACGCCTTCTGCTTAGCTATCCAAGCCTTGCGGTAATAGGGTGTGTACCTCAACTGGCTACGAATATTGGCAATTAAGACCGTCTTGGAAATCGGGATCCGCCTTCATCGTCGGTAGTATTAAGGTAGCTAACATATCTGAATCCATATTGGGATGATCTTGTGAAACACCTGTCAATGAAGTACATTAAATAATGCAACATTACGTAATAACAATATTATTCAAAAACCCCAGAAGTTTAGTGATACTGTACCGGTAACACATGTATGTGGACCTTTGTACTTTTTTATCTCCCACAAGCCTGTTTTTTTCCTCAACGAGGCCATGATTTTCCATGAACATGTACCATCTTGCACTGCACACTTGGCCTCAAACTTATCGGATTTAGATTTAAGCACTTTGTAGTTAACCCTATCCATGATGCTATGCTGTTTTAATGTACCAAGAAAACTATCTTTATTGGAAAACTCCTTACAAACTTCCAATTCACTCGAATCCAATGAGGAACTTGTACGGTTACGCCTTCTGTGTGGTAGATCTTGAAACTCTAACGCATCATCTTGAGATAGATCGACATTATACATGTGGGCTGGAGGTGAGTACGCTCTGAATCGTGGATCTTCTTCTTCTTCATCTGAACCCCCTTCAAAATCTTCAGGTACAGTTGGAACAGGCTCCGGTTCAGAAAATAATGCAACTTCTGTACCATCGGGCCCGGACTTTTGAGGTAGATCCACATTAAACTCATCATCTAACCCACCATCATCTGTAACGAACGAGGCCCCCGGTGGACGTTGTAGGGAGTACATCATCCCTCTTGTGGACGTTTTATAACGTCTCCAATCAGATGTGGATTGCCAACCACTAGAAGTTGATGTTATTCCTCAGTACGTATTTTCAACATCAAACATCGACCCACTGAGGTGCATGTCCCATCCACTAACGGAGTGTCATGCAGGGGTTGGGTATTCCATACTGCTACTAAACACGGGCGGTTCCGTGTTTTGCCATCCACTAATGGAGTGTCGGGCAGGGGTCGTGTATTCTTCTCGACCGGCATTAAATGTTGAAGCTTCAAATGCATCATTTGACGATGAAAATTATACATATAACTCAACATAGGGTGATCCACTAGCGAGATGAGTCTGCACCATTGCCTCCAAGCTACGAGCGCTTTTAATGTCGAATGAGTCATATGTCACAGGATCAACTGATGCACAAAATCGATACTTAATAGATAAAACTTTCATTGGCGTCGTTCCGAAGATTTTACCCCTAATTCTTTTACGAAGTTCTGTCAAATCTATATTCTGGTTAGAAACCAGTCTCGCTGTGTTCTCTGATAAAAAAATAACACCGTTTTCGGTGTTATAGACCTCACCATCATAGTAAATAACAGCACTAATACGTTCACTCATCTTTAATTTATTTTCTTCTTAGCCTCTCTATTTTTTTTTTTTTTTTGCTGTAAGTTATGTAACCTGAGAATAAATTTTAGCTCATTTATAGGCTCATTTTTCTGTGAACTACTGTAGCAAAAGAGCGTCCACGTGGGAGCTTTTTTCAGAACTTTTGCAGACAGTGCATCATGATTGAAGCGTTTTCGACACTATTTGTTCAGAAACATCTACTCAGAATTATTTTTCTGCGAACTACTGTAGCAAAAGAGCATCCACGTGGGAGCTTTTTTCAGAACTTTTGCTGAAAATGCATCCTAGTTGAAGCTTTTTCGACACTATTTGTTCAGAAATGTCTACTCAGAATTATTTTTCTGCGAACTACTGTAGCAAAAAGAGCGTCCACATGGGAGCTTTTTTCAGAACCCTAAACCTTAAAATCCTAAACCATAATCCCTAAACACTAATTTAATCAATTAACCCTGAAACTCTAAACTCTAATATAGTATTTAGTATTTAAAATTAATATTTAATTTAATGAATTAACCTTAAAACCCTAAATCCTAATTTAATTAATTTTTCCTCAAAACCTTAAACTTAGCATAGCGCCAGTAGGTATATATTGGAAATCAATAATTAAAAAAAAATCAGAAATGAGCATGTTATAAGGTAAAAAAAACTTATCCGGTGGATCAAAAATAAAATGATCTAAGCCATTGATAAGGGAAAAAACCCTAAACGCTGAAGTAATCGAATTACCAAGTTGTTATTTACACGTTAAGAGTTATTGAAGGGTTTTTTACTAAAATATTATAAGAAATAAAATATTAAAATAGTATGTTGAAACGATTATGCATCAATTAACCCTAAACCCTAATTTAATCAATTAACCTTAATACTTTAAACTCTAATTTAGTATTTAGTATTTAAAATTAATAGTTAATCTAAACCCCAAATCAATTAATTTTTTTACAAACCCTAATCCTCAACCCTAAAAACCATGTCCTTAAAACATAAAAAAACCATAAACCCTAAATTATAAAAAACCCTAACCCTAAAAATCCTAATGTAAAAACGGGCAAAACGCTTCCCTGGGGGAGCGTTTTCCTGACATGTACTCTGAAAACGCTCTGACGTGGACGCACTTTCGGGGAAAATGGCCTAGTCCGATAAATAACCAAAAAGACGGCCCATTTCCGTAATTAAATTTAAAAATGGGTATTTTTGAGTAAAACGCCCCTAATTTTTTTCGAGATATTAAAAAAAATATAAAGAATTTGCTTTGGATTAATTTTTTTAAATATAATTACTAACAACACGTGATAGATAATTATTGTGAAAAATGACCATTTATAAATTATGCCACATAGAATTATTATTTTTGTAACCTTATATTGCTATAATGTATATGAGATTAAAAAATATCGATTCAAAATCCTTAAATAATATTGGTTGAAATGAATGATTAAGCAGATTATGTTTTGATACCATTTGGAAAGTGATTAGTTAATTTGGATTAGTATTTGCTACATTAATAGTATATTTTTTAATTTCATAATCAGTTTTAATAAAAAAATTATTTGTTGCTATCTCAAAATCAAGTAAATATACCAGTACAACAACCTTGTGGCTGTAGTTTAGTGGTTAGAATTCTACGTTGTGGCCGTAGAGACCTGGGCTCGAATCCCAGCAGCCACAAATTTTTATTTTTAATTTTCTTGCTCTGCGGTAAAATCAATCACAGCCCAAAATGTTGATAGAATCATCATGAACGCACATGACCGTCACCCACTGTCTCACAAACTCACAAAATACACCTGGCTGTACCGTATCCGTAGCATCAACATTTTTCCCGCCCAAGCCCTCTTTCCCTCCTCATCTTGTTGCCGCCAAAATCTCATTGTTTTCACTGCCTAATTCCCATATTCTCCCTCACATCTCTTTTCTCGCTCTTGCTCTCGCTCTCGCTCTCGCTGAGTTCACTATCTCATTTCATTCACACGTTCAGTGAAGGAACCATGAAGGACCTCAACTTCGACGCAGACAAAGGTACTCGTCTCCCCCATCCCTCTTTCCATCTCTGCTGCATCATCCCTTCACTGATTTTTGGCTTTCTTCCCCCAATTTATCGACAGCTGTCGCCAAAGATTTCATCTCAAACTTCGCAGACGCAAATGGCGACGCAAAATACATGGACATCCTTGTGAGTCTTCCTCTTTTCTTTCCCTTCATCCTTACCAACTCTAAACCCTAGATCTCTTTTTTGTTTTTTACTACTTGAATACAAAAAAGAAAATAGTACTTTACTAGTATTCTTTTTTAGTTCTCTTGCCTAATTATTTATAACCCTTATCATTTTCTCCATTTCAGCAAGAGGTCGCGAATCGTAAAATTAAAGCAGTACAGATCGATCTCGAGGACCTATTTAACGTATGATTCTTCCTATTTTCCTCTTAATTTATTTTAGTTTTTTTAAACTTAGTTTATTTCATTGGCTGCTAATTCCCTTTTTGCAGTATAAAGACTTGGATGAGGAATTTTTGAAGCGGGTTACTGAGAACACTCGAAGATACATTGAAATTTTCGCAGGTGCAATTGACGAGCTTTTACCGGAGCCTACTGAGGCATTTCATGATGATGATCATGATATATTGATGACGCAGAGAGCCGAGGACGCTACCAATAATACAGATGGGTCTGATCCGCGTCAGAAGATGCCTGCAGAGATTAAACGTTACTAGTATGCTTCAAGAACTAATTCTTTTACTCTTGACACATTTAAACGTGTCCTAAATTCTTCCTTTGGGGGATAGTATATAATTGCTGAGTTTATGTTGGCATTTTATTGTTCTTGTAGCAGTGCATTTGGAGCTCATGTTTTACTAACCTGTTGGTTACTTCTACCCTTTTGGGTTTTAATAATAATTTTGAGTTTATGATGGTTAGCAAAGAAAAAAAAAAAAAAAGAGGTACAGGAAAGAGTTAATATGACTAAACTATCGGGATTAAAAAAGTTTCCATTGCTTACAGCTTAAGTTCAAAAGTTTCTTGTGGCATTTGGTGGCTAGCTAAGTGGAAGCCCCCAAAATGATGTGCAGTTTGAAGTCAAATACAACTAGATTTAGATGCCATGTGATTCTAATTATAGTTAATTATTTTCTAGTGGGCCTTGAAAATTGAAAGTTGTTATTAGTGGAAATTTTGTGGGAAGAACTTTTTCTAGTATTTTAATAATTTGATCTTTTAAGATATCTGTACAAGAGATATTGTTTAGCATGCTCTAATATGCATATACACTGTTTAAATTGTGTGAGAACTGATTCTTTTTGGGATACTTAGAACTGCGTTGGTTATGTTCACTTTTTTTTATCCAGTGAAGTTTATATCAGAGCACCTTCAAAGGGGAGGCCGTTTACCATTAGGGAGGTGAAGGCTTCATATATTGGTCAGCTTGTACGAATATCTGGTATTGTGACTCGTTGTTCGGATGTTAAGCCTCTGATGCAGGTAGCTGTCTACACATGTGAAGAATGTGGTTGTGAAATTTATCAGGTAACTAATTGTCAGGTTTTATGTCTAAGCATTAAATATTCTCTTTGCCACTAGGGATTAGTTGAGATGCTAAGGATGATATACTTTACTTGTAAGGCTTATATTTGATTCTGGATACCTGAAGTCATTTGTTGTCGATTTATGAGTCAAATATAAGTTTTGACTAGCCTGCAGCATGCTTTGGTCTTGGAAGGAATGGGATAACATCTACCACATGTATATATTTCTACCAAAAAAACATATATTTTCTTCTTTTAATACAATTTTGCTTAATTTGATAGTTGAATAGTAATCTAAAAATAGTGCCCTGTTAAGCTAGATATCATATACATAGTTATCCTTTTAACTGGTTTGCAAGGGACCTTAAAATGTTGGCTTGGTGTATTTTCCTGTAACTATTTTTTTTCTCTTTCCATTGTGTGCCAAACAGGATGTAACTGCTCGAGTATTCATGCCCTTGTATGAGTGCCCCTCAAGGCGTTGTTCAGTGAACAGGAAAAAAGGGAACCTTATCCTTCAACTTAGAGCATCCAAGTTTTTGAAGTTCCAAGAGGTTATAGATCAACATGGTTTTTTAAGATAATAGCAATGAATTACTCTGCATTGTTTGTAATGTGTAATATTAAATTTTCCAGGCCAAGATTCAAGAGTTGGCGGAGCATGTTCCCAAAGGCCACATTCCGCGGTCTATGACAGTTCATTTTAGAGGGGAAATGACGAGAAAGGTTGGTTGTCATGTCGATTACATGTAGCTGAAGTACCAAAAAATATATTTCCTGAAACTTCTTTATGTAGACATTGCACCTGTTTCTTTTCCCCTTTCCTCCCTTGCAACACTGCATTTCATGGCTGGAGACAACATCACATACTGTTCATAATGAAATCTAACTCTGCTGACAATGAATTTGTGTCACCTTGTTTGTCAAGTACAGGTTGCTCCAGGTGATGTTGTTGAATTATCAGGCATCTTTCTTCCCATTCCTTACACTGGATTTAGGGCAATGCGTGCTGGATTAGTTGCAGATACCTATTTGGAAGCCATGTCTGTCACCCATTTCAAGAAAAAATATGAAGAGTAAGCTGCTTTTCTGATCTCATCGTTGGAAGGCACTTGTGGTTAATATCCATCTTTATGTTTTCTAAAGTCAGTATGTTAGCTTGCATAGAGGACATCTGATACAGGGGTCTTGGTTGTCTCCATTCACTGAAACAAATTATTTTCAACTATCCTTACAATATGTGCATGCATGTATTTACACTCAATTATCCTCAAGCGCAGGTATGAACTTAGGGGAGATGAAGAAGAGCAAATTGCACGATTAGCTGAGGATGGTGATATATATAACAAGTTGGCACGGTCATTAGCACCAGAAATTTATGGACATGAAGATGTTAAAAAAGCTTTGCTTCTTCTTCTTGTGGGTGCTCCACACCGGAAGCTAAAGGATGGGATGAAGGTAATATGTCACCTTATGTTCTACTGTATTTGTTGGCAGTAATTTTTTTGCTTATCATTTATCACTAGTAATATGGCTCACTACAAAGGTTGGCCAATTCCTTTTATTATTATTTTACTTGGAGAGTTCAAGTTATGCCCTTGAGCTATATGGCATCAATTTCGTCACCCCCTTTTCTTTCCTACCATCAAAGAATCTTCTTTAATTATTACCTACCATTTGCTTCCATTTATATTTCTCATTTGAACATACTAATAGCGTTTCAATGAATTACTTGGTTACATTGCAGATCCGAGGAGATTTGCATATTTGTTTGATGGGTGATCCTGGTGTTGCCAAAAGTCAGCTTCTCAAGCACATTATAAATGTAGCACCCAGGGGAGTCTATACCACTGGCCGAGGAAGCAGTGGAGTTGGTCTAACTGCAGCTGTGCAGAAAGATCCTGTTACAAATGAGATGGTCTTGGAAGGGGGAGCCCTGGTGAGATGTGTTCTTTTCTTTGTACTATAATTTATTGTATTCAAATGGATATGTTTATGGTATGAGAAAGCATAGAAGAATATGGCAACAGTAATTGCTTACAGTAAGGACCATGTATATCATGCCAACCTTTTGTCTGTATCACCCATGTTACAAATTATGCCTTGTTTTGTTAATAGTTATACTTTTAAGTTGGTTTTGTTTTACATGTGAATTTAGTATATCTGATCTGAAATATAATCTGTTTCATCTAATTATTATTAGTCTCAAATATGATCCCTTTTATCTGATTATTATTTTCAAGGTTCCTATGGTTTAAGAGAGACATCTTGGTTCTGTTTCAGGTGTTAGCAGATATGGGTATATGTGCAATTGATGAGTTTGATAAGATGGATGAATCTGATCGAACAGCAATACATGAAGTTATGGAGCAGCAGACTGTGAGTATTGCAAAGGCAGGGATCACCACATCTTTGAATGCAAGAACTGCAGTTCTTGCTGCTGCTAATCCAGCCTGGTAAAAATATTTCAGGTCCTTCAAAGTTTTTCTAATTCTTATTGCGACTTATTGTTTTTGGCTACTATCCTACATGAACTAAAATGGAAATAAAGGGGTTGGGGGGAGAAAAAGAAGAGCATTTTATTAACTTGAATCATATAACTTGTTGTGAAGGGGAAGATATGACCTACGCAGAACGCCAGCTGAAAACATCAGTCTCCCTCCAGCCCTTCTGTCAAGATTTGATATTCTGTGGTTGATCTTGGATCGAGCAGATATGGATAGTGATCTTGAGATGGCAAGGCATGTTGTTTATGTGCACCAGAATAAAGAATCTCCTGCACTTGGCTTCACTCCACTTGAACCATCTGTTCTTCGGTAAGCACATTAATTGCTTTTCCATGGAAAACTTTTAAGAACTTTATAGTTGACTCTTCCTGTTTGTTTTATGAATATTCGGGTAGCTACATGTATTGATATCTCGATTTCTTTGAAGTTCCAGCATCATGTTTGTCACGATTTTTGTCTAGAAGCCTTGATTTCTTTAGTTATTATTTTATCTGGTTTTATGTTTTTTGTTTGCAGTGCATATATTTCTGCTGCAAGAAGATTGTCTCCTTATGTTCCAAAGGAGCTGGAAGAGTATATTGCTACAGCCTATTCCAGCATTCGTCAAGAAGAAGCTAAATCAAGTACACCTCATTCTTATACTACTGTGAGGACCCTACTGAGCATTCTTCGAATATCAGCAGTAAGTCCTGATTTTCTTTACTTTTTTTTTTTTTTTACTGATAATATCTTCCTATCTTTTTCTATGCTTAAATGGGGCTGGGGAGGTTCTGTTTTCTTTGGGGTGGGCTAAGGGGAGGGCAGAAGGATGTGGAATGTCTGGATCTGAAATGTGGGTTCCTCGCTGAGTTATTGTTTACAAAGAAATTCTCTTTTTATTTTAGTTGTTAAATATGAAATGCCATGTAGATTGACAATAAGTGTGTTGTGCAAAAACATCTGCTCCAGGGTGGAGCTGTTTTCTTTTTGTTGGAATTGCAATGTACATGAAGTTGATATAATTTTATCACAGGCACTAGCACGGCTTCGTTTCTCTGAAACTGTGGCCCAGAGTGATGTTGATGAGGCTCTTAGGCTGATGCAAATGTCAAAATTCTCCTTGTATTCTGATGATCGTCAGAAGTCTGGTCTGGATGCCATATCTGATATATATTCAATATTACGAGATGAAGCTGCAAGGGCTAACAAGATGGACGTGAGCTATGCCCATGCATTGAATTGGATATCTAGAAAGGTTTGTTCTCGATACAAGACAGTTGAACTTGAGTTATTGTTGCTTATTATTTGGGAAAGTGAAATGTTATTCCACAATGAATGCCACCCATGAAATGTGTATAATTTTGGTTGTCAAGTTTATGTAAAGCTTAAAGATTTTTTGTTTGGATTTGACAGGGATATAGCGAAGCTCAGTTGAAAGAATGTTTAGAGGAATATGCTGCCTTAAACGTGTGGCAGATACATCCCCACACTTTTGATATCCGATTTATAGATGCTTGAAGTTGCTATAAAATCACTTGGAAGAGTAAGCTGCATCCGTTTGCCAAGTTCGAAATTAAGAGATAGTTGTCCGCTGTACCATTTTAAGTTAGTAGTTAGTATTTGCAGAGTTGAGTTTGAACCTTGTTTGACTGTAAGATTGCAAGTGATTATGTTCTTCACATGCAGCGAGATAAAAAACGTTTCTGTTTCAACTTTTACTCTCTACTAATAGCGAAAGAGATGATGATTGTCCAACTTACTGCATTATCGTACTGAATTCACGCTTCCCTCTCAGCTCATGTTTAGCTTGTTGGAATTGAATAGAAATGTAATGGAATAGTTATGTGAGAATTGAATAGAATTAAGTAAAAAATAGTTTGATCAGATGGTCATTTCGAAGGACGAAGATACATAGCTTAGATGCAACATCCCTGCAGTTAGCATGTACGTCTGCAATTTAGAGAGAACAAGCTTTGCCAATCGTCAGAAATAAAATGCTGAATAAAATCGAAATAAGCTGAAGCCATGAAAAATAGGATAGTAGTACCTTTTTTGAAATTTTATTTTGGTTTTGTATGTTTATTTAGAATGGGGTATACGATTGGTCATGAGTTTAAGTTTATTGGTTAATATAGAAAAGACTTGTAATTTTACTTTTAACTCTCATTTTTTAAAAATTTAAAATACATTGAAAATAAATATGATAATATTTTTCCCATTTGATTATTATTTTTTTGTTAAATCATAAAAAAACAAAGTAGGAAAATTCTTTTTCAAGGAAAGAATAATCTTTTTGAACTTTTCAAAGAAAAAAAGAATAATCTCTTCAAATATATCCTATTTTATTTAAGAATTAAAAGATATATGTATATTTTATATTTTTAATATTAAAAATTGAGTTGTGCAGGATTTGTTAAATCCTTAAAATGAAAAACATATTTTGCAGTGATTCTTAATAACTGGCTTGTAAGTAATATATAAGCAAATTTGTGAATAGAAATAGGGGGCATAAATCATATATCATTTTTATAATGACAGGACATTGAAGCCTTAAAGTGGAGTTTAATGACCGGCGATTTGTGTTGGCGCCTCGAGAGGGAAGGTAAAAAAAAGAAAGCAAGAAGGGAAGGGGCACTCTCCAATCTCAAAACCGAAGGCCAGCACATTCTCAATATCCTTGTATAATCATTGGTCGATGTTATTGCCCAAAAAGTTGCACACGGCACTGAAAACCTCACCAACTCTATATAATTTACTTTCAAAATAAAAAATGAGATAAATAAATTAAATCATCTATTGAGGGTAGATTCTTTTAAAAGAAAATTTTTAAACGATATTCATTGATTACTACATCAAACTCCTAATAATCGAAGATATTTTATTTCAATGAAAGATTTTATCTCTAGTATTTCGTTGATAGCTTATATTCCACGAACACATGTCTTGTAGGCCTATTTCTTAGAGTCAAGAGCGCGTTAATTGATAATATTTACAAAGCTCGAGAAAAGTGTTAATATAGAATATGTATATAAAAATGGACTTGACATGCGGGGAAATGCCTTATATGCCTTAAGTAGATGATCCGAGTCTCTACACGCACATTTGAGCTTAATTATTAAAAATTATAAAAATATAAATTAAAATTTTCTTCAACCAACTTGTCTTGTAATTTTTATTTTAATATGTTTACTTTTTTTTATAAGTAGGCTGCATTATACCTGTAATAACTAATAATCTCAAAAGATAAATTAATTAAAATTTCATATATGAATCACCCCAAAAAATTAACTAGTTAAGAAAAGTTGTTTTATTCCCAATCATTTCGTTAAATAAATGATCCCTTAATGTAACACCCCCAACCCGTATTCGTTGCCGAAACAGGGTTACAAGGTATTACCAAGAAGTACAGAACACTTACAGATCATTTAAATCATTTATCGTTCAAATATTGAGATTGATTATAAAGATTTCTTTATCGAACCTTCGAGGTTCAAATAGTGCATTAAGATCGGGTTGGGACTAAACTGGATCCTCGTGAATTTTTTTTTTTTTTTTTTTGCAACTTTTAAAATTTTTCTCACGTATAAGGGTTACACGCCTGCAGGATCGGGGACATGCCCAGTATGGGTAGGCCGTGTGGTCACACACGCCTATGACCCAAGCCGGTGAAGCTCTCGACTTGCATTCAAGAAGAAAATTGAGTCACACGCTTTGAGCACACGCCCGTGTTGCTAAGCCGTGTGCCTAAACTTGAACATTTTGTTTTTCATTTTTATGTACACAATTTCATGTTATGTAATCATAACATATATCAGCCATATCTTTGTAATTTAAATATATTTTCATATCAACTTGTCTTAATTTCATACTATTTTATATTTGAGTTTTACTCACCAAAGTGTTTGAAATATCATCTTTATGCAAATAGTGTACATGAGGTACATAATTCCATAATTATGAATGAACACATTTATCAAACATATTCCATATTCATAATTCGTATGTCATAATCTCATGCTTTCATATATCAATAACCATTATTTTCTTGTATTTCTGTGTAAATACTTATATTCATAAGCATATAATTCGCTATCTCTTCTTGTCGATCACAATCTCGATTAACAAATGTATATAAGTGAGCTCAATATTATTAACTACTTAAAAACTATCACTTTACTTCACATGTCATTTATCACCTTTTTTATCAAATTAGCGAACGTCTTATGAAATTGAGTATGTCATTTCCTTGTTGCCATAGTGTAACTATAGTCTTACACATCATCACATGTCACTTTCCGAACTTCAAATATCAATTCAATAAATATGTAATTCGCTAACACATTCTGCCATACACAATATCTAATTGATGAAATCATTTAACTGAGCTCAATTTCATGTTCACTACAAATTTATCTTTTAAATCCATAAACTCTTTCACTTACCACATTTTGTCAAAATAGTGAACGTCTTACGGAATTGAGTACTTCGTTTTCTCGATGCCATAGTTCAACTATGGTCTTACACGTAATCACATATCACATATCGATGCCATAGCCTAGCTATGGTCTTACACAGATCACATATCACATATCGATGCCATAGCCTAGCTATGGTCTTACACAGATCACATATCACATACCGATGCCATAGCCCAGCTATGGTCTTACACGGATCACATAACACATATCGATGCCATAGCCCAGCTATGGTCTTACACGAATCACATATTCACCGATGCCATATCCCGGATATGGTCTTATCAAGATAGCATATATCACACCGATGCCATATCCCAGATATGGTCTTATACGGAAGCACATAATCACATCTCTCCGATGCCATAGCCCAGCTATGGTCTTATACGGAAATCACATATCACATGTTGCTATGGTCCAACCATGGTCTTTTCCGTCAATTCGTTTTAGCCATTGAACGAAAGTACTCAACCCTGCATTCCACTCGATTTGAACATTTAGTTCAATTTTCATACTTTTTCAATATTTACAATTTAATAATGAACATATGAAATAAAACATTATAGCATTACTAATTCAACGTTTATTGTTTATAATCAGGCATGTAATCAATTTATACACAAGTCATTCATTTATTTTTCCTCCTCCTCCTCTCCATCCACATCCTTGGTATAAATAACATACTTGTAAGTAACCTTATCCATAATTTTCACTAATTACTTATGTGAATATTTAAGCTATCCACCCGTGTCATAGTCACTAAATTATTTATATTTGGAGATACGGAACTCCAAATTAAGATCCGTTAATTTTTCTGAAACTAGACTCACATATCTTCTTAACATAAAATTTTCAGAATTTTTGGTTTAGCCAATAAGTACAGTTTATTCTTTAAAGTCACCCCTGTTCTGCTGTCTGACAGTTCTGACCCTTCTTCACTTAAAATTAATTATCTCTTCATACAAAACTCGGATGATGTTCTTGTTTATTTCTATTGAAAATAGACTCATTCAGGATTCTAGAAATATAAATTTAAGCCCCTAATTATTTTTATTTAATTTGTTATGATTTTTCAAAGTCAGAACAGGGGAACCCGAATTCATTCTGACCTTGTCTCACAAAATTCATTATATCTCATGATTTACAAATTCATTGCTTACACCATTTCTTTTATGAGAAACTAGACTCAACAAGCTCTAATTCCATATTTTATTCATCCTCTAATTTGATTCCCACAATTTTTGGTGATTTTTCAAAGTTCATCTACTGCTGCTGTCCAAAACAGTCTTAGTGCAAAATGTTGATTTCCATTTTGCCCCATATTTCACAATTCATACAATTCAGTCCTTGCTCAATTAACCCCTAAATTAAGATAATTTTATCAATTAATTCTTTTCTTAGACATGATAAGTTATTTCATAACTATTGAAATTCATAATTTTCACATAAAACTCCAACTTCAAACTATTTTACAATTAGGTCCCAAACATTCACTTTCTATTCAATTCTTTCAATAAAATCAGCATATAAACAATTTAAAGCTCTAATTCCATGCCAAATCATCACATAATTCCATCACATATTCATAACAACCTTCAATTTCTTTCATAGAACCAAAAACTAATGAATTCAACAAGTGGACCTAGTTGTAAAAGTCACAAAAACATAAAAATTACTAAGAAAAAGTAAAAATTTAACTCACATATGTCAAAATATGAAAAACCAGCAACTTCCAGACCTCCCATGGCGTTTTTGCTGAAGAAAAATGATGATATCTCTAGATTTTTCAATTTTGTCTTTATTTTATATAAGTTTAATTTGCAAAATTTCCAATTTTGCCCTTGTTTCTCCTTGTCTCTTTGCTGATTTTCTTGCCCAAACCGTCCAGCCCATATAATTTGGGTCTAATTGCCTTTTAAATCCCTCCTTATTAGTCAGTTAAACTATTTAATCACTTTACCAAATTTTGCACTATTTTCAATTTAGTCCTTTTTAATTAATTGACTAACCAAACGTTAAAATTTTCTAACGAAACTTTAATACTAACTTAATAACACTCCACAAATATTTATAAAAATGTTTATGGCTCAGTTTATGAATTTGAGGTCTCAATACCTCGTTTTTAACCCGATTTACCTAATTAATTCTTTTAAATCACAAAATTTACTAATAAAAAAAAAATACTTCTATAATCACACTTGACTCCTAGGTATTAATTTATTAAATTTTTAACTCACTCATCGGATTTAGTGATCTCGAATCACTGTTTCCGACACTACTGAAAATTAGGTTGTTACACTTAACTATGAGGTTAGGCGTTTAATTCTCCTTAAAAAAATGGAGCACATTTTATAGTTAACAATTCATCTATTCAAAAAGCACCCACATAGAAAAACTTAGTTATTGTTTTCAACAGTGAATATCATTACAACATAAATAATTCGTTAAATAAACAAAAGGATAAATCACATCAATAGTCACTCAACTTTCAAAAAATAACAAATCAATCCTACTAACCATTTTTCATTACAGATCGAATAGAAAATTGACCTGACATTTAACGAGAGAGAAAAAGAAGAAGAAAAATAAAATTTTTATCCAAAAAATTCATTAAGGAGAAATTTAAAAAACTTCCATTAACCCACAAATTAAAACCCATAAAATCATCATTAACCCAAAAATTTAATTCGTATCTCTCTTTTCATCTCTCTTCTACAAGAAGAAAAAACCCATGAAATCATTAACCCAAAAATTAAAATTCTTTCTATTCCCGTCTCTGATTTCATCTTTTCTTTTTAAAGAAAAGAAAAATCTAGACATATTCTACTTGGTTCTTAAATTAAGTTTTCATTGTGGCAAGTTAATTAATCACATCATCTATTAATTAATCACATCATCTATTCCGTTAGGTCTATAACTAAAAACGTTAATGGATAATTGATTTGTTACTTTTAGATTTACTTTTAGATATGGTTATTAACTGATTTATTACTTTTAAAAGTTAACTCGCTGTTAATGAATTTACCCAGATAAAAAACAAACCGATAAAACTCAAATGTAAACTTTGGCCCCCGGTTTATCAGAATTTGAGGCTAGAGAAGTCAAAGTGGCGTCGTTTCAACAAAATCAAAAACCCTAAATCTAGAGCCAAACGCCAAAACTTTGGTAACACCTGCCGTCCTGGAACAGCGGAGAAACTCACACCCAGAAAGAAAGAGCTTCTTTGATTCTCAGGTAACTAATGTATTCTCTTTCTCCTCTATGTTTTCCTTTTTCGTCTTTCCGCTTTTATGCCCATTTCCTTTACCCAATTTGGTAGTGAATAATGTTATAGAGCAACAGTTCTACAATTAATGCATACAAACTTGAAACAAAAAAAAAAAAAAAAAAAAAGTACAGTTGAAAACAAGGGAAGAATCCTTCATACTCATCTCTGCTCTAGTTATTATGGGGCTTCTGGATTAATAAATTTCATGCCTGCTTTGGTGGGATTCTACTAATTATTGAATTGCCTAAAAATTGTAGAGATTGTGATAATGGAGGGTCAACCGAAAGTTAAAGCCTCACTTAGGCTTGGTTCTGAATTCTACACAGTGAATGCAAAAAAGGTCGGTGCTCTGTCTGAGCAGCTGTCTTCAATGAAAGAAGAAAGTATGAGCATACTGAAGGATTATATTACCAAACACAACGTTCCCAACGATGTCCCTGATGAATTGGTCGAAGGCTCTTCTGAAGACGACGAAGAAGAAGAACCCAAGAAGTCTAACATCAAGCCCAAGAAAGCTAAGATCAACTAGTACTTAGGTAAAAAACAATGTATGGAATTATTCTAGTTTTCAACCTTGTCACCCTCCTGTGTCATTGAAGAAACGTGAATAAACTATTTTTAGCATTATGTTGAACAAAAAATGCATTGTGAAATAGATTTGGAACTGATAGACTTTGGAGCATGTTTGTACTTGTTTGTTTTAAGTAGATGTGATTTTTATGTCAAGAACACGCAAAAAAGGATAAAGGAGAGAACCCCATCAGCCTATCAAGAATTGTACTTCTTGGAGCCTTTTAGCAAATTATAACCATGCACAAAAGTTATCCAGTGCTTATATTTATGGCTTTTCTACTTGTATTAGTCCTTTACCTTTTCACATGTTTTCCTATAAGCTTTTCGTTGAATTCGTTCGTATTTACCTACAAACTTATAGAATAGGCTTTGTTGAAAGCGTTTGTTTATAGCGAATCTGGTGAATGAATTTTTCGAACCATTAATCAATTATTTGCACAATTTTAATTTTCTCTTTTCTTTTAATGTTAATACCACCAGACAAGACTGGTAATCATTTCAAGGTTTAAACACTTCTGATGGCAATTATGTTCTGTTAGCTCCTTGACTTTAATATAGGAGGGCAAAAGGATATTCCTGCTAGCAACATCAATGGAACCATCTCCTAGTAATTGACAGCAATTGAAGATGTATTTGATAGTTATGCCATTGTCAATCATTCGTTTTGCCCACTTTGAGATACAGTAATATGAATATGATGCGACTACTTTCTAACTTTTTGGTCGACCAAACCCTGCCACTATGAGCTGGAACGTGTGAGATGCATTGTGCCTGCCTGCCATTGAGTCATAGAATTTAGTGCTAGTTTTGGCCTCCTGAACGGAAAATTACTATTTGTCAATGGAGAAATTTTGACCCATCAGGATTTAAGGGTTTTGATCAACTGAACTTGTAAGAATTCTTTTTGGTGTATGAGCAACTGCATTATTTTGAAAGCGCCCCCTCCCAAAAAAAAAAAAAAAAAAGGCGGGTAGCACCAATTAGGCCCTTCCTCATAGTAAAGACAATGCTGCAGTGCTTGTCATTTCTTAAATTTCTTATTATATAGTACATTGGTGGGTGGATTGGCAAATTATAATCCTCCTTTAAAAAAAGAAAAAAGAAAAGCAAGCTACGGCCCACCAATCTGTACACAAAATCCATGTTTTATTTTATTTTTCTAATTTTTTCCTTTTCTCTATTCATATTTCTTTCTTTGAGGGCCTCTATTCATATTTTCATTCTAAAAGAATCGGGGGGAATTTGGGATTACAAGTGGGAAGTGATTGGAAAACTTGTATATATGTATAGTAAGATTGTCAGACATTTTGAAGCTGCTCGACATTGTCTTCATCATCAGAGTTGGAGATATCCTCGTCGGTAACCTGTGAAATTTGTGGTATTTAGTTGAAGCTACAGATTTTGTAAATAATTACGTTGATGTTTAAAAAGGGTAAACGAGATAGGGAACTGACATGCAACTGTCGCCGAATGCTGTTCCGAATAGCTGTAATTACCCGAATCAATATGTACATTGGCAGTATAATGCCAGTAGCTCTAAAAAACAATATCTGCAAAATATGCCAAAAAAAAAAAAAAACAAAAAACAAACATAGATTAGAAAAAGCTACAAAACTATTCTTAGGATCATACGGAGAAAAGGGATAGGGTACATACTGTAAGAAGTGCAAATGGATAATGATCAGTTTCGCCATTCAGCACAGCAAAGAGATGTTTGACCAGCAAGACGACAGTAAACTGCCAAAACACATTAACACGATAATAATAATCAAATGTCAACTACTTGTTACCGGTGGGGTGATTTTGGACTAAATCCTGTTCTCAATTGATATGGCAAAGAAATGAAAGACGTACAATGAGGGCCAATGATTGGCAGCAAGATGCCCCTCTGTCTGCAGCTGAAGTGCATTCGGACAATTCATTTTCCTCAGCCAATGCCACCAATCTTTGCTCTTCTGCTTCAACCTCTGTTCTTGGAATTTGTAGGCTATCTCTGAGATCCAACAAAAACGATTAGGGGAAAAGCATGCCTAACTTTTTAGGTTAAATAAGAAATAAAATAAAATAAAGTTCAATGCATTTTTGTTAAAAGTGGATAATTTTTTTATTAATTTTCAACCGTAGCAGCAGCTGGCAAGTCATGCGCCATTACCAACAAATTACGAATAGAGAAAACAAAATTAAAATTATACCTGATGGTTACTGCATCTTCAATCAGCTGAGCCTTCTTTGAAGGAACTGTTACTGTATATCCTGGTTCATATTCCTGCATTATACAACTAAATTTTTTTTATTCATAACCTTTGATTATTATATTTCAATGTTTGAATAAAGATTAAATAAACCTCTGGAGACCTTTTTTTTTTTTTTTTTTAACTTCCGATAAAAATAAATCATAGTAATAGTTCTTTAAAAACATTCTTTAAGAGAATTGCAGGAATCTGAGATATTGATATTTAAATGAAGTAATGGAACCAGAATTGGAAACCATACTTTCGTTTGTTTGATAATGAAGAATCCGATAGCAACCAACTTGAATCACATGGAAGATGACAGGGAGACTTGGACAAAAAGAAAGTTCGAAACAAGTTTTGAATACCCCAAGGTCCAAAACAAGAGTTTGAGAAAACAAATAACCAGTTTCGTATCAACACAATAATTAAGAAAAAGAAACAAAAAATTGCTATAATAACCAAATTTGAAAGTATTTACAATTTTTGTTATTGCTATGATCATTAAAATTCAGACCTGAAGACAAATTTCACAAGTTGTGTTTCCCTTCTCGTTACACCATCTCTGTATACAATCTCTATGAGCAAACTGCGAACAGGTAAAATCAAATCAAATCAAAACAAGGAAAACCCAATTATCGGAATCTGAAAGGGGGAAAAACGTTTTACCTTAACAGTGCCTGAACAAGCACAAGGAACTTCCAAGCTCTTAAAGCTTTCCAACTCTTCTTCATGGCAAATTCTACAGAGTGAAATTGAAGAATTCGATGAGAAATTATCGACAAACAAAATAACATCTCCCATTTGTTCTCAACTTTTTCCCCCTTTTACTCTGTTTTTCAAAACTTGCTTTCCCTTATTATTGATGTTCAAATTTGGCTATCCTCTGTTTTCCTTTTAAAACTTTAAATATAAGAAACGGGCATCGAAGTTCCACAAATGCCCCCCTGCGTTATTATTAAGTGAAAATTACATAAATATTTGGCTTCATTTTTATTTAATATTTATTCAACGAAAGACGCGGTTTAAACTTTAAAGCCAGTTTGGAAAACCGTAAACTCTAAGCCTTTGACTTGCTTCCTTATAATTTCTCATGCAAACAATTCAATGGTCAAACCCAAAATAAATGCATGTAAATTTTTTAACGTGTTTATTTTATCTAACAAATTTAGACTTTTTCCTTTTTTTAACATTTATTGATTCAAATCGAAGGTTGGTTTTTAGCGTAGATTTTTCTTTTGTGTTGGATTTAAAATTTTCGCTATTACCACTAATGATTAGTTTTTTTTATCATAGATGTTTTTAGAAAAGATAAATGATTGATCAATAAATATGCTCTATTCTCATAAGTAGAAATCGAACTTTCAACCAAATAGTTAAGAGTAGGAGCATAACTAGGAAGCTAGTAGGGGCCTCAGTCCCCAAAAATAGAAAAAAATTTATTTAAGCCTTTTAAAATTTTTAAAATTTTAAATTAATAAAGGTAATGTTACACTTTAACCCCTTAAAATAATAAAAAGTTTGATTTAATCATTTAAAAATTATAAAGATATAGGGTGTTAAAATGGCGAAATTACATTTTTATTATCATAATAAATTTTTGACTCCGTCTCTGATTAAGAGAGAAGATTAACAACTATTACGTTATATTTTATGGTTAAGTGTTAAAAAATATAAAATAATACATTGGAAAATTTTAAGAAAATAAAAGAAGACAATAAAAGTAGAGTTATTGTTTTAGAGAAAAACATATAGTATGTATTATGAGAGAAGTTATTAAATATAACAAAACATTTTGAAGAAGAAAGCTGATATTTTAAAATTAAAATGTTAACACGGTTTTTGCTTGGTTTGGGTTGAGTTGTATGATTCCTTGCTTGTAGACCGTGTCGGAAATAATATTTTTATTTACTTTTAACATATTATTAGCTAGTAAAAAGATTATATGAAACAAGGTAAATCATATGAAAATTTGAGCCACCATCAACATTAACATACTATTAAAGTTATATCACTTAGGTTATTTTATTATTAAATTATTAGTTTAATTATTAAATCACGACATAATTTAGAACGAAATTTTTTGAAGCTTTTACAAGAGTTTGATTATTTATTCTTTTTATTTTTAGTTTTTACTTTTAAAAGTTACACAGTAATATTCTATTTATTTAAAATTTTCATTTTAAATTAGCTACATAACTTTTAACATGTCATTTAGCGGTTTTAATATAATTTTTTTTTTGATTTATATAACATTGATAAATTGAAAATGTAAGTAAATTTTTTTCAAAATTTGGGACCAATTAAAAATTTCAAATATTTTGTTATATATTATTTGACTACTACTATTTTTTTATTAAGGTTTTAAAAATAAATTATCGTTTATCTATATACTATATTATAGATAAGAATTTGATTGAATTGTTACCCAAAAATATATTTTAACTCATTTGATAAATTTTACCATTATAATAAAAAAATATTTAATAAATATGTTATATAAATATTTTTAAGTATGCCAAAAATACAAAGAACAAAAAATAACAAATTTATTAGAGTAAACATATTTGAAGAGGTTTTTTGTAAAAAAGGGATGTATACGCAAATATTTAGAAATAATAAAATAGTTAAGAGTGAAAAGAGTACAAGTGGTGGATTGAGGTTTATTTTCATCTCTCATTTTCTAAAATGTCATTGTTGTATTGTCACCATTTTAAAATTATGAAAATTACCCATCCTTCCTACAAAAATGGTCTTTCGTAATTAAAGCACTCTCTCTATCCTTTATGGAGCCCAATCCCAAATCATTATTGCATATTTGTATTAAGGGTGAAGTACCTAGTTTTTCATCATTTTGATGACTGAAAAAAATAACAAATATGGCTCTGCTGTTACATAAAGTTTTATTTTAGTCCCCTGTTGTTAATTTGATTAATGAAAATATTGTTTTACATTTATTTTAGTTGTCCAATTTTTAGTTTGATCACTCATTTTATCTTTTTAATTTCTTCTGACTAATATATTATTGTCTTATCAAGTTTCCTTTTACTAAGAAAGAAATTAAAATCAATTCTTTAAAAAAAATAAATTAAATTTTCCATGTAAATCTCTATATCTTTTCTTATAAAAATTTAAGTAATTTTTTATAAAAACTTTTAATAAAAAAGATAAAATAAATTATCAATATGAAAAACAAATGCGATGTTTACAAACTGTTTTTGACCAAAATAAAAATGTATTAAAATGGAGTGAAAATTTATATATTTTATCCTTGTATTAAATATTATTTGGGCAAAATTGGAAAATTGTTTTTGTGGTATGAAGTAACAGAATGATTAGAGTTGATCATTGTTAACCAGGATCCCTCTGTTCTCCAATTCGAAAGAGTTTCTTTTGGGTTTGAATTTCAGACGTCGGATCTTGGATCGACGACTCTAGAAGTTTTAAAAAAGGGACACCGCTTTTTAAAATATAAATAAAAAACAAATTAGTAAACATAGAATTAGCTGGGACCCTCCTTTTTGACACTGGATAATATCCTTTTTCAACTATAATAAATTATAACTAATATGCAGATATATCCTTCTTTAGAATTTTTAGGATGCTGACATCTGTGCTTATCCTTTTGCCGATCTTATCGTCTTTTCCTTTTTCCCCAATTTATTTTTCTCACTCTAATTGGACAATTTTGATTTGTATTCTTCCCATAATTATGTGTTAGAATAACTTAATATTTTCAAATCATATTCAATTACCAACTCAATTAAAAAAATACAGGTCAATTAAACTATAAGATTTTTAAATCATTGGCTTTATATGTATTTTTTTTAATTTAAATATATATATATATATATATATATATATATTTGACTGATGTAATAAATTGCTTAGAGCAGTTGTTTGATCACAAAATGGCAGCGACTGAAGTTTCCAACTTTTAAGCCTCACAAATGGCACAGCAACTAAATTGACACAATCGCACCAAGTGGGCGGCACTGACATGCGCTTTGATGGTCCACTTCATCAAACTCGCCCTCACCGTCCGTTTTCAAGTGATTAGGGTAATGGAATCCACGTCTTACTTACTTGCGTGCATACAATATCTTGCCTTGCTCACTTAATTATTAAGGCCTAATTCATGTTTTTATTTAACAAACTAGATGGAATAACAATCATTCAGCCACTGCTGCTGTCAGTAGGCCCATCTCTTTCTTTTTTAGTTTGGGAATTTAAGGTCGGCTAATGATATAATCATTGTGGGAATAAAGAAGGAATGAGCGTATGTAAGGTTAGCAGAAGGGAAGGTTAAGTTGGTGAAGTAATAATACTTAGCTTCAAAGTTCAAAGTTATTAGATCAGTGGAGGTACTATAACTGCTAAATGGATTAAGATTAAGTTGGGTAGTTGTTGGTCGGGTTCCTATAAAAGGGAAACGTAGCCTACTTGTGATTGAATTTGGGTTGGTCCACACTATTTGGTCCTGGTAATGGGGGACGCTCACACTCGCCTAATCTTTTCTCACTTTAGAACCAACCTAATCATTTTGTTAATCAACTCTCATGATTCTACTTAAATTGGAACCCTGCTAGGCAAGACCAAGCAACCAACGAATCGAAGCAACAAATGAGGGTACCAAGCCAAACCAAATCCTTTATCAATTAATCAGGAAGTATGGATGACTTCAGTTCCATTTTTTTTAATCTTTTTCGAATTAAAACTAATTTATCTAAAAAATTATTATCATTATAAATGTTTATTAAAAATTTAATTAAACTTTAACTTAATCCCTCTCAGTCTTCACTAAACATAATCAAATGTTAAAATTATTTGTATTTTAAGACTCTTACTGTTTAATGATAGCCAAAAACACCAAACTTTGAAATGTTAATAATGATAACTAAAATTTTAGAAGTTTTAACAACAATAATAGGAAAATGAACATGGTAGGTAGCAAAGAGATGAACACTTGAATTCTTGGAAGTTTGAACAATAATAATAAATAAGCAATGAATTTGTGAGACATTGACATTAAAATTAGATTTAAAGTTATTTTTTATTTAATTATATAATATATAAAAGCATAATAAAAGTCATATTTAGAGTTTAGAAGCAATGGATTTTATTTTTTGAAATTTTAATTTTTTTTAAAATTTTCAATTTTCAATAAAATAAATTAAAATCGAACTGAATTAGTGTGGTTTAGTAACATCATCTATTTGAAATCAAATTGAACTATAAAAATATCTGAATCAAATTACCGATTCGACTCAACTCGACTCGATTCGATTTCTCAATTTAATTGGTGTTTTTTTTAGCCCTACCGGGAACTACGATAACCAAAAAAACAAAATGTACTAACCGAGGCTGCCTTTTACACATTGTAGAGTTGGGATTTCGTCTTTTTTACTTGCAGACTAAATATGTAAATATATATATTAAAATTTTGGGTGATTTACAGTTTCTTTTTCACTTTGCTCAAATCTAAGATTTTTTTTTTTGAAACATGAAACCTTCCAATTCCACAAAAAAAGAAAAAAAGAAAAGAAGAGTGATGATAGCAGGTCCAAATGGAAATGGCTTATAAACAATAAACCAGCAGAGACAATGGGCCAAGAAACCCAAGCCCATACCTCAGGTAGGGGAACCCTAAACTCACAAATAGGGGATATGAGGATGGCTTAAGTAGTGAAATGGTCATCTAATGAAGAAGTTGAAAGACTCTCAAACCCTAATTCCATCTCATCACACCCAACTTCATGGGAAGAAACGCATGGATTCACCAAATTGTTTTTGAAGTTGAACTATTCCCTAAGTGGGTTTGTGTGACAGGATTTGTTAATGTGTCATTCCTAATTACCCTGTAAAATTCACTTGTGGCACCAAAGTCTCTGCTATTGTAGTTTTCTCAGTAAACTAACATAATCTTTCCATGGAAAGTACCGTTACTCTTAGTCAAAGTTCTGTCACGGCTCCGTCTCAATTGTCATCCAGAAGTCGATTAAATAAGCAATATCTTGGATTGAATTAACCTTGGGTTATAATACATGGTAATAAACACAATTCTTACATATAGTTCGTGGAAAGGTAAAAAAAAAAAAAAAAAAAGAAAGAAAGAAAGAAAAGAGGTCATGTTTTTGTTTGTAAATCACCCAGAATGTAATAATATTAAAATATTTGAACTCCAATAGATATTGAGTTGAGTTTGAACATAATATATCCTACTCAGGAAGAGTAATCTTTGAACACGTTTTGTTTATGAAGAAAATATGTAATGCTTTTCATCAGTTATTAAAGAAGGGGGCTGCCAGAAAATGGTGAGTGGGTAAAAGTGAGGTCATTCAAACATTTTAAGATACCAAGTCACACACACTTGAGTTGAACACCTAAACCTCACCTTCCATACCAAAGAACAAAAGCAGAAGAAGACCCCACTGGCAGCATCCGCCTTTCCTCGCCTCAATTTACAACTGCTCTTTCATCTTCCTATAATTTTGCCTTCGATTCTTTGACTCTCCCTCTTCCTCCCACTCTATATATACCCACGCAGCCTTCACATCCTTTCACTCTCAATATCCATAGTAATACCAAATGCTACTTTACTGTCTGCAGCTTCAAACTCGATTTATAGCGAAGCACACCAATTAACAACTTCCAGCTTCCCATGGGAAACTACACATCCACCTGCTTCATCCAGGATGCTAGCCTTAACAAATTTGCCAAGGTTATTGATGCTCAGGGGAACATGCGGATAGTGAAGCTCCCAGCAAATGCAGCGGACTTTATGCTTGAGGAACCTGGCTACATCATCTCTCCCGTGGAAGAGCTCAAACGAAGCCGTCGCCCGGTTGCTATGCGAGCTGACGATGAACTTTTGGTAGGTAAAGTTTATGTTCTGGTCCCTACAGGAAGGATTCATCGCAAAGTGACGGATGCGGACATGGCCATCATAGCAGTAGCTTGTCGTCGAAAGAAAAAGACAAATGGTGCTAAGGTTTTACCGGAAGATAGGGAAGTTGAGGAATGTATGAAGGGGGTTCATATTCCTCCGCCTGCCTACCCATTTGGGAATTACAGGCCCTGGATACCTGTATTGGAACCTATTCCTGAATTGCTATAACAAAATTTCTTCATGCTTTATTATTATTATATAGGTTTGTTTCACTTCAACAGGTCAGAGATTTCCCAAAATATTTGTTGAAAAACGAGAGATCTACTACTAGGAAGGCTAGTATAGTATACTTGAACATATAATGTTGTGGTGCAAATCTTAGACCAATTCTGTCATTTCATTAAAGGGCTAGTGCTGTATTTAATTGCTTTTAAGCGAGGGCTACTCAACAACCGTCCCTCCCATAGCAAACTGAATTCACAACTGCTGATTTATTTTGTATTTCAATATATTAATTAAGTTTGGAAAAAAGAAGGGGCCAAATTCACAAGTTTCAATCTTAAATTTTGATTTTAAAATAGATAGTATTATTTAGGTAAGTCTCACTTATTATCAATGTAATATCCTCAAAAATTCTTTGGTTGTAATAGTATAAATTTGAGTTGTTACGAGTTGAAATTATTCTAAATAAATAAAATAAAATTTATAAGTGTTAATGGAGAAGGAAGTAGGAGATTGGAGAAAATTTAAAAGACTGATATAGTGGGAGATATTAAATCGAGGTATAGACTAATTTGTAAGATTTTATAAAATGTTGGGGTCAAAGTAAAAAATTAAAAATAAAAAAGATTAAATTGAATTATTGTCGAAATATGTGAGGACATGGAGAGCAATTTCACCAAGATCTAGTGGATAATGATGAAGGAAAGATTTTTGGCTAAATTAGCATGCCAAAAAAAAGTTTATTGGCCAAATAGAATATTATTTTTTTTGAAAATTTAGAGAAATAGGCCGATTTTTATAGAGTGTGTGTGAAAGTTCTGCACAGGTGACTTGAAATAGAGTTGCTCATGGGTTGGGCCTGGTTCAGGTTGGGCCCAACAAAAAAAATTAGGCCCAAATTCGGCCCGAAAAATAGGCTTAAAATTTTTCCCAAGCCCGACTCGGTTAAAATGCTAAAATCTTGGCCAGGCCCACCCATATTAATTTTTATATAATTTTTAAATATATATAATACATAAAAAATATTAAAAACATTAGAATAAATATTTCTCAATAAATTTAAAATAAATTTTAAAAAAATATGTATACTTAAATAACACTAGGATAGATGCAACTTATCAAGCAAATGCCTCTAAAATAATAAAAAAATTAACAATAATACATGTGTTATGCAATATTCAAACAATAACAATAAAATAATAGTAACATAATAATGAAATGGTAGCAAATAGAGAGAAAACAATAAGAAAAAAACATTAAAACAACAAAAAACAGCAGATTTTTTTTGTCTTTTTGTGAATTTAGGCAGGGCCCGGACAAAAAATGTCTTACCTGAGGCCTGATCCTTTTTTAAACTGGTATTATTTTTTTACCTAAGCCCATTTTTTGGGCAGGCCTTTGGGCTGGGTGGCTCGGCCCATGAACAGGTCTGCGTCCAGTTGGAAGCGCTCTTTCCCTTTATATATCATTTCTTGACTTTTTTTTAAAATATAATTAGTTTCTTTGGTTAGATGATTAAATGTTCGTGGTCTTGTCTTTGAGTCACAGGTTCGGTTTTTCTCCCACTCACATTTGTATTTTTTATTTCATGTTGTTTTAAGCTTTTTATTATTTTCAATTAATGTTTTTAACATGTTAGCTCCAATTATTAAATAACAACGATTTTATTCTTGAGTCTCAGGTTCAGTTCATTTTCTTCTAAACACATTTGTAATTTTTATTTCATGTTTTCTTATTTTTAATTAATAAATATGTTGTTTTCAAATTTTTTTATTTTTAATTCATCTTTTTAATTAATGTCTCTTTTATTCATAAAATTAAATAAAAAATATGTAATTATATAATAAAAATATATATTTTACATATTGTTATGAATATCTTATTAAACAGATGTCCATCATGATCAAGATAAAGTTTTAATATACTTTAAATTCTAATAGTTATTAGAATTAGATCTATACTTCTATTATACTTCTTAATAAATAGAGATTCTGATGAAGTATTGTAATCATCCATTTGATCAATAAAGTACATTCTTTATTGCTTTCATATTTTCTTTGTTCTTTATTCTCTTTGTCTCTCTTTATTTTATAACACGTTATCAGCACGATGATTCTCTATTTTTTTCTTTTAAAATCTTTTGAAGTCGTCCCCCAAATCCAATTCCTCTTTCATCTTAAACTTTCACCCTTACAACTTCATCTTCAGGATGTTGAAAGATTCAATCTCATAATGGATCATGGTGATGACGATGATGTTAAAGATCTTCAGGTATATTTTAATATATTTTATTTATTATATCATGTTTATTATTATTGGAGACTAATCATAACAACATTAATAGATAGATTATGATTTAAAATCCAGGCATGTTTGCGATGGTGATTATGAAATAAAGAATCTATTAAGATGTTTATAAGTCTGTCCTACTAGATTTGTTGCATTCCCCGAAGTGTATGTAAACATAAAGAAAATAAAAGATATACTCATGGACCACTAAAAGTGGGAACATAGTAATAAATAAGAGAACAATTAGAGTTAATATTATTTCAATATTTGATTGCATTCCCCGAAGTGTATGTAAACATAAAGAAAATAAAAGATATACTCATGGACCACTAAAAGTGGGAACATAGTAATAAATAAGAGAACAATTAGAGTTAATATTATTTCAATATTTGATAGTACAAAATTAGTCGAAAGCTCTAGAAGAGCTAATATATTAATATATTGTGATGGTTAATCCATTGATTTTAAAAGATATTAAAAATGGATCTTATATTGAGATTCTGAATGAGAAAAATATTATATTTCATATGAATCACTATTACTATAAATAAAATGATGAAAAAGAGAGGATTGAGTTATTAATTTATATTTATTTTATAATCTTTGTGATTTTCTTTTGTTATCATCCGCATTAAGGGGTTGAAAGCAAAATATTTGACTGTGAAAGATCTACATAAATTCTGGAATAATTTAAAAGAAAATGGTGAGCAGTAGAATATGGTAATTTTATCTAAAGCTTATTATGGTTGGATGCACTTAAAGTTGCAAGTTTTTTTAAAAACTGTGAGTATAACTCTACAGTATTCATAATAAGTTCAAAATTAAAATTACGTGAAAAAATATTACTGATGAGAACCTTGTAAGAGAGAACTTATTCAACTTTTCATGATTCAAATGTGCTCTTACAGTAGCATTATCATGAAAAAGAATTTCTTATGATTGAACAAAAGTTTTTAACCACGAAACCTAACCATTCCCTGAAGAGAATGTAGCAGTGTATAATAAATTCAAAAGACATAATCTTTAACGTGGATGTAGTAAATTCCCTAAATTTGAAGATTTTGGCATATTCTCTAAAGTGAATATTGCATATAATTATTTGGAAATTATATTTATTTTGTTGACTTAGTGACATTATAATATTCATATTGATTTAGACATTTCCAGTAGTAAATGTCACAATAACACTTATATGTGGATACAAATTAAAATGAATGATAATAAAATTATCAATTTGTTACAATTTAGTACAAATGAAACACATGTTAAAATAAACCAGAAGTTTACTAATACAAATGCGTTTACTACTTGACGTGACCAGTTAGACCATCCTGGATCATATATGATGCGAAAATTAATTGAGAATTTATATGGACATTCAATTAAAGAACCAGAAGATTCTTTAATTTAAAGTATTCTCATTTGTTGTTTGTTCTCAATGAAAATTAATTATTAGAAACTCACTAGCTAAAGTTGAGATTTAATGTCTTGCATTTCTGAAATGAATATGGGCTCATTCATCCACCATGTGGATGATTTTGTTATTATATGATTTTGGTATATGCATCTACAAAATAATCACATATGTGTTATTAATTTGCAACTCGTCGTTTGCAAGATTGCTTGTTTAAATAATTAATTTCATATCATGAAATTAAGACAATTCATCTTGCTAATGTTGGTGAGTTTACATTGTAACGACTCGAATTTTAAAGTTATCAGAAAAGTGTATTTTTGGGTCTCCATTTCTGAAAAATGGATTCATAAATATTTATTAAAAATATTTACGAAATTAAGTGAGTGGTTAATTAAAGTTTAATTAAGTAAATTTAGCTTAATTAAGGATAATTGGACAAAAAGATTAAATTGAATATAGTGTGAAAGTTTAGTTCTAAAATAATAGAAAATAAAAAGGATCAAAATGGCAATTAAGCCATACCCATGAAATGAGGCGGTAAATGGAAGAAAAATCAAGATTTTTCTTGAATTATGTATATTAAATGTTATTATTATTATTATTATTATTATTATTTAATAGGTATTATTATTAAGTTAAAGATATTTACTAAATTAAATAAAGACAAATGTATAGTAATGATTGGATACATGTGTATTAATAAAAATACATACAATTGTAATACATGTGTTTAATTATTAAAAGATAATTATTATTTATAAAAGATATTTATATGATAAATAAAGAAAAGAATGACAAATGTATGGTATGTATAATGACATGTGTAATATTAGTATACATACATTTGTAAAATACATGTATGTTTACTTATTATATAAGTATATTATTAAGTTATATATATATATATATATATATATATACATATATAAAAGAAAAAGAAAAACAAGTGTATGAAAATGATTGGTACAAGTGTTAAATAAATATTTGTTATTAAATAGATTTTTATTATAGTTATTATTGTTATTATATATATAAAAGAAACAAAAAGAATAAAAAGAAGGAAAGAAACAAAATAGCAGGGGACGAAACAGAGAAGGGAGAAAGAAAGAAAAGAAAAAAGGGAAAAATAAGGTTTTAAAGGTTTCAAGTTAATTTGGTAAGTCAATTTAGTCCATTTTCTTATGATTTTTGAGTTTTTGGAATCTTAAAGATAAATACTACTTGTTTTAAGTGGAAATTTTGAAAGTTATTAGATTTCTAAGTATGGTCCATGTTGAATAAAATGATGGAATTGGGGGTTTATTTGATAGAAATTTTGATTGGAATTGAATAAATGATTGAATTGTAAACTAAGCTATAAGTTTTGAGTTTTAAGGATTAAATGGAAATAAATTCGAAATTATAAAAGTATGCTAGAAATTTAGTAGTTAAATTTGAGTTTGGATGGAACTTGAATAGAAATAGAGTATGAATTAAGTTAGTAAAGTGAATGAATTAGTTAGGACCTAATTGAAAATAAGGTGTAAATTGAATAGAAATTCAATTATTTGTTATAATGAGTGCTGAAAATTAATGGTGTAATTATTTTAATTTTTGTAGCTAACGTTGTCTCGAGAAATCTCGGCTAAGCAAGAAAATGACAAAGACAACGGGAGTTAGCTCGGAAATTACAGTTTGTATTTCTATAATCCGAACCTAGTTATTAATTGTTATATTTTTTTTATTCAATGCAATTAATAAATGATTGAAGTAAGAATTATTGTGTTTATAATGGAAATGGATTAATTTGGTATGAGATGAATTTATATTGATTGAATTAAATTGAATTATATATTATAAATATATATGTGTGTGAATAAAATATTATGCAATTATGATAAATGAATTTTGGATAAATGTTATGATAAATAATTAAGATGGGAATTATTTGTATTGTGTCTTTATAATTGAAATGAATTGATTTAGTGTGTGACAAATTGATATTGAATTGATTTATGAATATATGTGAATGTCTGAATTGAAATGAATATTGATGTGGAAATTGAATAATAAATATTTGTTGTATTGGAAAATATATGTAGTTGGAAATGTGATGAAATTGATTGAAAAATGTAATTATTGTGAAATTGAATATTTATTAGTAAAAAATGAATGGAATTATATTGAATTGAAAAATATATAATTAATTAATTAAAATATGAATTAATTGAAAACTGAAAAGTGAATTAAATACCCTATTAACTGTATCGGGCTAAGTCGGATATTGTGACTACCCTAATTTGACCCTAGTCGGGAAGTGGTTTTTGGACCACAAAATCAAGTCATGAAAATAATTAAATGTTATATTCTGTGATTATTACATGTGAAAGTGCATGTGTGAAAATTTCATGCTTTGATTTTGTCATTTGTGAGTAAAATTATGAAATAGGACTTATGTGAAAATTTCTGAAAATGCTATAGGCTAATTTGTAGTGGCCAAATAACTTATAGTATGAAATAGGTGGGTTTGCATGTCAAATTTCCCACCTTAAGGTATAGTGGCCGGCCATGATGGGTATGATAAGCATTATGGGCATTTTTTTTTTATTGATAAGTTATGGCATGAGTATGGCACAAATATTATATGTCATTTTGTGTCCTGAAATGTTGGGTAATAAAATAACAAAAGGATGGAAGGGACAAAGTTTTTCCATCTTTTTGTTCTTCATAGCCGAAATTGAGAGTGCAAATAGGGGAGGAAACCCTTGAGTATTCGGTCACTAGGGGGAGAGTGTTTTCACGGTAAGAAAAATAATAAAGGAAAGTAAATAAATAATTTGTTGAGTTCTGCCCATTTCTGGGCTGTTCGAATGGAGAGGGAAGAAGAGGGCTGCTGCATGTTTAATTTTTGAGCTCATTTAGGAGCTGGTTCCTTAAGAAACTCGCTGAAGGTGGCAGTAAGAAGGGGAAAGAAACTGCTCAAGAGTAGGCTCGGCTGCTGTTCGGTAAGTCCTTGCGATGAAACTTTGAAAAATTTCCATGTTTATAAAGTGTTTAATACATGCAGATAAAACGCAGATTCAAGGACTGTTAAGCAAAGTTAATAGTTAAAATACATGTTAGTTGTTACCAAAATACTGGTGTTAGAAGTGAAGAAGAGTTGATAAATAAATGTATAAGTTGGTGTTGAAACCTGCCGTTGAATGCTGATAGTTTCAGCATGTAATTACTGTATTTTATCGTGCAATAAATCTTGGTGTAATTGATCTGCTGCTGCTCTAATTAAGGTAAAATGTTGGTTGATAAATGTCCTGTTTTGTGGTAATAAGCAAAATATAAAGATGGTTGAAATTAACATGCATTACTGTTCGGTTTATGTTTGAAGAGTTATTAACTTTTGGAGCTTAAAACAGTTTAATTTGGGATTTACATTTTCAAAATTCAGTTTTAGTAATGTCCCATTATTATTGGTTGAAGCTAAGGAAACAAGCATTTGTTGAAAGGGTAGGGAACTAAATTGTCTGTAAATTATTTGTTGTCAGCTAGTGAAATTTTAGTGTTCGAATGTATGCTGAATTTTTTTAAGTGTCCGAATGCATGCCAGAATTCAACATGTTCAAATGCACGCTGGAGTGTTTTGTTTAGGTAGGCTAAATATGTCTGATATTCAAACCGTCTATACACTAGAGTCGTTGTACCGTTTCAAACCGGACAAGAACTCATGTACTTAAAATTAAGCTATCATGTTGCATGATCTTGTATGGTAAATTAAATGAAAATCGGCACATTGATATCAAATTTTAATACAAAATATAGGTGAGTACTGGATATATGGAATTATGTAAATATTTAAATTATGATGCATGATTTATGTGTATAGAAATGAAATGTCTTTAGTGAGAACTCGATGATGTTTATTTGTGAGCATGCATGTGCATTAGATGCTAAGTGGGAAAATCGGTTAACATGTTGTGTGTATTATGGCCAAATGTGAATTTGGATAATATTGAGTAATGTTTGTGCTTTAAAATAATGAAATGAAGTTTATGCTTAAGTGAAATTATAGGTATGTGATGATTGATTTGTGATATGCATGTTTAAATAACATGCATGCAAGGTATGTGTGAAAGAGTGCATTGGTAATAAATTTGCTTAGGACAGCAGCAGTAACGTGATTTTGGAAAATCACCTTAAATTATAGGAGATGAGTTAGAAGTTGAATAAATTATAATTAAAGCTTAATGAGTCTAGTTTCTTATAAAAGAAACCGTGTAAGCAAAAGAATTGCTGATAATGAGATATTTGAAGTGATGTATTGATGTGGGATAGGGTCAAAATGACTTCTAGATCCCCTGTTCTGTCTTTATAAAATCATTATAAATTATACAAAAATGGTCATAAGATGAAATTTATATACTTAGACTCCTTAATGAGTCTAGTTTCAAATGAAATAAACAAGAACATATTTTGAATTCTGTACAATGAGAAATTTCATTCATAGTGAAGAGTGGTCAGATTAGTCAAATAGTGAAACAGGGAAAACTTTAAGAAAAATCTGGTATTGATTGGCCAAACCAAAAATTCTGAAAATTTTATAGATAGAAGATATATGAGTTTATTTTCAGGAAAAATTAACGTAAATTGATTTGGAGTTTCGTAGCTCCAGTTATAAATGATTTAGTGACTGTTGCTCAGGAAGACAACTTACAGTGAAATTATGATTATGTGGTAAACATTGACAAAAATTTGTTAATGAGTCGCTTATTGATTTCTTATAAGCTTACTATGATCTGTATTTGTGAAAGTCAAATATGTATATATTATATTTTGAAAGTGATGCTTGAATATTCGAATAATGACTAGTTTAAAATTTTTGAATTTAAGCTCAAGAGCATAGAGAGGCAAATTCAGATAAGGGAAAAGAGAAAGTAATCGAACAGCCATTGTAATTGTTCGGCAACATTCGAGGTAAGTTGGTATGTGATAAATGATGTTAAAGCTATGTTTTAATGTGATGGTAATGCATAAATTGTATAGATATTTGATTTTGATTTGAGCATAATGATATTCGACTATGCTTGACACAAAGTGTGCTGTTTAATATAGCTTTGGCTATATAAGGCACTAAGTGTGCGATACCAACTTAGCTTCAGCTAACTGAAATGGCACTAAGTGTGCGGAATCATCTTAGCTTTGGCTAACGGAAATGGCACTAAGTGTGCGGAATCATTTTAGCTTTGGCTAACGGAAATGGCATTAAGTGTGTGGAATCATTTTAGCTTCAACTAACCCTTACAGTACTAAGTGTGCAAATGTTAAAGTATGAATAATTTAAGGAAAGTCTTGAATCACTCAAGCAAGAGGTGAGAAGGTGAGTGAAATGTAATGTATAAGCTATCAAATGCTAAGTGTGAAAATGAGATGAAAGAAAAGTGTTGAGATGTATAATTATATACGCTCGAATGATGTTAGTACTTAATTGATATGAATATGTTATATGGAACTTGTTGATTTGACTATTCGGGCCTTTGAGCCTAGTAGGCTATAATGCTGGTGAGATATTATTCGGGCCTTTGAGCCTAGCAGGCTATAATACCGGTGAGATACTATTCGGGCCTTTGAGCCTAGCAGGCTATAATGTCGGTGAGATACTATTCGAGCCTTTGAGCCTAGCAGGCTATAATGCCGGTGAGATACTATTCGGGCTTTCGAGCCTAGCAGGCTATAATGCCGGTTAAATGATATCGGGCCTCGAGCCTAGCAGGCGAAATGCCGGTGATTTGAAAAAAGTCTAAGACTAAGGTACCTCGTGTTAGATTGACAAATGAATATATTCAATACGTTAAATGGGCCAGGTATGCACTATGTATTCATATGTGAGTTTGATTTGAAGTGAATCATAAGTGTGTAATGTGATACATATGTGGACAAATGTTATAACTATATTTATGATCATGATACATCTGGTCAAGTTGTGAAAGTATGTGAAGGTATTTGATTTATTTATGTTATATGAATTCAGATTAAGTGTTATAAGAATGCTGAATGTGCATTATGTGCATGTGTATATTTGGCTAGATGGCAACATACCTAGAATATGACCGCTTGAGAAATTGAATAATCAAAATATAATTGCGTTTATTTGTTTGCATTGCTTAAAACTTACTAAGCTTATGAATGCTTACTCCGTTGTTACATTCTTCTGTTTTATAGATTGTTGACTCCAGTTACCTGCTCGGGTTGGAGTTCGCCGGAGATATTATCACACTATCGAGCTCACGCTATTGGTGTAAGTAAATCCTAGTATTTCAAGTCTATGGTATGTATAGGGTTTTAATGTTAAGAATGTGATATTATAATTTAGCCAAAGGTGTTGGCTTGTATTGGTAAAGTGTTTTGGCCATGTGAATTGGCCTATGTTGGCTAGTGATGTCTTGGGCCTCGTAAGCCTATATATGGGACAGATTGCATGTGAAAAGAAAAGTTTTAAATTGACTGAAATTTTTTTCGGCACGGTTTTTGTATGATTGACTGGGTTTAAGTCAGGAAACACCTCGAACCCTGTTCTGGTGAGGGATATGAGCGAGGGGTGTTACAGATATAGTTGACATGCCATAGGATATGGAAGAGTGCGAGTTTTGCCGACTTCATCGATCAGCGCTTATGTGCGACTATCATCATTCTCATTCACTGCTTCTTTATTACCGATTGGGCACTTTGTGTGTCAGATATTGTTACTATTACCGTTACTGTTATTGTTTCGGATTTGTTCCGATGAGGTACTCTGTGTATCGTCTTCGTTCTCATTATCGTTTGGTTTGCTCAGATGAGGTACTCTATGTACCGCATCATCTTTATCATATCGTTTCAGATTTGTTCCAATGAGGTACTCTATGTACCGCATCGCCATCTTTATCTTTATTATTATTCCGGCCGGCCGATGAGGCACTATGTGCCGCATGCGGTGTGTTGGTTGGATCCGTGTATCCGCTCTAAGCCCGAGTCATGTTAATAGGGTAAATAAAAGAAACTAGAAAGATCAATCATTCTTGAATAATTTAATTGTTCTCGAATATTTGATTTTTACTTGAATAATTGATCGATCTCGATAACCGATCAATTGATTGATATTGAATAATCGATTATTATAGAATAATTGATTGTTACCAAATAATCGATCATTCTTGAATAAATAATTGTGCCGATTGACGATTGTTAATGAATATTACCGATTGATTAATTGCTATTGAAAAATAATAAATGATTTTAAATTTAAAGTAGACCAAAACATTGGTTGGAAAGTGAATGTTTGAATACTCAGTGAGTTTGAATAGTTCAATATATATAAATTCATATGTTTAATAATTGTTTAAGTGTTCAGATTATAGAAATACCACTGAGTGTATACTCAGCGTACGGTTTGTTTCCTTGCGCAGGTTAAGTTAAGGCTAGACCGTTGAATCAGCATCCCAAGCCGATTCCGAATTCAATGAGGTAAAGTATGTTGAATATTGGTAATGGCATGTACCTAGGATGTCTTGTGAGAGTCATTTAAGTTGTGAAAGTAATGATAAAATAAGTAAATTATGGTTGGCAATGGTATATAGTATGAATTTGAAATTTGAAAGAAAAATTCATAGTAATTCTAAATTAGTCCCGAATTGATTTTACTATTTATATTGGACCGCGATGGCCCATTTAAAGGACGACATCTTAAAATTATGATGAATCTGAACGTTTATATTTAATTAATGTTTGTATTGTACTGTACTGACTGGTAATGTCTCGTAACCCTGTTCCGGCAATGGTATGGGGTTAGGGGACGTTAGATACATCCCAAGTTTTCAATGGTTATTGCATGTCAATTGGGATAAAAGTTGAACATCCTATAGCTCATGTTCACACACAAAATGATTTAGCTAAATTGTTTATCAAATGCCTTCAACTAATAGTTAAATCATTACTTATGAGAACTAAACTTTCTATTTCAGCATGAGATTATGTTGATTTATATGTTGTACGCATCAAGCCAATAAGTTATAAATACTCCAATTATAATTGATTCTTGGTCAGGAGTCAAATATTTCGTATCTTTGAATTTTTGTATGTGTGTATTAGAGCTGATCATGGGCTGGGCAGCCCGGCCCGGCCCGAAGGCCCGCCCGAAAAAAGGGAGGGTTTGGGTAAAAATATAGGCTCGAAAAATGGGCTTGGGCAAAAAAATGAAGCCCTTTTAGAAAACGGGTCGGGCCTCGGGTAAGAGTTTCTTGGCTCGGGCCCGGCCCGAATTATATATTAATATATATTTTTATTTTATTTTTAATCATTTTAAATTTTTAATATAACCATTTTTTATTATATTGTAAATTTGTGTATTGTTTTAAGAATTATTTTAGTATCATTTTTATTTGTTTTAATATTTGTTTTTATGTTTATAAATATATTTGATTTATTATATTTTTAAAATTTTTTATTTAATGAAATAAGCAAAAAAAAAAATTTAATATGGGCCGAGTCGGGCTCGGGCTTAGCAATTTTATTTCGGGCCAGGCTTGGACAAATTTTTAGGCCCATATTTCGAGCCGGGCTGGGCCTGGGCTTAGTAGACGGGCAAAAAATTTTGCCTGGGCCCGGCCCGGCCCATGATCACCTCTAGTGTATATATGTTCCAATTGCTCCACCACAACGCACAAAGATGAGTGAATCCTCAAAGAAAGTGGGGAATATATATTAATGACAAGTTTCTTTGTATTATTAGATGTTTTTAATGTATTAGAGATTCAATTATGACATTATTTGTGATAACAATTTTGATTTGATAGTTTTCCCGACATTAGGGGAAGAGAAACTTGTAATGAGTTAGGGGGAGATTTGTAACACCCTAAAAATTTCTACAGTAAGATATTATCCTTAATATAGTAAAATAAGGAAATAAAGTGACAAGAAGAGGAAAAATTGAGTTATGTTACTGGGAAGTATATTATGACATATTGATTCAAGAAAGGACTAAATTGTAAAAGTGAGAAAAGTTTTGTGGACCAAGAGTAAATACTCAAAATTTGAGGATTAAAGTGTAAATATGAAAAGTTGAAGGACTAATAGTGCAAATATTTTAAGGGTGGAATGATCTAGAAACTAAGGGAAATTGATGAATTAGGACCATATTGAATAGGTAAAGAATTATGAAGGACTAAATTGTAATTTTACCAAATTAAATGATGGCTTAAGAATGGAATTTTAAAAGATCACTAAGGGCAAAATGGTCAATTGGAAGAGAGAGAAATCTAGAGACAATGATGATGTTGGAGATATTTTAGATAAATTAAATAAATAAATATTAGTTTATTAATACTTTAAATTGATTTTTAAATGATATTTTATTATTTTATTATTATTTTATTTAGTATATATAAGGAAAGAAAGATGAAGAGTCATCATCTTTTTCCCATGCACCCAACGTATGAAGAGAAAAAAAGTAAGAAACTTTCTTTTCTTTAAAATTTGGTCCTTTCATAAAAAATCTACCATTTTTACTTAGAAATCAAAAGAATTTCCATAGTCATCAAGAGATAAAGATGACAAGAAGACTATGGGGAGCTAGAATATCAAGTTAGATTCAAGAAATAGAAGCTGGAGGAGAGAGAAAATCAAGTTAAAGATTGGAAACAATAAGACAAGGTAAGAACATCAAGATTTCCATGTATTTTTAAGTTTGATATTATTGAAAAAGCATGGAAATGAAGCTAAAGTAGAGTTTTCTTATATATAGTTCTATGTTTTTGATATATTAGTGAAGAGAAATAAGAGAAAGTGGTGGGAAATATTGTAGAGAATGGAAATAAGGGTGTTATAAACTTAATAATTAACATTTTGCACTAAAACAGTTTTGGGCAGCAGTAGTATTCTAACTTTGAAAAATCACCAAAAATTGTAGAAATCTAATTAGGAGCTAAATAAAATATGAAATTAAATTTTATTGACTCTAGTTTTTCATAGAAGAAACTGTGTAGGCAATGAAATTGTAAATTGTGAGATATAACAAATTTAGTTAGACAATGTCAGAATGATTTTGGGTTCCCCTGTTCTGACTTTGGAAAATCATCAAAAATTGGAGAAAAATAATTAGGGGATTAAATTTATATTATTAAAATAAACGAGAACATCATTTGAATCCTGTAAAATGAGATAATTAATTTTTAGTAAAGAAGGGTCAGAATTGTCAGACAGCAGAATATGGGTGACTTTAAAGAATAAACTGTACTTACTGGCTAAACCAAAAATTCTGAAAATTTTATGGTAAGAAGATACATAAGTCTAGTTTCATGGAAAATTAGAAGATCTTAATTTTGAGTTCTGTAGCTCAAGATATAAATAATTTAGTGACTATAATGCAAATGGATAGTTTTGAATATACATATAAGTAAATAGTGAAATTATTGATATTGTTACTTGTAGCATGTTATATAAATTAAGGATATGGAACGGAGAGGAGGAGGAGGAAAATATGTATGAATATTCATCTAGCATGGCTAATTTGCATGTTTTAGGCTCAGGGACTAAATTGAATAAAAGTAAAACTTTATGGGTAATTTTGTAAAAATGTTAGAAATGACCAATTTGTATGAAATGGATTATTTTATTATTTAAAATTAAAAAATTGAATGAAATTATTAATTTAGCTCAAGATCGGGGAAAAACATGTTTTAAGGATTAAATTGAAAAGTGTTGAAATTATGGAAAATTCTGATATTTTATAGAATTCATGGGTTGTTATCAATTTGTTTGAGAATAACGGCTGGAAATAAGGATTAAATTGCAAGAATTTATTTTTTTAGCCTAAGGATGAAATCGTCATTAATTAAAAGTTTAGGGGTAAAATGGTAATTTTGTTTAGAGCATTAATTGAATATATTAGAACATGAAATAAATGAAAACGACGATCAAATTTCTTTATAAAGATCCGGATGACTTGAATACGAGACTTGAACGTTGAAAAGAAAAGATATTGGATTAATGAAATTATAAACATGAACAAGCAATGAGGTAAGTTAGTGTAATTTGAATTGTATTTTTAAATGCATGAAATATCGATATAATGAATTACATGGTTTATGTTTATGAAGAAATGACAAGAGAATGATATTTATCATAACATGTAAATAGGTGATTATCTTTGATACATTGATACAAGGAAATTAATTAAATTGAGACGAGTAATAAATTTAAGTAAAACATATCGAGAAAAATAAGTACATTAAGGGAAAATATGTTTGATTTTAATTGGTTCCAAATATGAACGTTAGATGAAATGAAATATCTGATAAATAAATCGGTAACTCTAGTAATGCTCCGTAACTCTATTCCGGTGACGGATTCAGGTTAGGGGCGTTACAAGATTCATTTGAACCAGAAGTTTAATAAGGATAACTCATTACAAGTTAACTATTAGATGTATTTACAAACTTAATGAGAATAACCAAGTGTTATATAGATTGATCGGCTCCAAATATGAAAATTATATCAGTTCCAAATATGAAAATTATTCTTAATGGTCATATAGTGAAGGCGGGTGCTCCAGAAGAGACCCAAGACATAACTAATAAGTAAAAATTCAGAAGAGATTTAGGTACCTGAAACTGAATTTTAAAATAATGAAAATAAGATATCTCGATAAGTTATGTCAATTCAAGAAAATGTGGAACCAAATAATAAAAATGATCGACAATTATTTTGCATGTACTATTATTATTGAAATAATGAAATAAAAGGAATATCTTGAATAAATCTATTGAGAAATATAGATATGGAATAAATTGATCAAAATAGAAAGATGCAACTGAAGTACAATTAAATTTGTGGAGTTTTTGGACCAGTAGTCCAAATATCTAAAGGTATAAAGCTAGTGAGGGTGCAATTAAAGTAGTTTTGCAAAAGCGGAATAAAAATATGAATTTTTTTGCTAAGTCCTGGCATTGATTATGAAAAGTTATAATATTCTTTTGTGGTGGATGCAATAACCTTTAGATATATTATTAAATTGACAATTCATAAAAGATTTAACTTGCGTCTAATGGTTGTTGTTACAACATTTATAAATCAATATATAGTAAAGTTTATATTAAAATCCTTGAAGGATTTAGAATGCTAGAAGCATATTGAAATTCTTGGGAAATTATTCATTTATATGAATTAAAATAATTTGAACATATGTGGTAAATTTGAGTAGTTGAAGGAGGATTATAAAATAATCCAAAATATCTATTTGTGTTTTTACATAAGAATCATGATTAAAGTTTGTTATGATTATTGTTGAATCTCTTGAAGAGATCAAAATATACTTCCCAAATTTCCCTCACTCATGACTTTTAAAAGAATGGTAATATAAATGCTTAGCAAATACATTCAAATAGTCATTTGAAAAACTAGTATTCAAGATTGAATACGTAGAATGTGATAAAATATGTGATGTTTTTATGAGGGGGAGTAAATACGCGTTATACTCTTTTTCCCTTAACCTAGGTTTTGTCCCATTAGATTTTCCTGGTAAGGTTTTTAATGAGGCAGCATATTATACGTATTATAAATTGTGTATTCTTTTTCCTTCATTAGGTTTTTATCCACAGGGTTTTTTTAATAAGGTTTTAACGAGGCACATTATCTACCAATGGACATCCAAGGGGGAGTGTTATGAATATCTTATTAAATGGATGTCCATCATGATCAAGATAAAATTTTAATGTACTTTAAATTCTAATAGTTATTAGAATTAGATCTCTACTTCTATTATACTTCTTATGCCTATAAATAGAGATTCAGATGAAGTATTTTAATCATCCCTTTGATCAATAAAGTACATTCTTTATTGCTTTCATATTTTCTTTGTTCTTTATTCTCTTTGTCTCTCTTTATTTTATAAGACATATATTATTATGTTAAAAATATTTGAAATTAATAACTCCTTTATATATAATATAAACATCAACTAATTTTATTGATATATTTTTCTTTATAATATTTATATATCAAATATTTATTTTCTCCACGTATATTTTGGGTATGGTGATTTCTAATATTATAAGATGAAATAATTATTTCAAATATAATTATCATTTTTATATGTAAAATATTTCAAATATCATTATTTTTTTCATCTACATTGTTGGTATAATATTTCAAATATTTTTGTATGTGAAATATTTTAATTAATTATTTCAAATATCATTATGTTTATATGTGAAATATTTTAAATACACATACAAAAATATATAATACTAAAAAATTTACTACACTCATGTTATGGATTGAAAAATAAATATTACACTTATAAAAATTATATTTACTAAATAATGATATTTGTAATAATTATTTGATTTTATGAATAAAAGAGATATTAATTAAAAAGATGAATTAAAAGTAAAAAAAATTGAAAACAATATATTTATTAATTAAAAATAAAAAAAGAGCATGAAATAAAAATTATAAATGAGTTTAGAAGTAGATGAATTGAACCTAGGACTCAAAGATAAAATCATTATTATTTAACCATTTAATCTAGGGAGCTAATATGTTAAAAACGTTAATTAAAAACAATAAAAAGCTTAAAACAACATGAAATAAAAAATACAAATGTTAGTGGGAAAGGAATCGAACCCGAGACTCAATGTAACGACCCAAAGTTTACAGGTATCGGAAAATTTAATTTTCGGGTCATTATTTCAGTAAAATACATTCGTAAATATTTATTAGAAATAATTACGAAGCTAGTAGTGTGGTTAATTAAATTTTAGTTAAGTGAATTAGCTTGAATTAAGGCTAATTTAATGGAAGGACTAAATTGAATAAAGGATAAAAATTGAATTGAAGAATAAATAAAAGTCAAAGGACTAAATTAGAAATAAACCAAAGAAAGAGAATAGTGCCAAATGTATGGAAAATAATAATCCATTTGTATGTATAATATATATACATATATACTTAATACTTAAGAATATAATATAATAATAATAGAATATAATAAAATAAAGAATGAATAAAGAAAATAAAGAAACAAAATAGAAAAAGGAACAGAGAAGTGGAACGAAATAGGAAACAATAAGAAAGGAGAAAAGAAAAAAGGGAAAATTAGGATTTTAAAATTTGAAGTTTAATTTGGTAAGTCAATTTAGTCTATTTTCTTGTGATTTTGATGTTTTTGGAATCCTAGAACAAAGCTCTACTTGAATTATGTTGAAATTTAGTAAGTTAGTGAATTTTTAGATGTTAATTAAGTTGAACAATTGAATAAATTATAAGATAAAGTGATAGAAATTTAAGTTAGAAGTGGGAGAAGGATTGAATTGTAAAAAGAGATATAAGTTTTGCTATTGTAGGGACTAAATTGAAAAGATTGTAAAATAAATTTTTTGTGAAGGAGGTTAAGTGTTAAAATTTGTTAAAGATGGATTATAATAAAGTATGGGATTTGTTTTGAAGAAAAAGAATTAGCTATGGTTTAAAGACTAAATTGGAATTTAGGCAAAAGTTGTATGGAAATTGAAATGTGTAAAAGGTATATTGATGATTTTTGAATTGTTTAATTTTTCGTAGCTAACGTAGTACCAAAAACGTCGACAAAGAAAGGAAAAAAGAAGGTTGACGAAGAGTAATTCGAAAAAATACAGTTTGTATTTCTATAAACCAAGCTCAATAATTATTTACTGTATTTATTATTTAAATTGCATGGAAAATGAAAATGAGGTAAGTGTTGTTATCTTACTGTACTGTTTTGAAATGTGAACGTTTAAATTAAAAAGAAACTGAAAATCCCTATTAACAGTGTCGGGCTAGTCAGATATAATTGGCATGCCATAAGAGTGGAAGTGTTCAGGGATATTCGACTTTGTGTGCCATACTGTTACTGTTCCTGTTCCTGTTCTGAATTTGTTCCGATGAGGTACTCTGTACCGTACTATTACTATTACTGTTATTGTTACTGTTATTTTCTGACTTCGGCCGATGAAGCACTATGTGCTTTACTCGTGTGTGGGTTGGATCCGCGTATCCGTCTAAGTCCGAGTTATGTTACTAAGGGTAAACTACTGTACTGAAGACTGAATGAATACTGACTGAACTGAAAAATCTTACTGGTTTTGATTTTAATGATTTATGTTTAATAGAATGAAGTTAATTGATTAAATATTTATGATATGTTTATTTGTTAAAATCGATGATTTAAGTATAGATGTAAAATTTAAGTAATGGTTTATAGAAATACCACTAAGTATATACTCAGCGTACGGTTTGTTTCCGTGCGCAGGTTAGGTACAAAGGCCACTAACGTTTCAACATCCAAGCCAACTCCCGAACTCAAATAATTGGTGATGTATCTTGTCTTGTAGAATGGCATGTACCTAGGTTATCTTTTGTAGTTGTTTTGGATTTAAAACTACTAATGTAAGAATAATTTATGTGCAAAAATTTATGTTTAAATCATAGTTTTTGTTTAGTTAATTTGAATTGATTTGGGTGATACTTAGTATAGAATTTGGAGTTAATATGTTAAATGATTATTAGAATACGTATGTTAAATTGTTATATTGATAGGCTTAATGTGGTATAAATGTGTTTTGGGCTGGTTGAACGATTGAATTTTAAATTGCTTGTTATACAAGGCTTGCAGGGTTGGTAAACTTGAACTATAAGGTTCATTTTGAGTCCACACGGCCAGACACACGGGCATGTGACCAGACCGTGTGAGACACACGACTTGCACACGGGCATGTTGTTTAGCCGTGTGTCCCCTGCACCTAAAATATTTTAAAACAGAACGCTCAGGAATGGCCACACAGGCAGAGACACGGGCGTGTGTCTCAGCCGTGTGAGGTACATAGTCATAGTACATGAGCATGTGCTTGGTCGTGTAAAAACTGCACTAGGTTCGAATTGAAAATAATTCCACACGGGCTGAGCACACGAGCTGAGCACACGGGCTTGTAACTTGGCTGTGTGAAACTAGTTTGTTCATGAGTAATAAGTCAGTGTTGAACACGAGTATAGGGCACAGGCGTGTCACCTAGACCAGACGGGCGTGTGGTACTGTTCAAAAGGGAAATTTTAAGAATTTTATGAAAAATTTTATAAGCTTCCAATTGAGTCTCGGTTTGGTTCTAACATACATTTAAAGTCTAGAGGGCCCATTAACGTGACAATAAGTTGTATTTCATGATCTGAATTATATTTCTTTCTCTATTAATTGTAATTGAACTGTAGTGATCGGTAATACTCTGTAAACCTGTTCCGACTACGTAATAGGGTTAAGGGGTGTTACATTCAAGGACAAAACCATTAACATTTAATCATCTAACCAAAGATATTAACTATATTAAAAAAAGTCAAAAATGCCATTTAAAAGGAAAACGTGTCTAGCTGGGCACGTTTTCCTGTCACCTGTACAAAAAGCGCATCCAACAACTCTCTCCAAAATCAACCTATTTCCTTAAATTAAAAAAAATGACTTATTCGGCCAATAAACAGTCATATGTTACGCCATGTGGAGGCACACGGGTGTGTGCGATTACATGGGTAAATTAGGTAGGCCGTGTGGGGCACACATGCATGTGCATTTACATGGGTAAATCAGGTAGGTTATGTAGGGCACACAGGCAAATTATGTAGTCTGTATGAGACACACAAGCGTGTGAAATCACACTGGTATGATAGGTAACTCATGTGTGTAACACCCCTAACTCGTATCTGTCGTCGAAACAAGGTTACGGAGCATTACCAAAATTTATTAAACATGTAATAGGCATTTCATATCATTTGACATTCATATCAGAAATCAATCATAATGTTCCTTATATGAGCCATTGAGGCCTAAAACATATATTAGAAACAAGTTGGGACTAAACCGAAAACTCAGAGAATTTTTCGTGAAACTTCAAAAATTTTCCTAGGTGCAGGGGAGACACACCCATGTCTCAGGCCGTGTGGGTATTCGAAATAGGGCATACGGCCGTGTCCTAGCCCTTGTCCATACCCGTGTAACTCTTTGACTTGGGTTACACGGCCAAGTTACATGCTTGTGTGCTAGGTTGTGTATAGGTGCAGGGGTCACACGACCAAGCCACATGCCCGTATGCTAGGCTGTGTGAAAAATATTGAACATTCTGGTTTGAATTTTAATGATGCAGGAGACACATGACCAAGTCACACGCCCATGTGCTAGGTCATGTGTCACATACAGCTAAGACACACGCCTGTGTCTCTGCCCATGTGGACAAAATAAGACCATTTCTAAGCCATATTTCTCACCCAAATTTACCTTGCACCTACATAAACACTTAGACATATTCTCAAGCCAATAAAAGACATTCAAATCCATTCAAAATCAAATCTTATACATGATATAATACCTCTTATAACCAAGTATGCAAACTTACCTAACTTACCAAATTCACATATATGCATATTTTACCAAATATGCTAACTCAGTTTAATCATTAATATACCAATATGATTCTATCAATCAACCATTTCAAACACATATCAAACATGATATAACCTCTTATATTCACATCAAAACATGTCCATCACAAGCCATTCAAATGGCTAGTTACAACCAAAACACTTATATGCTAACATTGGCCAAGTTAACCTATACATGCCATTATAACCAAAGTTGATTTACTAAATGTATTGAGATGAGCCGATAGATAGTGTAATGATATCTCCGCCAAGCTTCTAACCAAAAGAGCTTCCGAATTACTATAAAACAGAGTAAGCATATTATGCTTAGTAAGTTTGTATAACGAGAAATTAACTTACCATTCGTTTACATTTAAAGTAAGCATGCAAAATTCATCCAAAGAAATTTGGCAATTTGCCAAAACACATATAACCTTAAGAAGCATGTTAGTCATGTACTTCATGTGAATATCAAGAAATAAGGATGAGCTCATCATGTAAAAGTTTTCATATACAAATGTTTTCCACATCATATATTCATAAAGCATATACATTTCTATAATAATTCATCTAAAGTTCAGATTATTCCATGCTAGAACTTTTCCTGTTGAATTTATTTGAAATATCGATGGATACACAAGTAGTACACTTAAAGTGTACAAAATTGTAATCCGTCAATTCATATTCGGGAATATTCATACGAGCACATAAACAGGAAGCTCTTTCTCGATCCATATAACAGGAAACTCATGTGAGCTGTATAACGGGAAGCTTATCCGGGCTGTATAACGGGAAGCTCATAAGAGCTATATTTAAGAAGCTCATGCGAGCCAATAACGGATAGCTCTGAAGAGCCATTAATTAGGAAGCTCTAGAGAGTTATATATTGGGAAGTTCAAGCGAGCCATATCGAGAAGCTCTGGAGAGTCATTAATCCGAAAGCTCACAAAGAGCCTTTAATCGAGAAGCTCCGAAAAGCCATATATCGGTACGCTCGTAAGAGCTGCGGTGTGTCCACAACACATGCAGGATCACAATCAATCAGGATGCTCCGAAGAGCTATTAACGGGTAGCTCGTAAGAACCACATAACAAGAAGCTCTCATTATAATGGGGCGCTCTTTCAAGCTATAATGTGTCCGCAACACATGCAGGACCACAACCAATTCGGGAACCCTATATCCATCGAATTTCATTTATTTAAACGGGACTTAACATTTATCAGTCTTTGTCGGATATCTAATCAATTTCATATAAATAACAATTACACAATTCAAATATACAACACTCAATTCAAACATATAAATATACACAATTTAGTTACACGAACTTACCTTGACAACTGTTCGTGAATTGTAATCTACTAATTTGACACTTTTTCTTTTCCTAGATCCAATTTCGTATTTGGTCTATCTAGATCTATACGAGTAAATTTAGCTCAATTTAATACAATTAAAATGTAATTCAATCCAGTTCACATCTTAAGCAAAATTACCATTTTGCCCATATAGCAAAATTACCATTTTGCCCCTATACTTTTATTTAATTATGATTTCATCTCTAGGCTCGGAAAATAAAATTCATGCAATTTAATCCTTACTCCAAGTGTTAGAATTAAGTGACCCAAATCCTTATTTAAATAAAATACAGTGGTAAAATAAAATAAAAGAAGAATCCATATAGAATTACACTTCTTTTATTTTATTTTAGAATAAGGGTTTTTAAACCTTATTAAATTCCATCTATTTGATATTGATTAGAATAAGGTGTTTTAGTCTTACTAGAATATGGCTTTACAAGCCTATAAATAGCCATAGTCTATTCCTCTTGTAATTATTCGAATTCGATATAGTGAATTTTCTTCTCCTCTGCCCGTGGTTTTTTCCCGAAAGGGTTTCCACGTAAAATTTGTGTGTTCTTTATTTTATTTTATTTTTCACACCAAGTCTAGCTGATTTTTTACATGTAACAATAACAGCCCATGTATTTCATGAAATTCAGAATTTTTCATAAATTTTACATCTTTACAATTTAGTCCCTAAATCATAATTTCATCAAAATTCCCTTTACAAAAGTTATTTATCTATCAACAACCTTTCATTTTCTACCATAAAACTTCATAATTCATGCATACTCATCCATGACAAAACTCTAATACTTTGATAACTTTGCAAATTAATCTCCGAGATAGCTAGATTAAATTATTACGATCTCGAAAATATGAAAATTACTAAAAACGGGACTTGAATACTCACCTAATTGAGCCAAATAAGCTTGCTACCTTCAAGCTCTTCTAACTAGGGTTTCCATATAAAATAATTTGGAAAAGATGATATTATGATGATATTTTTATTACTTAATTACTTATCATCTTTTATTATCTTTACTTTCCAATTTAGTCATTTTTTTATTTAATTTTCCATGGATGAATCATCATACTTATCTACTAACTCCTCTTTATGGTCTATTTTCCTTATAAGGGCCTTAAATTTTGAATTTCATAGCATTCGATACTTATAGCTACTAGAACTTAACTTTTGCATTTCATGCAATTTGGTCATTTTATCAATTAAACATGTAATCGGTAAAATTTTCTTAACGAAATTTTTATACGATATTCCTATCATACGGTAAACCATAAAAAAAATTTAAAATAATTTTTCTTACAGACTCAGATTTGTGTTCTCGAAACCACTATTCCGATTTCACTGAAAACGAATTGTTACAGTGTGGGTCATATGGGCTGGTCATCTAGGCTATGTGACCACATGGGTGTGTGACCCATTTTTGGAATTTTCATTTAGGGTCGTATTAATCTATAATACGTAATTAAACCCTCCGTGGGTCCATTTTGCTTAAAAAGACCCGAAATGAGTTATATGTGTGGATACGTTTAGTATGTGAGTTACATGTATAATATATGTGCCGATAATTTTTGAAAGCATGACTATTTTTGTAAAGCATGTGTGACATTCGTGTTTTGTTATCTATTCTAATATGATATATGATTCGACTATGTGATATGTATATGATATATGTATCGACTATGTGATATGTATGTATGTTATTATGATTTTGCATGAGTATTGGGTGGGTTTTGATGATGGAGGAAGTGTTTTCATGCAGTATTATTGCAATTTTGGCGATTAAACTATGACAGCTCTAATTTGACCCTAATCGGGAAGTGGTTTTGGGACCACAAAACTGAGTCACGAAATTATTTAAATGCTCTTTTTTATGTTTATTATATGTGAAGCATCATGTGTGAAAGTATCATGTCTAAATTTTGTCATTTGAATGTGAAATTATGGAAAAGGACTTATGTGATAAACTTGAAGAATGTGTTGGAAGAAATGAGGTGACCGAACAATGCATGGCTTATTAAAAGGGAGGACTTGCATGTCAAATTGTCCAATTTAAAGTTAGTGGCCGGTCATGATGATGATGATTTGTAATATATGCATTTTATATATATAAGAAATATAATTATTAAATGTTTTATAATATGAAATAAGAATTAATAAAACAAAAAGGGGTGAAAAAACAAAGTTTGTTCATCTTTGTTCTTCCTTAGCCGAAAAACCAAGTAAAAGAGAAAAGGAAAAGTTTCTAAGAAGTTCGGCTATGTTTGTAACTAGATTGAGGTATGTTTGATATTATTCTTTGAAATTCATGTATATTTTAAGTTGTTAGTTTGAATTCTACCTAGCCCATGGTTCAAATTTTGCTATTTGATGGAGATGATATTCGGCCATGGATGTTGTATTTCTTGGTTGGTGTTTTGATGTTTTTGTGATGAGGCATGAAGATGGTTGATTTTGAGTGTTTAATAAAAAGGATTGGATGTGAGTGTGTGTGAAATAGCAAATGATGAGTCTTGGTAACTTCATGAAGTGTTTGGCCATTGTGTTAAAATGTTATACTTGTGTTTAAATATGGAATTTAATAGTTATATGGTTAGTATGGGTATAGATGACCGAATATGAACATGAATTATGATGTGAATGAATTGTTGTTAGATAATGGCCGAATGTGCTTAAATCCATGCAAGGTTGGGTTCGTTAGTAAATTGAGATAAATAGAATGAAATTACCATTTGTAAATTGTAAATGTGAGATCATCTTTGATTGAATTGAAAATGTCCTTGTGCTATAATCATTTAAGCGGTTAGAAAGATTGCCGAATATGAATTAAAGAGAGAAATGAGGTAAAGGATGAGTTTGAGCTTGTAAATGATATATGTGATTTAATTGAGAATTTATAATCGACTAAAGTGATCATTGTGTAATTATTTATATATTTTTATTTATTTATAATGGCCGAATATAGCATGAATAAGGATGTGAATAAATTGTAGTTATAGAGGTTGTCAATGAAAAATATGAGTTGGATGAGCTAATGCCGAATGGACTTGTGGAATTAAGTATTAAAAGATTTTTAATTAATTAGTAAGTGATATTCGGCTATATGAACAGCATGTGCACTTGATGTTATATTACGGTCTAAGAGTATATTTATATAAATGTGGGAGCATTCGGTCAAAGAAGAGTGGTTGTATGAAAGTAAGGTTAATGAATGTAGTAGTGCCATGTGAAGTGTGTAAATTACATGACTTTGATAAGTGTTGTTTGTGTTTTGAGACTTATCAATGTTTTTTTTTATGTGCCGAATGTGATTTTGGATGAATGAGATGTGATAATTATAGTATTTTACAAATTGCCGAATGTGGTTTTAAATGATAGAGATGTGATAAGTTGAATTTGTTAATCAAGCTCAAGAGCATAATGAGCCAATTTTGGATAAAGGGAAAGCGAAATTAGTCGATTAGTCAATCCGTATTTATTCGATAAAATCCAAGGTAAGTTCTTAAGTGTTTGTGTTTGATCATGTTATATGCTTAAGAGTTGAATAATCATAATTAAGAAGATGTTTGATTGTATATATATATGCATATGTTCTTTGTGTTGAATAAATATTAAATTAAAGTTAAGAGCTGTATGTGACTAGCATATCTAGTCGACTTTGATACTATTAAATGATGTACTAAGATATGTGTTCCAATATGGAAATTAAACCCTATGTGGTTGAAAGGATGAAAATCTTTGTTCATAGATATGTGTTTCAATTATACGTAATTGAAGTATAAGTTATGAAAGTATGAAAGAACAGGTGAATTGTTTATCGAAATGTGATATTCGGGCCTCGGCCTAGTAAGCTTTAAGCTGGTGAATAATATTATCGGGCTTCGGGCCTAGCAGGCTATAATGCTGGTGATATAATATCGGGCTTCGGGCCTAGCAGGCTATAATGCCGGTGAAATGATACCGGGCTTCAAGCCTAACAGGCGAAATGCCAGTGAATGAGTTCAGACTTAAAGTCTAGCAGGCTTCGTGCCGGTGATGAATTCGGGTTTAAAACCTAGCAGGCTAAGTGCCGGTGATTTGATAAAAGTCTAAGACTATGAGACCTTGTGTTAAATCGGCAATTGAATTTGTTCAATACATTAAGTTGGCCAGGTATGTGATTTATACTTATACATGTTAAATCGATTGGAATTGAATCATGAATGTTAAATGAGAAGCATAGGTGAAGATGTCATATGTGTATGTGTGTATTCGGTCATGGTGAAAGGTTATATGAATTATGTGAAATACCATTTAGATATGAATGACAAAAGTAACTGTGGTTATGAAATGGTACAATGGTTGAATTCGGTTGAATTAAAGTTGACACTGAAGTATTTAAATGCCTATGTCATATATGTGAGTAAGGGTAAAACCATTGTAAATTATCGATAAGGGTGGGCTATGGGTGGAACCATCTTATAATTGCTAATTTGAACGGTTGTGTGCGAATCATTGAGCATGATGTATTGCATTGAGATTATGCTTAAGTGAAATTATAGATATGTGATGAAATTGATTGGTGATATACAAGTTTAAATAATATGAATGCAAAGAATGTGTGAAAGAGTAAATTTGTAATAAATCTGCTTGGGACAGCAGCAGTAATGTGATTTTGCAAAATCACCATAAATTGTGGGAGTTGAGTTAGAAGCTGAATAAATTATGTAATTAAATCTTAATGAGTCTAGTTTCTTATAAAAGAAACTGTGTAAGTAAAAGAATTACTGATAATGAGATATTTGAAGTGGCGTGGGACAGAGTCAAATGACTTTGGGGTCCCCTATTCTGTTTTTAGAAAATCATTATAATTTGTACAAAAATGGTTATAAGATGAAATTTATATTCTTAGACTCCTTAATGAGTCTAGTTTCAAATGAAATCAATGAGAACATATTTTGAATTCTGTACAATGAGAAATTTGATTCGTAGTGAAGAGTGATCAGATTAGTCAAACAGTGAAACAGGGGAAAATTTAAGAAAAATCTGGTATTGATTGGCCAAACCAAAAATTCTAAAAATTTTATGGATAGAAGGTATATGAGTCAATTTTCAGGAAAAATTAACGGCAATTGATTTGGAGTTTCGTAGCTCCAGTTACAAAAATTTTGTGACTGTTGCTTAGGAAGACAACTTGTAGTGAATTTGTGATTAGGTTGTAAACATTGATAAAACTTGTTAATGAGTTGCTTATTGTTTTCTTATGAACTTACTAAGCGTAAAGTTTACTCCCCTTTTCTTTCCCATATTCCCTAGGGTTGACATGTTAGCTCAGGTTGGAGGCCGTCAGAGATATTATCACATTGTCGAGTCTACGCTATTGGCGTAAGTAACTCTTAGTGTTTTGAGTCTATGGCATGTATAGGGTTGTAAAGTTGAGTATGTAATATTATGATTAAGCCAAAGACTTTGGCTTGTTATTAAGGTAGTTTGATTATTCATATGCTTGTATGTTATTATCTCCTGTGATGTGGTTTATAGCATGTATATTTAGAATTTGAATTGTGATTCATTGTTGAGTAAGTAAATGATATAAGACTAAGATATTGGTAAATTTAATAATGCCTCATGAATGTTTTGGGGCCTTGTAAGCCCGATTATAGGATAATATACGTGTGTATGAAAAGTTTAAAATTGATCAAAAAATTTTACGGCCTGGTTTTGTATAAATGGTTGAGTTTAAATCTGGTAGCACCTCAAACCCTGTTCCGGCGAGGGATACGGGCGAAGGTTGTTACATAAACTATAATATATGTTTGGCGGCTCAACTGCACCATTATGAGTGGCATACCACCACGACTCGGTGTGATTGGATGGATGGACTCATGTAGTCCTATTGGTGTGATTGGTTGAACGGAGTTGATGTGTAGTGGATGGGGGTAAGATTTGTTCTGATATGATATAACGTTTTGATATGATATATGTTCTGGAAATATGAAAATATGATTTGATACATGTTTCTGGTATCATGTCATTCTAATCTGATATTCGTATGTGTGAACATTATAAGTAAAATTCTATGTTCGTATTTACATTTGTGTACGTTATAAGGAAATTCTGTTTTGTAGGTCGATTCACATACTGGGCTTCTAGCTCACTCGTTTGTTATTATGTTTCAGGTGAACTACAGGCTTAGGACCGGACGACATACGAGAGCTCGAATTGTTTACCAGTTAAATATATAAGTTGGTTTATGTTTTAATTATTTTTTGAATGTAAATTTGTTTTGGGCTTTGCTCTTTGGTTTTTGCGCTGTTGTTGGGTTAAACTGCAAAATCGTATGATTTATTAAACTAAAAATTTGGTTTTCAAAATTAAAACTCTGGAAATTTCCGTTGCAAATATTAAGTAATCACTTAAGTGCTTTTCTGTAAATAATTAAATGGTGTTTAACAAATGTTTGCTTTAGTTTTGGAAATGATTTGCCAACATTATAATTTTTAAAACACACAATTTAAAATTCAAACTCTAGGTATGAGATAAGTGATTTCGGGCTTAAGTTTTACTAAACATTTGTGACAGTTTTTTAAAATTTTATGTTTTCGACATGCACACTAAATTTGATTAAATCAGAAATTTTTAAACGAGTTAATATAATTCTCCAAGATTCGATTATAACATTTAAGTCAGATTTAGGGTGTTACAACTTGATTGTCCGAGAAATTCTAATGAAGTGAAACAATAGAAAATGGATTCTTCGTAAAACTGGGATCAACCTGCTAACAACAGTTAAATGTTTGAATATAATATCATCAAAAAAAGGGGTCCCAAGTCCCAACTTCAGCTACCCACTAGGGTTCTACAAGGATAGCCAAGCTATGGTTTCGTTGTTAGCGGAAAAATAATGAAAAAAGAAAAAAGAAGACAACAAAGGTGTTGTAATAACATGGTATTTCGCTTGCATGGAGTGTTAGAATAATAGTTATTCTGGTAATCAGTTATTGCTTAACTGATAGTAGTTATTGTTGGTTAGTTTCTGTTGTTTTGTAACTGCATGCACTGCTATATTAGCAGGCACTGCTCCCTCTCATTGAATGGGTTTTTTACACAGTGTTTCTTGAAGTAATACGAATCTGTTTTCTCATTCTGAGTTCTAAACTTAACATGGTATCAGAGGTCCCTTCCTTCCTGGGAACTGCTTCTTGAGTTTTCTTTATACCTCATGGCTCCTTCCAGTCCGTCTGTGCAGCCTGCTACTCAGATGGCATCTGCTGTTTCTGATGGGGTTGATAGTCGTTTGTTTTCTACCAAGAAGATCAACATACTTCTTGATGATCATAATTACTTGCTATGGCATCAACAGGTGCTTCTAGCCATTAAAACATATAGACTTCAGCATTATATTGATCCTAACACTGTTCCTCCATCCTCGATAATTCTTGATGATGCTGGGGTATCTCAAACAAATCCTGAGTTTGATCGGTTTGAGCAGCAAGATAGTGCACTTGCTTCCTGGTTGCTGTCCTCGGTAAGCCCTTCTGTTCTTCCACATCTTATTGGGTTAAATACCAGCTCTCAGATTTGGAATGCTCTTGTTGGTGTCTATGGTAGCAAATATACGTCTCAGTTAATGTTTTATAGACGAGCGTTGCATTCACAGCGCAAGGCTGATCTGTCCATGCGCGAATTCTTGATGAAAGTTAAAAGCTTTTGTGATCGGCTTGCTGGCTGTGGTGAGATCATTAGTGAGCAAGAACATGTAACTGCTATTCTTAATGGCTTGCCTGCTGACTATGAATCTGTTGTTACGATAATTACTGCCAGTCCAGTTCCTTACAGTGTACAAGGCATTACCACTATGCTGCTTGATGCTGAAGCGTGTCAGCAGCTTACACAACTCACAATGATGGATTCTCCTAGCTCGGCCAATACAGTTTCTAATGCACCTGCAGTATCTGCCAGTAATAGCCCACCATCTTATCGACCCAATTCTAATTCTCGAGGTCGTGGTCGTGGTCGCTTCTCGAGTTCTCGGGTTCAATGCCAACTGTATGGGAGATCTGGTCACTTGGTTGATTGGTGCTACCATCGTTTTGACACCACCTACAAAAGCACGAACTCTAGGCCACCTCCACCTCCTCCTCAAGCGAATATGTGTTTGTTCGGCAGTGGCACTTCGTCACCTTGGATGTCATCTCCTATAATGAGTGCACCTCAGCATGCACACCAAGGCTGGTTTGGTTCTTCAACAAATGTTTCTTCCTGGCCCAATCCGTTTGCTGTTGGTTCGGGTCAACATGGAGGTTCACCTACAACTGTTCCTTCACACCCTTAGACTCTCCTTGCTACCCCTGATACAGTGGCTGATAATACTTGGTATCCTGACTCAGGTGCCACTCATCACCTCACAAACTCTCCTGATGTTTTGAGTGACAGTAGCTCTTATCTTGGTCCAGGTAAAGTATATGTTGGCAATGGTATGGCTCTTCTTTATCAAAGTCTCTCGGTCGATCTTTCTTTTAGCACTCAATCCAGAGCATTGTTCATGCGGTCCTTATTGTTTGTACACGAATAACCAAAAATCTTTTGTCGGGCTTCAAAATTTGCAAAGGACAACCATGTAATGTTTGAATTTTTCCATCACGATGCGTGTTCGCGACCTTCAACCGGAGAGGTGCTACTGGTTCTCATCCATGATGGGTTATATAAATTGTCTCTCTGCTGCTCGAGCAAAATAGTTGCGCCTTCCGACTCCATGTTTGTGCTATAATCATCACATTTCGCACCATTGAGTTTGTGGCACTCTAGATTAGGCCACTCTTGTACTGATACTCTTATTAAAGCTCTGCGTCATTGTAATGTTCAATTTCATGCAAATAAAGAACTAGCGGGATGTGTTGCTTATCCATTAGGAAAGGCACACAAATTACCCTTCACAAGGTCTTTGTCTGAATATTCAAAACCCCTTCAGCTTGTTGTTGCGGATGTATGGGGTCCTGCTCCAGTATCCTCCAATGGGTTTCGATACTATGTTGCTTTCACTGACACTCACTCCAGATACACATGGCTCTATTTTTTGCATACGAAGTCAGAGGTGCTTACTGTTTTTTCCATATTTCACAAGCAGGCTGAACGATCGCTTGGTTGTCAGCTACTTGCCTTGCAAACCGATAGTGGTGGTGAATTTCAGGCACTCAAAAGCTATCTAGCTCATCATGGCATTCGACAGCGTATTACATGTCCATATAGCTCTGAGCAGAATGGCTTAGTGGAGTGGAAACATAGGCAGATCGTTGAGAAAGATCTCTCCATGCTGGCGCATGCATCCATGCCTTTGTCTTGTTGGACTGATGCTTTCGGTTGTGCAGTATACTTGATAAACAGGTTGCCTTCTTCACCTCTGGGTAGTTTATCACCATATGAAAAATTGTTTCATGTCAAACCAAACTATTTATTCCTTCGTGTATTTGGCTGTCTGTGTTTTCCTAGTCTAAGATCCTTCAATAGTCATAAGCTACAGTTTCGTTCCTCACTATGCATATTTTTAGGCTACTCGTCTTCACATCATGGTTATAGGTGTCAAGATAAATATGGAAAGATATTCATCTCTCGACATATCATGTTTCATGAGTCGACTTTTCCTTTTAGAGATTTTAATTCGCCAGCTCAATCTCCTGTAGCTACTTCACGCTCAAGTACTAAACTTCTTGTTCTTCCCTCGACTACACCTCCTGTCCTGTCGTCTGTTGTTTCCAGCTCTCAAGTTGATACTTCAAATAGTCCGCCATTAACCGCCTCATTTAATGCTAGACAGTCAGCATCACCTACTCCTATCACTAACTCATCCCCTATCAATAGTCTGTCACAACCAACCCATCCTCTATCAGCCCCTCTCAACTCTCATGCTATGGTCACACGTAGTAAAGCAGGGATTTTCAAGCCTAAGGCATTTCTCACCAAAGCACCTAGTTTATCAAGTGATACTCCTGCTAATATTCATGAGGCCATGCAAAGTCCCGATTGGGCAGTAGCTGTGAATAGTGAGTTGCAAGCTTTACTTAAGAACAACACATGGACTCTTTCCACCCTCCCTGCAAATCGAAGAGTGGTAGGTTGCAAGTGGTTGTTCAAAGTTAAACGAAAAGCCGATGGGACGGTGGATCGGTATAAAGCTCGCCTGGTTGCAAAGGGTTTTTCTCAGCATGCTGGCTTCGACTTTCGCGATACATTCAGCCCAGTGGTTCGAGCAGCTACCATTCGGGTTGTTCTTGCTCTTGTTATCATCAAAGGGTGGTCCTTAAGGCAGGTTGATGTTAATAATGCCTTCCTAAATGGTGATCTAACAGAGGAAATTTATATGGCACAGCCTCCTGGCTTTGAGAAACAAGGTCCAAACGGGCAGCAGCTAGTATGCAAGCTAAACAAGGCACTTTATGGGTTGCGCCAAGCACCTAGGGCATGGTTTATTACTCTTAAACAATATCTAGTTACTAACCTTGGTTTTACAGCCTCCAAGGCTGATACCTCGTTATTCGTTCGTGTGTCGTCTGATTATATAGTGCTACTTATGGTGTATGTTGACGATATTGTGATAACAGGCAGCTCAACTAGGGAGATTGATCGTGTGGTTCACCAGCTTCACACCAAGTTTGCCCTTAAAGACATGGGGCAATTGCATTTTTTCTTAGGCATTGAGGTGCAGCATACGTTGCAAGGGTTATTTCTTAGTCAGAAGAAATATATACTGGAGATCCTGCATAAGACTGGCATGACAGGTGCTACAGCTACTCCTACACCTATGGTAACCACTCCGAAATTAACCACCTCGGATAGTAGTCCTCCTTTTACTGATGTTCATTTATATCGAAGTACAGTAGGGATGCTTCAGTACTTGTGTATCACACGACCAGAGTTGTCGTTTTGTGTTAACAAGTTGAGTCAATACATGAATCTTCCGAGTGAAACACATTGGCGAGCTGTGAAAAGGGTACTAAGGTATCTAGTTGGGACTGTTGATTATGGGTTATGCTTCTCGAAAGGTCAACCTGAGGTTGTCTGTTATTTAGATGCTGATTGGGCCTCTTCTATGGAAGATCGCCGTTCCACCACCGGGTATGTAGTGTATCTCGGACCAAATCCTGTTGCATGGTGTTCAAGGAAACAACCTGTTGTGTCCAGATCCTCATCTGAAGCAGAGTATTGAAGCCTTGCCAACTGTGTGTCTGAACTTCTGTGGGTCAAACAGCTCATAGGTGAGATTGGTCTGTCAAACATTCCTCCACCTGTTGTCTGGTGTGATAATACCTCTACGGTGTCCATAGCTGAAAACCCCACACATCATGCTCGAATTAAGCACGTTGAGATTGACCATCACTTTGTTCGAGAAAAAGTTCTCGATGGCACTCTGCAAGTGAATTTTGTTCCGTCCGCTGAGCAAGTTGCTGATGTTCTTACTAAGCCCATTGCACCTAAGCAGTTTGAATCATTCCGTCAAGCTCTTCGAGTTCTCAAGCAAGATAGTGTTCTCAGTTGTTCAAACGAAAAAGAAACGGGGAGAATGTTAGAATAATAGTTATTCTGGTAATCAGTTATTGCTTAACTGATAGTAGTTATTGTTGGTTAGTTTCTGTTGTTTTCTAACTGCATGCACTGCTATATTAGCAGGCACTGCTCCCTCTCATTGAATGGGTTTTTTACACAGTGTTTCTTGAAGTAATACGAATCTGTTTTCTCATTCTGAGTTCTAAACTTAACATGGAGGGACACAAGAAATTGATTGTACTTTGGGCAGGTAGTATTAGGAAAAAGATTTGTGATTGGAGACGGAGTGAAGGATGTGATTGTAAATGCCAGGTGATGAAGAACTGACACTTACTTTTACACATGTTCCGAATTATTGCAACTACTTTACCTACCCTTCTCCATCTCCGGATCTATTCTTTGCTTTTTTAATTTACCCACTTCTAATTCCTCATTTGCGAATAAATCTGTTTGAATCATGGCTTCAATCTTCCTTCAAAAAATCATCCATATTTTTCACCCTTACCTTTAACCTTACTTTCTTCAGTTTAATCTCATATTACTCTTTTCTATCACCACCTTTTCATTTTATCTCAACAACATCATATTCGGAATAAAAATAGTAAAAAGTATAAAATAGAGGAAAGCTAACAAATGTGACTTTGTTTGGATAGTTAAAATTAGTAAAGACGAAAAATAATTTTAGCCATTTTTTGTTTACATAAACAGTGGAAAAGAATGAAAATAATTAATTATAATATATTCTTACAATTATAATCCTTTCATAAAACAAAGATAGGTTAAATTCTGCTATTGCTCCTTTCTAGTCTATGCATTTTTCATATTTTAAAATTTCAATCCTCACCATTGTTTTCAGAACTGGGTCGATTAGTTAGATCGGGAGCCAATTGAGGCATTGGTTTAGAATAAGGGGTTGAATTGGTTTTCTCTATTTTTATTTTTGAAATAATTTATTTAATTGAACTGACCGAACTGGGAATCGGTGGTTTGACTAATTTGACCACCAGTCCGATTATGAAAACCTTGGTCCTCAACAAATAATAACTGTTAAATTCATTAAGATCTACTATTTCCAAAATATGATGTGGAAAACAAATTATCAAATGTGTGATGTCATATTGGCTTGTTATTTCCACATATTAATCTATAAAAATCCAGTTAACAGATTAACAATTGTCATTTGTGCCGAGATCAAAATTTTAAAATTTGAAAAAAGTATAGAGGCTTAAAATAATCCAGTTAGAGAAATATGGATTAAATCTACAACTATATGAATAATACGTTACTAGTAATTGAATTTAACCAAATGAATTTAATCATTATTGTTTGAGTCAGGATAAAATTTTTAAAATTAAAAAAAGTGTAATGACTAAAATTAATTAAATTAAAGTAAAACGACTAAATTCACAACATTTATAACGTACATGGACTAAAAGTAGAATTTAACCAAAAAAATTTCAACTCTTCAAATTTGGGTTTTTTTTTTTCTCCCTCTAACTTTTCCCCGTAAATAAAAAAATTTGCTTTCAACATAAATCAAGGGATACTTAATTTCCCTTCAGTTGAAACTTGCTTCCAAAGTTAGTGGCATGGCATGTTATAAGGATCGAAAATCAGATATGAAATTGATTAAGGTAGTTGAAGACTAATTAATTATGATGTTGGGGTGTTACGGCTAATTAAGTAAGAGAATAAAGGCCAGCTGGTAGCTTAAGCCTTGTTAAGCAATGTGATTAAAATGTACTTTCCAAAATGTTATATATTTTATTTGTTTTCTAACATCAACTGGATAGTACATGTTTTACATTTGGCATTTGGAGAATTGTTTCAAGATGTGAAACACGTACGCCATCTTGTTTCTAAGCAATATTTATCTTTACCATTATATTTAAATATGAATTCCTTCCAAATTCTATGAGAAAGAAACCCAAGCTATTCTTTTGTAGGGAAAAGAAACCAAGTTATTGAAACAATTTGTTTAGCTAATAAGATTTTGAGCTCATCAGCCATCCAAATTTATTTGTGTTTTGTTGGTTTAAATATATTTATGATTTTTTATTATAAAAGCTGAAAGGAAGAAGTGGGTTTTTGATTTGTGTGATTATGGTGAAAAATAGTAATAAAAGGTTGCATTATGATCAGCTTTTAGAGCATAGCAGCACCCAACCCAACCCAATTAAGCTGGCTTTCTAGTTTTTGGGGTCATTTTAATCTGGTAATTAACAAACTTAGCACTTTGCACATGGGTCACGTGAAATTCCATCCACTAGACACGTGCCGCCCTCACTCTGATTTCTGCCCAAAACAAACAGTGGAGGAATTGAGTTGAGATCCGCTTTTGGCATAAAATAAACCCGCCAAAAGATGAAACCTAAACAACCTTATCTAAACTTAAAAGTAGTTTTCTAATCAAACAATCTTTGGGGCTCACATCATGCGTCTGCTCCCTTCCCCACAAACATCTCTACACTCCTCCTTTTAATCAAATCAAATGATTCTTTTTCTATTTTCAATTTCCCTTCTTCTTTTTTTAAAAGATTTCCACCATTTTTATATTTACATAAACATCTTTGTTTCCGAGCATTAGCCACCCTGGCAACTTGGTGGGTTCATCGTCATATCTCTCAACCCAATTGGTTGGATTATTAACCGAATCTATTTATTTGAAATATAAAAATCTTTAGTCCTTTGATCAAATTGAAAAAAAATTTAAACACATTAATCAAACTAAATTTATATATTTTTATCTTTTTTCTAAAATATATATAAAACATAAATAAAAAAAATACACTACTAATGTTATTTTTTTAATAGTATATTATATATTATTTATTTTAATTAATATAATAAATAATAGTTCAAAAAATACATTAATAATATAATATATATTATTTATTTTGGTTAATTATCCAATTTCGAATTAAATTAACCAATAACCAAAATTTTAGAAAATTATTAACCAATCTCTAACCGATTAATCGAATTAGACTGATTTGGTCGGTTAATTCAATTTTAACCCAACTATGAATTCCCTACCCCACTCTATCATCCTTTTATTGGCTTTAATAATGTACGTAAAAATGGATTAAATTAATTATTTCGGTGCCTATTGATCATCTAACCAAAATTTGCTGTTTTAGACTTGATCATCATCAACTTTGCTTTTGGGGTGACTTTGATGGGCAGATGAGGCTTTTGCCCTATAATTAAGCTGCTCAATCAGACACATATATACCCTAATTGATTAGAGAATATAGTGCAATCATATTAGTATAACAAACAACTTAGCTATATTTATATATGGTCCTACAACCAACAAGTTTTCATCCTAGATGATTGTTGAGCATCTATGACTAGTTAATTTCCTCTTGACAACAGAAATTCAATCACTTGAAAAGGCTGAATTGGGAGAGATTAAGCTTAAAGTGGATGTTGCCTTCATTACAAGTGGAAAAGAAAAGAAGAAGCAAACCTTAAAGGATATAGCTAGCTACCCGTGTCATGTGAATAACAAGGCAAGTTCCAAAAAAGTGTGTAAACTTGTCCTATGTGCATGTATATATTGTTAGAGAAGTTGAATGAATTTGGCAGTGTAGCTGAATAATTGTGAATATGTAGAGTTGAAAAATGGATGAATCATTTATTATAGAATGGCAGTTGTGGTTGCCATAATTAAAAAAGAGGTTGTCCGGAGAGACAAGCCAGGTAGGCAGGCAAAAGCAAACCAAGTTTAATGGTTTGTGTGAAATTAATTTGGTCCATTTTATAAGGGAATGGCGAGACACATCATGTGTATGTTGTTTTGTTTGAGGATAAGTCGTTCTCCTCTTCTGCAATTGCAAATGTAGGACAGTAAACACCACTAGAACCCTACCAATAATTTTGCTGCCCCATTTTTCATACAAAAAAAACAAGCTTAGACTCAACAAGATGCCTACCCTACACCAAAACTGAGCACTAAAAGGAATCATGGGTGTCATTGTTGTAGAGATGAGCAGGTCAAGTTAGGGAAACCTTCATTCATAAAAATGTAAGATTAGTTAGTGGCCTCTTCTTCTGCAATTAAGAGGTGGTGTATTTGAACTTAGAGCCATATATATGTCACCACTTGGTCCATGGTCCCAATCTTATGGGAACCAGAAACAACCACATTGGAAAGTAAACATGTGTTTTATTTTATTGTAGGACCTTAATTTGTCTTTCCCTTACTTCCTACTCCAACCCTTTTTCTGAATTGTGAACCACTAAATTAATTCCTTAAAAAAAAATAGATTATTTACGTCGTCATTCTTTGGATCTTTGGTTTGTTGGATTATTAGCTTTGTCTTGGTAATCTAAATTGGTAAAAGGTTCGGCTTATTTATAGATATCCCTAGCTTATTCCTTTTTAGTTTTCTTATGATATGACACTGCCATGACATATCAATCTCATTTTTACTGTAAATACAAAAAGTATTGCCTTTTTTTTAACCAAAAAAGAAAAGATTAAACTTTAATATTCCATTACAGACAAATAAGCCATATGAAAATAAAATAAAATAAAATATTAAAAATTAAACGATTAACTTAGAAATATTTTTCACTTTTTTTTTTTACCCTATATCGTTGATATCTAGAAATCATTTCGGGAGAAATGTGAATGATGATTTTTAATACATAAATTAAAAATAATATATGTGTTCTATATGTGAAAGGTAAAGTAAAAAAAAAAAAAAAAACTAAAAATATTTTTAAATTATACAAACAAATCGAATATATGTTAAAGGTTGGCCTAAAAATAAGTATAGAATAATCGTATAATATATATGCTTGTGTTAAAGTTTATAAACTAAAATTTTCAAAAAAAAAAAAAAAAATTTACTTATCATGTGTCAAGTCTTTAACCCATAGGGATTTTTTTAAATACATAATTATATAGATTAATAGATTATTTGTATGTGTCAATTTATGGAGTATAAATTTGACGGTTAAAATATATTCTCTGTACTTTTAAGTTCAAAATTTAGATTTTCTATTATTTAGATTTGAAATTTTAGACTCATGGTTAAATTTTTTCTATTAAATTTTGTAACGACCTGATTCTCAGTAGGTCATAAAATACTATTTTGAGACCTCGTTTCCGTAAACTGAGTCTATTAATATTAAATGGAAGTATTTACGGAGTTAGTATATAGATGAATTGAAATTCAGTTAAGTAATTTAACCGGCATTGTGATTAATTAAGGTTTAAGTACTAAACTGTAGAAGTTTAATCGCTATAAATTTTTAATTAGAAAAAACGCTTGGAGACTTAGACAACAATTTTCTAAAAGATCCAAATGGTAAATAAACCAAAAGTTAACATATTGTAGTGGATGATAATGTGATAGGGATTTAGTTTAAAATAATGATGAATTAATTAAATAAAACATAATTAAATTGTTAATTAAGATTAATTAAAAGTTAATTATAATATAAATAGCATGATAGTGGGATGAAAGATTAATATATCATTTTCTTCCACTGTTCAAGCTTAGCTAGGAAAGAAAAACACCATTGTTGGAAAAGAACCATTCCACCATTCCAAAAATTAAAGGTAACCAAGCTATTTTTCATGTAATTTTTAAAAGTTTTTATCGTGGGAGCTTGATCTAGCTAGTTTGTAAAACTGTTAAATTTTTTAAAAGTTGCCTTTGTTGAGAATTGAATGAAATTGGTGTGAAATTGTTAGATTTTAAGCTTAAATTATAAAAATGACTAAGCTTTATTGTAAGTTTCGTACATTAGGGACTAAACTGAATAAAATAAAAAAATTTATGAAATTTTGGTAGAAATAAAAAGTAAGAGGTCCTTAATGAATATATGTGAAATCAAATTATAATCCAAAGCTATAGATTGAAAGTTATGTTAGTTCCATTTTAGGGACTAAATTGAATAGATTACAAAATTTACATGAATGGATAATTGATTGTGAATTAGCTAGAATTTCATGGTGTTATATGTTTTATGACTATTTGTAACTAATGTTGACGAAGAATTGTCAAGAGGAAAAGAAAAAGAGAAAGTTAAAGTTATCAACGAGTGACGAGAGATCACAATTTGTACTTTTATGATTTGGGATAAAAATGTTTGATTTGATGTGCATGTTTATTGATTATTGAATCATTGAGGTGAGTCTATTATGATAGTATGAAATGTTTTGACTGAATTTGATATGAAACATCGAGATATAGGACTAAAATGAATAAAATGAGAAATGATATGAAATGCTTAAATTATGATATGTGTGATATGAAAATTATATTGAAATATGACCTATAGTATGAAATAAGTGTGTTTGATGATGAAATGAGGTTGTGATTGTGAATTTGAATGAAAAATGATATACGTACGAAAATGCATATGCGATTAAATACAGAGAATGAATATGTGAGTAAGATGATTATTATGGAAATGCTTATGTAACAGCCTAAATTTTTCAGTGGTGTCAGAAATAGTGGTTTCGAAGCCACTAAATCCAGCGAGTAAGTTCGTAAATATTATTATTTAATATTTATGAGTTAAATATGATTTTAAAAAGGTTTTTGAATTGGTAGTTTATATTTTATAATGATTTATTAGGTTTGAATGGTAAGATCCTAAGTCAAGCGATTTTAGAAAATAAGGTGTCGGGACCTCGTTTCTATAAACCGAGCCATAAATATTTTAACGTAAATATTTTAATGAGGTTTCATTAAGGTGGTATTAAAGTTTCGTTGAAAAATTTTAACGTTTCGATAGTTAATTAGTTAAAATGACTAAATTGAAAAATGTGCAAAACTTACTAATTATAATAATTAAGTGATTAAATGGCTTGATTAATAAATAAGGAAGGAATTAAGTAATAAATATACTAAAATTAAATAGTGGGACGGCATATGAAGATAAAAATAATAAAATAAGGCCATTGAATGGCAAAATGGTAATTTTGATGAAATTAAAATATGCAAATTGAAATTCTAAAAGTTTTCTAAGCATTCTTCTTCAATTTTCGGGCTAAACCGACATAGGGAGTGAGCTTTAAGCTGGTTTTTCATATTTTTGCTTCATGTGAGTTCAATTCTTACCCGTTTCTTGTAATTTTTATATTTTTGAGATTGTTACAATGAGGTCCAACTAAATCGTACCTTCATTTTTGATTTTATTAACAATTTTGGAAGTTTCCATTGATAAACATTAAATTTTTTTTTTATGAATAACATGGATTTAGAACTTTGATGGTGTTGTATGATAATTTTATAAAGTGATTTTGTTAAATATTGATTTTAGGATTAAATTGTGAAAATGTTAAAATATTAGGGTTTGATAGTGATTTTTGGGTTTATCAGGGGCTGTAAGAGGGCCTATAATATTTAGATAGATTATTGATTGAGAAAATAAGTCAATTTGATAAATTAATAAATTAAGGGATTAAATTATAAAAATTGTAAAAGTTTGGGGTAATTGCGTAAATTCAAAAAAAAGTGTATTAATTTTAAAATGAATTGGAAATGAAATATATGTTAATGAATGAGTAATTTTATATTCTAGATCAAGATCCAGTAGATACTTGTGAAAAAGGAAAAATAGCGAAAAGTCCCTAAACTTCTACAATTACTACAATTCAGTCCAGGTAAGTTTTTACGGTTAAAATTTAACATTTGTATAAATTGATAATTGGTATTATGCATATATTCTATTGTTGGAAATGAATTATTGTTTGAATTATAATATTGAATTGGATATTCTATTTGAATTGAACGTGGGATTTGAGTACATTTGTGATTTGGTATATGACGAGGGTTTGGAGTGGAGATGGTGTTGGAGGGAGATGTCGAAATTTTATCCAAGTAAACCGGGGTTCAGCATTTGTTGCGAATTCTCATGTTTTACTTTCTGTTTGGCGTAATTGGATGGATCAGCACTTACGAGCTTTTGTTGGTGTATTTGGGAGGACCAGCTCTTTTGAGCTTTTGTTGACAATGTACTCTTATCCGTAAGTCGTTATTCGAATGGAAAAATCTCGGTAAAGTGATTTATTTAATGAATTTGATAGAAATTTTATTTATTTATGTACTGATTTTAAATACGAATGTATTTATCAATTGAAATTGTGAATGATAGGGAATTGTCATGGATAATTTTTATTATTTGATTTATTATAGTTAGTTCGGTAAGATTTTTGTTTAACCCATTGAACTTAGTAAGCTTCATTAAGCTTATTTGTATTGTTTACTGTCATTGTAGATTTTTGGAAGGTTGCACGATCGGATCAACACTCAAGTCACACTATCCAGCTTATCTTGGTAGTTTTTGAAACGTTAAATACGGTTATATGACATGTATAGGCTTTTGTACGGTCTTGATCAAAGTTTAATTTATGTAAACATTATAAATAATATTTTGTTTATATAATTAACCTACATATTGGTAAGAGATTAAGGTTAATTGTGATGTTAGTATAAGTGATATATGTATGTCTGTATGCATGTATTTGAATTATAGTGAACTTTAGTAACTTGGTTAGGTAAATTAATTAGGTAAGTTTGGATATTTGGTGGACATAATTTTAAGTTGTCATTTGAGGTACCTATGGGTATATTGGTTATATGTCGTAATAATACATGTTTAAGACTTGATTTTGGCTTGTGTTAAATGCCTTGATATGGCTTGTTGATGTGCAAATTGTTAAGGCTAGGTTGGTGTCAATTTGGGTGAGAAATATGGCTTAGAAAATTGTAACAGCCCAAATTTCAGTGATACCGGAACAGTGATTTGAAATCACTAAATCCGACATGTGAGCTTAGATATTAGTAAGTAAATGTTAAGTGTGGTTTTAGAAATAATTTTGAATTAGTGAAATTATGTAGTGTAGGAAGTTGTAGATAAAACGGAATAAAAACGAGGTATCGAGACCTCAAATTCATAAACCGAGCCATAAATATTTTTAAAAATATTTATGGAGTGTAAATAAGTTAGTATTAAAGTTTCACAAGAAATTTTAAGGTTTTGATGAGTTAATTAGGTCAAAAGGACTAAATTGAACTAAGTGCAAAATTGTGAGATGTGATTAAATAGCTCTAGTAATAATTAAAAGAGGACTAAATAGGCAATTAGACACCTATTATTGGGCTGGACGGCATGTGTGTGCAGGAAAATTAAAAATCAAATGTGAACAAGGGGCAAAATTGGAAATAAGGTAATAATTTAATTGTAAAATATGATATATTAGGTAAAATCTAGAGTTTTCTTCATTTTTCTTCATCTTCATCAGATAAAAATACCATTAGAGAGTTTTTAAGAAGCTGGTTTTTATATCCTACAGCATGTAAGTTCAACTCTTGATTATTTCTTGCAATTTTTGTATTTTTGAGACTTTTACAACTAGGTCCATATGTTTAATTCATTAGTTTTGATAATTTTGAAAGTTTCCATGAACAAGTGCTGAAATTATATGATGATATATTATGGAATTGAGGTTTTAATTTTATTATATGATGATTTTGTGAAGAGATTTTTATAGAAATCACTATTTAGGACCTAATCGTAAAAGTTGTGAAATTAGGGTTTTGTGATGAAACTTTGAATGTCAAAGGCTGTGAAATAGTTTATAATGTTTAAATAAAGTGTTATTTGAGAAGAATTAGTTCAATTGATGAATAAATTAAGTAGGGACTAAATTGTAAAAAAAATTGAAAAGTTTGGGGTAATAGTGTAATTTCACAATTTTAAGGGCATAATTTGTGAAATAGAATAGAATTGCAATGGATGCTAATGAAGGAATGATTTTATAATTATAGATCAAGAAAACGAAGTGAATCGTGGAAAGAAGAAAATTCAAGAATAGTCCCGAATTTCTACGACTTTTGCAAATTAGCCTGTAAGTTCATATGGCAATTTAATGTTTGATTATGAAGATATTATGATTTTTAAGTATATTATTGTAGATGAATACTATCAATTTGTAACAAGTATGGAATAATAGTTAAATAAAAGTACACATTAGTTGGAACAATGGATTTGAGTGCTTTCATTACGCAGACCATGATGAATTGACGGAAAAGATGTGATAAATACGCTCGTCTAAGACCATAGCTGGGCTATGGCATCGGTGCAATGTGATATGTGTTCCGTATAAGACCATAGCCGGGCTATGGCATCGGTAAGATGTGATAATGTGATTCCGTATAAGACCATATCCGGGATATGGCATCGGCATGTGATGTGATCCGTGTAAGACCATAGCGGGACTATGGCTTCGTGTGTGATATGTGACAATGTGCAAGTCCATAGTTTTCTATGGCAATGTGTTAATGAAGCACTCAATTCCATTAGTTCTCAATAAATTGTCAATGGAAATAAATGAGAAAAAAAGGGGCCCAAAGAAGTTAAATTTGTGAATAGGAATATGAAAATTATTCAAAGGAGCTTAATAATGGATTTGTGATTTACAGGGTAAAGTAGTTAAATTAAAAGATATATGATTGTGTACAATGTTCGGTAAGATTTGTGTTTTTATGCCTATGAGCTTACTAAGCTTCAATAAGCTTACTTGTGTATGTTTGATATTTTTATGTAGATTGAATTAAAGTGAAGTTGGTAGATCGGATCAACACAACAAGGCACACTATCCAGATCAATTCCGGTAGCTTTTGTTTTATGTTTAAAGATTTATATGGCATGTATAGAGTTTGAATGAATTAAAGTAAAGATGTTATAAACTAGTTAACAATATTTTGTACTAAAACAGTTTTTGGTTAGTAGCAATAGTTTGACTTTGAAAATTCACCATAAATTATGAAAATATAATTAGAGGTTGAATGAAATATGAAATTAAAGCTTATTGAGTCTAGTTTCTTATAAAAGAAATTATGTAAGAAATGGAATTGTAAATCATGAGATATAATAACTTTTGTGAGATAAGGTCAGAGTGATTTCAAGCTCCCCTGTTCTGATTTGTAAAAATCATTAAAAATTGTACAAAAATAGTTAGGAGTCATACTATACATGTATGGATTACTTATTGAATCTATTTTTAATAGAAACAAACTTCATAGTTATTTGAATTCTGTACAGGGAGAAATTTGGTTCGTAGTACACAGGGGTCAGAGTAGCCGAACCCTGAAATATGGGAGACTTTAACTAATAAACTGTACTAATTGGCCCAAAGAAAAATTCTAGAAAAAAATTAATAAGTAGATATATGAGTCTAGATTCAGGGAAAATTTACGGATTTGGATTTCGAGTTTCGTAACTCGAGATATGATTTTTTTAGTGACTGTGATGCAGTTGGACAGCTTATCTGGAAAAGGTAATATAAATTGCCTGAATTTGTTTATGTGCTCAAATAAGTTTAGTAATGCCTCGTGCTCGACTCCGGCGACAGTCTCGGGTAAGGGGGTGTTACAAAAATGGTCTATTTTCGTCCACACGGGTAGAGACACAGGTGTGTGTCTCAGTCGTGTGTGACACACGACCAAGTGACACGGCCGTGTGTCCCTTGTACCTTCTTAAGAATGCAAGTCAGTATGCTCACACGGCTAGCACACGGGCGTGTAACTTGGCAGTGTGACCCAAGTCAGAGAGCTACACGAGCACAGACACGGGCTAAAACACGACCTTGTGTCCCCATCTCGAATGCACACACGGTCTGAGACATCGGCATGTCTCTTGACCGTGTGAGTCACATGGGCTGGCCACATGATTGTGTGACCCCTGCAATGTTGAAAATTTAAAATATTTCTGAAAAATTTTCTGAGTTTTCGATCTAGTCTTGAATTGTTTCTAATGTGTATTTAGGGCCCCGAGGGCTCGAAAAAAGGGACAATATGTTTGACTTTGATTGGTTTCGGACATGAATGTTATACGATATGAAATGTCTGTTTATTTGATCTGTAAACTTTGGTAATGCTTCGCAGTATTGTTTCGGCAACGGATACGGGTTAGGGGTGTTACATATATAATTGATGCTCGTGTAAACTTAGTAAAATGTTAGGATACAATTGGCATGCCAATAAGGTTTTATGCGCACTTGTACAAGATATGTGTTTGTACGGAGATCATTACAGGTTATTCCTGGATATAGCATTTGTCGCGAATCATCGATTATAATATGGTGTAGTGGAGGGATGTATTAGCATATGAATAAGCATTTGATGCCTTCGGGCTTTGTACTTCGGTGCCCTGGTGTGTTGTAAGTTTATTCGTCTATCCGAATCTATTTTACTAGGGTTTCGTCGGGCATAACATTATATTTGAAATTAGAAAAATTAAAAATGTAATGAAATAAATTACTAATAGAATACAGTATCAGAATGAATATGAACGAGTTGATAGACTCTAAAAAGAGGTTTGGGCAATATGTTAAACAAATGTTGATATGAAATGAACTTGATATTGAATGTCATAATGAATGGATTTTGAATGTTTTAAATTGTGAATTGGTGTTGATAGCTAAAGGCTAAAAACACAGGTTTTGATATATTACTTGGTAGACATTGAGATTGCAAATATCATAGCATGTTATAAATGTTATTTATGTTATATTATCTTCAATTGTGAAAGTACCACTGAGCTTTATCGTTCAGTGTACAGTTGTTCATTCCATGCGCAGGTGTAGGTAATTCTTGAAGCACTAAGAAGTGAAATTAGCATCCAGATTATCATTTTCGACTCAACAAAGTTTGTAAAGTACCCTTTTCAATTGTAAATGGCATGTACTTAGGGTTTAAGTCAGTTTGTATTGAAAATTATTAAAATTGGAACTTAGTTGCTTAATATAATTTCGAAGTATCATATCGGTATGTTTTACTTCATATGTTGTTGTAATAGTGTTGTTTAGTTGCGAAGATCATGCAGGTTAGTGCAGGTTTTTTAAACTTGTTTCAAACTAGTTCTTTCTGGAAATAGTGAGGCACGTCGCAATGATGAACCATTAACGTCATGACAAGAAACAAAGCAAAGTCCATGTGGCGACAGAGAGTTGCATCGCAACGAGAACACCTGGCATTGCAACTTCAACCCAAAATCTTAATTTTTTTAACAATTTGATCATATCTCAGCCTTGGGTGATTAGAAGAACTTTCGTAAGCTTGTATAAGACCTGGTAACAATTATGTATCGTTTGATACACATGTTCTAGCTATATTTGAATGTTTAATGGTTTGTGATTGAATGTAATTTGATCGTAGTTGCTCAAGCAACGACTGTGGCACATTGTAGCTTGAACCCGGTGATTGGGTTGGGTAACAGGGTGTTACAAATTCACTAATGTGATATTTTGAAATTTAAAAAATTCATTTGGTAATCAAGTAACAATAAAAATAACATTTGAAAAAAAATGTTTATATGGATTATTTTTTCTTAAAAACCTTCATTCGAACTCATTATGATAAAATAAATCTTTTTGTTGGAATATTATTCTTAAGAAAAATTGACGTCAACATTTTGATTGAAATAATCAATATTAAATATTTATACTAATTAATGACATTATAATAGTAAAAAGATCAAATTATGTCAAAAAAATAAAATATATAGATTAAATATTAAGTTTCAGTATAGTCAGTCTCTAAGATTCTTAGGGAAAATTGTATATAACCATGTATTGTTTTAACCAAAAAATTAATGACATTAATTATTTTGATTAATTAATAATATTATAAAATATAGATACCAATTTATGTTAAAAATTAAACTATAGAGAATAAATCTTAAATTTAAATATATTAAAGGGACCAAAACTGAAATTGAATCTTATAAGTAAATGTAAAAAAAGAGAAAAAAGAAAAGAAAAAAAGAGAACATGGTTTGGGAACGTCATGTGTAAGTAGAATCTGTTGATATATGATGACCTCCCAAGTCCCATTGCACCTCAATGAGATTAAAAAAAAAAATTTTGGAGGAACGATGAGATCATTATTTTATTGTTGAAATTGAAGCCAAGTAATATGGGTATGTATATCAACCAATGACACGTGGAGTCAAGCCATGTCATATTAAAGATAAAAGGAGATTGGAGCCAAGGGCGAAGCCAGAATAATTTTTTAGGGGGGACCGGATGAAATTTTAATTTTTTATAGTTTATATCTTTATAATTTGTAAAAGATTAAATTAAATTTTTATAATTTTAAGGAGGCCAATGTGTAATTTTACCTTTACTAATTTAAAATTTTTAAAAAATTATAAGAACCAAAATAGCAAATTTACAGTTTAGGGGGGACCGGGGCCCTGGCTTTGCCCCTGACTGGAGCAATTGTTCCATTCCAAAATGAGAGGGTTCACGTGGATAAATTATTTTATGGATCATTTTTATCATATTATTTGTATTTTTTTTAACTATTTAATAATATTTTAATAACTTTTATGTTATTGACACATAATTTTAATAATTTTTTTACTATGAATCTCGGGTTCAAGTTGAGGTTAGAGGTTTGATGTTTAGTGTTTGTCGAAGGTTAGGATTTAAGATTTGAATTTGGAGTTTAGAGTGCAAGATAAAAAATTATCAAAATTATGTGTTAATGACATAAAAAAATTATTGAAATATCATTAAATTATTGAAAGGGACCATAAATGATGTGGTGGGAAGGATTCATAAAATAATTTTTTGTTAATGTATGGTGTGAATAGTAGTAAGTTTGGTTTAGTTTCTTCTATTTTTATTTAGTTTTCATTGTTGATTATAATTCGATTAAGTTTAATTCTTGGTATTTCTTTATTACTTTGAGTTTAAGGTGATAAGGTTAAAATGAGTTTTGATTTATAGTTTTTTGATATTATTAGATAAAATTTTAATTTTTTTATAAATATTTAAAATAAAAAATTAAGAAAATAAAATTAATCAATAACTCAAAAAAAAAAAATAGTTTCACCATTTTAAATATAAACAATTTTTACATATTAAGTTCACTTCACTTCAATTTGAATAGTATTAAATTTTTTAACTTATATTTCTTAAACCATCCAAACATCTTGGTTTGGATTTATTTTCAACTTCTTGATTTTTCTTAATCAACCAATATTTTTTTATTTGGACACTTGAATTCCGAGATTAAAAAAATTGGGTGACCTGACCATCCATGAATTTTCTTTCTTTTTTTCTTTTCTGTCTATGAGAAAAAACAAATTGGGTAAATATTACCGGAACATCACTATTTTGAAATTTTAAAAAGCAACAATTGAATAAAATTCAATGTGAAAGCTATAAATGAGTTAAATTTATCTATGTTGAGTTCATATTTGTTTATTTAAAGATACATACGTTAATGTTAATTTTTTAAAATGATTTTTTCGTGACCATTAAATGAATATATTCATGGACATACAATTGAACATATTTGTGAATACTTAAAAATATATTCATAAACAATAAGGCATTGTTATTACCACAACTACCAAGAGAATATAAATTTAAGTGTACTTAAATAAATATTTCACTCTTATTTAAGAATTGAGAGGGAAGATGAATAGAAAAATACATTATATATATAAAACAGAAACAATAATAATATTAATTAATAATTAAACTTAAATGAACGTGATTACTCATTTTCATTTATTTAATTGATGGTGAAATGATAATCCAACGTTATGTTAGGCCTAGGAAAGGTGAAGGAGAGGCTTTTAAGACAACAACCCATCTTCCACATCCATCTTCATCTTCATCTTCATCTTCATGTGCATTCATTAATCAATGTGAGTGATCCAAAATAAATAAAAAGGGAAGGAAAAAGCATGATTCTTGTGGCTTACCATCGAACAGTCACTTTCTTTTCTTTTTCCCCCTTTTAATATGCTCCCTATATATTCAATGCATTAGTAACTCCCCATTCTACTCAATTACCATTTTCTCCTCATTCACTTAATTTCTCTCCATTTAGAATCTTAATATTTAACCGGATATTACTCTTTGGAGAAGAAATTATGAAATATGATATAATGGTTACTCACTTCATCCCTTAATTATAAGGTCGGAAGCTTAATCCTCATCTATAAAAATAAAGCACATTTCATAATTAATTTAAAAAAAAATTATATATGGATAAATAGTAGGAGTAATTTGTTGGATTATATGGATGATAATTTAAGGGGTTGAATTGCTTTTTTTTTCCATAAAAAAAATGGATAAGGGTTATGGAAAATACATGTAATGAATCTCGGGGCCTCCACTAATTATGCAAATATGTATTAGCATTTAAGAAATAATCAAAGGATAATTAGTGGATTTAGCAACGATAAACTGATGACATGGGGAAAATAACATATATAAGAAACTAATAACATAAATTATTATATTAAATCTTGTATTAAATATAAGGGATAAATATCAAATTTATACACGAACTATAGTTTAATGTGTAATTTGATACATAAATTTTGATTTGATGCAATCATACACATTAAACTTGAATTGTGGTTCATATATATACACGAAATTTTAATTTTAATTCAATTTACATATTTAAAGAAATGAATACTTACATTTATTTTTATATTCGATTAATATAGTTATTTGTGTATGTAATATATCAACAAAAAATATGTTAGTTGAATAGTGTTGTTAATGAAATGTAAAAATTAAATCAAGTTAAAATTTCATGCATGATAATACATATTTGATCAAAATTAATGTTTAATTTAGAAAGAATGATGGAAAAATAGGATAGCAAACCAAAAGAAAGGATAATGAAAGAGAAGAATGGGAAATAAAAACCTTTATGTTCCCCAAATAGAGTGTGGGTGACCATGTTGTGAGCCATTAAAATCACCATCAAGTCTTGAGAGATTGGGGTGACCTCCATCCCTCTAAAACCCACAAATAACTCTAATGGACCATAATGTTCCGACGACAATCCCTACAAGTGGAAAACAGCAGTTCAAAAACATTCTAGAAAAAGGAGGGCTTTTGGGTCATTTTGAAGTGATCAGAAATAAATAACTGGAAGATGCTTGCTTACACACTCACTTTAGTTACTTACTTTTGGGGCAATTTGCTGCCCTTTTATATTTTCCCCTCAATCCCAGTAGTCGAATCGGAGGTCCCGTGATAGTTCACCGGGTTTATCCGGTCAGACTCATACGTTCACCGGATAAACCAGTTTACTATCTAAAACAACCCATTCCTATTTTATATTTTGCATTTTTTATTACAAAATCTTATTAATTGGGAGGGTCTGGGGCCTAGTCTTATAGGCCACATAGCATAGTGAAGAGAGAGAATCTAAAATGGCACGATGCCAGCTATGAAGTTGAAGGAAGAAAGCCTTCTCTGAGGTCAAAGCTGGCAATTTTCTCTTCTTTTTTTTTTTCCTTTCCTTTCATGGAGAGAACAAATTCTCTCCATAACCTTCCCCTTATTTACTCCTCTCCGATCTTCATTATCATTTCAGATTTTAAATCAACGTTTTCTCCATTCTTCCCCTCTCTCTCTTTCTCTCTCCCACCTACTTTCCCTTTTCCCACCGTTTCTTTCTCCAATTGCTCCTCATACATTACATATATGTATATATGCATGCTTCGGGAGCAAGAAAGAAAGGAGAGAGGGAGAGAGAGGGTTAATGGTTGATTGATTTTATTTCTTCTTCAACAAGGATAAAGTGAATTAAAAACAACCATGGCTGTCTCTCCATGTTTGAGTGCTAATGATCAGAAGAAACACTGGTGGGTTAGCAATAGAAAGGTAAAAAGCCTTGATCTTTCATTCAGTTTCTACCAAGTTTCATTTAAAAAAAAATGATCGTATTAACTCTGCATTTGACTGAAATGGGGGTTGTTTTACATTGATCTGCGCAGCTTGTAGAAAAGTATGTTAAGGATGCAAGGTGCCTTATGGCGACGCAAGAACAAAGCGAGATGGCTTCCGCTCTTAATCTTCTAGATGCGGCATTGGCTCTGTCGCCCCGTTTCGAGATAGCTCTGGAACTGAAGGCCAGATGTTTGCTGTATCTGAGACGTTTCAAGGACGTTGCTGACATGCTTCAAGACTACATTCCAAGTATCAAGATCTCCAGCGACGACTCCGCCTCCCTTTCCTCTGATAACTCCTCCCAACCCCTCTCCAGGGAGCGTGTCAACCTTCTCCCTCCTCCTAACTCCCAAGATCCTTCTTTCAAGTGTTTCTCTGTCTCCGACTTGAAGAAGAAAGTTATGGCTGGGTTGAGTAAAAACTGCGACAAAGAAGGGCAATGGAGGTAATTTTAACTTTCCTTATGGTTTTTGTTTATTTGTTTGTTATCAGAGGACACCATGTTATATTCTAGTGCTAATGTTATATTCTAGTGCTATTGAAGCAAATGCAGAGCCTGCCTTCATGGGATTTCCAACTTCTGACCATCTGCAAATTTGCCTCTTTTATATTTCCTTTTTGGAATGGTGTTATTAGTTGACTATTAGCTACCATTTTAAAATGTTCCTGAAAATCATATATAGAAACGAGAATCATGTTGGTTGTTATTTTGTGTACCCAAGTTTTAAACAAAATAAAATTAACCAATAGTTAAGTGAACCCATAAATATTAAAAATAAACAAGTTAGGAAACGCAATTTGGCTATGGTCCTCTTCTATAAATAAGTGATTAATTTTTTTCCATAGGAAAAGAATAATAAATAAAGCCCGATCTAGACTGAATTTTCAGGCAAAAAGGGCATGGGTGTAATTTTGAACTCTATTTTGATACAGGTACTTGGTTCTAGGCCAAGCGTGCTGTCAGTTAGGCCTAATGGAGGACGCTATGGTTCTCCTCCAAACCGGAAAGCGTCTAGCATCCGCCGCATTCCGCCGTGAAAGCATCTGCAGGTCCGATGATAGTTTCTCCCTCCCTATCACTATCACTACATCAGACATCTCCTCTGCCGCCACAACGCCTCCCTCTACGCCTCCACGGAATCCCACATCTCTCTCTGAATTCCAAAACATTTCCTACCTTCTATCTCATATCAAATTCCTCCTCCGCCGTCGTACTGCTGCCATTGCCGCTTTAGATGCTGGCATCTACTCCGAAGCCATACGCCATTTCTCCAAGATCGTGGACGGCCGCCGTCTCGCCCCTCAGGGCTTCCTCGCAGAGTGTTATATGCATCGAGCCTCTGCTTACAAGGCATCGGGTCGGATAGCTGAGTCAATCTCCGACTGCAACAAAACGCTTGCTCTTGACCCAACTTGCATCCAAGCGCTCGACACCAGGGCCTCACTTTTGGAAACAATACGCTGTTTACCTGATTGTTTGCACGACCTTGAACACTTGAAACTACTTTACAATTCCATCTTGCGGGATAGGAAGCTTCCAGGGCCTGTCTGGAAGCGTCACAACGTTAGGTACAGGGAGATTCCAGGGAAGCTTTGCGCATTGACCACTAAAATTCAGCAGTTGAAGCAAAGGGTTGCATCTGGGGAGACTGCAAATGTCGATTACTATGCATTGATCGGTTTACGTCGTGGGTGTTCAAGGTCTGAGCTTGAGAGAGCTCATTTGCTGCTTTGTTTGAGGCACAAGCTGGATAAAGCTACCAACTTTATCGATAGTTGCGAGTTTGCTGATGAGCGTGATGTTGACTCGGTCAAAGACAGAGCCAAGATGTCGGCTCTGCTTCTGTACAGATTGCTTCAAAAAGGTTATTCCAGCGTCATGTCTACAATTATGGATGAAGAAGCGGCTGAGAAGCGAAGGAAGAAAGCTACAGTTCAAGTGCCACAGACCCAAAATTCTAGCTCTAATTTGGATCCTGAATCTAGTCTCGCTTATTCAGTAAATTCATCAAATGCCTCGGATTGCGATGGGAGGGTTAATCCCAGTGAAAACGAAACAACAACATCCAGTACAAACGCTTTTCAAGGTGTATTTTGCAGGGATCTTGCAGCAGTTGGGAATTTGCTATCACAAGTTGGGTTTAATCATCCACTTCCAATGAAATATGAGGCTCTGAGTTGCTGATTCTTTCTTACAAGTCTATTGTCTGGACAAGATTAAAAAGTTACTAGAGATGATTACCGGCAGGAGAATCTCTGCCCCATTTTACCTGTTTGTACAAAAAAAAAATAGTAAAATTTTATCCTGCCGGAAATTTTTGTCATCCTCTTTCATTTTTTTATGCTTATCTACCACATGTACAGAAATTTTCATTACTCAATTTCTACTTTTGGTTGCATTTCCTTAGCCTAAAACGATTTTTCTTTATGTTCTCTAATTCAACGGATATTAACGTTTAGAATGGGGTGAAGCTGTAGTTTGGTTCTCTTTTTCTTTTTTTTTTTGTCTTATTTGTAGGCATTTCATTTTTATTAATTGATTTTATCTTAAGCCTGACATTCCACTAGATTTTTTTATTTGCTAGCTCCAGACCTATGCTCTGCTTTATCCACTTGATGAGAGAGGGGTTGGCTTTGGGAGCACTCCCACCACCCTTACCTTCTTTGAGGTGTGAGCTCCATGGCTTGGCTTTGAGTGCATATATACATCAGCGTTATTAAAACGTGGCTTTAGATTGAACTGACAAAACCTGTTTGAAGAAAATAATAACAAAAAGTACAATGTCTAGTCAGGTGAGGTCAGGTCAGGTCTCTGCCATACAAGCAAGGAAAAATCAAGGACTCATACAAAGGGCTTTTAGTAAAGGTGACGTCCATTCAAGCTACAATTTTGGAGCATCAATTACGTTCTGGCCTTCCAGGCATGCATCGCACTATTCTCCATTGCAATCTTCAATGCACATAATTGCATACGAGCTGTTGGTTAATACAATTACACCTTTGTTCATCCAACACATTCTTATTGCTACTAATCTTCTATGCTTTACGACACAAATTAGGTTGTTGTAGGAAGAGTCTTCTCGGCTTCCCTTTGAAATTCAAAAGATATCGATTAATACAATTTGTTTAAAAAAATATTATATAGTTGTGTAATTAAATGTTCCCTTTGTGATACATTATCATCTTTTCCCATGACTGATACAAACCATCTTTCATTTATGACTTTTTGATTTTCATGGAGACCAAACAAAGAATCACTCCATCTCATATGAAACAAGGAAGTATATAGTGAGGAAGATTAGCTAACATCATTTGGTTCCTCAATCATCATCCTTCAATTTGATTTGCAGATTAAAATTTTTCAACCATCAAACAACAAGATGCATGCATATGATGTGAGCCTCCAATATTTTGATGGGAAACCCTTTCATACAAACAATTATTAGACAATCTCACCCTATTAACTTTTGAAATTTCAAGGATTTTTTAATTAAATAAATAAAATATGTAATTACCATAATATTTATATTCTAAAATGAAATCAGAAATCCTAGTTTTACCTAATTATCATTGCTTCTAATTCCTTTCCTACCAAGCGATTTTAAGAGCTCCGTTTTTATCCTTAAAATTTCTAATTTATCGAAATTATGCATCAACCAGATTCTTACCCCAAATGTATATGCATATGTAAAACCCCAACAATCAGTGATTACTCCATCAAAGACACTTTTTCAATTCCACGGGACAATTTGACATAGCAACAGTTGGACCTACAGCATATTAGCTTCGCGTGACTCAAGATGCACCACCCTCCCTACTCATTTTTCATCCAATAAATTAAAAAGAAAAAAAAAAATAGATATTTGAAGCTCATCAGCCGCAGTAGTCCAACTACTAGAGGAATATTAAGCTAATTGACTAAAGAACCACCCTAGTCTGGCCAATCCCTCAAACAAGCCATGCGAATACCTAAAGTTTCAACCACCTCAATGGACGAGGCCCGAAGAAAGTCCACAACATTCCCAACATGGATGGTTTCACTCAACAAAACTAATACCAGGATGCAGAGAAGCATTGCAATTCAATTTGACAAACTCTGAAAACTGGTCACAAGCATGAACCTTTTGAACATTTTAGTTATGTAATTGAGGATACAATAAAATTTACATTAAGAAACATTTTTTATTCTTCAAGGAAAGGAAAGAAATACATTCTAGTATTTGTGTTTTTCCAATTCAGATTATCATAAAATTTGTCATTTTACTTCTTCAAAATGATGTTCATGTTGTTTACGTTTTTGTACACAAGTTTTTATGTAGATTTTGATACATTGTATTCTTTTGCAGCAAATTTGTAAAGGTGAGGTCAAAGCGAGATCATTGATGAAATAATAAAGTATTTGTGTTCAAACTTTATGAGTTGAAACCCAAAAGCTCGTATCCTTAGCCTTGATCAAAATAAAAAGTTGGTTTGGGCTGCAAGCAGAATATTTTGAAAGTAGAGTTTTAACCGTGAATTTCAAGGTCAAGGATTAAGTGTGAAAATTGGAAGAATTTTTAGTCAAAATAGATTTCGTTTTTTGTTATTTCCAAATTATGAAGAAGAGAAAATAAGCTTAAATAGTAGAAAAATAGTTAATGGTGTTAGAATGTAGGGAACATGGGAAGTTGTGGCGGCATATGAATAAATTTGATGTCAGCTGCTCCATGTGACGGATGGCTTCTCTTTTATCTCACACTTGCCTTTCTTCTTTTTCTAAATAATTATGTTTCTTAAAAATATATTATCCGATTATTAATGAGGGGCTGATGAGGCTCGTATCCCAGCAGTAAATAGTAATTAGAATCATGTTTTTATCTTTGTATGTACTAACACTACATGTCGCCCACTTTAATGGACTATCATAACAATCTTTCATGGAAAATACTGCTGCTATAGTGGTTATGATACAAGATATGCGAAACATAGCAGAGGAGGAGCACGCAATCTCCTTACACTATAATGATCATTCCATAAAACGCAAGCTACTTTCTTCACTCAAGCCATTCTTGTTCCATTCATAAGGCTCCCCTGCTGCCTCATTCAATTTCAACAACAATTTGAAATCTGGGATAGATGTGGAAATCTCAAAAGTTAATTACTTTAAACAACAAAAGTTTTCAACCAAGGAGAGCTGAACGTCGAAAGGAAAATTATGATCAAGTACTCTTCACTACTGTTATTATTCGGCTTTCTTCTTGGCTGCTATCACCTATTTATATGGAATTTAATGAGGAACAAGCCCAATTGTTTTTTTTTTCTTTGGATTAAGTAAAATTTTATTCATCCAAAAAAGTAGGCAACTTTTTGCTACATATACTTTAACTAAATTATTTATATTTAATGTGAGTTTAGTATTACTTCTCAGAAATACTTTTGAGATAAAAAATACTTTTAAGATAAAAGTATTGTTAAACAATATGTTTTTTAACATTTCAAAATTGCTTTTGAGATAAAAAAATACTTTTTGGTTGTAGCTCCTATACTAGGTTGCTTTGGGATTGTATTTGGGGGCTTGTGGTTTGTGAGTGATTCATCATTCTTGGCAAGATAGATTTGATTAGCTTCTTATTCATGGAAAGAGCATAACATGGGAGGGCTCCAAGGCCAATTCAAGTTTTATTCAATCAGATTAAAAGTTTTATTGGTGATAGGCTTGTTGATAAAAGATTGTTGTAAATGTTTTTGACCATTTAGTTAGGGGTGAAGATTAAGTGGTAGCTTGAGAAGCATTTTTTATCCCAAAAGCAAAAGTAAAAAAATTTACTTCCTAAACTCGCACTTAATCCTCACCCCTAACCAAATGGTCAAAAATATTTACAACAATCTTTTATCAACAAGCTTATCACTAATAAAACTTTTAATCTATTGAACAAAACTTGAGTTCGTCTTGGAGCTCTCCCATGTATGCTCTTTCCATGAATAAGAAGCTAATTAAATCTATCTTGCCAAGAATGATGAATCATTCGCAAACCACAAACCCCAAATACAATCCCAAAGCGATTAGGAGCAACAACCAAAAAAATTATCTCTAGTTTCCAATTTACACCTTGGATCAGTTTGGTATCCCCAAGCTATCATCCTACACTTCACTAAGAGCTGATTTTGTATAGCTAACCATACAATAAACGAATAAGGTTTTTTTACTTATATAATATAAAATAAAAAAATACTAAAATAGTGTAACGCTCCTAACCCGAATCCGTCACCGGAATAGAGTTACGGAGCATTACCGGAGTTACCGATTTATTTATAAGATGTTTCATGCATTTAAAAATACAATTCAAGTTACACTAACTTACCTTGTTGCTTGTACATGTTTATAATTTCATTAATCCGAATATCTTTTCTTTTCTACGTTTAAGTCTCGTATTCTAGTCATCCGAATCTTTATAAAGAAATTTGATCGTCGTTTTCATTTATTTCATGTTGTAATACATTCAACTAATGCTCTAAACAAAACTTCCATTTTACCCCTAAACTTTTAATTAATGACGATTTCATCCTTAGGTTAAAATAAAATTCTTGCACTTTAATCCTTATTTACAGCCGTTATTCTCAAACAAATGGATAACAACCCATGAATTCTATAAAATATCAAAATTTTCCATAATTTCAACACTTTTCAATTTAATCCTTAAAACATGTTTTTCCCTGATCCTGAGTTAAATTAATAATTTCATTCAATTTTGTAATTTTAAATAATAAAATAATCCATCTCATGCAAATAGGTCATTTCTAACATTTTTACAAAATTGCCCATAAAATTTTACTTTTATTCAATTTAGTCCATGAGCCTAAAACATGCAAATTAGCCATGCTAGCTGAATATTCATACATATTTTCCTCCTCCTCCTCTCCATTCCACATCCTTAATTTATATAACATGCAACAAGTAACATTATCAATAATTTCACTATTTACTTATATGTATATTTAAAACTGTCCATTTGCGTCATAGTCACTAAATTATTTATATCTTAAGCTACAGAACTCAAAATTAAGATCCGCTAATCTTATTACCATAAAATTTTCAGAATTTTTGGTTTAGCTAATAAATACAGTTTATTCTTTAAAGTTACCCTCGTCTCATTGCATCGATGCTTCGACCCTTCTTCACTAAGAATTAATTATCTCATCGTACGAGATTCGAATGATGTTCCCGCTTATTTCTATTGAAAATAAACTCATTAAGGATTTTAAAAAAAATAAATTTAATCCCTTAATTATTTTTCTCTAATTTTTTATGATTTTCCAAAGTCAGAACAGAGGAACCTGAAATCATTCTGACATTGTCTCACAAAACATATTATGTAATGGCCTAAATTCAAGGTTATCGGAACAGTGGTTTCGTAACCACAAATCCGATCTAAAGAGAAATTTATTTCAATATTTTTGCATGAATATTTATATGATAGAAAAATCGTATGAAAATATTGATAGAAAAATTTTATCGATTTAGTGGTTAGTTAGAAAAAGAAATTATTGAAGAAATTAGGTAAAAATAAGTTATCGAGACATCTATCTCGTAAAACCGAGTCAAAAATAATTTTATAAATATTTATGAAATGTTAGTAATGTGGTATTAAAATTTCGTTAGGAAATTTTAATGTTTGGATAGTTAATTAAATCAAAAGGACTAAATTGTAAAAGATGTAAAAGTGTGTAGGATGATTAAATAGTTTAAGTGTCTAATGAGAGAGGAGTTAAAAGGCAAATAGACCTAAAATTTATTTGGGCTGGACGACAATGGCATGAAATCAGCAGGAAAGTTGATAAATTAAGGGCAAAATTGGAATATTACAAAATTAACTAAATAAAACTAGGACTAAATAGGAAATATCTAGATTTCTCTTGATTTCTCTTCAATTCCAGCAGCTAAAAACGCCATAGGAGGGTTCTCTAAGCTGGTATTCCATAATTTTTGCACCAAGTGAGTTAACCCTTGCCTTTTTCTTGTAATTTTTGTGTTTCTAAGACTTTTACAACTAGATCCTACTATTAAATTCATTAGTTTTTGATTTCATGGATGAAATTGAAAGTCACTATGGTTGAGTTATGTAAGTTTATGATGAAATAGAATGAAATTAAAGCTTTAAATTGTTTATGAGATGATTTTATTAGGTAATTTCAATGGAAATTGATTTCTAGGACCTAATTGTTAAAATGTTTGGAATTAAAGTATATTTCTGAAGTTCTGATTCCTAAAGGTCGTAAACTAGTTTAAGGTGATATAATAAAGTGTTAATTGGGAAAAATAAGCTCAATTGAGAGGCTAATTGAGTAGGGACGAAATTATCATTTATTAAAAGTTTAGGGAAAAAATAGTAATAAACAGCTTGCACTAAAACAGTTTGGACAGCAGCAGTAGACTAACTTTGAAAAACCACCATAAATTGTAGAAATCGAATTAGAAGATGAAAAAAATATGAAATTAAAGATTATTGAGTCTAGTTTCTCATAGAAGAAATAGTGCAAGCAATGGATTTTTAAATTTTGAGATATAATGAATTTTGTGAGACAAGGTCAGAATGAATTCGGGTTCCCCTGTTCTGACTTTGAAAAATCATAAAAAAATTAATAAAAATAATTAGGGGTCTAAATTTATATGTATAGAATCCTGAATGAGTCTAGTTTTAATAGAAAAAAACTATAACGTCATTTGAATTCTGTACAAGGAGATAATTAATTTTTTGTGAAGAAGATTCAGAACTGTCAGACAGCAGAACATGGGTGATTTTAAAGAATAAACTGTACTTATTGGCTAAACCAAAAATTTTGAAAATTTTATGGTAAGAAGATATAAGAGTCTAGTTTCAGGGAAATTAACGGATCTTAATTTGGAGCTCCGTAGCTTAAGTTATAAATAATTTAGTGACTATGACTCAAGTAGACAGCTTTGAATGAACTATAAATAATAGTTGAGTTATAGAGAATGTTGCATATGAACATGCAATGTATTAAATTGATAATTAAATTTATTTATTTAGATTAGGAATATTTAAATATGAAGCTAGATCGAGGAAAGTAAAAAGTTCGGGATTAGCAAATTTTTATTGTTTACAAACAAGTAACAAGGTAAGTTCATGTAACTTGAATTATATTCTTAAATACTTGAAATGTATGTTATTGATGTGAATATGATTTGAATGTTCATTATATGAAAATTGATGAAACATTAACATATTTGATAAAAAGGGAAAGAAATCCTGGTTGAATGAAAGGAAAATTCGATGGATCTCTGAAAAGGAATTGATGGTAAAAAGGATCTAACGCGGACGGGTGATCCTATCTTAATATAGCCCTCCCGAAGAATATGTGGAAAATGGATTTAGCCATTACGGGTAATCTGAATTAGGGTCTGAATTTAGCTTGGACTGGTAATTCAGATCCAAGCTCATTAGAGTAATTGTCGTTGCAGGGGATTTAGCCTGGACTGGTAATCCCGCTGCAAGGTTGAGGTTCGCGGGAGTGTGCTCTCTGAAATGGAAATGTGCACACATGAAATGAATTGACGGACCCAGATTTGTACACCAAAAGTGTACCTCTGAAAAATCAGTTGAAATTCCGAGTAATTCAACGGGATAAATATGGAAAAATAACAAGGGAATGGAAATCAATGAGCTCATCAATCATGATATATATTATTGATACATAGAAATTATTGTACTAACTTGAATGTTGAGTTTGTGCATGTTAGGGTAATAATGCATTGAATGGATATATGTAATGTTTATTGTATTGTACTGAAAATATTAGGTAAGTATAATTCTTGTTACATGAGCTTACTAAGTACAAAGTGCTTACCCTGTTTCCTTTTCCCCTGTTTTGTAGTGTTAAGAGCTCGGAGGTCGGATTTGGTCGGAGACGCATCACACTATCAATCTCAGGATTTCAGTATATAAAGAAACTTTATTTTGGAAATCAATGGCATGTATAAACTAACAAAGTAAATGTTAACGTGAAACGAATGTAAAGTTAGCCATTAGTATGGTTAACAAACCTGATTTTAGATATGTGATGACGTTATCTTATAAATATGCATGAATTTATCTTGAAAATATGTTGAATTGGATTGGTTGATGTGGATTGGTCTTGATTTAATATTGCAGGGAAGGTTAGATATCTGTAAAAGGGATTATATTGAGTTTTCAAAAAAAAAAAATTTAATTCGTAAACTCCGGTAATGCCTCGTACCCTATTCCGGCAATGAGTACAGGTAGGGGGTATTACATTTGTTGGTATCAGAGCTACGGTTTAGTCGGTTCTAGGACCGATGTAGCAAACACGGGATTAGCTATACATGCCATTTAAATTATTATTGATAGTGTGATATCTCCTGACCATTTAAATGTGTTTTTTTTATAGTAAATGTCTACCGACCGAGCTCAATCTGAGGAAGCCAGGAGTCATGCTCCGGCTCCAGAACGGGCACAGAGGGAAGCCGAAGTAACTAGTAGTACAAGGCCCGTATCTGAGGGCCAAGGGGAGGATGCAAAGCGAGCCTTCTTTCAAGTGATGAATGAATGATCTAGTCAATATTTAATAACTAACCCTGTAGTGCAGCAAGCTCAAGCTTTCCCCCCTCCTCCTCCACCGGTTCCCGAGATCCTACAGGGTACAGGTACTGAATCTATCAGAAAAGGAAAAGCTCCTGTAGATAAAATCCGAAAATATGGGGCTGAAGAATTTCGAGCAGCAGTTGATGATGATTCCGAACGGGCTAAATTCTAGTTGGAAAACACTACTCGGGTTTTGGAGGAATTATCTTGTACACCAGAAGAATGTCTGAAATGTGCCGTCTCACTGCTAAAAGACACAGCTTACCATTGGTGGAATACTAAAGCTTCAGTTGTTCCGAAAGAAAAAATTACATGAGAATTCTTTCTGACCGAGTTCAGAAAGAAATATATTACCCAAAGGTTCCTTGACCAGAAAAGAAAAGAATTTCTTGAACTGAAACAGGGCAATAGATCAGTATCTGAGTGTGAAAGAGAATTTGTTCTATTGAGTAAATATGCTCGAGAATGGATACAGTCTGAAGCTGAAATGTGCAAACGATTCGAAAAAGGGTTGAATGAAGACATTAAGTTACTGATCGGAATTCTTGAAATTTGAAAGTTTGCTACATTGGCAGAGAGAGCTTATAAAGCAGAAGAATTGAGCAAAGAAAAGAAACAGGCTGAGAGGGAAGCTCGAATTTTTAGTAAAAGACCGATAAGAAAATTTCAGTTTTTCGCTTCAAAGAAATTGAAGAAGTATCAGGATCGTTTTACCTCAGCCAGTGGGTATTCGGGCAGAGAGCGAGGTTCTCAACGCACTAATCCAAGACCTTCTACTCCATCGCGACCGATGTTGGCGGTGTTGGCACTCTGGCGAGATGCCATGATCGTAATATAAAATTCATTTTGGTGAATGCCAATTTAAGAGCGGGGCTTGTTATCGATGTGGTTCTTTTGACCAGTTCCTCAGAGATTGTCCAGAAAGGGTTGAAAAAGAAGTTGAACAGATATCGAAGCCGAGTAATCTAGTTTCGAAGGGCAGACCACCTCGACCATCCGGTAATGTCAGTGGTAGTCAAGGTGCTACAAAAGATACTGCAGGTAGGCCTGAGGTACGAGTACCTGCTAGGACATATGCCATTCGTGCCAGAGAAGATGCCTCAGCACCCGATATTATTACTGGTATATTTTTTTTACTTGACACTGATATTACTGCATTGATTGATCCTGGTTCTACGCATTCATATATATGTGTTAAACTTACAATTGTTAAAAATTTATCTGTTGAACCTACTGAATTTATGGTTAAAGTCTCGAACCCCCTGGGCCAGTCCGTATTAGTGGATAAAATTTGTAAAAATTGTCCACTGATGGTAAGAGGTTATTATTTCCTGGCTGATTTGATGTTACTGCCATTTGATGAATTTGACGTGATATTGGGCATGGATTGGCTAACCCAGCATGATGCAGTAGTAAATTGTAGACATAAATATATTATGTTAAAATGTCAGAATGGTGAGTTGCTTCGGGTTAAATCTGATCAGACAAAGGGATTATCTGATGTGATTTCAGTAATGGCAGTACAGAGGTATGTTAAAAAAGGGTATGATGCTTACTTGGCTTATGTACTTGACACCAAAGCATCTGAGTCAAAAATACAGGCAGTTCCAGTGGTATGTGAATTTTTCGATGTGTTTCTAGAAGAATTACCAGGACTGCCACCAGAAAGAGAAGTGGAATTTTCTATAGATTTGATTCCGGGAACTACTCCGATCTCCATAGCTCCGTACCGAATGGCTCCTACAGAATTAAAAGAGTTAAAGACACAGTTGCAAGAACTTGTTGACAGGGGTTTTATCCGATCGAGTTATTCACCTTGGGGTGCTTCGGTTCTGTTTGTGAAAAAGAAAGATGGGTATTTGAGATTGTGTATCGACTACCGACAGCTTAATAAAGTAACTATAAAGAATAAGTACCCGTTACCCTGGATCGATGATTTATTTGATCAGCTAAAAGGTGCTACTACATTTTCAAATATTGATCTTTGATCGGGTTATTATCAGCTACGGGTGAAGGAGTCAGATGTGCCAAAAATAGCCTTTAGAACCAGGTACGGGCATTATGAGTTTCTAGTTATGCCGTTTGGGCTAACTAATACACCTGCAGTATTTATGGATTTAATGAACTGGATATTCAGACCGTACTCTGACAAATTTGTGGTAGTATTCATTGATGATATTTTGGTTTATTCTCGGGATGAAGAAGAACATGCAGAACATTTGAGAACTGTGTTACAAATTCTGCGAGAGAAGCAATTGTATGCTAAATTCAGTAAATGTGAATTTTGGCTTCGAGAAGTGGGTTTTCTAGGACATATTGTATCTGCCGAAGGCATCAGGGTAAATCCGAGTAAAATCTCAGCTATTGTCAATTGGAGCCCACCGAAGAATGTATCTGAAATTAGAAGTTTCTTGGGTTTAGCTGGTTATTATCAAAGGTTTGTACAGGGATTCTCTATGATAGCTTCTTCAATGACTCGATTATTGCAAAAAGATGTAAAGTTTGAATGGACTGATGAATGTCAGCAGAGTTTCAACCGATTGAAAGATCTATTAACGAAAGCACCTGTATTAGTGCAGCCTGAACCGGGTAAGGAATTTGTTATTTACAGTGATGCCTCATTAAATGGTTTAGGTTGTGTCTTGATGCAAGAAGGTAAAGTAATAGCTTATGCTTCAAGACAACTTAAACCACATGAAAGAAATTATCCAGTACATGATCTTGAATTAGCTGCTATTGTATTTACACTGAAGATATGGTGGCATTACTTGTACGGTGAGAAATGTCATATTTATACTGATCATAAAAGCTTGAAATATTTGATGACACAGAAAGATTTGAATTTGAGGCAGCGCAGGTGGCTTGAACTGATAAAGGATTATGATTTGATTATTGATTACCATCCAGGTAAAGCTAATGTTGTAGCTGATGCTTTAAGCCGAAAATCTCTATTTGTTTTACGAGCTATGAATACCCGGTTATCACTGACTGATGATGGTTCAATCCTAGCTGAATTGAGAGCTAAACCGACATTTTTACAGTAAATATGTGAAGCTTAGAAGAATGATGAGAAGTTACAGGTTAAAAGGCATAGTGTGAGTCAGGTAATGATTCTGAATTTCAGATTGGTTCTGATGATTGTTTATTATTCAGAGGTAGGGTATGTGTACCTCAGAATTCAGAGCTCATACAGAAGATTCTACACGAGGCTTACAGCGGTACTATATCTGTATATCCGGGGAGTAATAAAATGTATAATGATTTGAAAAAGATGTACTGGTGGTCGGGAATAAAACGTGATATCTCTAAGTTTGTCTCAAGGTGTTTAATATGTCAACAAGTTAAAGCTGAGCATCCGGTACCTTCGGGGTTACTTCAGCCAATTACTATACCAGAATGGAAATGGGAAAGAACCACTATGGATTTTGTATCGGGATTACCTTTGTCTCCGAGAAAAAAAGATGCTATTTGGGTGATTGTTGACCGATTGACAAAGTCAGCGCACTTTATCCCCGTACGTATGGATTATTCTTTAGATAAACTAGCTGAACTGTATATATATGAGATTGTCAGGTTACATGGAGTGCCTGTCTCCATTATATCGGATAGAGATCCCTGGTTTACATCTCGTTTCTGGAACAAATTGCAAAAAGCCTTGGGTACTCAGTTGTATTTCAGTACTGCATTTCATCCTCAGACAGATGGCCAATCTGAGCGTGTAATTCAAGTATTGGAAGATATGCTCCGATGTTGTATACTAGAGTTTGAAGGTAATTGGGAGAGGTATCTACCTTTGATTGAATTTGCTTACAATAACAGTTATCAGTCCAATATTAAAATGGCTCCTTATGAAGCTTTGTATGGGAGAAAATGTAGAACACCGTTATATTGGACAGAGCTTAGTGAAAGGAAGATACATGGGGTTGATTTGATCCGGGAAACAGAAGAAAAAGTAAAGGTTATTCGAGATAGTCTAAAAGCAGCTTTCGATCGTCAAAAATCATATGCCGACCTTAAGCGAAAAGAGATTGAATTTCAAGTCGATGACAAGGTATTTTTGAAAGTGTCTCCTTGGAAGAAAGTTCTTCGATTCGGTCGAAAGGGTAAATTGAGTCCAAGATTTATCGGGCCCTATGAAATCATAGAAAGAATTGGACCGGTCGCTTATCGATTGGCATTACCACCGGAACTTGATAGAATCCATAACGTTTTTCATGTATCTATGTTACGACGATATCGATCAGATCCTTCACATGTTATTTCTCCGACGTATGGAGATTCAATCGAATATGACTTACGATGAAAGAACCAACAAGATATTGTACGGGAGACAAAAGAGCTTAGAAATAAAAAGATAAATTTGGTGAAAGTATTGTGGCAAAAGCACGGGATTGAGGAAGCGACATGGGAACCGGAGGAGACAATGAGGAAACAATACCCAAACCTCTTTACCGGTAAGATTTTCGAGGACGAAAATCTTTAAAGGGGGGGAGAGTTGTAATGGCCTAAATTCAAGGTTATTGGAACAGTGATTTCGTAACCACAAATCCGATCTAAAGAAAAATTTATTTCAATATTTTTGCATGAATATTTATATGATAGAAAAATCGTATGAAAATATTGATAGAAAATTTTATCGATTTAGTGGTTAGTTAGAAAAAGAAATTATTGAAGAAATTAGGTAAAAATAAGTTATCGAGACATCTATCTCGTAAAACCGAGTCAAAAATAATTTTATAAATATTTATGAAATGTTAGTAATGTGGTATTAAAATTTCGTTAGGAAATTTTAATGTTTGGATAGTTAATTAAATGAAAAGGACTAAATTGTAAAAGGTGTAAAAGTATGTAGGATGATTAAATAGTTTAAGTGTCTAATGAGAGAGGAGTTAAAAGGAAAATAGACCCAAAATTTATTTGGGCTGGACGGCAAGGGCATGAAATCAGCAGGAAAATTGATAAATTAAGGGCAAAATTGGAATATTACAAAATTAACTAAATAAAACTAGGACTAAATAGGAAATATCTAGATTTCTCTTCATTTCTCTTCAATTCCAGCAGCTAAAAACACCATAGGAGGGTTCTCTAAGCTGGTATTACATAATTTTTTCACCAAGTGAGTTAACCCTTGCCTTTTTCTTGTAATTTTTGTGTTTCTAGGACTTTTACAACTAGGTCCTACTATTAAATTCATTAGTTTTTGATTTCATGGATGAAATTGAAAGTCACTATGGTTGAGTTATGTAAGTTTATGATGAAATAGAATGAAATTAAATCTTTAAATTGTTTATGAGATGATTTTATTAGGTAATTTCAATGGAAATTGATTTTTAGGACCTAATTGTTAAAATGTTTGGAATTAAAGTATATTTCTAAAATTCTGATTCCTAAAGGTTGTAAACTAGTTTAAGGTGATATAATAAAGTGTTAATTGGGAAAAATAAGCTCAATTGAGAGGCTAATTGAGTAGGGACGAAATTATCATTTATTAAAAGTTTAGGGAAAAATAGTAATAAACAGCTTGCACTAAAACAGTTTGGACAGCAGCACTAGACTAACTTTGAAAAACCACCATAAATTTTAGAAATCGAATTAGAAAATGAAAAAAATATTGAATTAAATCTTTTTGAGTCTAGTTTCTCATAGAAGAAATAGTGCAAGCAATGGATTTGTAAATTTTGAGCTATAATGAATTTTGTGAGACAAGGTCAGAATGAATTCAGATTCCCCTGTTCTGACTTTGAAAAATCATAAAAAAATTAATAAAAATAATTAGGGGTCTAAATTTATATGTATAGAATCCTAAATGAGTCTAGTTTTAATAGAAAAAAACTAGAACATCATTTGAATTCTGTACAAGGAGATAATTAATTTTTAGTAAAGAAGAGTCAGAACTGTCAGACAGCAGAATAGGGGTGACTTTAAGGAATAAAATGTACTTATTTGCTAAACCAAAAATTCTGAAAATTTTATGGTAAGAAGATATAATAGTCTAGTGTCAGGGAAAATTAACGGATCTTAATTTGGAGTTTCGTAGCTCAAGTTATAGATAATTTAGTGACTATGACTCAAGTAGACAGCTTTGAATGAACTATAAATAATAGTTGAATTATAGAGAATGTTGCATATGAACATGAAATGTATTAAATTGATAATTAAATTTATTTATTTAGATCCGGAAGATTCAAATACGAAGCTAGATCGAGGAAAGGAAAAAGTTCGGGATTAGTAGATTTTTATTGTTTACAAACAAGTAACAAGGTAAGTTCATGTAACTTGAATTATATTCTTAAATACTTGAAATGTATGTTATTGATGTGAATATGATTTGAATGTTAATTATATGAAAATTGATGAAACATTGACATATTTGACAAAAAGGGAAAGAAATCCTGGTTGAATGAAAGGAAAATTCGATGGATCTCTGAAAAGGAATTGACGGTAAAAAGGATCTAGCCCGGACGGGTGATCCTATCCTGATATAGCCCTCCCGAAGAATATGTGGAAAATGGATTTAGCCATGACGGGTAATTCGAATTAGGGTCTGAATTTAGCTTTGATCTGTAATTGAGATCCAAGCTCATTAGAGTAATTGTCGTTGCAGGGGATTTAGCCTGGACTGGTAATCCCGACAATACTCTATGAGTTTATATTGCAGGGGATTTAGCCTGGACTGGTAATCCCGCTGCAAGGTTGAGGTTTGAGGGAGTGTGCTCTCTGAAATGGAAATGTGCGCACATGAATATGAATTGACGGACCCGGATTTGTACACCAAAAGTGTACCTCTGAAAAATCTATTGAAATTCTGAGTAATTCAACGGGATAAATATGGAAAAATAACAAGGGAATGGAAATCATAGTATTGATGAGCTCATCAATCATGATATATATTATTGATACATAGAAATTATTGTACTAACTTGAATGTTGAGTTTGTGCATGTTAGGGTAATAATGCATTGAATGGATATATGTAATGTTTATTGTATTGTACTGAAAATATTAGGTAAGTATAATTCTTGTTACATGAGCTTACTAAGCACAAAGTGCTTATCCCATTTCCTTTTCCCTGCTTTGTAGTGTTAAGAGCTCGGAGTCGGATTTGGTGGAGACACATCACACTATCAATCTCAGGATTTCGGTATATAAAGAAACTTTATTTTGGAAATCAATGGCATGTATAAACTAACAAAGTAAATGTTAACGTGAAATGAATGTAAAGTTAGCCATTAGTATGGTTAACAAACCTGATTTTAGATATGTGATGACGTTATCTTATAAATATGCATGAATTTATCTTGAAAATATGTTGAATTGGATTGGTTGATGTGGATTGGTCTCGATTTAATATTGCAGGGAAGGTTAGATATCTGTAAAAGGGATTATATTGAGTTTTCAAAAAAAAAAAATTTAATTCGTAAACTCCGGTAATGCCTCGTACCCTATTCTGGCAATGAGTACGGGTAGGGGGTATTACATATTACATCTCATGATTTACAATTTTATTGCTTACACCGTTTTTTCTATAAGAAACTAGACTCAATAAGATTTAATTTCATATTTTATTCATCCTCTAATTCGATTTCTACAATTTTTCGTGATTTTTCAAAGTTAAACTATTGCTGCTGTCCAAAACTGTTTTAGTGCAAAATGTTGATTTTCATTTTGCCCCAAATTTCACAATTCATACAATTCAGTCCTTGCTCAATTAACCCCTCAATTAAGCTAATTTTCTCAATTAATACTTTTCCTCGACATTATAAGTTATTTCATAACTATTGAAATTTAGAATTTCCACATAAAACTCTAACTTCAAACTATTTTACAATTTAGGTCCCAAACATTCACTTTCTATTCAATTCTTTCAATAAAATCAGTATATAAACAATTTAAAGCTCTAATTCCATGCCAAATCATCATATAATTCGAGCACATATTCATAGAAACTTTCAATTTCTTTCATAGAATCAAAAACTAATGAATTCAACAAGTGGACCGAGTTGTAAAAGTCACAAAAACACAAAAATTTCAAGAAATAATCAAGAATTGAACTTACTTGCAGTAAAAATATGAAAAACCAGCTTAAGGGAACACTTCCATGGTGTTTTTGCTGATGAGAATGCAGAAAAATAAATAGAAATCTAGATAATTCCACTTTAGTCCTAGCTTTATTAAGTAAATTTTGCAATTTTCCAATTTTGCCCTTAATTCTCCTTATTTTCTTGCTGATTTCATGCCCTTGCCGTCCAGACCAAATAGACCTTGGGTCTATTTGCCTTTTAAACCCTCTTTCTTTTATCATTTAAGCTATTTAATCATTTTCTATAATTTTGCATTTGATACAATTTAGTCCTTTTTGTTCAATTAGCTATCAGTACTTTAAAATTTCTTGACAAAACTTTAATACTAACTTATTAACACTCCATAAATATTTATAAAAATATTTATGGCTCGATTTAAAATTCCCGAGGTCTCGATACCTCATTTTCGATTCTAATTATTTTAATATATATATTTTTTAGTACACTATTCACTATTTCAAATTTTTTCCTAACTTCACATTTAACTTATACTCACTAAATTAATAATATTTCCTACTCATTTGTCGAATTTAGTGATCTCGAATCACTATTCCGACACCACTGAAAATTAGGCTGTTACAAATGGAATGTTCCAAAATGGTACATTCAAAGGAGTGGAGGGTGGTGCATAAGCGGCACCACCCTAATATTCTGACAGCATTTTGTTAAAAAATATTTAATATTTTAGTAGTTGTGCTCAAGTGATAGGAGGCACCACTTTTTCTTTTTTAGTTTGTAAGCAGAGAATTATGTATCCAAATAAGTAATTATGTGAAAATTTTAATGATATTTTTTCACATGTTTTATTATTTTTAAATTTTTTTAAATATTTTTAAATTTTTTAAATATAATTTAAAGATAAGTGGTAGAATTAAAAAGATTCACCATTAATGTATTAAATAATTATCATATTTAAATTACTTATTTTTATTAATTGAGCCAAATGGGGGAGGGGTGAAAATACCACCAGTGCCGCCTATCAGATAGATACCATACCCCTATACCCCTAAGTGGTGTCGCCTATCACTTTGACACAACTACTAAATATATATATAATTTTTAACAGAATGCTGTTAGAATACTAGGGCGGTGCCGCCTATGCACCACCTTCCGCCCCTTTGAATGTACTATTTTGATACATAAATTTTAGAACATGTTATTTCAGTATTTCTTTTTAATAATATACAGGTAAAAAACCCTAAACGATTGCCTTGGAATAGTAAGATTCATCCATACAAGCCCCAAGTTGCTAATAGCGTTTAATTAAAATATTTAAATTTTTTATGGAATTCATGAATTTTTCAAAAAAATTGGAGCATAATAAAAATTTTAAAACATTTAGAAATTGAAATAAAAATTTCAAAACCAAGGCCAAAGCTCCTAATTCCTATTAACATTCGCCCCGTGAAGTGAGAATGAATTTCATACCGACATTCAAAACCACATACGAGTTGTGACTAAACTAAAAACTTTTTAATGTGTAGGTTTCTTTTTCCGATTTTAATTGCTTTTCTTTTGAGTTGCTTTTCTTTTGAGTTTATTATGTTTGTTAATACAAGGGTTATTTTTCCTAAATGACCCAAAAAAATAATTATTTACGTAAATGATCCTGGTTCGAAAATAATCACCCAAATAATTGTGTCAAGTGTTAAAAAAATCTTTTTTTGGGTGCTGGGGACTAGATAGCTGGCACCATCGTATTTTTTTCACCCTATATTATACTGGTATATGTTTATACCAATATTTGAAAAATAAAATAAATTTTAGGGTGTTGGCACACTAATGGTCGACATCCATTTATCAGATTAAAAAAATATTTTTTGGGGGGTGCTGCACACCAATGACCGACAACCCTTTTAAAATTTAAAAGAAAATAGATGTTGGGACACTGATGGTCGACATCTTTGTACCAGTTTCCAAAAAAAATTGGGTACTGGGACACTGTTGGCCGACACCCTTGTACCAGATTAAAAAAATTAGGGTGTTGGGACACTGATGGCTGGTACCCCAATACCAAATTTAAAAAAATAATGTTGGGACACTGATAGTCGGCATCCCCTTAGTCTATTGGATGGGAAAAAATTGTTGAGAATACCATAAATGTCTGTGATGTAGTGGATTGCAGATGGGAGTGTTTGGAAGTGTATAACTGAATTTCGGGGTTGAATTATACACAGCCATGATTAACAGAGTTGAATTATATACTGTCACGTGAACCATAAAGGTTATGTCATCAAAGGTTGGATGATTTCTATGCCATAGATGGCGACCTGTGTAGACCAATTACGGTTAAAGAATATGGCTAGCGAACATGGTCAAAATTATTAAAAGTAACATAGACCTGATTCAAGCAGAAGACGACTAACTATAGAGAAACTACAATTCAAAATGTTCGTATTATTTTTGTATTCGTAAATCAATTTTAGTCTGTATTATTTGTTGGTTGAATTTTATATTTTCGAATATCAATTTTGTAAAATGTTTGTACTATTTTTGGATCTGTAAAAATGTTTTAGTCCATATTATTTGTTGATCAAATTTTATATTTTCTTATATCAATTTTCTAAAATATTCATATTTTCTTGTATATGTAAAAAAAATGTGTTATGTATTATTATTTATTTGAATTATATATTTTTTTACTTAATATGCTGTACTCATCTATGTCCACAAATAATTATGTTAAAATTCATTGTTCGTATTGGAAGAATAATTACAAAGTAAATATTTACAAAAAAAAAAAAAATCAAAACTATCTAGATCCCGACGACGTCCCCGGTATTCATAGAAATTGCATAATATAGAGCATACATTTTAGCTAAGTTAATTTTTTTTTTTTGCAATTATTGTATTTGAAAAAAAATGGAAAGTGTATCTTACCTTATCCCCAAAGTGAGCCTCTATCATCTGGCTTTATATGGGCACGATGTATGATCGTTCGATTCCCGATACCGTTGTCCATCTGAAATACACGTTCATATTTTGGATTATTTTTTGCATGCAAAAAGTACTGTACTATATAATTAAGAAACAAAAAATAAAGTCAAATGATCAATCACCTATTTACGAGTGGGAAGGCCCATAGTTAGTGGCTCACTGATGCTAGAAATGACATCTAGTATAAGGCCCAAGACTACAGTAGAAGGCAACAACCGCCCATGATCTTTGTAGATGGCTTTGTCACTTAACAAAGCTCGCGGTATACGCACGCCAGTATTGCAGAGCCTCAACTATAATTCCCAGCTTGTGCCAGGTTTTCCAAATATGGGAGGTGCATGATGTGGACTTTATTCTGATTTACATCTGGCTGTTAGAATTTTAAATAGTATCTAGTATAAAATTAGAGCTGTAAACCAGGATCTATCATGTCAAATCATCAAGAATAAATAAATAACAGAACTAAATGCGGAAGCGTACCTGAATCCATGGATTCCTTGAGACTTTCTGGAACTTGGGGATTTGATATTTCAAATTAGCACACAAGAAATTCAGAGAATATCTGCTCTCTCTTTCCTAATGATGGGATATTAGAAAAGATATCTTGTGTATAATTTGGGGACCATAACCCTAATATTTATAACCTTGGCATATTAATTCTAATCAAATTCTAATTAGCCCATCATTAATTAGAATTTGATTAGAAGAGTATCTACACATATTTGACCCATACTTTATTTAATAATTAAAAGCCCAATAAAATTCTAACCAAATTAGATCACTTTTAATTTGGGCTAACCTATCATGATAGTAAATAATAACATGTAATTATCCTTATTATATATGTGATGTCCAAATTTTCCAACAATCTCCCACTTGGACCACATATATCTACTGATTACTTTATAATTACATGTCATTATATAACCTTATGAGCTCAAAATTTTACTATCATATCTAAAAGGTATTCCGTACAATCTCGTCCATTAATTATGTTAACATAGAACCAAGACGACTTTCGTTACATATGTCGTAACTAAATCCATCCATGATCACGTATATTAACACAACCAAATGACATAGATCAAGTATGGATGTGTAGCATGGAAATTACATGCAATATGATCTAAACATGTCTATTTCCAACTGGTCCTCTTTAGTGAGATCAAACCTTACCAAAATCAGAGTGTGAATAAACCAAATAAACTTTATTTCTGCAGAAAATAAACTTAATATCTTTAAACTGAAAATGTGTCTATAACATAAAAGCATTTAAAAAATACAAACTCCCACTAAAACCAAATATCCTTTAAATGACATTACACCCATATGAGCAATGTGCTCTTATAAAACCTTAAGGGTAGTTCCTTAGTAAACGGATCCGCAATCATGGAGTTTTTCCTCATATGCTTTATAGACACTTAACAACTCTGAAGTTTTACTTTAACAACCAGGAATTTAAAGTCTATATGTTTTGACTTTGATGTGCTCTTGTTGTTATTGGAATAAAAGACTGCAATTTTTTTCACAATTTGCACCTTAGTGACAAAATATTGTATCCACATTCCATTAAAATTGGAGTTTATATACCTGATGATCTCTAACTGATTAGACCTCCAATATGTGAGCATGTAATCTTTTGTTCTCTAAAAATACCTTATAACCCTTTTGGATGCTATCCAATGGTCCAAACTAGGGTTGCTTAAAATATCTGCCTAACATCCCAATAATATACACAATATTCCAATGTATACAAACCTGAATGTACATTAGATTTTCCATTGCTAAAATGTAAAAAAAAAAAAGAAAAAAAAATCTAATGCACTTTTGTAATCTCAAAATCATTCTTAGGGCATTGATTGAGACTATACTTATTATTGACAAGCAGTTTGTCACTAACATATAAAACCAAATACAGAACCTTACTCCCACTAAACTTATGGTATATACGATTATCAATAAAATTCATCTCTAAACTGAATGAGATAATCATTTGGTAAAATTTGTGATATTATTGACGAGAAGTTTGCTTAAGCCCATAGATGAAATTATTTGCAAATCATTAACTTTGCATCATTAGACACAAAGCTTTCTAATTGCACCATATAAATGTATGATCAATATTACCATTGAGAAACCATTAACTTAATATTCATCTGATGTAGCTTAATGTCAAAATATTCCACTAAAGCCATTATAACCCTTTTTCTAGTAGACCTTTTAATGACACTCATTCTTGAGGTTGTTGAGTTTGTTCTTCTGGAACAATTATCTCATCTTGAATAGGAAGTTGTTTAGCATTGTCTTATTGAGGTTCTAGATTCACTTCTTAATCAATGATAGGTATGAGAACCTAAACATCATCAAAAGTGATAGTAGGAACTGAGTTAAAATTCAATTCCTCCTTAAAAACAATGTATCTAACCTTATTTCTCCCTCCAAACTCAACATCCTAATAGAATGTTACAATTCTCATCTCAAAAAAATATTCCTAATTGTGGGATCGTAAAATTCATAGCCCTTAGATCGCTCAGTGTTTCCTTGACCCTTATACTTTATAGACATGAAAGAAGTTATAAATGATGTCATTTCAACCTTATCGTTTTTTAGCAAAACGTTTCTCAATTTCGTCAAGGAAACCTTGGCCTGAGTAATCTTTTCAGATTCTATGCCCTTAAAAGCTTCTAAAATGTTGTGTTTCATGATCATTAGACTCATGCAATTTGAACGATTTCACCTCTCAAAATCCCTTTTAACATAGGGGGTGCTTTCCGCAGTTAGAGGTGCATATTATTCTTCCCTTAGTGCAAGGTTTATGTCCATACAACCAAGCGCTATAAGTAAGTGCCCTTTCCATTCCTTAAAATTAGTCTCATTAATCATGTGTATAAAATTTATATTAGCAGATATTGTGGCAGTAGAATATAAATTAGCTGAATATAGAACAAAAAATAAATAAAAAGTTCACATCAATATTTATAAGTAAATAATAAATTCAGGATAATGGCTAATCCCATCTCAAGATACCAAACACAACATTAATATCAAGTCTTTGGACAGTAATATTAACAGTAAGCGGTACTCTTGTTGTAGCAATCAAACATTGACAATAAATTATGTCAAACAATGAACTAATCTTTGGGCTAACTTATTGCTCACATAAAATACCTTATAATTGTCACACATTTATCACCATAGATGTCGTTGTAATTTTGCCAAATATTAACTTACCTTTGGGTCAATTAATAAACGCATAAATCACAAAAACATATAATCATCTTAATATTTCAAATAAACTAATCTACACAAAAGAGGTCACTTTGGCGGCATTTTGTTTCAACTAATTTATTTACAATATTAGACATCCTTAATTAAAAGCCAAAATCTGAATTTATTTGTTTCAAAATATTTACATTAATTTCATCTTTCAAACAAATTAAAAGATATTAATATATATTTATATATATTTATCCCAAAACAACATACAGTGATGTTGCAAATATAATAATAGCTGAATAAATCAAAATAACCTTACCTAAGACTTTAAATTTAAACTGAAATAATTTGAATAAAGGAAAACCTCATATCAAGATATCCAACACTCCATTAATATTTCATCTTTGGACAAAATATTAACTTGTAAGTGATATCTTGGTGGAGTAATCAAACATTGACAATAAGAACTTATCGAATAATAAATCTTCCTTAGGGCCAATTTATTACTCACATGTAAAACCGAATAACCGTCACATGTTTATCACCATAGTTGCACATGTAATATTATTAACCTTCATTTGTGTAATACCCCCTACCCGTACTCATTGCCGGAATAGGGTACGAGGCATTACCGGAGTTTACGAATATTTTTTTTTGAAAAATTCAATATAATCCCTTATACAGATATCTAACCTTCCCTGCAATATTAAATCGAAACCAATCCACATCAACCAAATCAATTCAACATATTTTTCAAGATAAATTTATGCATATTTATAAGATAACGTCATCACATATCTAAAATCAGGTTTGTTAACCATACTAATGGCTAACTTTACATTCATTTCACGTTAACATTTACTTTGTTAGCTTATACATGCCATTGATTTCCAAAATAAAGTTTCTTTATATACCGAAATCCTGAGATTGATAGTGTGATGTGTCGCTGACCAAATTCGACCTCCGAGCTCTTAACACTACAAAACAGGGGAAAAGGAAACAGGGTAAGCACTTCGTGCTTAGTAAGCTCATGTAACAAGAATTATACTTACCTAATATTTTCAGTACAATACAATAAACATTACATATATCCATTCAATGCATTATTACCCTAACATGCACAAACTCAACATTCAAGTTAGTACAATAATTTCCATGTATCAATAATATATATCATGATTGATGAGCTCATCAATACTATGATTTCCATTCCCTTGTTATTTTTCCATATTTATCCCGTTGAATTACTCGGAATTTCGATGGATTTTTCAGAGGTACACTTTTAGTGTACATTTTCGGTCCGTCAATTCATATTCATGTGCGCACATTTCCATTTCAGAGAGCACACTCCCGCGAACCTCAACCTTGTAGCGGAATTACCAGTCCAGGCTACATCCCCTGTAATGTAAACTCATAGAGTATTGTCGGGATTACCAGTCCAGGCTAAATCCCCTGCAACGACAATTACTCTAATGAGCTTGGATCTGAATTACTAGTCCAGGCTAAATTGGACCTAATTTGGATTACCCGTCCAAGCTAAATCCATTTTCCACATATTCTTCAGAGGGCTATATCGAGATAGGATCACCCGTCCGGGCTAGATCCTTTTTACCGTCAATTCCTTTTCAGAGATCCATCGAATTTTCCTTTCATTCAACCAAGATTTCTTCCCCTTTATATAAAATATATCAATGTTTCATCAATTTTCATACAATGAACATTCAAATCATATTCACATCAATAACATACATTTCAAGTATTTAAGAATATAATTCAAGTTACATGAACTTACCTTGATACTTGTTTGTAAACAATAAAAATCTACTAATCCCGAACTTTTTCCTTTTCTCGATCTAGCTTCGTATTTGAATCTTCTGGATCTAAATAAATAAATTTAATTATCAATTTAATACATTTCATGTTCATATGCAACATTCTCTATAATTCAACTATTATTTATAGTTCATTCAAAGCTGTCTACTTGAGTCATAGTCACTAAATTATTTATAACTTGAGCTACGGAAATCCAAATTAAAATCTGTTAATTTTCCCTGAAACTAGACTCATATACCTTCTTAACATAAAATTTTCAGAATTTTTGGTTTATCCAATGAGTACAGTTTATTCTTTAAAGTCACCTCTGTTCTGCTGTCTGATAGTTCTGACTCTTCTTCACTAAAAATTAATTATCTCCTTGTACAGAATTCAAATGATGTTCTAGTTTTTTTCTATTAAAAATAGACTCATTCAGGATTCTATACATATAAATTTAAACCCCTAATTATTTTTATTCATTTGTTTATGATTTTTCAAAGTCAGAACAGGGGAACCCAAATTCATTCTGACCTTATCTCACAAAATTCATTATATCTCAAAATTTACAAATCCATTGCTTGCACTATTTCTTCTATGAGAAACTAGACTCAATAAAATTTAATTCCATATTTTTTTCATCTTCTAATTCGATTTCTACAATTTATGGTGATTTTTCAAAGTTAGTCTACTGCTGCTGTCCAAACTGTTTTAGTGCAAGCTGTTTATTACTATTTTTCCCCTAAACTTTTAATAAATGATAATTTCGTCCCTACTCAATTAGCCTCTCAATTGAGCTTATTTTTCCCAATTAACACTTTATTATATCACCTTAAACTATTTTACAACCTTTAGGAATCAGAATTTCATAAATATACTTTAATTCCAAACATTTTCACAATTAGGTCCTAAAAATCAAATTTCCATTGAAATTACCTAATAAAATCATCTCATAAACAATTTAAAGCTTTAATTTCATTATATTTCATCATAAACTTACATAACTCAACCATAGTGACTTTAAATTTCATCCATGAAATCAAAAACTAATGAATTTAATAGTAGGACCTAGTTGTAAAGGTCTTAGAAACACAAAAATTACAAGAAAAAGGCAAGGGTTAACTCACTTGGTGCAAAGATTATGGAATACCAGCTTAGAGAACCCTCCTATGGCATTTTTAGCTGCTGGAATTGAAGAGAAATGAAAAGAAATCTAGATATTTGCTATTTAGTCCTAGCTTTATTTAGTTAATTTTGCAATATTTCAATTTTTCCCTTAATTCATCAATTTTTCTGCTGTTTTCATGCCCTTGCCATCCAGCCCAAATAAATTTTGGGTCTAATTTCCTTTTAAATCCTTTCTCATTAGACACTTAAGCTATTTAATCATCCTACTCACTTTTACACCTTTTACAATTTAGTCCTTTTCATTTAATTAACTATCCAAACATTAAAATTTCCTAACGAAATTTTAATACCACATTACTAACATTTCATAAATATTTATAAAATTATTTTTGACTTGGTTTTATGAGATAGATGTCTCGATAACTTATTTTTACCTAATTTCTTCAATAATTTCTTTTTCTAACTAACTACTAAATCGATAAAATTTTTCTATCAATATTTTCATACGATTTTTCTATCATATAAATATTTATGCAAAAATATTGAAATAAATTTCTCTTTAAATCGGATTTATAGTTACGAAACCACTGTTTCGATAACCTTGAATTTAGGCCATTACAATTTGGGCCAATCAACATGCACACAAACTTTTATATTTTAAAACAAAAAAAATCACTTTGATGTCTTTTTGCTTCAATTAAGTTATTTTAAAATATATATAAGCATACCAATATTCAAATTTAAATTTCCCAAATAGTCAAATGTCAAAACTATTTTTTTTATTGCTTTATAGACTCTGAAATAACCCAAAATAAGGTTGTCTTGATAATGCAATAAAAAACCGAAAACTTTAATTTTTTGACTTTTTTTTGTTCCAAAACCATATATATCAAAACCAAACAGAAATAATGTAGTGGTTCAAAGCCAAATAATTAACAAGCACATGTATTCATAATTTTGGCATGGATAAAAATACAAAAGCAATTCACGCATATACATATATTCATAATCAAATAGAAAAACTTACCCTAAATTTACCATGTAAATTCAAAGTTGTATTTATAATTAAACAGATATTCATATAAATACTTGAAAAATATTTTCAAGCCAATAAATCTCAAAAAACAAAATCATAATAGTTGGCATATTCTACAATTCATACAATAAAACATATCATCATAATTTAACCCAATATTTGGAACCATAAAATGCCAAAACCTAAGCATATCCCACAATTCATACAATAAACTATATCATCATAATTTAACCCAATATTTGGAGCCATAAGATGCCAAAACCTAAGATTATATAATCAAATTTAAAACCAAAATATTTAAACACATATTATGATTAACATCAATTTGCATCAAAATCTAATTTCATCAGAATAAAACCATAAAAATATAACACTGATTGACTTGCCTTACATATCCCAAGTAAATCCAAATCCAAAATATATGCTTAAACTGAATAGTATGAAAAGAATAAGCATATCAACTCAATAATAAATAATATATTCTATCAACTATATATTGAATTCAATAATTAATGATTATAAAAATTGAATTCAATTGTACAATTGTTGAACCGGATTTGAATTAAAATTGATTATAATGAAACCCTAAAATTGAATGAAAAAAAAATTAAAACTAACAAATATTACCATCAACCTTAAGGATTTAACATATATAATGAATTCATTGATAAACAATATGTATATAAGAGACACTTTACTTGAAGCAATTTCTTTTACCAACTATATATCATCATGTAAACTATACATTGAATTTATTCAACCATATAAAAAAGGGAAATCTAAAATCCAAATATTACTGCCTTATCTGAAACTCGATTAAACATGAATAAAATCCTGAACATAATTACTAAAGCGTCTCCAAAACACAATATATATATATATATATATATATATATATATATATATATATATATAAACGTAAAACTGTAAAACAAGCGATTAGCGATTAACAATCCATCTATTGATATAATCAAATATATATCATAAACAGTTTTTAATGGAACCCAAACCTACACAGCTTTTAAAAATATTTCTTAAAACTATATAAACAACATAAAATTCTCATTTTTTTTTAACTCTCAACTAAAACTGTAAATCTTTCCAGTTATACGAAAATTAAAACCTTAAACCTTAAAACTTTACTTAAAGAATCAAAACCCAAAAATTTATCAAGAATCTCAAAGATTCAACATAATATATAATTAAAATATCAAATCCATAAAATTAAAACAAAAAACGAATCAATCTAAAAATAATAAAAAATCAATTCATTCTCAATAATTCAACATGACAAAGCTCGGATGCCACTTGTTAGAATTTTAAATAGTATCTAGTATAAAATTAGAGCCGTAAACCAGGATCTATCATGTCAAATCATCAAGAGTAAATAAATAACAGAACTAGATGTGGAAGCGTACCTGAATCCATGGATTCCTTGAGACTTTCTGGAGCTTGGGGATTTGATCTTCCAAATTAGCACACAAAAAATTCAGAGAATATCTGCTCTCTCTTTCATAATGATGGGATATTAGAAAAGATATCTTGTGTATAGTTTGGGGACCATAATCCTAATATTTATAACCTTGGCATATTAGTTCTAATCAAATTCTAATTAGCCCATCATTAATTAGAATTTGATTAGAAGAGTATCTACACATATTTGACCCATACTTTATTTAATAATTAAAAGCCCAATAAAATTCTAAACCAAATTAGATCACTTTTAATTTAGGCTAACCAATCATGATAGTAAATAATAATATTAAATTATCCTTATTATATATGTGATGTCTAAATTTTCCAACACCGGCATCAATACCTCACTTATGAGTTGTAGAATAAACGTTGTTACAGCGTAAATAATGTCCATTTACGTTGGACGGCTCGACAGATGTTCGAAATTATTTCTTAACCACGTGAATTTCAACTCGATTAATTTTCCTTCTACAACATCGGGGGGAGGGGGACACTCTTTATTTCTTTAAATAATTTCTTTATTTCTTTTTTATGTCAGGCCTATTGATGGGGTTTTTAATTTTTTTATTTATTTAAATATTTCTTTATTTACTTTAATTCTTTAATTATTATTTTTTTAATTAAATTATATTCTTTTAAATTTAAATTTATTCCTTTATATTAATCTTTTAATTAAATTCGATTGTTTATTTTTTTATTTCTTTAAATATTTCTTTACTTAGTTTATTTCTTTAAATATTTTTTAAATTAAATTTTATTCTTTTAAATTTATTCATTTAAATTGTTTTTTTATTGAACTAAATTGTTTTTTTTTTTAATTTCATTTCTTTATATATTTCTTTAATTTCTTTAATTCTTTTTTTAATTGATGAGATTTGTTTATTATTTTCATTTGATAACTTTTTAATTTATTTTTACGTCTTTATTTAATGTGGATTTTACTATTTGGGGTTCCTAATTTATATAAATTTACAATCATATTTTAATCTTTTTAATTTATATAATTTTACGATCATATTTTAATCTTTTTTATCTTTACATACAAAATTGATTTACAACTACAAAATTGAATCACAGAGATAAATGATAAGAATCATGGAAAAATAAAAAAAACCGCTCGTCATCTTCCAATCCGGCATCATAAGAAGATTGACTTGTAACATAGACACGATGTGAGCAAGTTGATTGGTTGTGGTTGGATGTTCGCCACACCGTGCATTGTTTGGATTCGTCTGTTTCCTTGACATCCATGTCATTTCGAAACCTTGCCGAATATAGTCGACTTTTAAGATGTCTACAAAGACTGCAGTTTGGCAGCATCTCAAAAATAGGAGATAAAACTTCCCAGTTCAAGTCATCCGGTATTATGGGAAATTCGTTTTCTCAGATACATAATGTGCGTTGCAGCGTGTAAACCTCGTCTATGAATTGTTCAACATCTAGATTTGTACGCGCACACACTGCATGAACATGCACACACGGATACCGAAGAGTTTGGAACCTTTTGCACTCGCAATGCCTGTTTCACAGATCAACTACGTACAACTTGGGCGGAAGACCCGAGCGACAGTTGACGTACTCTTGAACTAAGAAAGTCTAAAAGTTGCGCGAATACAATTATGCGTTCATCGTCTGCGCCCTCATTGTGCTTACTGTTATTGGCTTTCGGATAGCCTCAACGTACACGTGCTCGGCCTATATCTACTTTACTTGTTTTAGCCCCACCATTAGCATAAATGTGGCCCAACCTATAAAATGTTTCCAAGAAAATAACAAAAATCGATAGATGAGGTGTACACCTCAATACGGAGTTAACTGCCTCTACGAGGTTAGTAGTCATTTGACCATACTGATATCCATCATCGTAATTTTGACTCTACAGACAATTCTCCATTCTACCTAACCACTGTCAAATATTTCAATTTTCGGGTAACGAGTTCATCTGAGCTTCAAGCCTTGCGAAACTTTGCCTGAATCTTAGTGGTTCTAACTCATACCTTGCGTATGCAATTTCGAACTAATATTTAAAAAAATTACAAAGTATAAATTTAGGGAATTAAAAAAAATACAAACTGATAACTCTTGAAAAAAAGCTTATCAAATATATACGGACCTCTAATTTTTTAAAACAAATTCTAAAAATGAAATATGAACAAATCTATTTTGGAATAATATTTTTTTACCCATGTTCACGATTTTTTTATGCCATTCTTCATTCTTATAATATCTGTGGAAGTTTGTCATGATGTGTTAGATGCAATAAACGGACCTCTACGGAACCACTGAACACTGTATCGCAACAAGTAGTTACTTCAATTGGTTCGAGATAAGGCAAATGTTGTCTTATTTAATAACGTGGCTCCATAAATTTCTCAAGAAAAATTCTCACGACTTGAAGTTCTCACTTTCCACGATGGCAAATGCAATAGGAAGTACATTGCCATCTTCTGCAACCGCAATAAGGAGTATTTGCATGTATTTCTCATAGAGCCATGTTTCATCCACCTATACCAACAACTTACAGCGAGGGAAAGCCCTAACACACGGCTCGAATGTCCAAAACAATCGATGGAAAACTCATTTCCTCGATTCTATCTCGAGAACAGGCTAGTTACAACCATTTGGAGGTTTCTAACATTCTCTAACATATAAAGACTACGTGGACTTTGTGACTTTGTAACCGACAAGCAACTTTAAGTTGTACTGCTTTATTGCATGTAAGTAGTCTTTCTTGTTATCGAATTGTTATACTACGAACAACTCTTCAGCATCCTATTCTTCATCTAGTAGGTGAGCCAGCACTATATTTGTGTATTTGGGAAACTTGCGCACAAGCGCCGCATCAGGATCTACATCAGTCATGAAGGACCCTAGCTCATTACGTATAACAATACCATATCCCGGGTTTCCGGCCGAATGAGGGTGTTAATCTTCACCTTCTATCGTACCTTCTTCGTCTATGTCTTTAGAGATATCATTCAAATCGGGGTCACTGAAATTTTCATTATTATGGTGGGACTTGTAACAGACTGTTTTCAGTGAAATCAGAATAATGGTTTTGAGACCACAAATTCGAGTCCAGAAGAACAATTATTTTTATATTATTTCATGGTTTGTATTATGATAGAAATATCGTATAAAAATTTCATTAAGAAAATTTTACCGATTACATGTCTAACTTGATGCAAAGGATCAAATTGCATAAAGTACAAAAGTTGAATTCTAGTAGCTAAAAGGATCAAATAGCTATAGAATTCAAAATTGGAGGTCCTTATATGGCAAATAAAGCATTTAGAGGAGTTAGTAGATAAGTATGATTAGTCATTATTAGAAAATTCATTAAAGAAAAGGACTAAATTGGAAAGAGAAATAATAAAAGATGATAAATTAATTAAATAAAAAATATCATCATTTTGTAAAGATGGAAAATTAATGGAAAAATTCTAAATTTTGTGAAATGCATGGGCTTCTATTGTTACATGTAAAAATCGGCTAGGCTTGGAATAATGATTAAATTGCATAAATTTTAATTTCCGAGCCTAGGGACGAAATCGTAATTAATTAAAAGTATAAGGGCAAAATGATAATTTTTCAAAAATGTGAATTGGATTGAATTGAAATTAAATTGATGTTAAATTCATTCGTATAGATCCGGATAGATCAAATATGAAATTAGATCGTGGAAAAGAGAAAGTAACAGATCAGTAGCTTTTGTGTACACGAACATTGTCGAGGTAAGTTCGTATAAATAAATTGAGAATTTATATGTGTTAATTGAATTGTATGTATGTGATTGTATCATTGCCATGTATGTGAAACTAATCACATATCTGACGATGACCAACAAGTATTAAGTCTCGCTTGAATAAATAAAATTCGATGGATACAGGGTTCCCGAATTGGTTGTGGTCTTGCATGTGTTGCGGACACACCACGACTGGCAAAAGCATCCCGTTATTAGCTCTCATGAGCATCTCGATATTGACTCTCTTGAGCTTCCTAACATATGGCTCTCACGAGCTTCCCGTTAATAGCTCTTCTGAGCATCCCGATTGGTTGTGATCTTGCACGTGTTGTAGACACACCGCAGCTCTTATGAGCGTCCCGATATATTGTAACAGCCTAATTTTCAGTGGTATCGGGAATAGAGATTTGAGATCACTAAATCCGACGGGTGATTTAAAAATTTAATAAATTAATATCTATGAGTCAAATGTGAATATAAAAGCATTTTTGAATCAGTGAATTTGGTGATTTAAAAGAATTAATTAGGTAAATTGGGTCAAGAATGAGGTATCGAGACCTCGACTTCATAAACCAAGCCATAAATATTTTTAGAAATATTTATGGAGTGTTAAATGAGGTAGTATTAAAATTTAGTCGAGAAAATTTTGACGTTTGGCGATTAATTAAATAAAAAGGACTAAATTGTAAAATGTGTAAAAGTTGCTAAAATGATTAAATAGCTCAATTGTCAAATGAGGAAGGACCTAAAGTGAAAATAAGCCCAAAAGAGATATTTTGGGCGGCAATAGCGGAGAAAAATCAGGAAATAGGTGAAATAAGGGTAAAATTGGAAAATTGCCAAAATTAGCTAAATAAAAATGGGACTAAATTGGAATATCTAGAATTCTCTTCATTTCTCTTCATAATTATCAGCTGAAAAACAGCCATGGAGGAGGGTTCAATCTGGTTTTCATACTCTAGCTTCATGTAAGTTTAATTCTTGCTTTCTCCTTGAAATTTTTATGTTTTTGGACTTTTACAATTGGGTCCAACTTACTATTTCATTAGTTTTTGATTCCATGGCTAATTTTTGAAGTTTTTATGGATTAGTACTAGAATAATATGATTAATAAACATATAATTGAAGTTTTAACTTTGATATATGGTGATTTTATCAAGTAAAATTGATGAAAATTGGTTTAGGACCTAATTGTGAAAGAGTTGAAATTAAGGTCTAGTGTTAAATTTCTGGTTTTCAAGGGTTATGAAGTAGTTGAATTAGAAATGATATAATGTTTTATTTGAAATGTTTATTATGAAATTATGATTATCGCTATAATACAAAAAAATCGAACTTGTGAATTTATATAACTAAATTTTAGTGACCATTTGTTAATATTATTAAATTTCAATATTATTTTATGAATGGTGATTAATATTTATGTATGTTAATTGTTATGAAAATATATTTAAATTATTTATAAGTGTTTCGTACTTCTTGGTAATGCCTCGTACTTATTAGGTGATAGATACCTGGTGTAGGGGTGTTACATTTTTAGGTATCGAGCTATGGTTTAATCGGTTCTCGGGCCAAATGTAGTATATGTGATAGTGTGATATCTCTCGACTCTAATGAAATTTGTTTTATTTATAGAAAGAGATGTTTTTTTTTGTCAACCGAGCTAATTCTGATAATGCTAAAAGCGATACTCAAGTATACGAGTAGAAAGTTGATTATGATGAATCGGTACCAAAAAAAAAATGAATAAATATTTTATAATACATGTCGATGATGAATATTATGTTATATGTGTTATTAAAAGTAAATTATATTATTACATGAAATATTGTGCTGATGACTAAATTACAAAATATATAAATGTAATATATGAAGTACATGATAAGGATTATTAGAGAATTATGAATGAATAGTGAATTTTGAAATATATTACATGTATTGAAGATAAAGAAGATATAAGTATATAAATTATTGGTACAAGGATTAAATTGTAAAGCATGTAAAAATATTATGCGAAAGGTGTAAAAGTGATATACATGTATGAAATAATTTGCCCAAGTAGACAAGATTAGAACTATTAGGATGTTAAGGGACCTCAGCATGCTCTCTAAATATTAGCACTCCGGTGCTCTCTGAATATTAGCACGTCAGTGCTCTCTGAATATTAGCACATCAGTGCTCTCTGAATATTAGCACTCCAGTGCTCTCTGAATATTAGCACGTCAGTGCTCTCTGATTATTAGCACGCCAGTGCTCTCTGATATTTAGCACGTCGATTAGCACATTTGTGCTCTCTGTATAGCACTTTAGTGCTCTCTGTTCATTAGTGCATAATAATGTACCTCTGTATAATCCTGTATATCCGAAGTGTTCTATCTAGTCTACTGGGCCTCTGCTAAGTAAAAAGTAAAGAAATTTTCATTACAAGATAAAGGATTATGTAACGGCCTAATTTTTAGTAGTGTCGGAAATAGTGATTTGAGATCACTAAATCTGACAAGTAAGATTGAACAAGGTAGTAATTTAATATTTATGAGTCAAGTAAGAATTTGGAAGAATTTTTGAATTGGTGAGTTTGGTGAATTAAAAGAATTTATTAGGTCAAACGGGTCAAAACTGAGGTATCGAGACCTCAAATTTGAAAACCGAGCTATAAATATTTTTATAAATACTTATGGAGTGTCATTTAGCTAGTATTAAAGTTTGGTTGAGAAATTTTAAACATTATGGGTCGTCAATTAAATAAAAAGGACTAAATTGTAATAAAAATAAAATTTGCTAGAAGGATTAAATAGCTCAAGCGTTAAAAGAAAGAGGATTTAAAGAGCAATTAAGCCTAAAAGTGAATAGGCTGGACGGCAAAGGCAAGAAGTCAGCAGAAAAATAAGGGAAATAAGGGCAAAATTAGAAATTTTACAATTTTAACATATAAAAATAAGGACAAAGTTGAAAGGTCTAGACATCTCTTCATATTTTCTCAGCCAAAACGCCATAGAAGTCTAGCGAAAGCTGGTTTTTCATATTTTTACATCAAGTGAGTTTAATTCTTGCTTTTTCTTAATAATTTTTATGTTTTTATGACTTTTACAATTAGGTCCACTTATAGAATTCATTAGTTTTTTATTTTATGGGTGAAATTGGAAGTTACTCTGGATGGATAAGGGAATTTTGTGATGAATTATTATGAAATTTAAGTTCTAATTTCATATTAAAGTGGTTTTATTTAGTGATTTTGATAGAAAATGGTATTTAGGACCTAATTGTGAAAAAGTTATGAATTGAAGGTTGGTGTTGAAATTCAGAATATTAAAGGTTTTGAAATAGTTTATAATGATAAAATAAAGTGTTAATTGAGAAAATTAGTTCAATTGATGGGTGAATTGAGCGGGGACTAAATTGTAAAAAATTGAAAATTTTGGGGTAAAAGTGCAATTTCAAAAGTTGAACAGCATAAATTGTGAAGTGAAATAGAAATCAAATTGATGCTAATGAATGGAAATATTTATATTATAGATCAACAATCCAAAGAGGAGCGAGGAAAAGAAAAAGTTGCGGAATAGTCCCTAAATTTCAATATCTTCTACAAATTAGCCGGTAAGTTCATATGGTTGAATTTAGATGTTTATTTGTGAATGATTGAAGTATATAATGTGTTATTATATATGAATTTGTTGTGGAATTGTGTAAATTTTGTTAATGAAAGAATAAATGTGGAAATGCAAATTAGGAAAAACGCAGGAGTTGAGTACGTTAGTATCATGACAAGTGATGAATTGATGGATAAGACCATGGTTGATCCATGGCAAGGTTGTGAAACGTGGGTATGGTATCATCCATACTTGAGTTGAGAAATGTAGGTATGGTATTAACCATACTGAGTTTTGAAACGTAGGTATGGTATTATCCATACTGAGTTAAGAAACGTAGGTATGGCATTTCCCATACCGAGTTGTAAAATGTAGGTATGGTATTTCAATAAGGAAAACCATCTTGAGTTGTGAATCGTGGCATTGAACAACGCGTACTCAATTTAAAGCGCCGTTTCCTAATTTGATAATAAGAAATACAAGAGAAGTGAACCAAATGAAAGAGATTGAGTAGTTATTCTTGTTGAGCTCAACTATGTGAATTATTATAATAGTAATTGCGAATGGCAGGAAATTTTAGTCAATGTTTTGGTATTGTTTGGAAACATTATGTTTGGTAATCATTACTTTTAAACCTATGAACTTACTAAGCTTCAATAAGCTTATTTGTATGTGTTTGATAGTTTTATGTAGATTGAATTAAAGTGAAGTTGGTAGATCGGATCAACACAACAAGGCACACTATCCAGATCAATTCCGGTAGCTTTTGTTTTATGTTTAAAGATTTATATGGCATGTATAGAGTTTGAATGAATTAAAGTAAAGATGTTATAAACTAGTTAACAATATTTTGTACTAAAATAGTTTTTAGTTAGTAGCAGTAGTTTGATTTTGAAAATTCACCATAAATTATGAAAATCTAATTAGGGGTTGAATAAAATATAAAATTAAATATTATTGAGTCTAGTTTCTTATAAAAGAAATTATGTGAGCAATGGAATTGTAAATCATGAGATACAATAACTTTTGTGAGATAAGGTCGAGTGATTTCAAGCTCCTGATGCGATTTGTAAAAATCATTAAAAATTGTAAAAAAATAGTTAGAGTCATACTATTATGGATTCCTTATTGAATCTATTTTTAATAGAAACAAACTTCATAGTTATTTGAATTAAATGCGAGGAGAAATTTGGTTCAGTAGTACACGAGGGTCGAGTAGTCGAACTCTAAAGCAGGGAGATTTTAATTAATAAACTGTACTAATTGGCCCAACCAAAAATTCTAGAAAAAATTAGTAAGTAGATATATGAGTCTAGATTCAGGAAAAATTTATGGATTTGGATTTGAGTTTAGTAACTCGAGATATGATTTTTAGTGATTGTGATGCAGTTGGACAGCTTATCTGGAAAAGGTAATATAAACTGTCTAAATTTGTTTATGTGCTCAAATAAGTTTAGTAATGCCTCGTGCTCGACTCGTGACAGTCTCGAGGTAAGGGGGCGTTACATTTATTGGTATCGAGCTTTGGTTTAGTCGATTCTCGGAGCGAATGTGATGTGTAAAGTATTTAGAAATACATGCCATATAAATGTGATAGTGTGATGTGAATGATCCGATCTAACTACTAATTTTTGTTATAGATTGTAAAGATGTCTCGACAAACCCGAGGATGGTAGTCAAGAAGAGGAAGTTAATAGTAGAATACTGGACTCACCGACCGGGGAACAAGTGGTAATGTTTCAATTTCTTTGATGAGAGAGGAAGAACTTAGAAATATGATTTACTGGGTTAATGAATCAGTGGTATCGTGAAACAATACAAGGAAGAAATCAGAGCACAACAACCTCCTCCTCCCCTCTCTTGTACCACCACCGAGAGTTACAACCTCACCGCTCCTCCTTTAATAGATGAATCTAGCAAAAGAACACCGATTGAAAAACTCGAGAAAGTTTGGAGTGAAGAATTTCGAGGAGATCGACGATGATCCAGATTAAAGCGAGTATTGGTTAAAGAGTTTAGAGAGAGTTTTTAAGCAGATGATGTGTTCTCCTGGAGGACTATTTGAGGTGTGCGATTTAGTTATTGAAAGAAGAAGCGTATAATTGGTGGGAAACCATTGAGGCGATGGTACTGCAGATAAACTTACATAGGAATTCTTCCAAAACGAATTTAAAAAGAAGTATGTGGGAAAGAGATATTTAGATAAGAAGAAGAGAGAATTTCTTGATCTTCGACAAGGGAATAGAACAGTGGCCGAATGTGAAAGAGAATTTGTGTATCTCATTAGATATGCTCGGATGTTGTGCAAACGAGAGGAAGAAATGTGCATTAGATTTGAAGAAGGGCTTAATGATGAAATTAGAATGATGATTGGAGGCACAGAGAGATTCGAGAATTTGTGGTTCTGTCTGATCGAGCTCAAAAGATGGAAGAAGTGTATAACAGAAAGATGCAAAGAGAAAGAAGTGGTAAAGAGGTATACAAAAGAAGTTTCTCTAGACCAACTTCAACTTTTCCAGCTAAAAAGTTCAGAGATGATTCTAGTCGACCTGTTACAATTCCGGAACGATCGAATAAAAGTAAAACAACTCAATAAGATGTTGGAGTAACTAAGAAACCAACAACTAGTGTGAGTAGTGTGCAAAATATTCCAAGACCTAGATGCAAAAATTATGGTAGATTTCATATTGGTGAATGTTGGGGAAGAACCGGAGCTTGCTATAAATGTGGTGGAACTGATCATTTTATTCGGGACTGTCCTCAATTGTTAAAAGAAGATAGAGAAGAAGGAGGAAGCAAGCAAATACTCCTCAAAAAAGTAAACGTTCGGGTCAAAGCGGTCTTTGTTGAATTGATTGTTCGTTCGGGAACGAGAGATCTTGCATCCCAATCGAAAACAAGAGTACCGCACGCATATGCTATTCGGGCAAGGGAAGAAGCTTCACTCCGGATGTGATAGCCGTAATTTCTATCTTTTGATGATTCTGTGTATGCTTTAATTGATCCTGGATCTACACATTCATATATTTGCACTGCATTAGTGTCAGAAAAGAAAATGACTGTTGAGTCCACTGACCTTGATTTGCAAGTCACTAATCCACTAGGACAAAGTGTGTTGGTTAATTTAATATGTCGGAATTGTCCACTGAAAATATAAGGCTGTGAATTCTCTGCTGATTTAATGTTGTTACCTTTCCGAGAATTTGATGTTATTCTTGGAATGGATTGGTTGATTAAACACGATGCCATAGTGAATTGTAGAGAAAAACGGATTGATTTAAAATGTCAGGCAGGGGAAATAGTTTCAACTAAGTTTAGGGATAAAAAGAATGATATTCTTTCTGAAGCACATAATAGTATGTATTCTATTCATCCGAATAGTACAAAAATGTATGGTGATCTGAAAAAGACATATTGGTGGCCTGGTATGAAAAGAGAAATTTCAGAATTTATTGCAAAATGTTTGATTTACCAGCAAGTTAAAGCAGAGCATCAAGTGTCAACGGGTTTATTACAACCCATTATGATTCCCGAATGGAAGTGAGAGCATATTACAATGGATTTTGTGTCAGGATTGCCTGTGACTCCAAGAAAGAAAGATTCGATATGGGTGATTGTTGATAGATTGACAAAGTCAAGACACTTTTATTCCATCGAGCATTTCTCACTTAAGAAGTTAGCAGAATTGTATGTGTCAGAGATTGTGAGACTACATGGAGTTCCAGTATCTATCATTTCAGACCGAGATCCGAGGTTTACTTCAAGATTTTGGAATAAATTGCAAGAAGCTTTAGGCACCAGATTAAATTTTAGTACAGCATTTCATCCTCAAACAGATGGACAGTCAGAGCGAGTGATTCAAATTTTAGAAGATATGTTAAGATGTTGTATACTCGAGTTTGGTGACAGTTGGGAAAGGTATTTACCGTTGGGTGAGTTTGCTTACAACAATAGCTATCAGTCTAGTATAAAAATGGCACCATTTGAGGCTCTTTATGGTAGAAAATGCAAGACTCCATTGTGTTGGTGCAATTGAGTGAATCAAAAGTAGTTGGGGTTGATTTGATTCGAGAAACCGAAGAGAAAGTCCGGATTATTCGAGATAATCTAAAAGGTGCTGAGATCGTCGAGAAGTCATATGCGGATTTAAAACGAAGAGACATAGAATATGCGATGGGTGATCGAGTATTTTTAAAAGTTTCACCGTGGAAAAAGGTGTTACGGTTTGGTAAAAGGAAAATTAAGTCCGAGATTCATAGGGCCATATGAAATTGTGGAAATGGTTGGTCCTGTAGCTTATCGGTTGGCTTTACCTCCGAACTTGAGAAGATTCACAATGTATTTCATGTGTATATGCTAAGGCGGTATAGGTCGAGATCCTTCACGTAATTCCTCATCTTCGAAATTGAGCTTCAACCGATATGACTTATTCGGAAAGAACCGGTGAAGATTTTGGCTCGTGAAGTTAAAGAATTGCGAGCAAAAGAGTACCATTGGTTAAAGTATTATGGCATCGACATAGTATGGAGGAGGCAACTTTGGAAACAGAGAGGAGTCAATGAGATCACGATATCCAAATCTATTTTGGTAACAAATTTGAGGACGAAATTTTTAAAGGAGAGGAGTTATAATGGCCTAATTTTTCATTGGTGGTGTCGGAAATAGTGATTTGAGATCACTAAATCGACAAGTAAGATTGAACAAGGTAGTAATTTAATATTTATGAGTCAAGTAAGAATTTGGAAGAATTGTTGAATTGGTGAGTTTGGTGAATTAAAAGAATTTATTAGGTCAAACGGATCAAAACTGAGGTATCGAGACCTCAAATTTGAAAATTGAGCTAGAAATATTTTTATAAATACTTATGGAGTGTCATTTAGCTAGTATTAAAGTTTGGTTGAGAAATTTTAACGTATGGGTCGTCAATTAAATAAAAAGGACTAAATTGTAATAAAAATAAAATTTGCTAGAAGGATTAAATAGCTCAAGTGTTAAAAGAAAGAGGATTTAAAGAGCAATTAAGCCTAAAAGTGAATAGGCTGGATGGCAAAGGCAAGAAGTCAGCAGAAAAATAAGGGAAATAAGGGCAAAATTGGAAATTTTACAATTTTAACATATAAAAATAAGGACAAAGTTGAAAGGTCTAGACATCTCTTCATATTTTCTCAGCCAAAACGCCATAGAAGGTCTGGCAAAAGCTGGTTTTTCATATTTTTACATCAAGTGAGTTTAATTCTTGCTTTTCCTTAATAATTTTTATGTTTTTATGACTTTTACAATTAGGTCCACTTATAGAATTCATTAGTTTTTTATTTTATGGGTGAAATTGGAAGTTACTCTGGATGGATAAGGGAAGTTTGTGATGAATTATTATGAAATTTAAGTTCTAATTTCATATTAAAGTGGTTTTATTTAGTGATTTTGATAGAAAATGGTATTTAGGACCTAATTGTGAAAAAGTTATGAATTGAAGGTTGGTGTTGAAATTCAGAATATTAAAGGTTTTTAAATAGTTTATAATGATAAAATAAAGTGTTAATTGAGAAAAATTAGTTCAATTGATGGGTGAATTGAGCAGGGACTAAATTGTAAAAAATTGAAAATTTTGGGGTAAAAGTGCAATTTCAAAAGTTGAACAGCATAAATTGTGAAGTGAAATAGAAATCAAATTGATGCTAATGAATGGAAATATTTATATTATAGATCAACAATCCAAAGAGGAGCGAGGAAAAGAAAAAGTTGCGGAATAGTCCCTAAATTTCAATATCTTCTACAAATTAGCCGGGTAAGTTCATATGGTTGAATTTAGATGTTTATTTGTGAATGATTGAAGTATATAATGTGTTATTATATATGAATTTGTTGTGGAATTGTGTAAATTTTGTTAATGAAAGAATAAATGTGGAAATGCAAATTAGGAAAAACGCAGGAGGATTGAGTGCGTTAGTATCATGACAAGTGATGAATTGATGGATAAGACCATGGTTGATCCATGGCAAGGTTGTGAAACGTAGGTATGGTATCATCCATACGAGTTGAGAAATGTAGGTATGGTATTAACCATACCGAGTTTTGAAACGTGGTATGGTATTATCCATCTTGAGTTAAGAAACGTAGGTATGGCATTTCCCATACCGAGTTGTAAAATGTAGGTATGGTATTTCAATAAGGAAAACCATACTGAGTTGTGAATCGTGGCATTGAACAACGACGTACTCAATTTAAATAAGCGTTTTCTGATTTGATAATAAGAAATACAAGAGAAGTGAACCAAATGAAAGAGATTGAGTAGTTGTTCTTTGTTGAGCTCAACTATGTGAATTATTATAACAATAATTGTGAATGGCGGAAAAATTTTAGTAAATGTTTTGGTATTGTTTGGAAACATTATGTTTGGTAATCATTACTTTTAAACCTATGAACTTACTAAGCTTCAATAAGCTTACTTGTATGTGTTTGATATTTTTATGTAGATTGAATTAAAGTGAAGTTGGTAGATCAGATCAACACAACAAGGCACACTATCCAGATCAATTTCGGTAGCTTTTGTTTTATGTTTAAAGATTTATATGGCATGTATAGAGTTTGAATGAATTAAAGTAAAGATGTTATAAACTAGTTAACAATATTTTGTACTAAAACAGTTTTTAGTTAGTAGCAGTAGTTTGATTTTGAAAATTCACCATAAATTATGAAAATCTAATTAGGGGTTGAATAAAATATGAAATTAAATATTATTGAGTCTAGTTTCTTATAAAAGAAATTATGTAAGCAATGGAATTGTAAATCATGAGATACAATAACTTTTGTGAGATAAGGTCAGAGTGATTTCAAGCTCCCCTGTTCTGATTTGTAAAAATCATTAAAAATTGTAAAAAAATAGTTAGGAGTCATACTATACATGTATTGATTCCTTATTGAATCTATTTTTAATAGAAACAAACTTCATAGTTATTTGAATTCTGTACAGGGAGAAATTTGGTTCGTAGTACACAGGGGTTAGAGTAGTTGAACTCTGAAATAGGGGAGATTTTAACTAATAAACTGTACTAATTGGCCCAACCAAAAATTCTAGAAAAAAATTAGTAAGTAGATATATGAGTCTAGATTCAGGGAAAATTTACGGATTTGGATTTCGAGTTTCGTAACTCGAGATATGATTTTTTTAGTGACTGTGATGCAGTTGGACAGCTTATCTGGAAAAGGTAATATAAACTGTCTAAATTTGTTTATGTGCTCAAATAAGTTTAGTAATGCCTCGTGCTCGACTCCGGCGACAGTCTCAGGTAAGGGGGCGTTACATATTATCTCTAAGTTAAAAAAAAAATGTTAGTTATGATAAAGCAGAACTCGTAAAAAAATACGGATAAATGTTTTATAGTACTTGAGAATGATAAATGTTATATGAATAAATACATGAAAATTAAATTATGAGGCTTTACGATCTATACCCCTTTACTAGTATAATTATATGTAATGAAATTCATGAGATTTATATTCATTAAGTTCAAAAGTAGAAAATGACAAGTTTAATAGTTGAGCAATTGATAATACAGTCGGAATTGAGAATGAGTTAATAAGTAAAGATGGGTTCTGAATAGAAATATCATATTTTTTTTGAAAACTAGCTGAAATATATAGTACCACTGTTAAAGAAAGAAGTTCTTTATAGGAAAATTGATTTATTCAGACATAGTATTTACAGAATAGTTAACTAAAAATTTCTTTCGAATTAGTTTCTTGAGTGAACTGAATGATGTGAAATTATTAATGACTATATTAGTCAATGAATTGGTGAATGAAAAAAAAGAAAAAAAAAAGAAAAGAAAAGAAGAAGAAGAATAATAAGATATTTGAACATAGCTGTTACAATTGGGTAATTGGTATAAAATGATAGATATACATTATATGTTAAAGGGGGAATTAAGTAAGTGGGAATGATAAGTGAAATTAGAAGGAATAATGAAGAGTATATTCAAGTGAAAAGTTCCATGTTTATGAGAAGAGTTTGAAGAACGATAAGAGGGTTATAGGTCATTAATGAATTAAAAATATATATACATAAGTATATGAAATCGAAGGGACGATTTTCAGATCAAATGAGGTGTGTAAAGTGTTTAGAAATACATGCCATATAAATCTGTGATAGAGGTGATGTGTATGATCCGATTTAATTTTTGTTTTACTTATAGACAGAAATACTTTTCAATCGAGTTATTTCAAAAAGTGTTGAAAGTGACACTAAGGTGTCTGAGTAAGAATGTGTTTATGATGAGTTGAAACTTAGAATGGTATGAAAAAGAGTTCATGATATAGATGTGATGATAATAAATAATCATAAATTGAGAAATATGGAAAAAGGGAAATGAAATAAAAGTTTATCTTGTGATGAGCGCGCCTATGTTGTTTGGTATTTATATGATGTTTTGTTGTTGATAAATGTTGTGTTAGACGTGTGTGTATATATATAAGAGCTAAAAGTCGAGGCTTTACAATCTTCACCCCGTATCATTATGGTATTATATAAAAAAGTTTATGAAATTTATATTGAATAAGTTCACAAGTATGGAACAAAAGAGTTCAAAAAGTGGAATAATTAATAATGTGGTCAGAGATAAGAATGGTTTAACAAGTAAAAACGGTTCTGGAAGAGATGATAGATTGTTTTGAAAATCATTCAAATTAAGTGATGCCATAGTTAAAGAGGAGGACAATCAACTTATCCAGGTATGATGTTTAAAGAATGTGTTATCAGGAATTCTTCGAGTTTTCTTAAAGAAGATTGGCATTGACAAAGTGTGGATTATGACTGTTCAAGCTAAATTTTTATATTGATTTTATTTTCTTAGGTAATATTGATTAAGGTCAATGACATAAATCGAGATGTGGTGTTTTGTTTGAACTAATGCCGTTAGTAAACCTATTTGACTAGCATGTTACGGAAATTGTGAAAGATTATGTGTTTGAGTTGTTTTAACAACTTCAAGAGGAAATTGTTTTGAAGGGTTATTGTTGTTTGACAATTAAGATGGAATCAGATGTTTTAATCAGAACAAGTTATTCAGTTGTAAGGTAAATTGAGATATATGCATGTAAGTCGATCCTTGAGTTTGGAAATGAATTTAATGTATTCATGGGTAAATAGATAGATAGTCTGGAAAAAAAAAATTGCTTCATACTTCCTGATCTCAAGAGTTTAAAGTGCCGAATATCACAGAAAAATTTGAATTCAAGGCAGTAATGATGATTTGAGCTATTGAAAGATTGTAAGTAGCTATCGATTAACCTTTGAGAGGAGTAAATGTAGAAATGTATGTTCTGAGTAATGAAGTTTTATTTATTTTGCGAGCGATGATTACTTAATTCATCCTGTATAATGACATTTAGAAAATTAAAAATAATCGAGTACTGTGTAAGGTTCTTAGGCAACATTACAAGAAGGGGTGATTTATGCTGAAACCTTAACATCTTTTTTGGTAAGATTTTCGGGGACGAAAATCCCTAAATGGGGGGAGAGTTGTAACAGCCTAATTTTCAGTGGTATCGGGAATAGAGATTTGAGATCACTAAATCCGACGGGTGATTTAAAAATTTAATAAATTAATATCTATGAGTCAAATGTGAATATAAAAGCATTTTTGAATCAGTGAATTTGGTGATTTAAAAGAATTAATTAGGTAAATTGGGTCAAGAATGAGGTACCGAGACCTCGACTTCATAAACCAAGCCATAAATATTTTTATAAATATTTACGGAGTGTTCGTGAGGTAGTATTAAAATTTAGTCAGAAAATTTTGACGTTTGGGCGGTTCATTAAATAAAAAGGACTAAATTGTAAAATGTGTAAAAGTTGCTAAAATGATTAAATAGCTCAATTGTCAAATGAGGAAGGACCTAAAGTGAAAATAAGCCCAAAAGAGATATTTTGGGCGGCAATAGCGGAGAAAAATCAGGAAATAGGTGAAATAAGGGTAAAATTGGAAAATTGCCAAAATTAGCTAAATAAAAATGGGACTAAATTGGAATATCTAGAATTCTCTTCATTTCTCTTCATAATTATCAGCTGAAAAACAGCCATGGAGGAGGGTTCAATCTGGTTTTCATACTCTAGCTTCATGTAAGTTTAATTCTTGCTTTCTCCTTGAAATTTTTATGTTTTTGGACTTTTACAATTGGGTCCAACTTACTATTTCATTAGTTTTTGATTCCATGGCTAATTTTTGAAATTTTTATGGATGAGTACTAGAATAATATGATGAATAAACATAGAATTGAAGCTTTAACTTTGATATATGGTGATTTTATCAAGTAAAATTGATGAAAATTGGTTTAGGACCTAATTGTGAAAGAGTTGAAATTAAGGTCTAGTGTTAAAGTTCTGGTTTTCAAGGGTTATGAAGTAGTTTAAAATGATAGAATAAAGTATTAAATGAGAAAAATTAACTCAATTGAGGAGTTAATTAAGCAAGGATTGAATTGTATGAATTATGAAATTTGGGGCAAAATGGAAATCAATATTTTGCACTAAAACTGTTTTGGGCAGCAGCAGTAGTCTAACTTTGAAAAATCACCAAAAATTGTAGAAATCGAATTAGAGGATGAATAAAATATGAAATTAAATCTTATTGAGTCTAGTTTCTTATAAAAGAAATTATGTAAGTAATGAAATTGTAAATTATGAGATACAATAACTTTTGTGAGACAATGTCAGAATGATTTTGGGTTCCCCTATTTTGAGTTTGAAAAATCATAAAAAATTGGATAAAAACAATTAGGGGCTTAAATTTATATTTTTAGAATCCTGAATGAGTCTATTTTCAATATAAACAAATGAGGACATCATTATAATTCTGTACGAGAAGATAATTAATTTTTAGTGAAGAAGGGTCGGAACTGTCAGACAGCAGAACAGGGGAGACTTCAATGAATAAACTGTATTAATTGGCCTAACCAAAAATTATAAATTTTTTATGGCGAGAAGACATATGAGTCTAGTTTCTGGGAAAATTTATGGATCTTAATTTGGAGTTCTGTAACTCAAGATAAAAATAATTTAGTGACTATGACACGGATGGACAGCTTGAATATTCACATAAGTAAATAGTGAAAATTATGGATAATGTTACTTACAAGTGTGTTATTTATACTAAGAATGTGGATGGAGAGGAGGAGGAAAAATATACATATGTGTATGAATGACTTGTGTATAAATTGACCACGTGCCCGATTATAATAGATAAACGTTGAATTAGAAATGATATAATGTTTTATTTGAAATGTTTATTATGAAATTATGATTATCGCTATAATACAAAAAAATCGAACTTGTGAATTTATATAACTAAATTTTAGTGACCATTTGTTAATATTATTAAATTTCAATATTATTTTATGAATGGTGATTAATATTTATGTATGTTAATTGTTATGAAAATATATTTAAATTATTTGTAAGTGTTTTGTACTTCTTGGTAATGCCTCGTACTCTATTCCGGTGATAGATACGGGTAGGGGGTGTTACATATATGGCTCTTCGAAGCTTCCTGATTAAAGGTTATTTCATGAGCATCCTGATATATGGCTTTCTGAAGATTCTCGATATTGGCTTGCATGAGTTTCCTGTTATACAGCTCAAATGAGCTTCTCGTTACATGGCTCACATGAGCTTCTTGTTATATGGCTCAAGAGAGAGCTTCTAGTTTATGTGCTCGTATGAACATTCCTGAATATGAATTGATAGATTACAGTTTGTACACTTTATGTGTACTACTCGTGTATCTATCAGTATTTTAAATGGTTCAACGAGCAAAGTTCTGATATGAAGTAACATGAGTTTAAAGTGAGCAAGTATCTGTGTATACCTGAATTATATGGAAATGATATTATTTGATATATACTGAAGTATGATATGCCTGATACAAGTATGTGAAACATGTTAAATGACTAAGTTCATCCATGATTATGATTTATTTCATGTGATTACTTGGCTAATGTGATATGGATTTGTGTTAGGCTATGGCCAAGTTGGTTTGGAATATGTTTGTATGCTTACCTACCTTATATGTGAAATAATGGTAAGTTAAATTTCATGTTATATGAACTTACTAAGTATTAAATGTTTACTCTGTTTTATTTCCTCTGTTTTATAGTAATTCGGAAGCTCGTTGGGTTAAAAGCTTGGCGAAGATATCTCACACTATCTATCGGCCCATTTCAGTACATATAGAAAACTAATTTTGGTTATAATGACATGTATAGGGAAATTTGGCCAATGTTGGCTTAAAATTATTTTGTTATAAATGGCCATTGGGATGGCTTAAGTTGGACATATTTTTTATATGTATATATATGAGTGGCCTCATCATGTTTTTTGTGTTTAGTGTGGTTGAGAGATGGATAGTTTATAGCATGTTGATGTATGAGATGAGATAGTGTATTTGGTATAAGTAAGCAAATAGGTGTTTTGATTAATATGTTAAATTTGAATGCTAAGATATATATGGTATATGACATGTTTAAGACTTGGTTTTAGATTGATTTGAATGTCTTAATATTGGTTTGTGAATATGATAAAATGTTAATGTAGGTGGAAGACAAATTTGGGTGAGAAATATAGCTTGAAAACGGCATATTTCGTCCACACAGGCAGAGACACGAGCGTGTGTCTCAGCCATGTGTCACAGGCGTGTGGTTTGGCTATGTGTCCCCTGCATCTTTAAAATTGCAAAACAAAATGCTCAAAATATCCACACGGCCTAGCACACGGGTGTGTGGCTTGGCCGTGTGATCCTTGCACCTATTTAATGCAAGTTAGTATGCTTACATGGCCTAGCACACAGGCGTGTGACTTGGCCGTGTGACCCAAGTCAGAGAGCAGCTTAATTTGGACACGGGCTAGGACACAGCCGTGTGGCCCTATTTCGAATGTCACACGGTCTGAGACAAGGGCATGTGTCCCTTGCACCTTGGAAAATTTTTGATGTTTTCTGAAAAATTTTCTGAGTACCCGGTTTAGTCTCGACTTGTTTCCAGTGTATATTTTGGGCCTCAATGGCTCATATAAAGGATAATATGATTGATTATGATTAGTTTCTGATATGAATGTTAAATGATATTAAATGTTTATATTTGATCTGTAAATTCTAGTAATACTCTGTAACCCTATTTCAATAACGGATATAGGTTAGGGGTGTTACAGGACTGCTATTCATTATCGAACTCTTTATCACCATCTTCTATGGTGACCAACACCTCTAGATAAATCTCTAGACGAGGACACAAGATTGAGATGTTATACGAATATTCACTATAGTTTGGATTTTTGAGAGTTTCTTGTGATCCTCCACAACCTGACTGATCTTCCCATTAATATCAAAATCAATTCTAGAATGCTGACTTAATGGAACTACAACTTGAATAGGTTCCGATTCAGCTATCTCCGTGAAAAACTCAACCGGGCTGGAATTATCCATCTTAGGGGGGTAATAAATTGCTATAATTGTTCCTAGATCATTATCATCTTCAGGCTCCGCAACAGGTAGCTATCTTTGTACTAATCTTCTGTTTCAAATCCTCCAGCAAAACACGTTTGTTGAATCTCATTTTGATTTTTTGCCGACTTTGAAAGACACAACCTTCTTCAGTTGTATTTATCATTTCTCCATCGAAATAAACATAAACAAATAGAATTTGGGAACTCATGTTCAAAAATTTCTGCTTCCTACTCAACACACAAAACACTAATATTTTTAATATTAGTTTTCAATTGATAAGGCAAACAAAAAGCTCAAATGGAAGACAAAACATCTTGATACATTAAATGGGTGCCGGCCATTAGTGTTCCAACACTCTAATTTTTTTTGAAATCTAGTACAAGGGTACCGGCTATTAGTGTTCCAACATCCCAATTTTTTTTAAAAAGTTTGGTACTGGGGTATTAACCATCAGTGTCCCAACACCCGAATTTTTTTTTAAATATGGTACAAGGGTGCCTACCATCAGTGTCCCAGTACCATTTTTTTAAAATTCTAGTACAAGGGTATCGACTATTAGTGTTCCAGCACAAAAAAAATATTTTTTTAATTTTAAAAGGGGTGCTGAACTTTGGTGTGTCAGCACGCCCAAAAAAATGTTTTTTTTTAACTTGATAAAGGGGTGCCGACCATCATTGTGCTCGCACCCCAATTTTTTTTCAAATACAGGTATAAACGTATACCAGTATGATACAGGGTGGAAAAAAATACAAGGGTGTCGGTCATCTAGTCCCCAACACCCAATTTATTTTTTAATCCCTGACACAATCATCAGTTAATGATTGGGTCAGAAAATTAAATGATGCCGGCTATTCAGTCCCCTAAACACAATTTTACTATTCATTTCAAATCATTTAGGTGATTATTTTTTAACCAGGGTCATTTACATAGTTATTAATTTTTTAGGTCGTTTGTGTAAAATAGCCTTAATACATGTGTTGGATTTGGTGGGTTGGATGACTAAACTATGAATTATTTGTTAGTCATTATTTCATTAAGTTCGAAGCGACTGGATGACATGATTGTTTATTTCTCATATAAACTATATGAATGTTCACTCAAGTATGAGTTTTTCTATTTTAGCCACCTAACTATAATTTTTTTTAATTTAGTTACTAAAGTTTTTGAGCTTATATTTTTTAGTCACCGTGTCGTTAAATTGATAATGGAATAATGAAATTTTGATGCGGCCTTTTTTATTAGCCTAAAAACAAATCTTTCTCTTCAATTTTATACGTTCCATCAATTTAGTACTAATTCTAAAAAATCAATAAATTTAGCCCTAAACATTCCTTCTAATATTTAACGTAGAAAAGTTTTTTTTTTTAAATTTTTTATTAGACATTGGTAAGATTTGAGGTTTTTTTTTTTTTGCACTAGATAATCATTGTTTAACATTGCAAAACTATATAATAATAATAATAAAAAACCTTCCTAATGACTTATGATCTTTCTAGCACAAAAAAACTAAAAACCTTATGAGTTAAAGAAACTTTATCGATAACTTATGATGTTTCTGGCACAGGAAACTGGAAACCTTTGAGTTTTTCCGTGTTGAATTACATCGGCTAAGAGCATAAAAGAAGAGGCAGAGAGAAAAAAAAAGCCAATAGTTAGGATTAAATTGATAAATTTTGTAAATACCAAGGGCTAAGTTTATTATTTTTTAGAATTAAAACCATATAGATAGAATGTATAGATATTGAAGGACTAATTTTGTTACTAAACTAATAAAAAATACCACGGTCAAATCTCCATTATCAACTTAATCACAAGGTGACTAAAAATTTAATATCAAACCTTTAATGACTAAATAAAAAAATTATAATTAGGTGAACAAAATAAAAAAACACTCATAATTGAGTGACCATTAATGTAATTTATTAAAAAATAAATGATTACGTCATTCAGTCGAGGTAGTGACTAAAAAACAATCTAAATAATTTAATGACATAATTAGGTGATGAAAATAAAAAAACAGAATGAAAATTTAATTATGTTGTTTATATATATATATAGGGCAAATTACCAATAAAAGCCTTTTTTTTTTAAATTTACTGAAATGGGCTAGGTCAGAAATTATTTACCGGTATGGGCCAGTTTTTACAAAACGCGTCCACGTCGTATGTTGTCGGGGAAAAAAAAGAAAACTTCCTCAAGGAAGCGCTTTGCCTACGTGACGTGACAGAAAACGCTTCCTTGAGGACGCTCTTTCTGTCCACGTAGGCAGAAAACGCTTCCTTGAGGACGCACTTTCTGTCCATGTAGGCAAAACGCTTCCTTGAGGAAGCGTTTTTCCCGTGTTTGAACAGTAGCAATGGCTACTTTTTTGACCGTTGGTAACCCCCCAACGGTCAAAAAAAAAAACTATAAAAACCTCCCACCCCTTTCATTTTTTTCACACTTAAATCCTTTCAATCTTCAATCTTTCAATATTCTCACAAATTTCTCTCAAATTTATTTTTCAGAGACTACTGTAGCAAAAGAGCGTCCACGTAGAAGCTTTTTTAGATTAACAAATAATTTAATTAAGTTACCCTAAACCCCAAACCCTAATTTATTTGATTTTTTTTAAATACTCTAAAACTCTAAACCCTAAAACCCTAATCTAATTTTTTTAAAATTTATAATTAATTTACTCAAGTAACCCTAAACCCTAATATATTTGATTTTTTCCTTAAAAATCATAAACACTAAACCATAATCTAATTTTTTAAAATTAGTAATTAATTTAATTAACAAACACTAAACCCTAATTTATTTAATTTTTTTCCTTAAAACCCTAAAATTTAAAAATCCAAAATTCCCAAAACCCTAACCCTAATTACAAAAACCCTAATAAAAACACGGGAAAAACGCTTCCTCAAGGAAGCGCTTTGCCTCGTGTGGACGTGAAAGCGCCCCAAGGAAGCGTTTTACGTCCACGTAGGCAAAACGCTCCTTGAGGAAGCGTTTTCGCTTTTTCCCCGACAACGCCACCGACGTGGGCGCGTTTTGTAAAAACTGGCCCATACCGGTAAATAATTTCTGACCTGGTCCATTTCGATAAATTTTAAAAAAAAGGGGTTTTTATTGGTAATTTGCCCATATATAAATATTTCAATTATTATGCACTCTTAAAAAAACGCAAGTATCACTCATTTAGAAAGGAGGTCAAATTTTTGGTAATTTAATTAATTAAAAGTAAAAAAAATCTAGAACTTTCCGTCAGAACTGTTTATGGTTGGGGTTTTTCTTAATCTTGAAGGTTTGTTTATAATTAAGAAAGATTTAGATAAAAATATTAAATTTAAAAATTGAGTTTGGTTAAAAAATTAAAGTCTAATTAAAATATGAATCAAATTTATATTTAAACATTTAATACTTAAACTCAGGCTGTTAAGTTCTATTTTATATTATGTAATTTATAATACATAAATATTAAACTTATAATAATATATAATAATATTATAATGTAAATATTAAAATATAATTAAATATAAAACTTTAATAAACAAAAAATATATAAAATTATTAAATATTAAATTAAAAACAATATCAATAAATTTAAAATGAATTTAATTTAACTATTTAAAAATACAAATAAAATCCTAAAATTATAATTTAGATCCAAATAGAATTAAATGAATATAAAATATATTAATATATCTCTAAATTCTATTTAAACCCTATATGAAATCGACCCACGAATATCTCTACTTTTACCGACCGCACTTTAAAATATTAAAAGGGGAACTGAAAACCCCAAGAAAATAGAGTTAGAACTTGTAACTACCCATTTTTTCTGTTCACCAAGTCCTAGATAATCGGAGATATGGCTTGGATAACACGATTCCTAACGGCGGTAGCTTTCTTGGCTGTCGGCGTAATATTCTCGCCGGAGACTTTCGGATCAAAATTGGATGGTACAAAATCTCCAAATCTCTCCTCATTCATTAAGCTGGCTCATCTCCTGAGCTTCTCAACCGCCTGGGGCGCTGCCCTTTGGGTCACTTTCATTGGCGGTATCATCATGTTCAAGTACGCTTTTCCATTATTGCCTTAATCGCAATATTGAAAACATTTTCATCAAGTAATAACCCTTCTTTTTTCTTTTTTATTACTTAGGAATCTGCCTAGGCATCAATTTGGTAATCTACAAAGCAAGATGTTCCCGGCTTATTTCTCGATGGTGGGGGTTTGTTGTGCCATATCGGTGGCGGCATTTGGTTATTTGCATCCATGGAAGTCAGCGACGATGCCGGAGAAGTACCAGCTTGGGTTTTTAGTCTCTGCATTTGTCTTCAATCTATCCAATTTGTTTGTTTTTACTCCCATGACCATTGAGGTAATTAATGTATTTTATCTAGTTCCTGTTGATCAAAGAAATTTGAATTCTGATATGTCATGTTAATTAATATAAATGTGTGGAATTCAATTTCATTTCTAGGGTTCAGCTGGTTGGCAAATGAAAAAGAAATTTTTTTTTTTCTGTAATTTCAAGTCTAAAATGTTTAAGGCTTATAAATTTTTGAGAATGGTAGTATGAATGGATGCTTGTGTTAAATGATGCACAACGGTTGACAGCGTTAAGCATTTTCTGGTTTGTGTTTTACATTTTCTTAGGAACCTAATAAGTCAATTAATTGCTGCAGTTTTGGATATAGCCTTTGTTATTTTAGCTTGGCTTTCTTGTTGATTTGCTGAATTGAAGTTGGATAAATGCAATGCCTTTGTGATATGATTATGTATGATATTGCAGATGATGAAGCAAAGGCACAAAGTGGAGAGAGAAGCAGACATTGGTGATGAAATTGGATGGTCGAAGAATCAGGAAGCTGCAAAGACTAATCCAAAGCTTGCAGCCATGAACAAGAAATTTGGAATGATTCATGGGTTATCTTCACTTGCTAATATTATGTCCTTTGGCAGCCTGGCCATGCATTCGTGGTTCTTAGCCGGTAAGCTCAATCTGTAGTTTGCAGTTAATTTAGACATAGAAAGTCCAAGTTCTAAATTTGCCTTCTGGCTATATAGATTGAAGTGATTACCTGTATTTTATGTTTCCCCTTGGATGAACTGTTCCAACTATTCCTGCCATAGTTATGTAGAACTCAACCATATGGTAATAAACAGAATCTAGTCTTATTAGTGCACTTAACAAAGATCGCATTGTTTGAAGTTAAAAACTTTTTTTCAATTATATTGCGTTTAATTCTGTGTTTGCAGTTTGCATGTAGTAGTATTGATTGCGTTGTATTTAAGATGTTTCTTTGGTTTTGTTTATCTTCGGTGGTATCTGTTATCTACCTAGTAAGTAGCACAGCTTCTTCATTAAACAAGAACTGGTAGGCTTCTTCAGAACAATGGAAATAAGCTTTGATCACTCTGATTTAATTTTATTGGATTACCCTGCGTCCTTCTGCAGATTGTGTTCTTTGTGGGCAAAATAAACTTGGTGTGGTTCTGTTTATTTTAATCATGCAATGATGGTGGTAAAAATGGGACCAAAACAGCTTGTTCAACTACTATAATCTAACCAGATTTTTCAAGAACAGTTGCTTCTAGAATGTTGGGGTTTGGCAAACTACGTAAAAGAAATTTTATTAATATTGGTAACATGTATGTATTAAAGTGATTTGAGGAGAAGCAAGAATTTCTAAACTCCATTCGTGGCTGAATCATTGAATTTATTGTTGTAATTAAAAGCATATTTATTTTTTTAGGAATTGGATAAGATGAGAAAGATTTGAGGAGAGTAAAATGGAAAGAGTGGAGACTGTTGATTCGGTTTCTAAAACAGTGGCAACCTACAAAAGCCCAATTAGATTATGACCATGGGATCCCTAAACTCATTGTCTGAGGGCCTTGTGTTAAACAACATTAGAACAAAAGAGCTTTCATGACTCTATTTAGGGACTGCAAGATCCCGGGCATTGGCATGGGTTGGCCCAAAATCTGTTACAACGCTTGCTACAGCTAAATCCATTACGAAGAAGTACAAAGAAATGCAAGTCGCCGCTGCCTCAGAATTTGAGCTGAAAAGTTCCAAGCAAATTCGATGTCTGCTACCGCAGATAGAGTAGTATAGTACATCAGGCAATAATAATGTGAGACCAACTTTTTAGGCCACTTTTGCCCACCATTTGGGCTGTCCAGTTATAGCTACGACCCTCCTAACCCCACGGACTCAACCTATTCCGCAAGGCAAGGCAAGGTAACAAGGTCGGTCCCCTACCCTGTGATATTTGAAGCTATAATTTTAATAACAAATTAACTAAATTGGATTAGTTCCTTAGTTCCAAGGAAATAGAAATTACTTGGAACTTTGGTTTTTTAAACCCTAGTACTTGATATGGTTTGGTCCTTAAAGCCCCCCTTGCCGATTTTCAGTCACATTCATAAATTTGGCCCCTCCTACAAGAGGATAGACGGAAAAGAAAAACAGAAATACGAATGAATTGAACTGGTTAAGCAACTCAAGTAGCAGATAACGATGGACTTGAAGTCCACACGTAAATGCTGTTGCAACGCGCCGTGCGAGGGAGATTTAGGCCTTCATTCATCCATAACAACAGGCTGACTTTTTGCCGTGTTGGATGGATAGGCTTTAAATTAAGAACAGTCATATTGGACCGGAGGGCCAGTGGGGACTCTTATTTTGTTTGTAGATGAACCTGTTTTTCCGTGCAGCGCCAAGCAGACGAAAACTTTTATTCGTGGCCTCGCTTGTCGACTATTTAGAATCCCTACATGTGACTCACCATGTGCTTAATGTGGGTTATTTACGAAATGTAAAGAATCTCGGTTGTAATGACTGATTCTATCTTAGCCACACCCAAAAACAGCTCACCTCCTAATTATCCGAAACAACAGAAACATCTCCTCCCACGTTTATAAGAATATTCATGTCCCTCCTAAGTTAATTGCACCAGACACCCTTGAATTATGACTTTCATTCTAAATTAATCCTCAAACTTCAAAATATTTTAATTAAACCTTCAAACTATTGATGTTATATCAATCAAGTCCTATTATTGAAATTATTAATTTGATCACTAGATGACATAATTTAAAATGAAAATGTTAAATTAAGGTAAAACATTTGTCACATAACGCTTAAAATTTAAAATAAAAAATAAAGTAAAATTGAAAAAAAAAAAGGAGAGTAAATGCTAGTTTTTGTAAAAGTTTCGAAAATCTCAAACCAATATTTTTACAATGTTCATTTATTTGAAATAAAATTTTATTTTAAATTATGTCACAAAAAATCTCACGTCTCAGTGGCCTCTTGTTGATATAAGAACAATAGTTTAAAAATGTATTTGAATGTTTTAAATTTTAAGAATTAATTTAGTATAAGAATCATAATTTGGGGATGATGGCCGCAATTAACTCTTTCCCTCCAACCTTGTCTGAAGGTTCATTCTTCATTGAAATTGTGACTCAGATATTCAGCCATGGTTAAGTAAATCTGATCCACCAAGTTCAATGTCATTGTCCATGATATGATAAGCTTGATGTTTTGCTGATCTCCATTCAAAGAGGGCACAACAGACATCACTTCAACATCATTTTGCACTTCTGAACCAGTGATCCAAGGAGACAACGTAATATGAAATCCAGTAGTGCATTCGTAATTCAAAGTGTAATCCTTTTCTTTTTTGGGGTCTTTTCATTTCCTATAATTCATAAACAAATGCCATCTCAATAAATCTATTTGAGATTTCCATCTGATTAAAAGAAAGAAAAAGAATAAATGTCTTGAGTTTCCTTATCTAACTCAATGAATAAAGAATCGGCTCGCCACCTCTAGGAACAAACATTAAATGGCCTACCAAATAAGATGATCAGCGGAGACTGATCAAGCTAAATGCACCTAAGAGTAACAGCTTGGCAGGCAACAAAAGAACCACAAACAAATGCATGTGCTGTGATGCAACCAGCCTACTGAATCTTTTCAAGGATTCTTTCCCTGTTTGTAAAACGCCAGCAAAGTTGAATTGGTCTTGCCCCGCATTCATTGTTGCTACTGACCTCCCAAGAATGATACCACCCGCATATATGTCGTGAGGTAATACCAGGGGCCACCAGATCTTGCGTCGCTGCTCTCTCTTGGTCTTCCTGATGCGTTTTAGCTCCTGTCGTATCACGCCTCTAACACATTTTAAGTAAGAATTCATGTCATGGTCTCTTTGGATTGTTCCTTCAGAACCATATGCAGAACGGTCGCTTAAGATCTCAAGTGGATGTGGTGAGTTAAAGAAAACTCTCTGTGCAGCCAAGAGCAGCTTCTCTTCACTATCATTATCTGACACCCGACAAGTTAGGCAATATAGACCAGTTCCTGAAGGAAGGAGATGATGGTGTGGAGAGAATTTCTCTTCTGGTTGTAAAATCAAAACTTGCCCCATTGGTGCATACAGTAGTTTCTGTAGTAAGAAAAGAAGAGTTGGTTCCATATTCTAATGTAGTTGCATATAGATCTTGAATATTTCAGAAACATTACCTGATTTTTAAGACAAGGAAGGTGGCGAAAGTTTCCATTAATAGCCTTTAAAAGCTCAGCAACATGATCAGGATAATTGCAAGAGAAGGCACGGGGAACAATGTCTCTGTGCATTATGATTGCTTGAATATGACTTCGTGGCAACCCAAGTTTGCGAAGAAGACTGTCACCACCACACATGATGCTTGGGGAACCAAATGTTACAACAGGAAGCAAGGATGAAGCTGGCACTTCACCTCTTATCAGCAACATGAGATTTATTAATAATGACAAGCTGCCACCAAGAGAATGTCCAGTGAAACGGAAAGTTGCACGCTTCCCATGCAATTTTAAGTGGGAACGCACTTCAGGCAGCATTTGTTCATACATGCCTTTAGCAGCCTCATATATACCTCTATGCACAAGAACATCCAATCCCTAAACCAAGAAGATTGTATTGCAAGTATCAATAACAGGAAACAAATACATTTTAACCATTCCTCTATGATTTCTTAACTGTATAGTGCATACCCAAAACAGAGGTTGAGGATTCCTTATTCTCTTATCTAAATAGGTTTACTAAGAAATTGAAATATGATGCAATTTGTACAGGCATCTTACACATTTAAGAATCCAAACAAAATTGTCAAGAAATTACCTCAAACTGAACAGGCTCAAAAAGTAGATTTGCCTGCCAAGATGCCAGCGTCTCAGATCCCTGCAGATACACACACCATAATTTGAGTAAAACCAAATGCCAAAGAGAAAAGTGATAAATATAAGTCAGGTCTTGTAATAATAGTGTCAAAGGCAATGGAATAAGAAGTGGTTAAAAAATAGTTATGCTACCTACCTGAATTACAAAGAATCTTGTAGCACTCTGATCATCATCACATATAAACCACTCGCAAGGTGATGAATGTGTTGAGTTCAAATCATCAGCAACAGCCTGTTTGACTTCTTCTTTAGCAGCAACCACGGCAGTCACAGAGTCTGTGGTTGCCATTAAAGAAGCCACATCAGAATTTATCATATCAGAACCGCTGTCACTGCCACTGCTATATTTGGATGGACCCTTACTATTTTCAGGACTTGATGATATGAATGGAAGTATGGTCCTTGTATGGGAATGCAAATAAGAAGCAGCAGAAGCAGCTATCTGATATGCAGCAGAGGCACTGATCCGGAAGCCAAGGTTTTTCTGCTCTTGGCCTTCTTCATCATCCTTTTCATCCCTTTGTGTCTTTAGATTTTCAGATGACAACCCAATTTTCTCAGCTTTCATTCCCAGTTCTCTCTTCTCTTTTGATGAAGTAACCATTCGTAAACCACGATATTTTAGGAGATTTTGTGGCTGGTTTTTATCCCAATAGGTAAATGGAAGGAAAAAAAACATGTTATTTCTTCATAGACATAATAGGAATGTGTGTGTTTGAGAAGCAGGATAAAATCTATAGAGAAATAACTGTTTCATAAACAAAAAATATCAAGCCAACGCCCACAATAGCTAGAAAGAAATTTTCTTCGAACTACAAACAAATTTTCAACAGTTCCTAGATCCACACAAAATACAAAAGCTTCACAAACCCAAGATGCAATTATTGAAGCAAAACCACCCCAAGCCTACTAACATGCTACTAAAGGAATCATCACAATTAAATAAAAATCTCTTCAAGCACGGCTGCAACTTGCAAACCTTTGGTTTCTACCATCTTTCATGTAACTACAGCAAGAAACCAATTGGCTAACAATGTATGCAGTAAGACTTCATTCAGCTAGATCTAGAGTTTCAAAAAAAGAAAAAAAAATACCACAGCACTCAAGTTTAGCCTTAATAGAAAAATCAATAGAACTTCTCAGAAAGACAAAATTTACAAACTGGATTACTTAATCTCAGGTCTTAGAAACCCAGAACCGATAAAATATGAATGAATAGTAACAAAAAAACAACTGTGGATGTTACCTTGATATTTGGAATGTCATAAGCCAAGTTTCCGAGATACGACAATTGAGCGTATAACTTAGCCTCAGCTAAAGACACCCTTCGTAGCATTTTGGAGAAGGAATCTTTATCGATTTCAATCTCATTTTTTTCATTTTCATCATCATCAGCAGTATCAACTCTACAGAATTCACAGATTTCTTCATCCTCATTGACGACACCGTTTCCATTGTTTTCTTCTTCTTCTTCGGTGTCCCTTATTTCGTCGGCGCTGATTTTTTCTTCTTCCCCTTCTCTCCACAACGACTTGACGTGCAAAATCTTCAAAACCCAATTCTCATTCCACCCTTCCGCCGTTGCCCCACCACTCACATTCTCCTCGTGTACTATCCTCCCCTCCCCGCTATTATTCTCCACCAAAACAGCGTCGTCGACGGCCATCCCGTTGTACCTCTTGTTATTTCCACCTTCACCTCCACCACCGGGCCACAAAGATCTCAAGGGGTGCCGAAACGAGAACCTGGAAAAAGCCGTCCTCTGAGGTGGAACCCCCGCCGCAGACGACGACGAGGATGCCGATTTGTGATCCACAGATGAACGACCCACCGCACTCACTTGGGTGGTGTGAGTCCTACATTCCAGAGGCACAGACACGGAGATCGCCGGCGCCATCCCATGAATACCCGGTTTCAAACAAAGCCCATCCATTCACGAACACGATTGGGTTCTGGGTACTCTTCAAAACGTAAAAATATAACAGTATACTAAACAAAACAATACGAAGAAAATATTACAGAGGAATAGGAGGCAGGAATCTCGGGAAGCAAGCCTTTTAAACGTAACCAAACAATCTTTGAATTGCTACAGTCGTTTTCGACTTTCTTTCTTTGTTTCTTCTACCCTGATTTATTGATTATAAAAATCCTTCATCAAAATTCTTTCTTTACCATAAAAGTAATATTATTAGTATAAAGAGAGAGATTATAATAACAATAAAAGGTTAGGCAAATTTTAGTTGTTGCCGTATCCAGCTCTAAACGGCAATAGGTTGAGCCATTTTCTCTTTTATTTTTATTATTTTTTTTAAATTTCGCTTTATTCACTTTTTGGCCCTTGAATTATACCTATTTTCTCATATTGTACCTAATTTTTTTCATTTTGATACCTATACTGTAATTCCTTTACACTTTTGACCCTTGTGGTTACTGGTGTTAAAGAATAATAGCAACTAATAACAACATATCATATGTCCCTATTGACTGTTGATATGGACGATGACATGATTATTGACTGCATTGATTGTACGTTGATTAGACCAAAAAATTATAAAAATTTATTTTAAAATATATAAAAATCTAAAAAAAATTTGTAATATCCCGAATTAGGGCCTAATCGAAATAGTGATTTTGTGACCACAAATCTGAGATAGAAATAATTATTTTATGATTATTTTGAGGTCTATGATATGATTGCATGATTGTGTGAAAATTTCGTGAAGAAATTTTATGCATAAATTGCTTAAATTGAAATTAGGGACTAAATCGAATAATTTGCAAAATTTGCATTCTAGAAGTTTTTAGTACGAAATTGCTTTGGAATATTAATGAGGAGGTCTTAAATAGCAATTTGACCAATTTCTAAGTCTATGGACAAAAATTGGACATGGATGGAATTTTTGAAAAGTTTAGTAGTAATGGCATTTTGGTCATTTAGGGGTAAAATGAATTAAAATACAAAAAAAAGCCAATTTTGCTCATCTTCTTCACCATGGACGTGTATACCAAGGGAGACTCCATGGCTAGGGTTTCCAAGCTTCCAAGCTCGATTATGAAGAAAGTCGAGACTCGGGATTAAATCGGGAAAATACAAGGTTATGGACTAAAATAGTAAATTGCCGTTTCTGGATCGAGGTAAGTTCGTATGTTAATAATAATGCAATACCATGCATGAATTGTAATTCTCTATTGATATGGAATAAATTGTATGATCTAATATGTTTAAGAGAAGTTGATGGATGGTATGTATATAAAAAAAAAATGTAATGCTAGTTGTGTCATGTGAAATTGAATGGAAAATTATTGTTACATGAATTAAATGTTATGGTGCCAAGTTTATGAATTGATTTTAAAAAATATGTCTATGGTACATGAAGTGCATTGAATTATCGTACATAAATGTGATTTCTATGATTATGGATATTATGAGCAATTGTAAGTTCATATGATTTTTAATAATACAATGTGTAATTTAATGTTATTGCCTTGATATTAAATGAGATGTAAGTTTATATGTAAGTAATACATCAATTTTACTTGTATTATGATATTTTATAATAATATTGGAAATATGTTTGTTGATAATTACTTGATTGGTGAAATTGTTGGAAAAGAGAGAGAAATCCCAGTTGAACCTTCGGAAAGATTGGATGATACAGATGGTATGTAGCTAGGTCACATGTATGGTGCTGAGTGCACATCATGTGTACAAGAGAGCTACGAGACATTATGATGTAGCTAGGTCACATGGGTGATACTATGTGTACACCATGTAGATAAGAGAGCTACGGGATATATGTAGCTAGGTCACATGCGTGGTTCCAGGTGAAGGACACCATGTAGACAAGAGAGCTACGAGATAAACTGGCTAGGTCACATAGGTGGTACTAAGTGTTCACCATGTGTACAAGAGAGCCAAACTTTATGATGGGTGGAGCTATGTGCTAAAACCACCAAGTATCGAGGATTGATCCGAAGTGTTCAACGGGAGACTTATTATGTACTGCTTTGTGAGTTTTGTGATGAATAAATGCAGGAACTTGGTTATGTGATTGATGTGTTCATTAAGTGACCGCGATGTGGTAAGGTTATAAACAAGTAAGTTATACATGAGGATGATTTTATGGTGCCCTTGTAATCATGGGCCTATACTTGTGATGTATGAAATGTAGTGAAAATGATTTGTGATATGTATGTTAAAATGAGGTTAATACAAAGAAAGTGTGAAAGAGTGAATTAGCAATAAAATTGTTTTGGACAGCAGCAGTGACGTGACTTTGAAAATTCACAAAAAATTGTGGAAGTTGAATAAAAATGCAAATGATAGATGAAAATAAATCTTAATGAGTCTATTTTTACATGAAAGAAATAGGGGAAGCAAAAGAATTCTATATTGTGTGATATTTGAATTCTTGTGAAACAGGGTTGGAATGAATTCGAGATCCCCTATTCTGACTTTAGAAATTCACCATAAATTGTAAAAATATTATTAGGAGTCATATTTTACATGAATGGATTCCTTATTGAGTCTATTTTTAAGGGAAACAAACGGCATGGTCGTTGGAATTCTGTGCAGGGAGAAATTTGATTCGTAGTGCACAGAGGTTAGAGTAGTCATACTCTAAAACAGGGGAGACTTTAACTAATAAACTGTACTAATTGGCTAAATCAAAAATTCTAGAAATTTATGGGAGAAAGATATATGAATCTAGTTTCAAGGAAAATTAACGAAACTAAATTTGGAGTTTTGTAGCTTCAGATATGAATGATTTAGTAACTATAACTCAATAACACAGCTTAACCTGAGTATGTGTAATTGTACAATTATAGTGTTTTATCTTGAAAAGCATGGTAGTAATTGCTTATTATTTTCATATGAACTTACTAAGCGTAAAGCTTACCCATCCTCTCCATTTCTTTAGTATTGGCGAGTCGACTTGGGTTGGAGATCGTCGGAGGCAAAATCACACTATCAAACTATCATTTTTGGGAGAATTAATTCAAATATTAGAAATATCAAGTGAGTGGCATGTATAGGAAGTTGGTTTGTGATATGTATTTTTATTATGATTTTGACCATACGTTTCAGTCTGCATTGAGTTATTGTATATGATTATGAGATGTGGTCCTTATCCATTATGGTTTATAAGTTTAATTAATCATGCTATGTCATATATTTTGATGTAATGATATAGTTAGCTTTGTTTGTTATGCATGTGTTCGAAAAGTTTTAAATTAAATAAAATTTTATGGCCCAGTTTCCGTCTATGTGTATTGTTAAGTCTGGTAATGCCTCGTACCCTGTTCCGGCCTTGGATATGGATAAGGGGTGTTACAAATTTAAAATTTAAATATTGTAAATAGTTATTAAATATTATTAAAATATTTTGAAATTATTAAAAATCATAAAAGATTATTTAAAAATTTGTAAAAATTATTAGTGAAATATATTAATAAAATTGCAAATAATTATAAAAATATAAAAAAATATTTAAAAATCATGAATTAGTAGAATTTAATCTGCAATTTCGTAATTTTTAAATAATTTTTACAATTTTTTAATCAAATTATATTTTGTTATTATTTCAAGACTGCGAATCTGAAATTAATAATATCAAAATAAATCAAGAAAAGAAAGTAGATGAAACCATACAAACTCTCCTTATATTTTTTTGGAATTTGTAGAGAAAGTTGAAGAAAAAGAAGAAAATAATTTGTTAATTGTTTATATTTTTTTAACAATTATTTATGATTTTTAATAATTTTAAAAAAATTATAATTTTTTTAATAATTTTATGCAATTTTAAAATATTTTTCACAATATTTGATAATTATTTACGTATTTATTTTTTTAACAATTTTATATATTTTTAAATATTTTACGATTTTTAATTTTTTTTACAATTTTTTGTTTGGTCAACAAAGTCAACGCTCATATCATCATCCACACTAGTAATGAGAATACATGACGTGCTTTGATTGATTGTTATTTTCTTAATACTGTTAATGGTAAAGGCTAAAAGATATAATGGAACTATAATTCAAGTATCAAAATAAGATAAAAAATTTATATACCAATATGAAAAAAAAGTATAATTCAAGGGTTAAACATTGAATAAAGCGATATTTTTTTTTTTTTCGAATTGGGAATTTCTGTTTATATTAACTTTTAAGGAATAAGGAGGAGGTGGAAACGACGGCGTGTTGGAGTTTCGTGCCGTGTGGCGCAATGTGTTGGCCTGACTAACTCACTGGCTTCCAAAAATGTATGGGGAAGTGGGGGGTAATATCTTTTTGCCACGTCAGATTAGAAAGTTTGCAGATGAAGTAGAAACTCTAAAACCAAGTCTAATGACGTGTCCTTAAAGTTTGATCCACACGCCTCTACATGACTCACTACACGTTTTCACCTTTTGGCACTTGTCTGTCTCCTTATTTTTTCACATGGTAGCTCTATTGTTTTTGGGTAAATTTAAAAAATAATCACTTTTGTTTATCTCAAGTTATATTTTAGTCATTTATGTTTGAAATGTTATATTTTAAACACTTACGTATCATGTTGTAATATTTTTACTGAGCCATTAATTACAATTAATAGTGTAATGGTAAGCTGTACTGACATGTTAAATCATTATTTCAAACAAAAAATTTAGGTTAAATTGTATAATTGGTCCCCATATTTTTTCGTTTTGAGTAATTTAATTTTTTTTTCTTTTATGTTCTTTTAACTTTCTTTTTTTTTTCTTTATTTTCCTTCATTTTATGTTTCTCCCTTCGTTTTTCTCCATTCTCTATTTCTTTTAACGTAGTTTTTTGTATGTTTTCCATTTGTTAAATCTTTTTTGTGTTTATGAAAAATGAAAAGGCGAAAGCTTAAACCAAAATAAAACTTGTTTCGCATATTCTCACCCCATAATTATAAACCCTCATCATCCATCACCGCTTTAACAAACCAATTTGAATCTTTCAATGACCTAGTGTAACAACTTATTTTTCAGTGGTGTCGAAAACAATAGTTTCGGAACCACAAGTTTGACAAATAAGTTCATATAATTAGTATTTAAATTATACGAATCAATAGTAATTTTATAATGAATTTTGATTTGAGGAATTTTAACCAATTGAATTAAAAGTTAGTATAAGTGGTTTGGTTCAAAAGTCAAATGATTATTGAAAATGAGGTAGTAGGACCTCGTTTCAGTAAATTAAAGTCGTAAATATTTTTATTAAATAATTATAGAGTCTTATTGTAGGTGAATTGAAGTTTGGTCCGGTAATTTTGATGATTGATTGCTTAATTTAGGTAAAAAGACTAAATTGTAAAAGAAGTAAAAGTTAATCGCTAGAGATTTGAAATACTAAAGGGACTAAAATGGTGATTAGTCCATGGTCAAAAAGTCCAAGCGGTGGTGGCATGATCAAATCCACTAACTTTTGGACTATTTCTTCATTTAGTCCTAATTAGTTTAGGATTAAATTGAAATAAAGTTTAATTAATCAATAATTAAAAATAATTAAAGGACCAATTGTGCAATTAAACCCTCCTTAGATGGTAATTATATCATAATCTCATTTGATAGACAAATATGAACATGATTTAGTAATTTTATAAGTTATATTTAAGGGTTAATTTAGTAAATAGTTAAAAAGGTAAGTTAAATTAAAGAAATTAAAAGATAAAATTAGCATTTCCTTTCTTCTTCATGGGGAGAGAACCGAAACACCTTAGCTAAGGCATGGAAGCTTCAGCCAAGCTTAAGTTCTTCGATTGGATCGAATATGGATTGAAAATTGAGGCATAAAAAAGTTACAGAATAGTCCATGTACCTTATCGTACTACAATTTAGTCAAGTAAGTTCATAATATTTCTTTTATGTTACAATGATTTCATATATATTACACGTTTATTATAATTAGATCCAACGTTAAACTCAACTATTAAATGATTTGAGAATAAATAATAAATGAATATGGTGAACATGTGATGTTTCTAAATAGCAGGCCTTGAGTTGGTGTTATCTATCAGGCTTTGTGCCGGTATATTTATCGGGCTTTATGCCTAGCGGGCTTTGTGCCAGTTGTTTATCGGGCTTTGTGTCTAGTAGGCTTTGTGCCAATGTTATCTATCAGGCCTTGAGCTGGTGTTGTCTATCAAGCCTTGAGTTGATGATTATTTAGTAAGTATTATGTACCTATGATACAAACTGTAGCGATGGGTTGAGATCCTTTATGTGTTGTGGATTCTCTGCAGCTTGTGTAAGTAGCATTATGAGCCGGTCAAAGTTCTGAAGTTAACTCGAATGAGTGATACCCTGAAATTACTTGAAATGAGATCTTACTAAACAATGATTTTGAAATATTATTTGAATTAATGTACTGTACAATACTCACCTGCTATGAGCTATGATTGACAAGAACTTTGTTATTTAATTTTATGATTTGATTCGTTATGTTAAATTTGGTAAGATTTATCGTTTGATTTAACGAACTTACCAAGCTTCAAGTAAGCTTACTCATGCTTCGTCCTTGTTTTGTAGATTACATTTTGTGGTAGAGAGATCGGATCAACTCGCAGAATCACACTATCCTGAGGACTAGGTCAACTTGATTACTTCTCTGGCCATTTCAACTAGGTCAACTTGTTTGCTTCTGAGCTCCTGCAACTCGAGATAAAAAATTTCTCCTTTTATACCCCACCCCATCCCCTATATCAATGCTCTTTCTTCATCCCCTACTTATCCACATCTGAGTCTTCTCTAAATTGTTTTTTTCTTTTTCTTGCGTGTTGAAATTTTCGGGTTTAAAGATTTATTCCTCTTTTGCTTTGAGGGAAACATAGTCATAGTTTTAGGTTGTGTTTGGGTTCACGGCGATGTCATGGAGCTTGGTAACGTACAAATTTCACATGTCATGTGAATATGGAGCCATCACATGAGAACCGAGATCACTTTGTAACTCGAGGTTCAAGTTGACGGTGATTATACCATCTCGGGTTGAAGTGTAACTAAGGCTTCAAGTTTACAAAGGTTTTACTGTCAAATGATGGAGCATAATTGGGGCGCTAGTTGACGGTGGTTATGCGGGCACAACAACCAATTTCTCATCGTCAATGGAGCATGCTTTATGAAACCCATACAGAAGTGTGAGGAATAAAAACACAGAGGCCTTCCAGTATAACAAGTAATTTGTGTTGTTCATCTCCACCAAAGGAAGTGACCCTATTAGTAAAATCTGTTACACATTATTATGTCATAGGTTATAATAATGGGGTCACCGCTTTTAATAGACATGGATAAACCGAAATACTTGATTATACTAAACGCCACTGCGTTTTTCTTCCTCGTGCTTTTGTTTGGGTTTTATAAAGCATTCTCATCTGACGAGAAAAAACAGGCTGTCGTGCTTGCATAACCACTGCTAACTGGGGCCCAATTTATGCTCTATTCCTTGACAGCATGATCTTTGTAAACTTGAAATCCTATTTACAATTCAACCTGATACCGTATAATCACCGTCAACTAGGACCTTGGGTTGCAACTCGATCCGACTTCCAGGGTGATGGCTCCATACTCATATGACAAATGAAAGTTGTAGGTCACCTAGCTCTATGGAACCACCGTAAATTCAAACGTTCCTTAAAACTATAACCATGTCTATCTCAAACACGGTAAAAATAAATTTACTAACTTTTAATTTCCAACCGTAAAAAAGAAAAAGAAAAAAACAACTTTTAGCAAACTAAAAACACACTATATAGGATGCATTTTCCTTTTATCTCCCCATAAAATGTGTCCTATAGGGCACACTGCCACTGATGTGGCAGTGAAAACATGCCTTGCAAGACGCGTTTTCCTTTCTCTCTAACAAATTTTCAAAAAAACAGTATAGTTTCTTAAATAAATTTTTTTCAAGATAGTTCTAAAATTCTACCAGTTGTAATATATTGTTTTTATTTCTTGAATTTGAATATTTGTAAAATGATTTATTATTTTTTGAATAATAATATTTTTCCCTCTTTAGACAATAGAAAAAAAAGTTAGGTGGACATGCCGATTGAGTCGTAATTTATTAGCATCATTGTTGTTGCAACAAGCACGTGAATTCAAGCTCATTTAAATGTGCATTAACTTTTAATTTATGAGTATAATAAGTAGATTAGACATTGTATAGAAAAAGTTTGGTGGTAATTAAAAAAGAGTTAATAGCTTTGTTTAATTGATTTTATATATGAAATGTGATAGTTTCAAAATGGTATAATGATTTATTTGGCCTTTTAACTTTACAAAAAAAGTCATTTTAGCCCTTTTTAACAAAATAACTAATTGCTAATGTGGCATCAATGTGTATGTCACATTAATAAAGTTAACAAACATCAATTTTTCTATTCATTTTGGAGTGATTTAACAAACAACACAAGTTTAAGGGGGAAAAAAAGGCTAAAAATTAAATGAATGACTAAAATAACTTATTTTTAGTAAAATTAGAAAACCAAATAAATCATTATTTAATTTTACCATTTTGAATAAACTTTGAAAATTTCCTTAACTATAATTTAGTTTACATTTTATTTTTTCTTTTTGGATAAAATCTCAAAATTCTCTTTAACTTAATTATTTTTTATATAATCATTTTGAATAAATTTTCAAAAAAAAAAAAAAACTAAATATAATTTTTTTTCCCTTTTGGATAAATATTCAAAATTCGTAAATCTAATTTAATTTTTTTCTTATTTTTTATTTTAGATTAAATTTAAAAATTATCTATATGTTCTTTTACCTTCTTGAAAAATTCTTTGAGCAACTTTTTTATCTTTAGTTTTATCTAGAAAAGGAATATTAGAATTTTAAAAAAAATTAAATAATGGACCAAATTACAAAAGTGAAGTAAACAAAATCATTTGTATTGCATTTTGAGTTTTGTATGTGAAATAAATTTAGCTCACATTTGAACTTTCAATTAGTGGAGTGCGTGTAAAATAATTTAGTATATGCATTTGCTTTTAGAAACTTTTAAATCACAATTAAGTAGATGATTCATTTTTTTTTAATTTTGTATATATGACATTGTATTATATAGCTCTTAGTGACATAGTTAGGGGGCTGGCAGGGTCTCATTTCTTTTAAAATAGAAAAATTTTCATTTAGGCCCTTTAAAAGTTTGAAATTTTAAATTAGTAAAGTAAAATTACATTTTGGCCCCTAAAAATGATAAAATTTTGATTTAATCCTTTAAAAATTATAAAAATATAAGCTATTCAAATGGTAAATTTGTATTTTTACTATCGTAAAAATTACAATTTAATTTCGGCCCCCTTTGAAAAAAATTTCTAGTTTTGCCCTTGATGGCACCTTGCAAATCAAATGTTTCATTGTACAAATGTCATAGGCCAAAGTGCAAAGCCCATGACCGGTACATTTAATCCATAAGAACTGCCCCGATTCAAAGAATTATTGAAGAAACCTGTCTATTTAAAGCCTGGGTGGCCCAATGATGCATATATGGAAAATTAGACTACATTGGTAAATAGGGAAAATAATATTAGAAGATTGAGTAGAATAATATCTCATAAGATTAGATTTAATTTGATTGTATAAATCTTGTAAATCCTTTGATTGTAGGGATAAGCTTCATTTTGTCCGTCGATGTAATTTAATTTATACCGTCGATTTTGGGGAGCTCAACTATAAAAAGAAAGCCTCTCCTCAGTTGTAAATCACCCATTATTTTGTATTCTTTAAGAGTGGATACTAAATTGAGAGCATTTACTTAAACACATCTCATGCATTGTTTTTTGTGGATATTTTGTTCTTTTGAGCATTCTTTTAGCTTTGTGTTGCTTTCGCTTTATAAATGATGCATTAGAGGAATTTTGTGAGAATCCTCATTTTGTGAGAGTTAGACTAACTTGGGCGTGTTTGAAACTAAAAAATCGCCTAAGGCTGCACGAGTTACGAGACTAAAGGTCTATCCCTATGATAGTTGGTATCCGAACTTTGGTTACGAAGGCACCGTAGAGATGTCGAAAAAAATTGCCAATCAGAATGAGTCAATGGAAACCTGGAGATGAGCCAAAAAACCAATCTTATTGAAGATATATTGTTGGCTGTAGAGGAATGAGTGATCAATCTTGAGGAGTCCATGGGGGACGTGAGGGAGACACTCGATGCGGTTGAGGGATGCACAGACGACTTAAAGGAGCAACTCATGGACTTTGTGATGATGTCTCTCGAGTCTAATGTGGAAAAGGTGCAAGAGTTGCTCAATTCCACTAAGAATAAGCTGATAGAGAAGAATGATGCTCTCGAGGCCATGGTGATGACTTTGAAAGAGGAAACAATTGTAACATCCCGAAATAGGGCCTAAACGGAATAGTGGTTGCGAAACCATAAATTCGAGGTAGAAAATTTTATTTTATTATTATTTTGAGGTTCATGATATAATTGCATGATTGTGTGAAAATTTCGTGATGAAATTCTATGCCTAAAGTGTTTAAATTGAAAGTAGGGACTAAATCGAATAAGTTGCAAAATTTGCATTCTAGAAGTTTTTAGTATGAAATTGAATTGAAATATTAATTAGAAGGTCTTAAATAGCAATTTGACCAATTTTAAGTTCATGGACAAAATTAGGACATGGAAGGAATTTTTGGAAAGTTTAGTAGTAAGGGCATTTTGGTCATTTAGTTATTAAAATGAATTAAAAACAAAATTAAAAGCCAATTTTTGTCCATCTTCTTCATTAGGACGAAAATTCAAGGGTTCTCCATAGCTAGGGTTTGTTTCAAGCTTTCAAGCTCCATAGTAAGTGATTTCAAGCCCCGCTTTTAATGTTCTTTACGCTTTTGAGTCCCTAGAGCTCGATAAAGCTTATGCTAGCAATAATTTAAGTTAGAGTTCATATTTGGAAAAATACCCATAGATGAAAAGTGTTTATTTTGATGTTTTATGATAGAATATGAGGTCTTAAATTATGTTAGACAACTTGTACTACTCGGTTTTAAGCAAAACGAGTAAAAGGACTTAATCTGTAAAAATACCTAATAGTCATAAGTGCATGTTAGAGTATGAATTTGATGCTGCCATAGAAGGGAAAAATAACCAGCATGTCATAAAACATAAGAAAATAGGCTGAAGTTTAATTTATGAGCTTTCGGGCAAAAGTGTAAATATGCAAAAGTTTAGGGGCAAAAATGTAATTTCTGCAAACTTTGAGTAAAGGACTGTTTTGATAAATTTTGATATTAAATAAGTTAAATTTGCTATTATAGATCAAGAAGAGCGAAATTCGGGAGTAGATCGGGGAAAAGAAAAAGTAAAGGACTAAATTGTAAAGTTTAGTCACATTTTGTATCGAGGTAAGTTTACAGTAAATAAATGCAATATTCTTTTATTTTACATTATTATTGTCAATTTCCAGCATTTATATACTTATTTTATGAGAATATTTAAAGTCAAATTAAAGGCGAAGTGACAGAGAAAAAGTATTAGGAAGCCCCGTTTGAACCTTAGGAATGTTAGGATATTGGGGTTGACAGACAGGATAGAAATGAGCCATGTAAGTCCATATCAGATATATGGCTTTGGAGACAGGAATGAGCCATGTAAGCCCATATTATATATATGGCATTGGAGACAGAATAATTCATGTAAGTCCATGTCAAAGACATGGCATTGGCGGAGATATTGATGATGTAAAAGAATTCCCTAATATCCTTAGTATTCCGAGTGGTTCAACGGGTCAGATACGAGTTAGATTACAGTGAATTAACAGCAAAGGAAAAGTAGATTATATTTATGAAAAAGGAAAGGTCAGATAAGAAAGAAGGTAAGGAAATAAAGAAGAAGATAGAAATTGAGAAGTAAAGAAATTTATGATGTTAGATGATATTATGCATAATTATCCATTATGTTGAATGTTGTGATTTAATTACTTGTAAGCTTACTAAGCGTAGTGCTTAATCTCTTTATTTTCTTCTTCTTATAGTACTTATCTAGCTACTCGGGGATCGAAGGAAACGTCGGAGGCCGATCACACTATCAAAGAAATAACTCGGTATAATTAGACGTTTTGTTTTGTGTATGGCATGTATAGAAACTTAGTTACTTTTAGTATAATATGAACAATGAACGATGTATAAATACTTGCTAGAGATTAGCTAATAAAAATAGCCGATGATATGCATGTTTATTAATATGTATGATTGAATGGTGATTATCACATGAAAGTTATGAAAAATGTGAAAGTAACCTAAAAACAGATTCAAACAACAGAAATGACGTGACTTTGAAAAATCACTAAAAATTGTATAAACATATTTTTAAGATGAATAATATATTAAATTAAAGCCTATTATGTCTATTTTCTTATGGAATAAGCAAAACAGGTAAAGAATTATATTTTATGAGATATCTGAGTTTTAGTGAAACAGGGTCAGAGAAATTTCTAGATCCCCTGTTTCAACTTTGGAAATTCACCATAAATTGTACAAAAGTAATTAGGTGGTGTAATTTATATGGTTAGAATCCTTATTTAATCTAGTTTTAATAGAAACAAACGGTATAGTTATATTAATTTTGTATAGGGAGAAAAGTGGTTCGTAGTAAGTAGAGGTCAGTGCAGTCGAATTCTGAAACAGGGGTAACTTTAACTAATAAACTGTACTAATTGGCTAAGTCAAAAATTCTAGAAAAAAATTAGTGGATATATATATGAGTCTAGTTTCAGGAAAAATTTACGGATCTAAATTTTGAGTTTCGAAACTCAAGATATGAATTTTTAAGCGACTACAACGCAGAATAACAGCATATTCCGAAAAGTTTAAATAAAGATCTTAAAATTATTTAAGTGATAGATTAAGTTTAGTAATGCCTCGTGCTCGATTTTGGCAACAATCTTGGGTAAGGGGTGTTACAACAATGGCCACGATAGGGCTTTGAACACAAGAATAGAGGAGCTCGAGAGAGAGCTTGCCTTGTATCGAGCAGCTGTGGATAGAGGAGTGTCGAGTGCAACACTCAATTGCGAGGTAGATGTCCCAAAGCCGAAAGAGTTTCGGGGACAACGTCTGCATACGACATAGACAACTTTTTGTGGAGGATGGAACAATACTTCCGTGCCAAAGGCATTATGGATGATGCTATTAAGGTAAATATTGCTACCATGTTTCTTACTGATTTTTCGCTTTTATGGTGGATGAGTAGGTCTACAAGTAAAAGGCTTAGTGAGATTGGGACTTGGGAAGAGTTCCAGTATGAGTTGAAAGGCCAATTTTACCCAGAATATGTCGAGGAGGAAGCTTGAGAAAAATTGCGATAGCTTACGCAACGGGGCACAGTTGTGGAGTATGTTCGAGAGTTTAGGGAACTTATGCTTCAAATTTCAAATATGAACAAAAAAGAGGCGTTTCTTGCCTTCAAGGATGGGTTAAAGCCGTGGGTCGGACAGAAATTGGAACGTGGAGGTGTCCAAGAGCAGTTGAAAGCAATAACGGTAGCGGAGTCCGTAATCAAGCTGAATCTAGGGAAAGACAAGCTTGAGCTTTTCGAGCTTGAAGAAATGAGCATATGTAGGGTGAACCACGAGGAAGATAATGGCAATAACAACGAGAATGGTGGTAATGGGAAACCGCAAGTTGGGAAGAGGAAATCCAACAACCTGAAGAAAAATAGGAGCAAGATGAGATAATTTCTTTGTGATGGTTCACATATGTTGGAGATATGTCCGAAGAGATACACATTTTTTTAGGATGACAAGTTGGAAGGTAAGGCCGAGAGACTTGGTTTGAGCGCAAGGGGTGTCGAAGCCAAGAAGGCCAAAGAGAGTAAGAAGAAGCCAATAGAGTGCTTCTTATGCCATGGTCTGCATAGGTTGCGGAACTGTTCAAAGAAGTCTACCGTCGAAGGGGATAATAGGTCAGATTGAGCCCCTATAGACTTAGTTCGATCATGCGAAGAGTTGAAGCCAAGAGGGCAAAGAGGAACAAAAAGAAGCGAGTGAAATGTTTCTTGTGTTGTGGTCTACATCAATTGCGAAACTATCTAGAGCAATCCAAGTTAGACATAGTCAAGAGAAAGGCTGCAATAGAGCTTATTGAGTCATCGAAGGGGCTTCCACCTAAGGAAGAGGTGAGTTGTGCATCAGACTTGGGGGAAAAAGTAGCAGTGCAAATATTAAAGCTAGTTCCAATGAAGCTCAATCCTAGGAAAGCAACGAAGCTTGTTGAGTCGTCGGAAAGGCTTCCACCCAAAAAAGAGGTGAGTTGTGCATCAGACTTAGGGGAAAAAGTAACAATGCAAACTTTGAAGCTAAGATCAACGAGGCTCATTTCTATTGAATCATTGGAGGAGCTACCACCTATAGGAAATGTGGGTTGTGTATCAGACTTTGGGAAAATAGTGATGCAAACTAGACAGTCGAGTCGAGTAAATGCTGTGAGTGAAGTAAATATTGAATACTGTGGTAATATTCAAAGTTCTAAATCAAGGAATTCAATGAGCTATGGGCCTGTCGAAGCCTTGTTGTGTGGATCAAAAGGATCCGTATCGAGGCAAGTCAGAATGTGAGCAAGTGAGAGCGATGGCTTCTTGCTAACGAGATGTACCAACAAGTGAATGGATCAAGCTAAGAGGCGACAAAAACTGAGGTGAAGGTTTTGAGGGGAGGGACAACCCGATAGTGAGACTAGTCGGGAAAGAGCCAAAGCATCAAGAGAGTTCCGATGCGAATCAAGTCAGTGTTGTTCTGAATGTGCAACAAGGGCGTTGCAAGAATGGATGAAGGAGAATGTCACGGGCCAAAGTGCAAAGTCTGTGACTATTGCACAAAATGCATCTCATGAAGGTCTATCGGTTAAGTAGGGATCATTTGACTCATAAAAGCTAACCCGATTCAAAGAACTGTTGAAAAAGCATGTCTATTTGAAGTTCGAGTAGTCCAATGATGTAAATATGAAAATTTGGGCTACCTTATTAAATAGGGAACTAATCTTAGAATATTGAGTAGAATAATATCTTATAAGATTTGATTTGATTTGATTGTGTAAATCTTGTAAATCCATTGATTGTAGGGATAAGTTTCATCTCATTCGTTGATGTAATTCAATCTATACTGCTCTTTTGGGAGAACTCAACTATAAATAGAGAATCTCCTCCCAATTGCAAATCACCCATTGTTTTATATTCTTTGAGAGTGAATACTAAATTGAGAGCATTCACTTAAACACCTTTTGTGCATTATTTTCTATGGCTATTGTGTTCTTTTAAGCATTTTTTGACTGTGTTACTTTCGCTATAAAAATTAGTGCCTTTAAGGAATTCTACGAGAATATTCACTTTGTAGAAATTAAGCTGACTTAAGCACGTTTAAAACGATGAAATCGCCTAAAGCGGCACGGATTACAAAACTAAAGATCTAGCTCCGTGACACAAGTTTTTAGTTAAGTTTTTCTATATAAAACTCGCATACTAGGAATGAATTTTTTTGTCAATATTTTTATGCAGATTTCGGAAGAATACATAGCAATTGATTCCATTATTCACTCCCCCATTTCATGCGATTTTGTGAAACACAAAAAATAAACAGAAACAAGTTATGCTAAGCAATATATATATATATATCGCCCAAGCCTAAAGGAATATTGTGCTAACAAACGCCTCCAAAAAAATATACATTTTGTTAATGAGGGAGGGAATTGGTAAGAAAATTTTCAAACACTAGATTTCCTATTTTCTACGTATCCTCATCGAATGTTACAGTGGGAATATAGCTTAAAACCCAAGCAGCCAAAAAAAAAATGGGATGTTCTAATCCTAGCCTAGAATTGACTTGATTTTCGCCTTCTGATCCTCCGCAAGTGATGTGGGGAACAAAACCTCATAGGTGACAAAGAGGTCTCCTCTCTTGTTGCTAAAATGCAATGGCATTCCTTCTCCTTTGAACTTTCTCACCTCCTTTGGCTTCGTAATACCCTAAGTATGCAATACACAATTATTTCTTATTTTGGATCATTTTGTTGATCGCGGACAACATAAAATCAAATCTACATGGGACATGTTATGCTTACCTTAGAGCCAATCTCCACTAAATGGTCATCAAGGTGTTTAATGGTCTTATCAAAACCAACAAGAGCTTGAACCTAGAGCAAATAATGAGAAGAAAATTAGTTTATAGTTTTCTGACAAAATGTAGAGATAGATGGAGAAATTGTCTTACAAGTGTTATGGCGACGGTGGTGTGCAAGTCATTGCCTTCCCTCCTGAATCGGTCATGGGGTGCTGTACGAATACGGAACTACAGAAAATGCAAGTCTTATGTGAGCAAGAACGAGCAAGTTCCAATATACTAACTAAAGGCAGCAAATGATTCTGGAGACAGGAATCTACCGGCCTTGCCCAATGGCCAGCAAGTAGCACAATTAATTGATCTATTTAGAAGGATTGGAAAATTTTCATAAATGGTTAAAGACTAACCTTCAAATCTCCAGGTTCTCCATCTATAATAGGCTCACCATCTTCATCAAAGACCACCTCCTGTAGAACACACAGGAAACACATTATTCCAAATTTAAAAACGGTACCACGCACTAGGTGAAAATACAACTATTATACTCCTAGCAATAGTGTGATAAAACTACAATATGACGGAAAGTACAAAATCCCATAATTGTAGTTGGACAAGTAAATAAGATGAAATTGCCAAATGAATGAATCTGCACCAAAACAAAGAACTCCATTTAAACATGGCATTAGAATCCCTAGAGATTTTACTAAATTACATTCCTTCGTCTGTTTCTTTGCCCCCACATTGGAATAATGATGAACAAGAAAGCATGTCAAAACAAGTCGGAACACCCTGATACATGATTAATCATTCTGATGTTGTTATAATTGTCATTTTTAATAGATCAAAGCACACAGAATAATTTTGATAATTCAAGAAACAAACTTTTCATATCACAGAACAGCTTGTCCACTATCACATTAACCAAGTTTAAAACACGACAATATTTTTTAACATTAATTAAGAAAAACAGGACAACAGTCTCAACAAGCATACGAAGGAAAATATTACAAATTAAAGAAAAATAATTTTAAAAACCTACTTGTCCATCTTGCATTCCTTTCTCAATATCAACTGTGACAAAGTATCCCTCTCGTTCATATTTCACATTTTGGCACTGCTCGCAGACCTGAGAAAAGAGAATTGGAGACTAGTAATAAATGCCTGATCATAGCAACATCGGACATGACACTTTTGACAGTGTAAAAAGGCCAAGGAAACAGATAAAATACATAACAGTATGAAACATAAATATCAATCAAAGAGAAAAAAAGACAAAGCCACAGTACCTGCTCAGTCATCTGTTGGAACATCCCTGGACCAATTTGCTTATGATAGACCTCATTTCTGCAGTTACAGCGGCGTTTACCTGGAGCTGGTTTTAAGATGTTTTTCTCCCTCCAAACCTGGTGAATTTGAGATAAATGTTACGTTTTTTTATTATTTATAAAATAAGAATACTGACAGGGAAGGTCATAGGCAAAGGGAAGAGAAAGGCAAACACCAAGCTACTAACTCCTTCGATTTCCCCCACAAAGGCTCAAGTTAAGGACAAGAAGAGAAAATGTACATGCTATCTACATCATCTTTATTTCAGGATAATCAATGTAAAATTCATTGATCTCCAAGCGTTCCAACAAATAGAACATTCGGAACAAATTACAAATTTGTCAAGTATAAAGGACTAGGTCCAAAGATGGCCAAACAACTTTATCTTACACTTTTGGCAGTCGCCCTAAGGAGGCTGAAGAGAAGAAATATTTTAATAATCTAGCTCCTAGCTAAGACAGGTCAGGACATTACATGGCTTGATATGCATTATACCATACCCTATGATGCCTTATAGCTGATAAACATTAAAACCCCAAAGAGAGAATCTAGCCTTGTCATTTGCAAAGGGTCCACAAAAAATACTAGATAGCTTAAGTACCTATGACGCTTGCATGTACAAGTTTAATTATTATTACATGGATATTATATTTAGACTACTAATACATTGAGAAGGTGATAACTGTAGTCGCATACACTATTCTGCTCACAAACCAGCTTCTCGAGCCTAGAAGGTAATACAAGTAACAAACATGCATATGTTCAAAACCCTTTACAGAGACTAAAAATTCAGCTATGACGTTAAATAAGGTACTAGCCATGCACAAAAATCTTCAGTTCCACAGAAGTCAAGATGACCAAACACAGTCCAACTACCGATTTGGAAATTTTAGTAGAGCACATAATACTCTCACCTTAAGAGTACCTCCCATGTACAAATCTTCTAGTGTTGCATCCAATTCAACAATTACATCATCGCCCTTCACAATTCTCTCTTCCTCTTCTACCGACCCTCCACCAAAAAACCTGAAGAAAACACCATCTTGTCAACATTAAAATTGAATTTAGCATAAAATATATAAAAGTAAAAAATTCCTCAAAATTGATGGATAACCACGTTTAAACTAAGTGAATGTAGGGCTAGGTAGATGGTTTTCAAAAGTTGAAACCATTCTTGACATCTGTTACATTTTATTGTTGATTTCATATATCATCAACTTAACACGTAAGCATATGTAAAGGTTCGCAATAACCCAAAGGAGCAAGACATTAAGAAGCTCCATGTTGGCATCCAAGACCAGAGTTCAAACCTAGCGTAACTCATCCTCCCGAAAATTGTAATGTACAAAAAATAAAGGTTCTGAAATCTAACATCAATTAGACAACCTGAATTTGGGAAACATTAGCATGCCTAAGATAAACCTAAGCTACATTAGTTGGCTTCTAAACTGTGGTACAATGTCGGCACACCATTTATAATAGCATTTCAACTACTACTAAATAGCTGTCAAGATAATTAAACGAAACTACAACTAAATAGCTAACAAGATAATTAATACTCGGTTTAGGAACATGAATTTGGATTTCATTTATATGTAAATGGAAAAAATGAAAAGCATAAAAACATGGATTTAGCAAATTAAAAAATATTTTAAGAATTCGAAATTCACTGGTCGGCATCTTAACAAATTCATGGATTTAATAAACAATCATGAAACGCTACATAAAGGAAATGGAATATAAACATTCAAATATCTTACGAGCTGAAAATGTCCTGAATATTGACCCCCATTCCTCCTCTGCCTCCGCTGGCAGCATGCTGCTTCAGGCCCTCCTCACCATACCTATCATATATGCCCCTCTTTTCGCTATCCGACAACACCTCGTAAGCTAATCATTGTCAAAGCAATTAATGTTTAAAGAAGAAAATTCAATCAAATCTATCACTCAACTTATGTTTCAAAAGTTATAATAATAAAGAACAAGTTTGTTTTTTTTATTACCATTGTTAATGTCAGCAAATCGCTTATTGGCCTCTTCATTGCCGGGGTTCTTATCAGGATGGTACTTCAATGCCAGCTTTCTATACGCTCTTTTGATCTGCTCATCGGATGCTCCTTTCGGCACTTGCAATATGTCGTAATAACTCTTCCTGAAGCAAAAACACCACAAAGTTCCACGAACATATATAAACGCAGTTTTCGAGAGAGAGGGAGACGGGAGAGATTGAGGCATACCCTGCAATGGCGACGATCGCAAAAGACAAAGCGAACAGCAGAAAAAGTAGCTTCGATCGAGGAAGCGCCATGGATTTGAGATCAGGAGAGAAATTGGATCTCTCCAGAACTTAAGAAATGTTTACAAATTTTTTATCAGATCTTCAATTTCAACAACAAAAATAAAAAAGGTTGATATTTCGAGAGAGAATAGGTGAAAGATTCTTAAGCTTTGGCGCTGCTTTTATAATTTAATTTCTCTAATGGATCGTGTTTTTTTATTTCAGTTGGAGTACCTGAAATTCGAAACTGGGAATTGTTGTTTAAAACATTTAAACAAAACCAAAGCAACAGCATACACGAAAGTGAAAGCATCAAACGACTTGACTTTGGGGACTAAACTTTTGCGACGTGTTCTCGAGAAAACTGGCCAATGAGCGTAAGCTTCTTGTTGTTTTCTCCAATAGCGTATTGACACGTGATGGAGTCGCCGTCTTCCTGGGTCCTATATCTGTTTTCCTGGATGATGCAAAATTTATTGATTTACACAGCACTTTAAAATCATATATATTAGGTCTACAAAGTTTTTCCTACCTCACATCAGTTATAAATTTGTGATTCGTTGCGGATGTAGATCAGGCTATTAAGATCCGGGATTCTATTTGAGACATAAAGTAAATGGGCCAAAAATAAATATTCTTTTCTCAGAAAAACACCAATGCCAACATATCCGCTGAGATTTGTAGTATATTGGGCTTCAGTATGACTGATGATTTGGGATTCTATTTGGATATGCCGTTGTTTCATCGTTGAGTTACAACAAATACTTTTAAGTTTATTGTTGAAATGGTCTGAAGAAAATTGGATAGTTGGGATGCCAAGTTGCTCTCAATGGTGGGTCGAGTCACTCTGGCAAGGTCAGTTTTGTTATCAGTACCCAGTTATTTCAGGCAATCTTTAATATCCTTATTTTTATCTGTAAAGAGGTTGAAAAGATTGCTCTGGGATTCATTTGAAGGAGATCCATGGTTAGTCAAAAGCCATGTCAACCACTTTCTAATGGAGGTCTTGTGTCTCAGAAGCCTTACGGATCAAAACGATTCTGTTCTTCTCAAATTGGAGTTTAATTCTTTTCCAATAAACAAGCCTTATGGGCTTGTTTCCTACAAGCTAAATATAAGATAGTTGATTATTTCCCGATAGAGATTTTGAGGATTTGTTTATCTTTTCTTTGGAGATCACTTGCAAAGATTTGGCCTCTTGTGCGCCAATGTGTTGGCTGGTCAGTGGGTGATGATAATCGTATTAAGTTTTGGATTGATAAGTGGGTCGCTGGGTTTGGTCCTCTAATTAATTATTGCCATAATGTTTTGCTAATTGATGAATCCATTTCTCTTAGGGAGATGGTGTTGACGAATGGTGATTGGGATTGGCAGTATCTAAGAAGTTTCTTAGATGTTAATATTCTTTCCAACATTGCAAGTATTCCGGTTCTAAACCATCGTGTTGGACTCGATACTATGATATCACAATGGTCTTCTAATGGGAGCTTCTCAGTCAAATCTACCTAAAAGTTTATAAAAAAAGACGGCTTAAATCCTCAAGAAGAGAGGTGGAAACTCGTATGGTCTTTTCCAAGGCCTCAACTCGTATAGTATCAATACAGCACAGGGGTATCGATACCTAAGCCTAGGTATTGACACATTAGTGCTAGTACTGATACTTTGGGTCATGTTCTGCATATAAATGATCCAAAATGAATTTTTACTGAAAAGTTTCACTCGATTTTAAGTCGAACATTGAAAATATGTTAAAAACATGTTTGTAGGGTTAAAAATATGATTGAAAAAGAGTTCAGATGATTGAATTTTGCCAAGATTACTCCAGCATTCAAATGTGACATTCCTATAGTCAACTTACTAGTTAAGTCGAGTATAGGGGTGTTACAATTGGCCTCACATGGTGATCGCATCCAAACGTGCATGCGTCGAGGCTTAGAAATAGGCAATTACATATGCAAATATGTGCGGTGTCTACCAGTGTACAAATCAAATTGTAATATAGTTTTGTTTTTACAACGAAACACTTTGAAAGTATTCCTAGGACCGCACCCAAATGAGGTTTGTTAAAACTAAATTGACAGCAAGAATAAACACACTAACTAGGTCTAAATAATACTCGTATCTAGGTCATATTATGACAGAATAAAAAGAAGATGGTTTGTAGAATAAAGTAAAAACAAAATACCAAAATCTTAATCAATTAAAGCAGACAGAAGGGTAACTCACTTCGATGCTCATGGTTAACTTAGATATAAGGTTTTTCGCTAATTAGCTAACAATTAACCTAATTACCTTTCGGCCTATAACTAGATTAATTGATTGACTTAATTTACTTATCTTTCGACCTAAAAAATTAAACTGATCTTTCGACTTAAAAAATTAAACTGAGTTAGTAGACTATCCTTTCGGCCTCATCTACCTAAGTGACTTCCTAGACTCGTCAATTCTAGGGTTTTATCCAGTTAACTTAAGCAAGCTAACTAGATGTGAAACCCTTAACCCAAGCTAACCAATCCCACTTCAAATCGTCAACCTTCCTATGGTTTAGTTCCGAGGCATTCTAGATGAATCTCCTATCAATTTATTAAACATTTAATTACAGATAATAATAAAAGAGAAGAGAGAAAGAATGTTCAAAATCTGAAGATCGTTAATTGCAGCTTGAATTGTGAACCCTCGATTGATGTTGATTGTTAATAATGATAAAGAGAAAATAACAACGAAACTAATATTGAAATCGAAATAACTACTTAACAATTGAAAATAAAACTAAACCCTAACTAAGAATAGAAATCTAAAGTCTAATTTCAGAACTAAACCTCTAAGTAGGTTCTAATAACTAATATTTATGGTGTTTATATTAGATGACCAAATTAGGTTAATTACAAGTTGTGTAACAAGTTAATTATGATTGTGCCGACAAAAACAACCCTGACAGTCAAATGGGCCTCGTCGAATCGGTGTCGCGACTTTTATGGAAGTCTGCTTCCTCTTTAGACTCGAAGTTGGATGTTGTGACTTTGGCTTGTGGATGTCATGATATCGTCTCCCGTAGCTTACCACTTGGATTCGAAATTCTACTAAGTGTTGAGGCTTGCTTCGTTGTTGCAACATTCCCTTTAAATGTTGCGACCTCTAGGGCAATCCACTGACTTATCGGCCAAAAATATTGTCTTGCACACTTAATCAACATGTTAGTTCCTCCTTAGGTCCGAATTGGCCTAACAGTTCATAAAACAACACTAAAAGTTCATTTTATTAAAATTAAATTCAAAACTAACCAATTTTAAAAACATACTAAAAAGATATAAAATTACTTGAATAAAAGCTCATTAAGTGTTAAAAAAAGGTTAATTTGCCACAACAGATCACATAGGTGATGATGTTGAGACCTATGTGAAGACTTGTCTAGTGTGTCAACAAGACAAGGTAGAGTTGAAAACGTCGACCACTTTTTTGCAGCCTTTACTCATTCCAGAATGTCCATGGGAGAGTATATCCATAGATTTTATTATTAGTTTGCTTAAATTTGATGGGTTTGCGAGTATTATTGTTGTGGATGACAGATTTTCCAAGTATGGAGTGTTCATTCCAACAACCAATGAGTGCCCTACTGAGGAGGCAGCTCGTTTGTTCCTTGGACATGTGGTAAAATATTAGGGAGTGCCACAGTCCATAGTTAGTTATCGAAACGGACGGTTCATGAGTCAAATCTGGAAAGAGTTATTCAAGTTGAAGGGTCGGACTTGAACTTTTCCATTAGCATGCATCCACAAACTAATGGGCAAACTATGAGAGTAAATGTTTTATTAGAGACTTATCTTTGACACTATGTGAGTGTCACACAGAGGGATTAGCCAAAGTTGTTTGATGTGACATAATTTTCTTATAACTTGCAGCAGAGTAAGGCCACGAATCAGAGTCCGTTTAAGATAGTGACGGGGTAACAACTACTCATACCTAACGTTGTTGCGACCCGTTATGTAGGACCAAATCAAACAACTTATCGATTTGCTAAAGATTGGCAATAGTAGAATGACTTAGCCAGAGTTTACCTACATAAGGCAAGTCGCAAAGTGTGCAATTTCAAGCTGGTGACTTAGTCCTTGCTAAATTACACTTGATTTTGTGCCACATTAGCTTACACAAAGGGTTTGTACAACGATATGAGGGATCTTTTAGAGTTTTGAAGAAGGTAGGTAAGGTAGCCTATGTAACACCTCCTAACCCCAAACCATCGCCGGAATGAGGTTATGAGGCATTACCGGACATATCAGACAACTTACGAATAATTTACAATTAATATAACTTTCATAGTATAATATAATAATTTAGTCCCTATATTGAACTCTCGAAGTTCAAACACGTATTAAAAGTAGAACGGGACTTGTTCGAGTATTTCGAATTTTTTTTTTTAAAAAATTTTGGCAGTATTTCTGCTTATTTTTACCTAAAACCTCCTGCAAATTCAAACCAAAACAACCAGCACCAATGTTTCACATTCATATAACTAATATTTATATCATTAACATAATTTTTACTTAATAACTATCATAGCATCATTCAAAATTGATTAAAAACTTAATTCATTTAACAACTTAATGTTCATGTATCAAAATATCATATACTTTCCTTACCATTTCATTTAACCATCTAAATCTTATAATTCAACCTTCACTACCCAAAGTAATATACATTCAAGTGACTAAACAACACCTATGTACATGCCACCTTTACCCAAAAGAAAATATACATCACCAAATTTGTGTTGGAGTCGGAATGTTCTGGATGCCGAGCCGGACACTTGACTTCTACTAACTCGCGTGCATTTAAAACAACCGTCATTTGAGTATGGATATACTCAGTGGTATTACCATAATTCAAATTATATCAACAATAGTAAAAGCATAAATATTAAAATACCTAACAATTAATTTCATATGTGCTAATTCATACTTTTATCATTATTATTTTATTTTATTTTTCATCATTTCATAATATCAATTCAATTTAATCATTCATAAATCAATGTATTTTCTCAAACTTAAATTTATATCACTTATGAACATACATTTCATACTTTTCTCTTACTATCACAATTCCAATTTCAATTCGTAATTCAATTTCTTTTTCTCATTTCAATGCCTCAAATTCACATTTCAATTTTTCATCCTATTAACGTAACTCGGACTTTGGCGGATACACGGATCCAACCAAACACACCAATATGGCACCCAGTGCCTCATCGGATAGTTTGAAGTAATAGTTGACACCCAGTGTCTCATCGGCCTAGCCGAAGTAAAGTTGGTACCCAGTACCTCATCGAATCTATCCGAAGAAATGTAGTGACACCCAGTGTCTCATCAACTCGAGGTCGAAGTATCCCTGAACACTTCCAATCCTATGGCATGCCAACTATATCCGACTCAGCCCGACTAGTTAATTGGGTATTCAATTCACTTTCTCAATTCTATATCACTTTCAATTCACAATTCAAATCACCATTCATTTTTCAATCAATACATTTTTCAAATAATCACATATTCCATAATTCACTTATTCAATTCAATTTGATTCAATTTGCATCATTTTCATTTTCACTCAATATTCATATCAATTTCACATACTTACCTCAAGTCTTACTTACCATACATAACAATTAAAAATTCAGCAATCAATAATAATTAAAATTCGAATTATAGTAATACACACCGTAATTCTCCCGCTTTAGTCCTCGATGACTTTCTCCTTTCTTTTAAATCTTGATGCTTCGGTTCTTTGTTGGCTACTGAAAATAATAGTAATTTACATTATTATTTACAGCATTAATTATAATAAATAATTAAATTTCTAAACAATTCCTACCTTATTCCCAATTTAATCCTAACTAATCTTAATTATTTTCTTAATCTAATTCACTCTCTTTTTCTATTCAAATTTTGTCTAAACTTATATCTAACTATAAAATTTTCAGCATATTTCTCTAATTTCAAATTTTCTTCAATTTAGTCCCTACAACATAAAACTTATAGCCTAGTTTACAATTTAATCCCTTAATCAATTCTAACTTAGAATTCATTCAATTAAATCCCTAATTCCATAATTTGTCCAACATGAACCATATTTGGAAACATATGAACTCTTGAACTATCAACTTAATTTCATCAAGATCTTGTTTTAAAGCTTCTAAAACATCAAAATTAACTAAAAAGAACTTAATTGACTTACCAAATTAACTCCAAGCTTCAAATCCTTAGTTTTCTCTTTTATTTTTCTTTCTCTTTTTCTCCCCTGCTTCCCCTTTTCAATTCTGTTTCTATTCCCTTTTGTTTCTTTATTTCTCTTTTTATTTATTTGCTTTACTTATTTAATTAGCATATATTATAATATATTTATTTTAAATATCTATTTTAACATCATTTACATATTTTACAATTGTACACATATTTAATTCTACATTTGTACCAATAATTTTATTACATTTGTCATTATTTAATTTGTTTCTCAAACAAAAATCTGATAATTTAATAATTTAATAATTTAATTAAAAAATATCTTTTTACTTAAATTATAAGTAATTTAGTATTTAAATTACAAATGTACCAATAAAATTTTTACACATGTATATTTTATTACCATATATTTATCAACTATTTAATTTATTTTAAATATAATATTCATTAAATAATCATAATAATTATAAAACCATAATAATTATTTTAATATATATAATACATACATTCAAGAAAAATCTTGATTTTTCTTTCATTTGCCGCCTCAATTTATGTAAATGGCTTAATTGCCATTTTGATCCTTTTTATTTTCTATTACTTTAGAATTAAACTTACCCCTTTTTCAATTTAGTTCTTTTTACTAATTATTCTAAATTAAGCTAATTTCACCTAATTAAATCCTAATTAGACACACCACTAGGCTCATAAATATTTTTAATAATTATTTTCGAACTTATTTCACTAAGACGGAGGCCCTATAACTCACTTTTCCGGTGCCCGTGAATTTCGGGTCATTACAGCCTACAAACGAAAGTTGCCAGCAAAACTCAAGGTTTATATGTTGCTCTACGTCAGTATGCTTAAGTCTTTCAATAAGGACCAGGAGAATCCCATTTAGGGTAAGTCCAAATGATCGCCAATGGATTAAAGGCCTCCTATGATCGAGATGTTGAGTGTATCATGGCAGACGAAGTGATCCGACAAAAGTACTACAGACCAATGCATGAAAACCTTGTTCAATGGAGGGGACTTCTCGATAATAAGGCTAATTGGGAACTTGCCGAGGCTCTATGGTAGTTCTAAGAGAAGATAGACCAATTTCATTTCGAGGACGCAACAAGGGTGTCGAGAGAAAAAGTGGAGTAGAATGTCACGGCCATGAAAAAGAGCCTGTAACTAATGCACACGTTTCACACCCTCCATGTTCCCTTAAGGTCATTTGGCTCAACAAGACTGACCCATTATTTGAAAAGGACTCAAGACTCATTTATTTAAATTTTAGTTAAAATTTAAACACTCCAATTAATTGCATTTTTGCCTTTTTGAATTGCTTTCGCTTTATCTCGATGCTTTAAAAAATTTTCAAGAAAATTCTCATCTTTAGAAAGTAGAGCTAAATTAGATAATTTTGAAGTAAAAAAAAAGGGCTAAAACCACACGATTTGCCTAATTTTGCTACCATGTTGCCATCCCATTAGACATGCATATATTTAATCTCCCAATTCCTCCTATAACACTTGTAATATTGCGTCCCAACGATCAAGTCTTACCATCACCTTTCAATTGAAAGAATACTCAATTCATACGTAGTTGGGAAAGTTGAAGATTTCATCCGAAGACAGGCGAAGGAAGAGGAATTGATTCCAGTACCAACTCACTACCCATTTCATCACTATATTGTGCAACATAGAAACGACTCAAATTATGCTAAACAAAAAACCATCCTCTGATCCTATAGGAATAATGTGCTAAACAAACCTCTCCAAAGTGCCGGATACATTAACGCATTAAAGGCCAAATACATTTCTTTCCAGCATTTTTCAGACACCGCAAAGGTAATTTGTTAATGAGGGAGGGAATTGGTAAGAAAATTTTCAAACACCAGATTTCCTATATTCTATGTATTCTCATCAAATGTTACAATGGGAATCTAGCTTATAATCCAAGCAGCCAAAAAAAAAAAAAAATGGGATGTTCTAATCCTAGCCAAGAATTGACTTGATTTTCGCCTTCTGATCCTCCGCAAGTGATGTGGGGAACAAAACCTCATAGGTGACAAAGAGGTCTCCTTTCTTATTGCTAAAATGCAATGGCATTCCTTCTCCTTTGAACTTTCTCACCTCCTTTGGCTTGGTAATACCCTAAGTATGCAATACACAATTATTTCTTATTTTGGATCATTTTGTCGATCGCGGACAACATAAAATCAAATCTACATGGGACATGTTACGCTTACCTTAGAGCCAATCTCCACTAAATGGTCATCAAGGTGTTTAATGGTCTTATCAAAACCAACAAGAGCTTGAACCTAGAGCAAATAATGACAAGAAAATTAGTTTATAGTTTTCTGACAAAATGTAGCGACAGATGGAGAAATCGTCTTACAAGTGTTATGGTGACGGTGGCGTGCAAGTCATTGCCTTCCCTCCTGAATCGGTCATGGGGTGCTGTATGAATCCGGAACTACAGAAAATGCAAGTCTTATGTGAGCAAGAACGAGCAAATTCCAATATACTAACTAAAGGCAGCAAATGATTCTGGAGACAGGAATCAATGGCCAGCATGTAGCACAATTAACTGATCTATTTAGAAGGATTGGAAAATTTTCATCACTGGTTAAAGACTAACCTTCAAATCTCCAGGTTCTCCATCTACAATAGGCTCACCATCTTCATAAAAGACCACCTCCTGTAGAACACACAGGAAACACATTATTCAAAATTTAAAAACAGTACCTCGCACTAGATGAAATTACAACTATTATACTCCTAGCAATAGTGAGATAAAACTACAATATGATGGAAAGTACAAAATCCCATAATTGTAGTTGGACAAGTAATTAAGATGAAATTGTCAAATGAATGAATCTGCACCAAAACAATGAGCTCCATTTAGACATATGGCATTAAGAACCCCTAGAGATTCTACTAAATTACATTCCTCTGTCTGTTTCTTTGCCCCCAAACCTTGGATTAATGATGAACAAGAAAGCATGTTAAAACAAGTCGGAAAACCCTGATACATGATTAATCATTCTGATGTTGTTATAATTGTCATTTTTAATAGATCAAAGCACACAGAATAATTTTGATAATTCAAGAAACAAACTTTTCATATCACAGAACAGCTTGTCCACTATCATATTCCCAAAGTTTTAAACACGACTATAATTTTTAACATTAATTAAGAAAAACAAGACAACAGTCTCAACAAGCACACCAAGGAAAATATTACAAATTAAAGAAAAATAATCTTAAAAACCTACTTGTCCATCTTGCATTCCTTTCTCAATATCAACTGTGACAAAGTATCCCTCTCGTTCATATTTCACATTTTGGCACTGCTCGCAAACCTGCGAAAAGAGAATTGGAGACTAGTAATAAATGCCTGATCATAGCAACATAGGAGATAACAATTTTGACAGTGTAAAAAGGCTGAGGAAACAAATAAAATACATAACAGTATGAAACATAAATATCAATGAAAAAGAAAAAAAAAACATAAAGCCACAGTACCTGTTCAGTCATCTGTTGGAACATCCCTGGACCAATTTGCTTATGATAGACCTCATTTCTGCAGTTACAGCGGCGTTTACCTGGAGCTGGTTTTAAGATGTTTTTCTCCCTCCAAACCTGGTGAATTTGAGATAAATGTTACCTTTTTATATCTATCTATCTATATATATATATATATATATAATAAGAAAACTGACAAGAAAGGTCATAGGCAATGAGAACAGAAAGGCAAACACCAAGCTACTTCTTCGATTTTCCCCACAAAGGCTCAAGTTAAGGACAAGAAGAAAAAAGGTACACCTTATCTACATCATCTTTATTTCAGGATAATAGATGTAAAATTCATTGATCTCCAAGCTTTCCAAGAAATAGAACATTCGGAACAAAGTACAAATTTGTCAAGTATAAATGAACAGGTCCAAAGACGGCCTAACAACTTTATTTTACACTTTTGACAGTCGCCTAAGGAGGCTGAAGAGAAGAAATAGTTTAATAATCTAGCTCCTAGACAGGTCAGAACATTACATGGCTTGATAAACATTACACCATACCCTATGATGCCTTATAGCTGATAAACATTAAAGCTCCAAAGAAAGAATTTAGCCTTGTCATTTGCAAAGGGTCCACAAAAAATACAAGATAGCTTAAGTACTTATGACACTTACATGTACAAGTTTAAATATTATTAGATGGATATGATATTTAGACTACTAATACATTAAAAAATACAAGATAGCTTAAGTACTTATGACGCTTACATGTACAAGTTTAATTATTATTACATGGATTTTATATTTAGACTACTAATACATTGAGAAAGCAATAAGTGTAATCGCATTCACTATTCTTCTCACAAACCAGCTACTCAAGTCTAGAAGGTAATATAAGTACATAACATGCAAATGTTTAAAACCCTTTACAGAGACTAACAAATCAGTTAAGACATTAAATAAGGTACTAGCCATGCACAAAAATCTTGGGTTCCACAAGTCAAGATGACCAAACACAGTCTAACTACCGATTTAGAAATTTTAGTAGAGCACATAATATTCTCACCTTAAGAGTACCTCCCATGTACAAATCTTCAAGTGTTGCATCCAATTCAACAATGACATCATCGCCCTTCACAATTCTCTCTTCCTCTTCTACCGACCCTCCACCAAAAAACCTGAAGAAAACACCATCTTGTCAACATTAAAATTGAATTTAGCATAACATATATAAAAGTAAACAATTCCTCAAAATTGATGGATAACCACGTTTAAACTAAGTGAATGTGGGGCTAGGTAGATGGTGTTCAAAAGTTGAAAGCATTCTTGACATCTGTTAAATTTTATTGTTGATTTCATATATCATCAACTTAACAAGTAAACACAAGTAAAGGTTCGCAACAACCCAAAGGAGCAAGACGTTAAGAAGCTCCATGTTGACACTCAAGACCAGAGTTCAAACCTAGCGTAACTCATCCTCCCCAAAATTGTAATGTACAAAAAATAAAGGTTCTGAAGTCTAACATCAACTATAGACAACCTGAATTTGGGAAACATTAATATGCCTAAGATAAACCTAAGCTACATTAATTGGCTTCTAAACTGTGGTACAATGTCGGCACACCATTTATAGTAGCATTTCAACTACTACTAAATAGCTGTCAAGATAATTAAACGAAACTACAACTAAATAGCTAACAAGATAACTAATACTCAGTTTAGGAACATGAATTTGGATTTCATTTATCTGTAAATGGCAAAAATGAGAAGCATAAAAACATGGATTTAGCAAATTAAAAAATATTTTAAGAATTCGAAATTCATTGGTCGGCATCTTAACAAATTCATAGATTTAGTAAACATTCATGAAACGCTACATAAAGGAAATGGAATATAAACATTCAAATATCTTACGAGCTGAAAATGTCCTGAATATTGACCCCCATTCCTCCTCTGCCTCCGCTGGCAGCATGCTGCTTCAGGCCCTCCTCACCATACCTATCATATATACCCCTCTTTTCGCTATCCGACAACACCTCGTAAGCTAATCATTGTCAAAGCAATTAATCGTTTAAAGAAGAAAATTCAATCAAATCTATCACTCAACTTATGTTTCAAAAATTATAATAATAAAGAACAAGTTTTTTTTATTATTATTACCATTGTTAATGTCAGCAAATCGCTTATTGGCCTCTTCATTGCCAGGGTTCTTATCAGGATGGTACTTCAATGCCAGCTTTCTATACGCTCTTTTGATCTGCTCATCGGATGCTCCTTTCGGCACTTGCAATATATCGTAATAACTCTTCCTGCAGCAAAAACACCACAAAGTTGCACTAACATATATAAACGCATTTTTCGAGAGAGAGGGAGACGGGAGAGATTGAGGCATACCCTGCAATGGCGACGATCGCGAAAGACAAAGCGAGCAGCAGAAAAAGTAGCTTCGATCGTGGAAGCGCCATGGAATTGAGATCAGGAGAGAAATTGGATCTCTCCAGAACTTAAGAAATGTTTACAATTTTTTTATCAGATCTTCAATTTCAACAACAGAAATAAAAAAGGTTGATATTTCGAGAGAGAATAGGTGAAGGGTTCCTAAGCTTTGGCGCTGCTTTTATAATTTAATTTCTCTAATGGATCGTGTGCGTTTTTTTTTTTTTTTTCAGTTGGAGTACTTTGAATTCGAAACTGGGAATTGTTGTTTAAAACATTTAAACAAAACCAAAGCAACAGCATACACGAAAGGAAAACGAAGCGAAGCTTGAGGCATCAAACGACTTGACTTTGGGATTTAATCTTTTGCGACGTGTTCTCGAGAAAACTGGCCAATGAGCGTAAGCTTCCTGTTGTTTTTTCCAATAGCGTATTGACACGTGGATGGATTCTCCAATATCTGTTTTCCTGGAAAATGTAAATTTGATTGACTTAGGAACCAATTTAAAATTATTATTATTATTCATCATACGCCCCGCGTAGTTTATGGAAACGAAGAGGATTGAATAAATTTTGGTTATGGACTTTTAGAAACCTCTATCGTATAGTAGGCTTCGAATGGTTAGGCCCAAAATATATTGGATTTTTTATTACTCCCAATTTACTAACCAACCCATCAGCCAGTTTCGTTACTCAAATCCCTTAACGAATGGGTTATTGTGTAACATGAATAATGCACATTATTTGTTTATTGACTTGGTTGAGTGGGATCCATTTTTTTGGTACCAGCGAAGGAGCAAAATTGTTTTCTTGCGAGGAAAATTTTCTGCTAAAGGACATGTTTTGGACGAAGGATTCAAAAAGGAAACAAAAATGTATTCACTAGGGCCACCCAATGGCGTGGCTGCGTGCTGGATTCTGCCAATTGTTTGGTGGATTAAAATTAATACTGACGATATGGTTAACCAGTTTCGAGCATAGCCTCCTCTGGAGACTGGAGGTGTGATGAGGAACAGTAAGGGCAAGTGTATGTTTGCGGTGGAGCTTTGGGCAATCAAAGACGACCTCCAACTAGCTTGGTAGCAAGGATTCGAAAAGAATATTGTAGAGAGTGACAGTCTTGTGGCTATTAATCTACTTAATGAAGCCATAAAGTCAGTGGCAAATCAGAGTCTTATCTGAGACATACATCAAGATCTTTGTATGAGAACATGGGAAGTACATTTTCAACAGTCGATTAGAGAAGCTAACCAAGCAGCTAAGCAAGACTTCAAGGAGGAATGGACCCAGCTTTGCATCAGTTTTGCAGACCAAATTCCACCATTCAAAGACCTTTTCTCAAGGATAGTGCGGGACACCTTTACGCTAGGTAATTGCGCACAGTAACGCCCCGCTATTTTTGTTTGTTTTTACCCTCTTGTAACCAAAAAAAAAAAAAAAAAAAAAATCTAAAATAAACCTACCGAAAAAGATTTACTAACTTTAAGATTTTAGATTCTAAGTGTTATCATTTGTGATTTTTTTATATTTATTTTGATTTAAATCAAATACCTTCATATTATTAGTTCAATATTATGTTGTAATGTTAATCTCATTATTTTACTATTTGTAAATTGTGGATGTAGTTTTTATTCTCCAATTTAATCATCTTTTTAGTTTTTATATTTTTAAATTTTTGAAATTTTAGTCATGCATCACATGGTTACCATTACATTTATCAACTAAAATGAAGTTCTTTGTGAGTATCATTTGAAAACAACAAGATGAGATGACATTACAGATGTGATAATATATTTTTCAAATAAGATTTTGGAAGTAACAAAATTTAATCTAACAAATTTATTTGCTGTAGATTAGTCAAAAATAAAAATTCAAACTTCAAAAAATTCATTACTAAAAATGACTAAATTAAATTGTAAATACTAAATCCACAACTTAAACAACTAATGGAATTGAGGATCACTAATCATAAATCCTTTTAAAATCTAAAATAAACAAATTTAGGTTATAAGATCAAATATTTTTTATATTTAATTATTTAACTTATCTCAAGTTCCAACTAATTTCCTTTCGCACTAAAAATTAGCTAATAAAGTGAATTTAATTAACTGAAGCTTTAGAAAAAAAATCATGCAAATAAGTTAAAGGATGATAACTTATTTGAGGTAAATAAAAATATAAAAACTTACTCTCTTTTTTTTATAATTACAATATTAGGTAGATTATAAGATTAAATGTTTGAAAATATTTAAATTTTAACATTTCAACTATTATATTTGACATTGGCATATTTCGTTATTATGTTGTTCAAAGTTGTTTTTGATTGATCTAAACAATTTGCAATTAATGACTTTCTAGAAATTTGGGCTTGCAAATATACATTATTTGCAGGTTAAGCTCTCAGGGGCGAAGTTAGAACAACTTGTAGGGAGCCGGATAAAATTTTAATTTTTTATAGTCTATATCTTTATTATTTTTAAAATATTAAATTAAATTTTTATAATTTTAGGGGGCCAAAGTGCAATTTTACCTTTACTAATTTAAAATTTTAAAAAAATTCAAGGGCCTAAATAGCAATTTTATTTTTTAGGGGGGCCCCATGCCAGCCCATTAGATTCGCCCCTGTAAGCTATATAAAAAATTTCTGGAAATTTGTGGTGTTTGTTATAAAAAACACCACAAAATTTTGAAACGAGCACAACGCGACATTTGAAAAAAAAAAGTGCTGCCAAATATCCCAAAATTAAGTGCAGTTTGTAAAAAAATTGTTGCAAAAGTACAACAATTAACGACGTTTTTATTCGTACCATATTTAGCGGCGCTTGTGAATAATAGCGTCGCAAAAAGTATGTACAAGCATAGTTATGGGGATATTGTGACGTTTGTGTGTAAAACGCAGTGTATGTTCATTTCTTTACGCAGCTAAATTTTTTTATATTAGTTTTATCTGCTTCTTTGTAGCTCTTTCTTTTTCACAATTTTTTTAGTGGCAATTTTAAATGTCGCTATCACCTGAAAAATGTTGCAATAACCCTATTTTGTTGTAGTGATTATTGAGACCTTGTGAATTTGGATTTATATGAGGATGTTTTGCTTTGTTATAGCTTGGTTCATCTCTAATATTCTGTCCATAAAACAAGTGTTATTTTAGCTGAGATTAATAGATACATTCTTTTTCGACATGGCCCAATCGTCCGCAACAGTAACAATACTTAGGGAGCCTTTTGTACTTAAAGAGAATCTCACTGACATTTTGTTTTTCTCTTCGTAACTTAAAACTAATTTTAAGAGGTTTATCCATAATAATTTCAACTTTACACCTCATATAACTGCTCTAATTGAATTCTTTTTGTTTTTCGCAATTCATATCCACAAGTCTTTCAAACATCATTCTTATTCTAATGACATTTTTCATGGTTACCCTTTTTAGGGGGGATTTGATATTTGAATCTAGAATTCAATGTTTGTAAAGTTGATACATTTGGTCGAAGCCAACTTTCAAGGACCATGTGGCTATCTATGATGAACCATGGTGTAATACCCCTAACCCATATTTGTCACCGGAACAAGGTTTCAGAGTATTACTGAAATTTACAGATTAAAATACAAACAATTCATATCATTTATACAATTATATCAAGAATCAATCATAAGGTCCCTTACAAGAGCTCTCGAAGCCCAAAACATTCATTAGAAACAAGTCGGCACTAAATTGGGTACTCAGAGAATTTTTTAAAAATCTCAAAATTTTTCTAAAGTGTAGGGGACACAGGCCCGTGTGGCCAGGCCGTGTGGCTCACACGGTCAAGAGACACGCCCGTGTCTCAGGCCATGTGGGCATTCAAAATAGGGTACACGGTCGTGTCCCAGTCAGTGTCTGTACCTGTGTAACTCTCTGACTTAGGTCACACGCCCGTGTGCTAGGCCGTGTGAACATAATAACTTGCATTAAATAGGTGTAGGGGTCACACGGCCAAGCCACATGCCTATGTGTCGGGCCATGTGATCAATTTTGAGCATTCTGTTTTTGAAATTTTTAAGATGCAAGGGACACATGGCTAAAACACACACCCATGTGCTAGGCCTTGTGTCACACACGGCTGAGACACACGCCCGTGTAAACGAAATAAGGCCATTTCGAAGCCAAATTTCTCACCTAATTTTGGTATCAACCTATCAGAATAAATTTCACATTTACAAACCATATCAAAGCACTCAAAACATGCCAAAATTGTGTCTTAAACATGACATATTACCACATTCAACCAATGTGCCTTTAGGCACCTCAAGTGACAATTTATTTTCATGTCTACCTAATACTCATATGCAAATTCAATATCCATTTCACTTTCATTCATTCATCCACACACACACATCCAATTTATGATACCACATACATATATATACATCAAAATGTACCAAACACTAGTCATTCAAATGGATAATCTCAACAAAATATTTACTTGCCAACATTGGCCAATTAACCTATACATGCCATTATAACCAAAATTAGTTTTATATTTGTACCGAAATAGGCTGATGGATAGTGTGATGTGTCTCCGACCAGCTTCCAACCTTAACGAGCTTTTGAGTATTATAAAACAGGAGAAAATAAATAGAGTAAGCTTTAGAGCTTAGTAAGTTTGTATAACAGAAAATTAACTTACCATTCATTTATATATAAGGTAAGTACAAAAAATACATCCAAAGCAATTTGGCCAATAGCCTAAACACATATTCTCATCAAACAAGTTAATCATAGATTTCGTATGAATTTCAAGAAATATGAATGAGCGCATCAAATATCAAATTCCTATGTTCATAAATTTCTGACATCTTGTATTCACATTTATCAATTCCATGTATTTCAAGGTTATACGAGAAATGATTCATTTAGTACTCATATTTTTCTCATGTCAGGATTTTGCCTGTTGAATCATTGAAAATATTGATGCATACACAGGAAGTACACACAAGGTGTACAAAACTATAATTCGTCAATTCATATACATGAATGCTCATGCAAATATGTAAACGGGAAGCTCTTTTGAGCCATAAAACGGGAAGCTCATGTGAGCCATGTAACTGAAAGCTCTAGAGAGCCATTAACGGGAAGCTCATATGAGCCAATAACGGGAAGGTTCAAGCGAGCCAATATCGGGAAGCTCCGGAGAGCCTTTAATCGGAAAACTCATGAAAGAGCCTTTTATCAGGAAGCTCCGAAGAGCCATATATCGGGACGCTCATAAGAGCTGCGGTGTGTCCACAACATATGCAGGATCACAACCAATCGGGATGCTCTGAAGAGCTATTAACGGAAAGCTCGCAAGAATCATATAATGGGAAGCTCATGAGAGCTAATAACGGGACGCTTTTTCAAGCTATGGTGTGTTAGCAACACATGCAGGACCACAACCAATTTGGGAACCTTGTATCCATCGAATTTCATTTATTCAAACAGGACTTAATATTTGTCGAGCATCATCGGATATGTGATCAATTTCATATATATGGCATTTACACAATTCACATATACAGCATTCAATTCAAACATATAAATATACAAAATTTAGTTACACGAACTTACCTCGACAAGTGTTCGTATATTTGTAATTTACTAATCTGATACCTTCTCTTTTCCTTGTTCTAACTTCGTATTTGGTCTATCCGGATCTATATAAATGAATTTAACATCAATTCATTTCAATTTATAACTTTGGCAAAATCACCATTTTACCCCTATACTTTTATTTAATTACGATTTCGTCTCTAGGCTCGGAAAATGAAATTCACGCAATTTAATCTTTATTTCAAGCCTAGCTGATTTTCACATATAACTAAGCAGCCCATGTAATTCATAAAATTTAGAATTTTTTCGTGAATTTTACATCTTTCCAATGTAGTCCCTAAACTACAATTTCATAAAAATTCACTTTACAAAAGTTGTTTATCTATTAACAACCTTTCATTTTCTACCATAAAACTTCATAATTCATGAATATTCATCCATGGAAAAACCCTAGTACTTTGATAGCTTTACAAATTAATCCTCGAGATAGCTAGATTAAGCTATTACGATCTTGAAAACATAAAAATCATTAAAAACGAGACTTGAATACCCACCTAATTGAGCCAAAATAAGCTTCTCTTCAAGCTTCAAACTAGGGTTTCTATGTATTTTTATTTGGGAAATATGATAATATGATGATATTTTACTTTATTTTATTATTTATCATTTTTTATCTTTTACTTTCCAATTTCATCCTTTTCTTTATTTAATTTTCCAAGGATGAATCATCATGCTTATCTACTAACTCTTCCAAATGGTCTATTTGCCATATAAGGACCTCTAATTTTGAATTCCATAGCTATTGAATCCCTTTAGCTACTAGAACTTAACTTTTGCATTTTATGCAATTTGGTCCTTTTCATCTAATTAGACATGTAACCGATAAAATTTATTTACGAATTTTTTATACAAGATTTTAGATTTTATCATAATGCAGACTATGAAATAATATTAAAATGATTTTCCTTCCGGACTCGAATTTGTGGTCCCGAAACTATTATTTTGATTTCACTAAAAACAGGCTGTTACACATGGTATGGTCATTATCCACTCTCGCTTTATCCTATTCGTTTTTTAGAAGGAAGAGAAAAATGATTCTCTTGAATTCATAGACCTCGAGTGGCCAAGCCTTGTTGGCGATGGCCTTGAGAAAGAAAAAACAACGAGAGTGAAACCACTCATGGAGATGAGAAGCTTATTTAGAAATATAGAAGAGATATTGAGTTTAAGTGTTTTTTTACACATTTTCTACATACTAAAATAATCTATTGAATTTAAAAATTAAAATTTTTTATTTTTACTTATTAAACATATTTTTTATTTTAACAAAAAAACTCAAATGTGTAAACTATTGTTATACCTCATCCTCTACAATGACACATGGTAGAATAATGAATGGCTTGGTGAGAACCCAAACAGAGGCCGACAGATGCCCCCCACAAATATCCTTTATGGTGACCCTTGTTGGATTATGCGTCACCAGCCATCCACTTTTGGCTTCCAAAGGAGAAAACCGATGAACCAGGAAGGTATAACAATCTTCGAAACGAGAATGTCAGAGTAAGACTACACAATGTTATACTTAACGACAATTGACATGTAATAGACCTGACATCTAGCCAACTAGACGAGTAACCTACCATCCATACTGTTGGGGATGTGGCACTATCAAACAAGAAGACTTCCCTTGTATTTACCACAATATACGAAACACCAAGAATACTTCTTCTTCTTCCAAATTATCCTTAATCACCTAGCATTCTCTCATCTCCCTTTTTCCCTCTTTGTAGTCTATTGCTTTGTCTTTGCCTGTGATAGGTGAATCAACCTCCTTATAATTACCACACCACTTTCCTTAGAGAAATTATTTTATGGGTTATTTCCACCACATCATTCATGATCTCGCCTACTTAAAAAAGGCACGTCATCTTTGATTTAAAATTTTAGTCCAAATATACATACGATGTGAAAAAAAAAAGTAATTGTATCTTAGTATTATTATTATTGAAAGAAACCATAAATAGTTTATCTTTTTCCTATTTTCTCTTTATTGATTCCCTCCATCAACAAAGCTATACTCAAAACAAATACATATATTTATATATATATTTATGTAATCATATGTGGTTCGTAGTAATAGCACTGTCAATCAAATAAAATTTCTCATATCAACCTTTCTAATATAAAAATTTTAAAATTTTAAAAACTATAAAAAGAAAAAGTTATGCATGAATATTTGACGCACATGTAAGAAGGTACTTTATATAACGACAGAGAATCCAATAATTGCTTTGCTTAGGGCTTAGAAGTCCGCTAGAAAGTAACTGCTAATATCTTCGGTTTGATCTCTTGTAATTACAGCAAGGGACTAAGTCATCTGCATTTTGTCGCCGATATCCACCCTTGGCGGGAAGTGGAAGTGGCAGACATGGGGAGGGCTCCTTGTTGCGAAAAAGTTGGGCTGAAGAAGGGGAGATGGACGGCGGAAGAGGATGAGATTTTGACCAAGTATATTCAAACTCATGGGGAAGGCTCCTGGAGATCATTGCCCAAGAATGCAGGTATATACAACCAGACCTTCTTCCTCCATTTTTTCTGTTACTCGGTCATGCTCATGTTTTTGGGTTGCATATCGATCGTGTACGGTTCGACTTTCCAAGGATTACTAAGGTGTGGGAAGAGTTGCAGACTAAGGTGGGTTAATTACTTGAGAGCTGATTTGAAGAGAGGGAACTTTACGGGCGAAGAGGGCGAACTTATCATTAAATTGCATCAATCCTTGGGAAATAGGTTAGTGGTGGCATTTCCCCCGCTTTGCTCTTCTTTTCATATGCCATGGTGAAACCATAAATTATTAAGAGGTTGCGATTAAAGTATATATTTTTGAAACATTCAACAAATTTATTAATTATTTGTGTTTGAAGGAGCTAAAGACGAAAACCCCTACCTTGGTCCGCTCCTCTCTACCTCCTCAACCCAAACAATCTTAGATGCCAGAAAACAAACTGTGTTTGTCAGTGTGTAAATACCCCATTTCTTATAATAAACATACGTAGACTACAGTAAAGACTTGTGTGTAAGCTTTTATATTTTATTTATTTACCTGAATAAATACACATTATTTTTTTATTTTTTCCATGGATGATGAACGTCGTAAAAAAAAATCGTAGTAGTTGCCATCAATAATGGCTTTTCTTTCTGTCTATATCATCTTGGCTTTCTTTTCACTTTGATATTGTACAAATCGGTGTATGGGTGGTTAAGTTAGAAAGATTTAGGTAATTTTATATGTGAGTTCAATTTTTGTATTGATTTTATTCTCTTTACTTGTGACCAACTTAGTTGAAAAAGTGGAAATCATTTTTAAAATAAATAGCAAATATCCATTATAATCACATTTTTATATTTTGTTTAAAATCTTTATATAAAAAAGCTTAAATTACTACTTAAAATAAAATATCTCTATAAAGTTCCCCTCTAAAAAAAATATTTTTTAAAATATCAATCATTTAAAATAGAATATATTTTATAAATATATATTTCCCTTACCTCTTTTTGTTTATTGTTTTTTGGTAATATACGTTTTCCAAATGCTTGAGTTTGAGAGCCATGAAGCAATCTTAATACTCTACGTGCATTATAATGTATTTTGTCAGATTTCGATAACTGTGTACTTTTTTGGTACAATTATTGCTATTTTTGTTTCTTTTTTGCTTTTTTATGCTGTCATCTCGTCAGTTCCTTGAATATTCCAACTTACAAGGGAGAGACAAAGAAAACGACAACAATGACCTCAAAGCTAATAACGTAGGCCTACTTATGTCATTCTTTGCTCAATTGTGTTATCATAGTGCATCGTCTTTTCACTTCCTATGCAAAAGTCTCCCTGCACCTTATCTTAATTTATCTTAATTTTCGTGATTTTTTTTCTGTGAACAGGTGGTCTTTAATCGCCAGTCACTTACCAGGGCGAACAGACAACGAAATAAAGAACTACTGGAACTCTCATTTGAGTACAAAAATGTATTGCTTCAGAAGGCTATCCAATCAAAGTTTACCCGTGATTCTGAATGTCACCGAGCACAAAGGCGGTCGAAACGGAATGAAGGATAACCAAGGCGACAGTACCAAGAAAGAAAATAATGGCAATTCTTCATCAAATAAGCCTATGGAGGTTTCTATTGATGAAGTTGTGCCATTTCCTTCTACTCCATCCTTAGAAAAAGAAACCTTCCCCTCGGCTGTAGAAGATAGCATGCATCTGGATCCCTATGAAAAAGATAATGAGAGAAGGATCGGTGTTATACCCAGTTCTTGTCAACGCACTGGGGATGGGGATGAGTATGTAGAGAATTCAATGCTATGCCCTACGGCTACTGATAGCGTTGTTGAGAAAGAGACTGATATTTTCTCGCTAATCGAAAGTACTGAAGGTAGCGGGATGCTCTGTTTTGACAACATCTTGGACAATGAATTGCAACAAAAAAATGGCGATTCCACGTTATCCCAGTGGGGATTGAACCAAGTCTCTGTCGACCTTCAGAACAGTGGAGATCTGTGTCCAAACAAACCAGCAGCTATTAACAAGCAGGTAGAGAGTGGCGACTGTGGGACTGGGGATTTGACTTCCTATTTCTGCACAACATCATGCTTCTTTGATGATTGTGAAGTCGATAATATTCTGGATTGGGACTGGGAAAGGAACGAGATTTGGGATGAGGAGTGCATTATGCCATCTTGGCTGTGGGAGCTCGATTACAATGACAAAGACGATAGACTTACATTGGAAAATAATGACCTTGAGTTGCATGGCTCTGCAGTTGCTTGACTATATGTCTCCTAATGCGTCGCTGTTGTGTGTTTTCACTTAGATGTGAAAAGAAACAGCTTTTTTCTGTCGTTTCTTTCCTATTCCGTTCTGTATGGAAAAAAAAATAAAAATAACAATAAAATCGAGGGTGAAAAACACTAGTTGAAGGATCATATTCACGAACCTACAACTTGCATTACTCTTACTATGTTTGCAGGTTGCAACAAATCTATCACATTCGTTGCGTAATTTTGTATTTTTTGTTTCTTCTCTTACCCATTGGTTCTGACACCATTAAGTACTGAAACTTTAATGTTGCAATTAAGTAACTTTGGCCAAGGTAGACAGAACAACGATGGTATGCATTTGAACATTCCAAGAATGGCGTACGGGCAAGGCAAGGTTGAGTTGATAAGCAGCAGTTTTGTAGGGAAAGGTACTTCAATTTTAGCACGTCTAGGTACTCCAAGTGGCTTGAATATAAAGCACATTTCCCCGGACCATGTTCTTTAATATGAGACACCCAGATGATATCGTCACCATAGCCTTTTCAGGATTTCGGTATTAAAGGGCCGAAATAAAATTTTGAACTAAATATAAAAAAATTATTTAAAAAGAAGTTGATAAATGAAAGGGAGTCAAAGTGATAATTTCTTTTAAGCAAGGGGCCAACACTGATGCCTATCCTGCCTGCTACTGTCGGATCAACTTATTTCAATAAAATAAATAACCGCTTTACATATTTGAGAATGCCTTTAAGAAAGTGATAAATCTTAAACCAAAATTTCTTCCTCTTACTTTTGATTTGAGTGATCATGACTACAACGACTTAAAATAAAAGGTTACTTCATACATAAATGCCGAAAAATATAATTGAGAAAGTAGGTTGAAAATTTTAAAATTTATTGATCTGTGTTGTTTTTTAAGAGAAAGGAAAACGCGTCCTATAAGGTATGTTTTTACTGATGTGGAAGTGAAAACGGGCCATGTAGGACGCATTTTTCTTACTATAATTTTGTATTACATTTTAAATGTACACTTATTTACAATATTCCAAACAAATCTATTAAATTGGTTTGCTTTGTAACATATCATATTCTGAGTTTAAAATTTACAATTATTTCTGTTACTTTTTCATTCAAGGTTTTTTTTTTTCCGTTGATTTGTTACGTATAATATTTTGACAAAGTGAAGAATTGATCAGAAGCTTCCCAATTTCGAATTAAAACTTTGGCTTGTAATTGTAATATATCTTACTAGAAGAAATAGTAATAACTTACACTTTATAGAAAAAATTAATGAATAAATGAATAAGTTAGTGTTTTAATTAGCTCTTCTCCTCAATGCTCTCGGGTTGTGTGGACATGTTGGCTTAGTATGCCCTGGGTTCCTACAGTATGTGCATAACCTCGGTGTGTCTCTCTGCTATCGAATATTCATATTTTCTCGTATCCGAGTTGAGTTCGGTCGACCTTTCGACTTGCGTTGTGAGTTCTTATTTGATACAAACTCGAAAGAATCGTGTGAGGTAGCCTTTGTGGAGATTTATGAAAAGGAAGCCTTTTTAGCGATTTATGAAAAAGGAAGCCTTTGTGGCGACTTATGAAAAAGAAGCCTTTGTGGCGATCTATGAAAAGGAAGCATTTGTGGCGCACTCTAAAAAATGGCTTTTGTGGCAACCATCTGAAGGAAACACCTCTATGGCGGACCTTAAGTGAAAAAATGGCATTGACGGTGAACTCTAAAGGAATGATAGTTGTGATAAACTCAGAAGGAAAAGCCCTTGTGATGTATCTTGTTACACCTTCGATGAGATATTCTCATGAGCTTTCTTTATCGCAAGCTTCATATGAAATGTTATGACATATCATGCATGGTCTTAAGACAAAAACAGAGAAACTGGAATGTGCTAAAGCATGTAGCGAATCTAAAGTATGAGTTAATTAGACTTGAAGAACAAATCTGAGTAAGGGCTATGTCTACTAAATTGAAGAAGGTTATCTATCTATAACTATTATTAGAAGAAGGGTATTCTCCAAAAAGGATCAAATCGTATAATTAAAGAATTTATCTTCTATCTATGTACGAAATCATTCATGGGTTTCGAAGAAATGATGGCTTAGTGTATGTCTGTAAGAATAATAGTATTTTGTCTGTATGGACCTCTTAAATGGGTATGATTAAGGAATCGCGAAGGTGCAGAGTGAAGAACACAAGTAATGTATCAAATACGCAAAAAGTAAGGCATAACTTCAGAGTCAGGGGTGGCATCTATGGTTTGAAGAATGACATTTTTCGCTAGAGACAAGTCAAAGAACAAAGAACAATGAGATGACGAATTAAATTACCATATGCGAAATACAAAACGATTCATGTAAATGGGTGTTCACTAAGTTCTCATGAACTTACCTTTGTGCATTATGTTACAGGTAAGAGGATTTGGTTCTACACTAGGAGGGACGATGCCAGGGTTACGCCAAAGAAGTGACAATGCAGGCTATTATGCATACAGAACGTGTTGGTAGCATAAATGTAGTCGGTAGCATTACTTAAGATTTACACTTTAAGATAATGTAATTAAGTGTTGAGGTTTGCCTGAAAGTTTTTGTAATATAAATTATTGTACGATGATAGTAATTGTCCTATGTATATTCAATTGAAATTTCGATTAGGAGATTATTTTAATTAAGTTGTAATAGTTATGAAGATTATATAATAGTTTTTAAACATAAGTCTGTATTTGAGTTGTAACACCTGAGATCTAGATCCGATGAATCGGATCGGGTTGAAGGCATCACATAATCCTTGTTCAAAACTTTTTTAACGTTATGTTCCAGTTGAATGCCAGAGCTTCGGACTGTGATAATACAAAAACAGGGAAATTTTCGGTGTAACAACCTAATTTAGGGCTTAATCAGAATAGTGGTCTCAGGACTACAAATCTGAAGTCTGAGAAATTATTTTATTATTATTTTTGAGTCATAGCATGTTTATAGTAGTGTATGAAAAATTTGGTGAGTTAATTTTGACGTTTGTGAGCCCAATTGCGAAAAAGGACTAAATCGCATAAAGTGCAAAAGTCATGAATTAATAGCTAAGGGTGTTAAATTGTTATGAACCTTAATTTTGGGGCCTTTAAAGAGAAAAAGGACCCTTAAATCTTAGGTAATTTGATGACATAATGTGTAATATAATAATGTCCTAAGCCTAGCTATTATCTTTTTCTTTCATTCTTTCTTCATTACCACCCATTTTTTAGCCATTGTTAGGGGTTTTGAGCTTAAAAAATTTCAGCAACTCACTCATTTTGCAAGTAAGTGATTTACATACTTTTTGTTGATGATTTTTACATTTTTGGGCCTCTTGAAGCATAAGCTTTCTATTAAAGGGACTATTTTGCAAAATGGTTGAGAGTTTAGGGTTTTTCCATGAAATAATATGTGTAGTTTTCTGAAATTTTATGGAAGAAAATGAGTCTTGGGTGTCTTATAAACAACTTTTGTGAAAGGTGTTAGTATGAAAATACCTAAAAGGACCATTTTGCATAAGTTACAAAATAGATGATAAATGTGTGAAATAGTGGGAATTTGGAGTTTCTATAGAGTAAAAAGGGTTCGGCTAGGCTTAAGATACGAAAAAATTCGATAAAAATTGATTTTTGAGTCTAGGGGTAAAATGGTCATTTTTGTCAAAGTTTAAGGGCAAAATGGTCAGTTTACCAAAGATGTGAATTTTCGATTGCCTGATTTTATTTAGTGACTAAATAAGTACATTTTGCTATTATAGATCAAGAAATATCAAATCTGAACCTAGACCGGAGAAAAGCCAAGCAAATTGACTAAATTAACTAGTCGCCACATTTTGTAATCCGAGGTAAGTTGTATGTAAATAATACAACTACATCGCTAATGTATGTGTTGAATTGTATTTGAATTAATATAGCATGAATTGCTTGATTGTGGAATTGAGGAAGTATGATGATAATAGAGATAGTAGATGTAACGCCCCTAACTCGAATCCGTCACCGAAATAGAGTTATGGAGCATTACCGGAGTTACCGATTTATTTATCAGATATTTCATTTTATCTAACGTTCATATTTGGAACCAATTAAAATCAAACATATTGTCCCTTAACGTACTTATTTTTCTCGATATGTTTTACTTGAATTTATTACTCGTCTCAATTTAATTAATTTCCTTGTATCAACGTATCAAAAATAATCACCTATTTACATGTCATGATAAATATCATTCTCTTGCCATTTCTTCATATACATAAAATCGTGGAATTCATTATATCGATATTTCATGCATTTAAAAATACAATTCAAGTTATACTAACTTACCTCGTTACTTGTACATGTTTATAATTTCATTAATCCGATATCTTTTCTTTTCCACGCTCAAGTCTCGTATTCGAGTTATCCCGATCTTTATGAAGAAATTTGATCGTCATTTTCATTTATTTCATGTTGTAATACATTCAACTAATACTCTAAACAAAATTACCATTTTACCCCTAAACTTTTAATTAATGACGATTTCATCCTTAGGTTAAAATAAAATAAAATTATTGCAATTTAATCCTTATTTCCAGCCGTTATTCTCAAACAAATTGATAACGACCCATGAATTCTATAAAATATCGAAATTTTCCATAATTTCAACACTTTTCAATTTAATCCTTAAAACATGTTTTTCCCTGATCTTGAGCTAAATTAATAATTTCATTCAATTTTGTAATTTTAAATAATAAAATAATTCATTTCATGCAATTTGGTCATTTCTGACATTTTTACAAAATTGCCCATAAATTTTTACTTTTATTCAATTTAGTCCATGAGCCTAAAACATGCAAATTAGCCATGCTAGCTGAATATTAATACATATTTTCCTCCTTCTCCTCTCCATTCCACATCCTTTATTTATATAACATGCAACAAGTAACATTATCAATAATTTCACTATTTACTTATATGTATATTCAAAACTGTCCATTTGCGTCATAGTTACTCAATTATTTATATCTTAAGGTACAGAACTCGAAATTAAGATCCGCTAATTTTCCCTGAAACTAGACTTACATATCTTATTACCATAAAATTTTCACAATTTTTGGTTTAGCCAATAAGTACAGTTTATTCTTTAAAGTTACCCTGTTCTGCTGCTGTCTGACAGTTCCGACCCTTCTTCACTAAGAATTAATTATCTCATCGTACGAGATTTGGATGATGTTCCCGATTATTTATATTGAAAATAGACTCATTAAGGATTCTAAACATATAAATTTAAGCCCCTAATTATTTTTATCCAATTTTTGATGATTTTCCAAATTCAGAACAGGGGAACCCGAAATCATTCTGACCTTGTCTCACAAAAGTTATTGTAGCTCATGATTTACAATTCCATTGCTTACATAATTTCTTTTATAAGAAACTAGACTCAATAAGCTTTAATTTCATATTTTATTCATCCTATAATTCGATTTCTACAATTTTTGGTGATTTTTCAAAGTTAGGCTACTGCTGTTGCCCAAAACAGTTTTAGTGAAAAATATTGATTTCCATTTAGCCCCAAATTTCATAGTTCATACAATTCAATTCTTGTTCAATTAACTCCTCAATTGAGATAATTTTTCTCATTTAATACTTTATTCCATCATTTTAAACTACTTCATAACCCTTGAAAACCAGAACTTTAACACTAGACCTTAATTCCAAACTCTTTCACAATTAGGTCCTAAACCAATTTTCATCAATTTTACTTGATAAAATCACCATGTGTCAAAATTAAAACTTCAATTCTATGTTTATTCATCATATTCTTCCAGTACTCATCCATAAAAACTTCAAAAATTAGCCATGGAATCAAAAACTAATGAAATAGTAAGTTGGACCCAATTGTAAAAGTCCAAAAACATAAAAATTTCAAGGAGAAAGCAAGAATTAAACTTACATGAAGCTAGAGTGTGAAAACTAGCTTGAACCCTCATCCATGACTGTTTTTCAGCTGATGAATATGAAGAGAAATGAAGAGAATTCTAGATATTCCAATTTAGTCCCATTTTTATTTAGTTAATTTTGGCAATTTTCCAATTTTGCCCTTATTTCACCCATTTTCTGATTTTTCTCAGCTATTGCCGCCCAAAATATCTCCTTTGGGCTTATTTTCACTTTAGGTCCTTTCTCATTTGACAATTAAGCTATTTAATCATTTTAGCAACTTTTACACCTTTTTCAATTTAGTCCTTTTATTTAATTAGCTATCAAGACTTTAAAATTTCTTGACGAAACTTTAATACTAACTTATTAACACTCCATAAATATTTATAAAAATATTTATGGCTCGATTTAAATTTTTTGAGGTCTCGATACCTCATTTTCGATTCTAATTATTTTAATATATATATATATATATATATATATATATATATATATATATATATTTTTGTACACTATTCACTATTTCAAAATTTTTCCTAACTTAACATTTAACTTATACTCACTAAATTAATAATATTTCCTACTCATTTGTCGGGTTTAGTGATCTCGAATCATTGTTCCGACACCACTGAAATTAGGCTGTTACAGTAGAGTCCCCGTTCGAACCTAGGAAATAAATCTAATATTCATGCCATGACATATGAGTTATTGTGGGCTAGTGTAAGACATGTATGGGTTATGCATCGGCCACATTATGAGAGCCAGTGTAAGACCATGTCTGGGACATAGCATTGGCATCGAGATAAGTGCTAGTGTAAGACATGTCTGGGACAGGCATCGGCCTCGAAACGTAAGCCAGTGTAAGACATGTCTGGGACATGCATCGACTACGAGATGATAGTCAGTGTAAGACCATGTTTGGTACATGGCATCGACTTGAGATATGAGCCAGTGGGAGACCGCGTCCGGGACATGGCATCGACACCTTACCCACGTTTGAGGCTTAATGAATATCCGGTAGTGTTTTGAATGGTTCAACGGTGAGTATTATGACTTTAAGTTAATGAGCAAGGTATAACTGTGTTGTAAGTGGTATAGGTACCTATTTGAAATGTATGAGATATGAGCTCGATATATGCTATGAGATTTATATGGATAGTGATGAGTAAGTTATGCTTATGCCCACTTTTGTGTTATGAGCATGTTGATGAATGGTAAAATTGTTGTTGTAAATTTATTTATATGCAACTTACTAAGATTTATGCTTACTACCTCTCATTTCTTTTTTCTTATAGTGCCGCCTAACTAGCTCAAGGATCATCAGACGTCGGAGGCAACGATCACACTATCAGCCGAAGCACTCGGTATAGTTAGACTATTTGTTTTTTAGAATGGCATGTATAGGGCTAGACTTTGATGTTTTGAGTCTTTGAAAAATTAGCCAAACGTGTTAGCATGGGTGATTCCCCTTCATTTTGTAATTAAGCCTCAAATGATGGCTAATATTCATTTTGATATATGCAAATGATGTTATGTTCATGGATGAGTAAAATGCACAAATTAAATGTTGTCTATTGTGGCTGATTTTATTGCATGAAATAGTCTTATATTGGGTGTGGTTGCTATTGTGTAGGTTGTATAAGTAAGGGGGCAAAGAGGCTTGGTATAGCCTTATTTTTTGTCCACATAGGTAGACACACGGACGTGTGACTAGGCCGTGCACATGGCCAGCCCCATGGGCGTGTTGTCCAGCCGTGTGTCCCTTGCACGTAAAATTTACAAAACAGTATGCATGGTAGTAAAAACACGGGCAGAGACACGGTCGTGTGTCTCAACCGTGTGAAGGGCACGGCCTAGCACGTGTGACTTGGCCGTGTGGCCCTTAAGAATTGCTGACATCAAAAGCAGAATGTCTAGGTTTTTGCACACGGGCTTGTCATGGTCGTGTGAAGGACATGGGCCAAGGACACGGGCGTGTGCCAGGCCGTGTGAAAACCCCTGTAGGTGTGAAATTAGAATTAATTCCACACGGGTGAGGGACACGAGAGTGTCCCTATTTTGCTTAGGCCGTGTGAATCATACGGGCCAACAACACGACCATGTTGAATTGGTCACACCGGCGTGTTGCCCCTCCCACACTGGCGTGTGCCCCTGTGTCTAGTAATATTTCTCAGAGTTCGTGGGAAGATCTGAATCATTCCCGAATGGTTTTTTAATGAACGTTTGGAGCCTCGTAGGCCCTTATTATGGAGTTTTTTTATTTAGATTGGAAAAGTTTTAAATTTGACCAAATTTTGATGACTAGGAAACGTGTGAATGAATGTGATCGAGTTAGGTAATGCCTCGTACTTCGTCCCGACGAAGGGTACAGGTGTGGGGTGTTACATTCGGTCTTGCAAATTTAACCGTTGTAATAGATAAGAGTTTTGACTCGTTTGCTTATCTTCAACAAACTAATCTGTTCCACATGTTTAAAATCAAGAAAATATTTAAAAATATAATACTCGTAACTCAAAACCTTAAACTTACACATAAATTAACGAATTACCTTTGCTTCGACAACAACATAGGGACAAAACTCATGTTTTAACGACAACGCCGATTACTCCTTGTGCCAATATCCTTTAGATCAAAATTTTGCTTCAAATGTTAATATGGAAAATTAAAGGCCTCGTTCTTTTTATAGAACTCTTTTATGAGGGAGAAAATGCTCCCCCATAGAGGCATGGGGTAGGGTAAAAAGGGATTTTTTTTAATCCAGGAATCCCAGGTTGCAGGGGCTCGGACGTAGAATCAATAGAGTTGGCTAGGGGTTGAAATGGCTAGAAAGAAAACTCTCCCTACATGAAGCGTTTTCAACTAGCATTTGGCAGTAAAATGCTTCCTACAAGAAACACTTTCACTGGCATATCAAACAAAAACGCCTCCTACAGGGTACATTTTCTCTCTGAACATTTCAACCACAACGAACTCTACTGCTTTTGCCTCTTAGTCCCTACAACTCGAGATTCTCAGGATAAAAAAAATATTTTTTTACCTCACCTTATCCCCTTAATTCAGTAAATGAAATTATTTTTTTTCTTTTTTCTTGCGTGTTGAAATTTACAGGGTTTAAAGATTTATTTCTCTCTCACTTTGAGGGAGACATAGTTATAGCTTTAATTGTGTTTAGGTTTACGGTGATGTCATGGAGCTCGGTGACTTACAAATTTCATATGTCGTGTGAGCATAACGCCATCACTTGAGAAATCAAGATCACTTTGCACCTCGAGGTCCAAGTTGGCGGTGGTTATACCATCTCAAGTTGAATTGTAACTAGGGCTTCAAGATTACAAAAGTTATGCTGTCAAAGGATGGAGCATAACAAGTGTAACACCCCCTTATTCGAGACCATCGCCGAGTCGAGCACGAGGCATTAACGACTTAATTTATCACTTAAACAATTTCAAACAATTTATTTCACCTTTCGTAATAAACTGTCCATTTGCGTCACAGTCGCTAACAAATTCATATCTCGAGTTACGAAAATTGAAATTCAAATCCATAAATTTTCCCTGAAACTAGACTCATATATCTATTTAAAAATTGTTTTCCTGAATTTTTGGTTGGGCTAATTAGTACAGTTTATTAGTTAAAGTTTCCCCTGTTTCAGTATCTAACTACTCTGACCTTTGTTCACTACAAATCACTTTTCTCTCTATACATAAAGCAGATAACTATGCCATTTGTTTTTCTTAAAATTAGACTCAATAAGGAATATGTACATATAAAGTATGACTCCTAATTATTTTTTTAAATTTTTTAGTGAATTTCTAAAGTCAGAATAGGGATTTAGAAATTGCTCTGACCCTATTCCACCAAAACTCAAATATCTCATAAAATACAACTCAGTTACCTGTTTTGTTTCTTCCATATGAAAATAGGCTTAATAAGATTCAATTTCATATTTTATTCACCATCTAATTATATCTCTACTATTTTTAGTGATTTTTCAAATTCGCATTATTGCTGCGTATGATACTATTTTATAGCAAATTTCACTTCTTTATGAATTTCCATGGATTAGATAGCACATTAAACATACATAACACCAAATAAGATCTTGATTAGCCATTCCAATGGCTAATCATTACCAAGCATTTTCTTACCACTCAATAGCCATATCATAACATTATATACACAAAATGATTATAATGTTATACATGCCATACTCAAAATATACAAGCCACTATACCAAAATGGTCCACGGATAGTGTGAGCGAGCCTCTGACCGTTCCCGATTTCCGAGCTGGTTTGATAAAACTACAAAGAATGAAAAGGAGGAAGTAAGCATAAATGCTTAGTAAGTTCACATGCAAATAACAAGAAACATAATCATGCAATCCAACATAAAACATCATTTGCATAAATATCACCAAGACATTCATGTTACATGTGTATTTACTATATTACCACGATTCATCATACCAAGTTCTCAACCCGAGGGTTTAAGCACATACCTGCCAAACTTTCTCATTCACCACACTTACCAACATGTCACTTCGTCTTAGGTATTCTCCTTATTCACTTAAGATTCACCCGTTGAACACATCGGAATATGATTCAAATACACGGATTGCATGCACATAAGTGCCATACCTGCAGCTAGACAGACTCAATATCCTGCGGAAATTATGTAGCCAAGCTACCATGTAACTCGCCCATAAGCGAACTCGGACTCAACTCAACGAGTTCGGGCGTTCGCATCCATAAGTGAACTCAGACTCAACTCAACGAGCTCTGATGCCTAGTTACATCTCACGAACTCGGGCTCAACTCAACGAGTTCGAAACTCATATATCCTAGTGACATGTCACTTGTATTCTTATCTATTCCCAATGTTCAAACGGGATTTTCCTCCATCACACATCTTTGCCGTCTTCCACGGAATGTTGGAACAGATACTTGGTAGCATTTCATATTTATCAAGTAGCTCACATAATTTGCATATTGCTAAATAATAATCCACAAAGCATAATATTTGATGATAATAATCATCATAACATATAAATAACATTAAATTACTTAAAATGACAATTATGTTACCATTTTAGTCCACAACTTGGTATTTTCCCGATTCTAGCCCGAATTTCAATTTTTCTTGCTCTATCATTACAAATATAGCCTAATTAGGAATCAAATTATTCAAATTGACCCAAAATCATATTATGGAAAAATTACAATTTTGCCCCTAAACTTTGTCAAAATTACATTTTTGCCCCTAGGCTCGTAAATTAAAGCTCATCCTATTTTCTTATGTTTTATGACATGCTGATCATTTCCCCCTTCTATAGAAACATTAAATTCTCACTCTAACATGTACTTATGAACATTAGGTATTTTTATCGATTATGTCGTTTTACTCGTTTTCACATAAAATCGCTTAGCAAAAGTTATTTAACACAATTTCAAGCTTCATATTCTACGATAAAACATCAAAATAAACACATTTCACCTATGGGTATTTTTCCAAATATAAACCCTAGGTTAAATTGTTGCTAGAATAAGCTTAATTAAGTTATCAGGATTTCAAAAATGTAAAGAACTTTAAAAATGGGGCTAGGGATCACTTACAATTGAGCTTGGGAGTTTTAACAAACCAAAACCATGGCTGCTTCTGGTAGAAACGGTTGAATGAAGAAGATGATAGCTAATTTGGCTTATTTCCCTTTTTAATTATTGTAATTATTAGTTTACCAAAATGCCCCTAACTTAAAAATATTTTATTACACCCATTTCATGTCTATTTTTATCCAACAATTAACTAATGGTCTAATTACCATTTAAGGACCTTCCATTTAAAATTTCATAACAATTAGACACCTCTAACATGTAGAACTCAACTTTTGCACTTTTTACAATTTAGTCCTTTTGACCAAATTGAGTGCCCAAATGTCGAACTTTTCGAACTAAATTTTTACAAAATTATTCCGTAAATCGTAGACCATAAAAATATAATAAAATTAAAATTTTCTTTGTCGAATTTGTGGTCCCGAAACCACTAATTTGACTAGACCCAAAATCGGGATGTTACAACTAGGGCCCTAGTTGCAGTGGTTATGCGAGCATGACAAGAAGTTTCTCATCTTCAGAGGAACATACTTTATAAAACCCACACGAAAATGCAATAAGAAAAATCAGGGGCCTTCCAGTATAATCAAGCAATTCGTGTTGTCCATGTTCACCAATTGCAGTAATCTTGTTAGTAAAACTTGTTACACCCTAAATATGTCATAGGTTATAATAACGGGGTCACCGCCTTTGGTAGAAATGGATAAAATGAAATACTTGATTATACTGAAAGGTCATTGTGTTTTTCTTCTTCGTACTTATGTTTGGGTTTTATAAACTATCTTCCTCTGACGAGGAAAAACTGGTTATCGTGCCCGCATATCCACTATCAATTAGGGCCCCATTTATGCTCCATCCTTTGACAGCATAACCTTTGTAAACTTGAAGCCCTAGTTACACTTCAACCCCAGGCCGTATAATCATTGTCAACTGGGACCTTGAGTTGCAACACAATTTGGCTTCCTGGGTGATGGCTCCATACTCACATGGCAGATAAAATATGCAGGTCACCCAGCTCTACAGCACCACCGTAAATTCAAACGTTTCTTAAAACTATGACTATGTTTATCTCAAACACGGATAAAAATAAATCTACAAACTTCTAATTTCCACCTGCAAGTGAAAATGCGTTTTTAGGTAAGTGAAAATATATCTTACACAGTGTGGTTTCACTGCCACATTAGTGAAAACGCGCCACGTAGGACGCATTTTCAGGAGAGAGACTAAAAACGCATCCTACATGGCTCGTTTTCACTGATGTGGCAGTGAAAACGTGCACTGTTGGACACATTTTCTTTCCTCTTTCCAAAAACAATATAAATTGATAAATTTATAGAATTTCAACATAATTTTTCAAATAAAATTTTTTTCAACATATTCTTTTAAATTAATCAAAACAAGATATAGGTGTTTTCTCATTGGTGTTTTTTCTACTGGATGTCTGAAACCCCAACCATATATTATATATATATTATTTGAATATATTATATTTGTTTTGAGAGCAGCCATATCTATACCCTCATGGCCTGAGTTTCTACAATTGGAAATTTGAAATCATAGATGAATGGACAAGTAAGCAATGTAATTTTAATATAATACTTAAGGCTAATTCAGTCCTTTGCTATGTAAGGAATGGGAAAAAGAATAAAACAAAGAAATGAAATGAAACATGGAAGAAATATTTATAACATATTTAAATTCTTTTACCTACTTTTTTTCATATATTAGATTCTTTTTACATTCAAGGTGAACCAAAATATTTTATATTAAAAAATATTTATAAAATTATTTTAATAAATGATTATTGATAGAATCGTAAAAGATATTTATTTAAATTTATTAATTTTATATTCGGTTTTTAAATAATATTTTCAATTATTTTATTTGAAATAGTATATAAAGGTAATAAATAATAAAAATATTTTTTTATAATAATATTAATTACCCTTTAAAGTAAGAGTATTTTAAAATTTTGACAACTAAATTGGTGTCGAGTTAATGATACCAACTCAATCAGCCATTTTATATGTAGTATAGATATATATATATTGATGTATTTGGTTATTTGTGTTATATTTGTGTTATCTTTAGTGTTATATTTAAAATATTATTTGATGTTTTCTTTTTATATCTAAATTTCATTAATATTTTCAATAATTTGTCCATCTAATTCAATTAAAGAAAAAATTGTATTTTCATATAATTTTTATATCGTGATTCAATTCATGAGATATTTTCCATATTCATTAGAATAATTTAACTTAGACAAAACTTTGTATAACATGACGTATTTATGTCCATATTTTATACCAAGGGCGGTACCAAAAGGGTTTACATTTCAATCTCAGCTCCTATAAGAACAAGTTTTTGGCTTCACCAATGTTTTATACGTGTTTAAATTATTGTAAGCTTGTATAAAATGTTACATATTAATAGTTTATTTTATATTAATTTTGATATATTCATGCTGCGATTATACTCTTTTATCACATTTTTATAGCACAGTGGCACCCGTTTCCTTAAAGACAAACAATTAAAAATGGCATCCATCACTCTTCTTAGAAAATAAAACAACATTATTTTTTTTTCAATTTAGTCTTTAATTTTTTGTGTGTAGATTAGTATTAAATTTAGATTTTATCAAACAATTAATCTCTCATAAAGTAATTAAAAAGTGATGATACGATATTTTAAAATAATGCCATATGACTTATATCATCGTTTCAATTTTTTTTTATAATTAGAGATAATGGTGGATTGAATTTTTTTTTTAAATGTAATAAGTAAAAGATGAAATATTATAAAAGAGCTAGTAGTTGATAAAATGTTTTAATTTTAGAAGCAAGGTTTGAAATATTAATTCATGTCCTTTTTTAATTCTATTTTTCATTTTTCATATTTAAAGGTTTAGTTGAGATCTAAAAATTATATTGATTGTGTATTTATAAAAATTAATAATTTATTGCTTGAAAATTTATAAAAAAGGGATCATGTCATATTTAGTATTTAAACTTTGACAAATATTTTAATATGGTATTTGAACTTAACTTGGTACTTTTGATTGGCTAAAATTCTTAAAAATACCATTTTTTATAAAAAAAAGTTATTGTTATGAAATATTTATGTGGATGTCATTATCAACCCCATAAGTTATAAAACTCTTCCTATACCCCATAAGTTATGAGACTTTTCCTATACCCCATTAATATGGGAGATAAAAGGTCATGACCCTTTACATGCCCTAATAATTAGAGAGTTACTTTTAACCCCTATATATATGGGGCTCATGTACTCATGAAAAAATATATGATACACTCTCTCTTTTACATTCTCTCTACACTCTTTCTTCTGTCACATTTTAGTTTATTCTTTCTTTATTATTTCACAACACGTTATCAGCATGAGTCTCTAATACAAGAAATCAAGGCCAACAATTTTTTCCTTAAAGATTGCCGAAGGACGTTTAGGTGAAGTAAAGGTAACAAGTTGATCTATTTCGTTTGCATATGTGCTATTTCATTTGCATATTAACATGCTTTATTTTACATTATTGACTTGAATATTTTGTCTTATAGTTTTATAATGTCAAATCTTACAAAACTCGAATTTGTGGCTCTGGACATCACTGGAAATAACTATTTATCATGGGTAATAGATGCTGAAATTCACTTAGATGCAAAGGGTCTTAGTGAGACTATTAAGGAGAGAAATGAAGAAAGTACACAAGATAAGGCCAAGGCCATGATTTTTCTTCGCCATCACCTCCATGAAGGTCTAAAGACTGAATATTTAACTGTTAAGGACCCTTAAATTCTTTGGGCCAATTGAAAGGAAAGATATGGCTACCAGAAAACTGTGATTTTGCCTAAAGCTCGTTATGAGTGGCTGAATTTAAGATTGCAAAACTTTAAGTCTGTTAGTAATTATAACTCCGCCATGTTCAGAATCACTTCACAATTGAATTTATGTGGAGAGAAGATTACTGATGCAGAAATGTTAGAAAAAAACATAATCAACTTTCCATGCAAATAATGTTGTCCTGCAGACACAATATCGTGAAAAAGGCTTCCAGAAATATTCTGAATTAATTTCTTGTCTCCTAGTGGCGGAGCAAAACAACGAGTTGCTAATGAAAAACCATGAATTACGCCCAACTGGCTCTGCTCCATTCCCTGAAGCGAATGTGAGTTTATACAATGGGCAAGAATTAAAAGAAACACACCATGCAAATAGTAGTGTGCGTGGCCGTGGTCGTGGCTGAGGGCGTAGCTGCGGACATAGATATGGATATGGTCGAGGTGGTCATTTTAAAAATTCACATTCCTACTAGAAGTGGGATCGAAAAAATGGTAACAGGGAAGAAAAAAAAAGGTGAAAATGTGACTAATGTGTGCTATCGTTGTGGAGGAAAAGGACATTGGTCTCGTGTGTGTCGCACACAAAAGCATCTAGTTGATCTTTATCAGCAGTCCATAAAACAGAAGGGAAAGAAAGTAGAAACCAATCTTGTGTATAAAGATGACGAAGGTGATTTTGATAATGGCAATGCAACCCACTTAGAAGTGGCTGATTTTCTTTCTACCCCTAAAGGAAATTATTAAGGCCACAAATTTCGATAAATAATAAAATAAACCTCTACTACTCTATATTTCATTTAGCAACTTTAATAATGATGTTATGACCTTTACTAGTGCTATGTTTTATGTGATAATTTTGTTTTATAGACCTTTTAGTAATTTAAACTTTGAATACATGTTTTCACCATTATGTGTGACATTTTGTGGTTATTTTGTTTCTTTGAAGAATATTATCTCGCAAAGGCAATCAGCTATGAATGGTGAAAATATATGTCTAGCAGACAGTGCAACTACTCACACCTTATTGAAAGGCAAGAGATATTTTTCTCATTTAATAATGAAAGAAGAAAGTGTGAGCACTATATTTGGTAGTACAACTATTATAGAAGGCTCCGGAAGAGCAATTATTTTATTACCAAGGGGAACAAAAATTGAAATTATTAATGCATTATACTCCCCTAAGTTTCAAAGAAATTTATTGAGTTTTAAAGATATTCGCCAAATGGATATCATATTGAGACTTTAAACGAAGGAAATTGTGAATCCCTTCAGATTACGAGTATTGCTCAAGGCAATAAACAAATTCTTGAGAAATTGCCTGCATTCTTTACTGGTTTGTACTACACAAATATCAGTTCTATAGAAACACATGCTATAGTAAACCAGAAGTTTACTAATGACTTTGTTCTTTGGCATGACCGGTTAGGCCATCCCGGTTCAATAATGATGCGAAAAATAATTGAAAATTCATGTGGACATTCATTGAAGAGCTAGCAGATTCTTCAAAATATTACATGTGCTGCATGTTCACTTGGGAAATTAATAATCCGACCATCACCTGCTAAGATAAATAACGAACCACTTACTTTTCTTGAGCGAATTCAAGGGGATATATGTGGGCCTATACATCCCCAATGTGGACCATTTAAGTACTTTATGGTTTTAATCGATGCATCGAGTAGATGGTCTCATGTATCTTTGTTATCAACTCGCAACCTGGCGTTTGCGAGATTGCTTGCTCAATTGATTCGATTACGAGCCCATTTCCCAGATTTTCCTATTAAGACCATCCGTCTTGATAATGCTGGTGAATTTACTTCTCAGTCTTTTAATAACTATTGCATGTCCATTGGAATAAGTGTTGAACATCCTGTAGCTCATGTTCACACACAAAATGGTCTTGCAAAATCTTTAATAAAACGAATTCAATTGATAGCAAGGCCATTACTTATAAAGTCAAAACTCCTAATCACTGCTTGGGGGCATGCAATTTTACATGCAGCTACGTTAATTCGCATCAGGCCAACAAGTTATCATAAAGTCTCCCCCTTACAAATAGTTCATGGTCAGGAACTAAATATTTCCCATCTAAGAACATTTGGATGTGCCGTATATGTTCCAATTGATCCACCACATAGAACTAAGATGGGACCTCAAAGAAGGTTGGGTATATATGTTGGATTTGAATCTTATCCATAATTAAATATCTAGAACCATCTACAAGGAATCTATTTACGACTCGTTTTGCAGATTGTCATTTTGACGAGTTAATTTTTCCAACATTAGGGGGAGAAATCAAACAGCTGGATAAGAAAATTAGTTGGAAAGAGTTGTCATTAGCTCATCTTGATCCTCGAACTAAGCAATGTGGTTTAGGAGTTCAAAAGATTAGCTAATGAATTTCCAGACGCATTTTCTGACCCAAAGAAAGTGACTAAGTCATATATACCAGCTGTGAATGCTCCAATAAAACTTGATGTCCCAGAAGGATAAAATCTAGTTGTTACTGAGTCTAATACGCGCCTAAAGCGTGGTAGACCAATTGGTTCCAAAGATAAGAATTCTCGAAAAAAGAAAGGAGCAAAGATTAATGATGGAGAAATCAAAGAAAAAATGATTATACCGGGATCTCCTGAAGAGACTATAGACATGACTGGAAGAATATTTTCAGAAGAAAATCAGGTACCTGACAATGAAGAGATCCCTATTGATTATGTCATGTCTAGTGTAAAATGGAACCGAAATCAAATCAACGTCGATGATATTTTTGTATGTAATGTAGCACTAGATGTTATAAATAATAAAGAGGATTATGAACTAAAATCGATTGAGGAATGTAAACAAAGAGATGATTGGCCAAAATGGAAAGAAGCAATTGAAAATGAATTGAAATCGTTAGCGAAAAGAGAAGTATTTGGACCTGTAGTCCGTATATCTACAGGTGTGAAACCAGTGGGATACAAATGGGTTTTTGTGCGTAAAAGAAATGAAAAGAGTGAAATTGTAAGGTATAAAGCATGTTTAGTTGCATAAGGATTCTCATAAAGACCTGGAATTGATTATGAGGAGACATATTCTCCTGTGGTGGATGCAACTACATTTAGATTTTTGATAAGTCTGGCTATAAGAGAAGGGCTTGATTTACGCCTAATGGATGTAATAATGACTTATTTGTATGGCCCATCGGATACTAACATTTATATGAAACTCCTCGAAGGATTTAAATCGCTCAAGCAAAGTGAGTTCAGGTTCTAGAGAACATTATTCGATCAAATTGCACAAATCCCTTTATGGATTGAAACAACCGGACGCATGTGGTATAATCGCTTAAGCGAGTATTTGTTGAAAGAAGGATACAAGAATGATCCAATTTGCCCATGCATTTTCATTAAGAAGTTTGGATCTGGATATGTAATTATTGCAGTATATGTTGATGATTTGAATATCATTGGAACTCCTGAAGCGATCCAAAAGACTGTTGAGTGTTTGAAGAAAGAATTTGAAATGAAAGATCTTGGAAGAACGAAATTTTATTTGGGGTTACAAATTGAGCACCTAAAAGAAAGAATCCTTGTGCATCAATCAACGTATATTGAAGATTTTATATGGATAAGGTACATCCAATAACTACCCCGATGGTTGTAAGATCACTTGATCTGAGTAAAGACCCTTTCCGTCCTCGGGAAGATAGTGAAAATTTTCTTGGTCCTGAAGTGTCATACCTCAGTGCAATTGGGGCATTAATGTATCTTGCTAGCCATACCCGACCTGATATATCTTTTTCTGTAAACTTGCTAGCAAGATTTAGCTCATGCCTAACTCAGAGACATTGAACTGGAGTAAAATAGATATTTCGTTATCTCCAAGGCACAAAGAATATGAGTCTATTTTTCCCTAATAAATCCAAGACAGAGTTGATTGGTTTTGCAGATGCAGGATTTATGTCAGACCCTCATAATGGAAAATCACAAACTGGATATGTTTTTACATATGGAGGTACTGCAATCTTTTGGCGCTCAATGAAGCAAACAATTGTAGCAACTTCGTCTAATCATGCAGAAATCTTAGCAATCCATGAAGCAAGTCGTGAATGTGTATGGCTAAGATCTATGATCCAGCATATAAGGAATAATTATGGTTTATCATCTGGAAAGGAAGCTACAACTGTCTTGTTTGAAGACAACACAACATGCATTGATCAGTTCGATAGTGGATACATCAAAGGTGACAGAACAAAACACATTGCACCAAAATTCTTCTTCACTCATGACCTCCAGAAGATTAAGAAGATAAAAGTTGAGCAGATCAGTTCAAGTGAGAATTTAGCAGATTTATTTACTAAGACGCTTCCTTCATCAGTGTTTCAGAAGCTTGTTTACTACATTGGAATGCGTCACCTTCGAGATCTCAAGTGATGTAGCCATTAGGGGGAGTTAATACGTGCTGTACTCTTTTTCCCTTAACTTTGGTTTTATCCCACTGGATTTTCCAGGTAAGGTTTTTAATGAGGCAGCATATCAAGCGTATAATTATGTACTCTTTTTCCTTCACTAAGTTTTTGTCCTACTAAGTTTTTCTTAGTAAGGTTTTAACGAGGCATAATTAGATAATGAACATCCAAGGGGGAGTGTTATGAAATATTTATGTGGATGTCATTATCAACCCCATAAGTTATAAAACTCTTTTTATACCCCAAAATTATGAGACTTTTCCTATACCCCATTAATATGGGAGATAAAAGGTCATGACCCTTTACATACCCTATAATAATTAGAGAGTTACTTTTAACCCCTATATATATAGGGCTCATGTACTCATGAAAAATATATGATACACTCTCTCTTTTACATTTTCTCTACACTCTTTCTTCTATCACATTTTAGTTTATTCTTTCTTTATTATTTCACAACAGTTATTAAATTAGGTCGATTTTTAAAAAAATAATGGAATTAAGTCGAGAAAACGAAAACACTTTCAGCATAGAAACCCAGGCAAGACATGTACTTCATATATTTTAATTTATTTTAAAAATAAATAATTCATTATTAATTCTTGAAGTATATAGCCAGGTAGTGAAATCTAGATAGAAAAAGGAAAATAAAGAGAAAAAGTGAGGAATAGGAAAACAGTTTAAAACGCAGCTGCCTCGCTTGTCGCAGGCGAAGAGCGCTGCAAGAAAACTCGGGGGCGATGCTTGAGTGGAGATTCCGAGTTTCACTCCATCATCTAGTGACCGGTATTTTCTATAACCCTGTAGTCTTTTTCCCCTCTTCCATTCGATTTTCATTTCTCTTTTGGCGCTTCCCCTCTTATACCCAAAACCACGAAACTGACACCCTCTGAAATTTTCCCCAGGTTACGCTGGCCTTGTTTCAGCAAGGAAAATAGTGCTTCCTCTTACTTGGCAAGTTTCTCAGTTTATTTGTTACTAGTTCGTGGGTTTAATGTATTTTTTATAGTGCCTTTATCAATTTAACCGTTTCAATGCCATAAATTTCTTTGTGTTATGGTATAAATTGACTGAACACTGTGAAAAGGAGTTAAAATATTTCTCACTTAAGTTTCGAAATTGTTTGTTTCTGAGGCACCTCTACGAATCTGATTCTTGATTATTTAGTAGTTTTTCTTGTTTTGACAAAAAAATAAAATCTTTTGCGGGTAATTTATTTCTTGCTGGGAGTTTGGATATCCTAGACTCAGATTAACATTGGGTAGAGGGAACGATTACATTTTCTGTATTATCGCAGGAAGGCATACTGTTAGGCATCTAGCTTGGTTTCTTGCTGGAGGATGAGAAAGGTTATTGTTAGTGTAAGAAGAGTCGTAGTTTCATGTTGCGCTTGTTTACTGAAGCAAAAACAACGAGCAATTACAATTGGATGGAAATTTATTTAGGGCGTATGTTGCGATTCCTGAGGGTGTCATTTAAATTGATACTTGGTCTACTCTCTTCAACCATCAAGTTCCTCATTTTTTATTTTTCAACAAGCTTTCATTTCCATATTAGGAGCAGAAATAAGCAGTAGTGCTTTCTGATTGAAATCTTACAATTAGCACATTATTAGCATGATATACCTAAAACTGGAATTTGTAGATTCTGTTTGTACATATTATATATGAGATTATCTTACTTAATAGTGGTTGCAGCATCCAACCAAAAGGGTTTGAGAGCTTAAAGCGGTCAGTGCATACTTCGAACGACGATGATGATTTTGCGGAATTAGGCTTACCGGTGGAAAGGGTTGGAGGTGTAATCGCAAAACTGATGACAGAAAGGCCTCAACATTTTGTGGTAAGCATTCTTGATAATTCTTATCCTCTCTTTCCTCTCTCTATTGCCAAGCTTGTCTGAGCTCGGCTGCATGTTTGTTGTATATTTTCCTTTTGATATCTCTCTGCTAGTGCATGTATAACAAATAAATTTTTACCGCTATTACTGGTTTCTATGTTGTCAAATGTGCTCTGACTTGATTACCATCTAAATTCTCCATTGCATGTAGAAAATCCATGGTACTAAAAAGAAGTTAAATGGGTCACCTTTTAAGGAACACAGCTGCCTTAACATCAAGGATGTATCACTTAAAGTTGGGAACTCTTTTGTTCCTTCTCTAGATCTTGAGAACAATAATAGTGGAAGATCTACTTTCAGAACTTCAAGTTCTGTTACGATTAAGAATGCCCCTTCTATAATTGACTTTCTTGAGTTAAAGGAGGCAATTTCAGTTTTTGGTAAGGTCATAAAGGTTTCGAGGAGGCCTGGTCCAGATGGACTTGATAATTGGGACATTGAATTTAAGGTATTTTTCCATCTCGGCTATATAGACTTTCCTTCCTCCTTTGTCATCTCCTTTTTTGTGCATGGTCACCAATTCTTTTGGCCAGAACATGATAAGTGTTAATGTATGCTTTTCCAGAGATTGAAGTCAAGCAAGAAAGCATTATCCGTTGGCTATATAACAGTAAAGAAAATGCATCTCCGAATTTGGCCACTGCAGTCATTAGAAACTGTTATAGTTAGAATTAGCAACATCAGCTTAGAGACTGCAGATTCAACAATACACTCTGCATGCAAATTATGTGGTTCTTTGAAGGGTCTTGTGAGGATGAAAGAGGATGTTGTGGATGCCTTATTTAGTTTGAAGGGTGAAACAGACACAAAGAGCATACTAAAGAAGTAAGAAATGTTCACCATTCTGTCATATGTTGCTTACAATCATGCATATCTTCATACATTCATTATATTTGGGTATGATTGTGGTCATGCATGTTATGTCACCCTTGTGGTAAACTGGAAGTGGGACATGTATGAAAACTACAGGCAGCTATCTGAGTGAAATTGAAGTTAATAAGCTTATGACTGCTTTTCTTGCCGGCAGTTCTACTCACTTACTGAGCTTTGCTCTTGTTGCTTTTAGATTGTTTTGGCAGGGATAGGTAATTAAGTGTCATATTAGTAATGTGATTAGAATAAACTTTTGTTCTTGCAACTATGAGGAAGTTCTTCCTCCGATTTTAAAGGAACTTCTCTTTGTTGTGGGAGGGCCTGGGTGCCTTCAGGTCTGAATCAGAAATTACTGTAGGAGGTTTGTTAATGTTGAAGTTACTGATTAGCTACTAGGGCTTCCTCTCCTTCCCTCATTGTTTAGTGGTAACAAGTGCAGTGCATAAGCTCCTTTAGAGAGCTAGGGGTGAGCTGTAAGTTGGCCGAGGTTACTTGAATATAAATGGAAATTTTCTAAGCAGATTTGAATCTCACACTTGAAAGGCAACTTTTAAATTAGTTGAAACCATAACATAGGATGCCTTCAGTTTGCCTTAGTTAATACTATGTTTTTTATTTACTCAACACTATTGTCATTTTTCTTATCAAATATGTAAGTTCTTCTGAATTCAATCATTCACTGCTAGCAAGAAATGGTTTGCTTTTGATAGGTGCTACCAATATTATGGTTTGAGTAACTATTATCCCTATTCACAGATATAGTAGAACCTTTTTCTTCCTTTTTGGTACTCATTATATGTGAAATATTTAGGTTTAATTATGGTCCCCGTCTTTGTAGTTTTTACACATTTGAAATTTAGTCTCTCTACTTTTAAATTCAAGAATTTAGGCCCTCTATTCTTTTGATTTAATAATTTAAGTACAATTGATAACACTGTCAAAGGATTTCTGTTAAATTGGAGTTTGTGGTTTTTTCTAAAAGGTTGTTTACATGGCCAATATAAAGCCGTGTGGAAGCCATGCAAGCAAAATAAAAGTATCATCTTAACTCCATTGAAATAGTGTTTAACTTTACAATTCCATATTTAGAATCGAAAACCTTACAACCTCATATATAATATTACTTGTTTATTTAGCCTTGCATGCGTGTAGAACTGGTTACATGGACAAATTTTTTATTTTAAAAATGTCATATAATCTAATTTAGTAGAAGTTTTTGATGGTGTTATCAATTAAACTTCACTTATTAAATAAAAAGTAGAGGGATTAAATTTTAAATGTGTGAAGAGTGCATGGATTGAGAGCATAATTAGACCTAAGTATTATTATAGCTTTGTCAGATATAGAGGTTCTGGTAGAACCTTTTCTTTTCCCATGTGCTTAGTTTATAGAGCACTAATACTTGCTGTATATATTAATTAATATTATTATTTGTAGTAGTTGTAAGCAGCAGGATTAGTATTAAGGCTTTTTGTTACACAAACATTGATAGTGGCATTTTGTAGGTTGGTTCATTCTAACATAGTAGATTTTGTTATTGTTAGATTGAACTCTACAGTGATTGATGAGTCAAAATGGTCAGCTCATTTACAACAAAGTGAGTTTCCGTCAATGGCGATGACTGAAAACGGCAATGCTGAAGGTGATTTGGGGTTTAAAATTGGTGGACATTTGGCTGACTTGGAAAGGGAAGTACTTATGAAGAAGATTTGTGTGGAAGACCTGCACCGTTTGCATCATTGCGTGCTACACCTTGAAAATCACCCTCTGAAAGCTCCATCAACAGAATCTGATTTGTAAATTCTCAGCAGCAATTACTAGAATGAGTTTATCAGAATTTGAGTATCAAATATACGGCTTTTGCCTCTGACAGCTTCCTACTGGAAATCTGTTGGAGCCTCAATCAGGGTTCAGCCCATGTAAACTTGAGAAGAAAAATTTTCCAATTTTGTTCTATATCATCACCGTCGTCTTCCTCAAAACCTTTTTAAATATATATATCTGCTATTATAACTTAAAAAGTACTGAACCGTTCATGGCCAATCCACGTTTGGCTTATTGGGATGCGGCGGTCCTTAATTAAAAATAATAAGAAAAAGCCAGAACTATGGGCCGAGCTATCACGGTATGCCATTTCGCCGGAAACACGTTACCGTGCGTTCGCTTGACCAAAGGGGTAGAGGTCAGAGGCATGCCATCCGCTGCACAGCATGAAACAAAAATGTGCCAGCATACTGATAATGATTTTCACCAAAAGAAACTATGTCGCGTAGTTTAACGTTCCATCTGATATGCGCGCCACCATCCATTTCAAAAGTCCAAAGCTACGAGCAAGGAAAAATCAGCAAGCTAAAATTAATTTATCCAAAAAAAACTGATTTTTTTAAATAAAAAAGTAAAAATCAAATGGAATTTTTTAAGCCTGGGAAAATTATAAATATCGAAAATCGGAGAGAGTGAAAAGGGAGGAAGCTATAAACAGTAGGGGGAAAAAAATGAAGTTTAAGGTCTGGTTAGCCTTGGAAATCTAAGCATTGTTGTTGGCCTCAGCCTGGGCAGACGATGTCCTCGTGCTAACCGAAGAAAACTTTGAGAAGGAAGTCGGTCAAGACAGAGGTGATCTCGTCGAGTTCTATGCTCCTTGGTAACAATTTTTGAATCCCGCATTTCTGGTCTCCTTTATTTTAATTAGATTACACTATATCCTCATTAATCGATCGTCGGATCTACGCCCAGCAATTTGAAATGAGAGTATCGATGATTTTCTCTTATCGTTTTCTCTTTGTTTCTCTGACTTGTTTATTAGGATCGCACTCTCTACATTACTGTACTGCTAGATATGTTCCTTTCTAGGCACTTTCTTACCCTTAATCTCAAGAGTTAAAATTTCGTTTATGTTTCTTTAAAGAACATTTTTTCGGTGTTCTCACTTCAGGCTGTAGATTTAGAATTATCTTCTTTTTTTTAAACTATGGCAAAGAAAAAAAAAACCGAAGGTCCAGGTAGTTATATTCTCAACATTGTGGGTTTTTTGGTCCACAGGTGCGGACACTGTCAGAAGCTAGCTCCTTAGTATGAGAAGCTTGGGGCGAGTTTTAAGAAGGCTAAATCAGTCTTGATTGGAAAGGTTAGTGGTTCATAATTGCACAACTTTGGTTGTGAGTGCATGAACTATTATTATAGCTCAGGGCCTGTATTTGTACTTCTTGTTTCAAATTCCATTGTATTCTTTCTGAATTCTGATATTTCCTTATGATGCCTTTTTTCTCCTTGGCTATTGCTATTGTTTGTTTTTAAAAGTATTTCTGTTCTTTTGTTAATTTGGGTGTAGGTAGACTGTGATGAGCATAAGAGTGTATGCGGCAAATATGGTGTTGAAGGCTACCCAACTATAAAGTGGTTTCCTAAGGGCTCTTTGGAACCTAAACAGTGAGTTTAATTTTAACTTGTGGAAACAGAAAGCGGAAAGTTTTGGTCTTGTTTTCTGTTAACTTTGTTTATTGGTATCTAAATTTTATTTAAAACATGACTTTGGTGCATCAAATTGGTTTTATCTAGGTATGAGGGACCTCGTACAGCAGAGTCTCTTGCTGAATTTGTAAACACTGAAGGAGGTACATATTGGTCTTTTCCTTCATAGAAATTTCTAATTGCTTGGTGTAGGAAATTCTATTTTGAGGTGAACTTGCTGAATGTAAACCCAGAAGGAGTTTTCTAAGTTCATGTATTGTTTTACAGGAACGAATGTGAAGATAGCCACTTTGCCATCCAATGCTGTAGTTCTAAATGCTGATAATTTTGACGAGGTTGTTCTTGATGAGACCAAAAATGTGTTTGTTGAGTTTTATGCACCCTGGTAAGCATGTACTCTTCTTTCATTTTGTGGCCAATATTTCCATTTCCAACTATAGCAAAGGCTAGGAGCTTTTCATCTGTTCTGGATCCCACATATTTTACTGTTCAACACATCATGACATCGACATTTGTAGCAAGTTTTGCTGTTGGTATTCTTTTGCTTTCATTTTCCTACAGAATGTGTTTACCATGTTATTGGTTGGTTTTCTGCCAGGTGTGCCTATTGCAAAAACCTTGCTCCTGTAAGCATCTATTTTGTTGTTTTAATGAAGTAGGCATAATAATTTTGGTAGAAATACTGATCGCCATTCTACCTCTGTGTTTCGGCAGACCTATGAAAAGGTAGCAACAGCATTTAAAATGGAAGAAGATGTAGTGATAGCTATTATAGATGCTGACAAGTACAAGGATCTAGCTGAGAAGTAAGCGTAAGTTTAATCAATAAGCGCAGTTTTGTTTACAGTTAGGGAATGTGTCAATGGATTTTAAGGGCTTTGCTTTTAAGCTTAGGTATGGAGTAAGTGGGTATCCAACATTGAATTTATTTCCAAAAGGCAACAAAGCTGGTGAAGACTATGATGGTGGTCAGAGTTTAGATGAATTTGTTGCTTTCATCAATGAACAGTGTAGCACCAATCGTGATGCGAAAGGACAACTAACTTCAAAGGTTAGTGGCTCATAGTATAAACGATATACCGAGTTTGTCATACCAATACTCCTATAAAAGATTAATTGTTCTCCCTTTACGTTTTTTTGCAAAGGCTGGTATCTTGTCAAGTTTGGATGCATTGGGGAAGCAGTTTGTGGCTGCTAGCATTGATGAGAGGAAAACAGTCTTCTCTAAGATTGAAGAAGAAGTTGAGAAGCTTAAGGGCTCCTCTGCGAGGTATTCAATTAATTTCTCAATGTTCAGCTCCGGAAAAGAACTTGTTGTCAATCCCTTGTTCGATGTTTTTGTTTGGTCAAAGTATTAGACTTCTATGTGTAACTCTGGTCATGCTGTGTGTTGTCAGTTATGGAAAGATATACTTGAAAGCTGCCAAAAGCTATTTGGAGAAAGGTGCTGATTATCCCAAGAAGGAAATTGAGCGGCTGCAGCGCATTCTTGACAAGGTAAGAATTACTGTTGAAATACAAAGTAAATTTTAGGTTTAAAGATTACAATTAAAGTACTGCCATCACTACAATGAAATTATGTTCCTTACGGTTGAAATTCTACAATGTTGTGAACTAATGTTGATGATGCTCACTTCATCAATAAACCATACTTTCCACTATGAGCATCTGTTGTTTAAGGGAGTATATCCTTGGTTTTTTTGTTTTTTCTTTTGGTGCAGTCAATAAGCCCAGCAAAAGCCGATGAATTGACGCTCAAGAAGAATATCCTTTCAACATTTGCTTGAACTTCATAGGTCATTGCGTCTATTACGCTTGTGTAATGCAGTGCACCGTTGGGGTTAATTTTCCACGTTTTTGAGGATTGATCCTGGTATTTGACCTCTAATTTTGAATCTTGAGGGATCTTCCAGCCACAAATCACTTGGCTTTTCATTTGAATTAAGAACATACGGCTGTAGTAGGAAAGAACTACTTCTACCTATGATACAGTTCTTTTACTTTTTACATTATAACACTTTCTGAGGGTCTTTTTTTGGCCCAATACTCGTACCTCATTTTTATTCAATAAAAAGCAATGTATGCAGGCCTCAGTTCAAATCTGAAGAAGCTGCTTGGCTGGGAATCAAATGATAATTATGAAATAAATTTTGGAGATGTTGAAACTGAGGTTTTTACAACAAGAATTCTGATTTACAACGGGGACGTTGCTCCGATATCAGGAACAGTGGAAAAAAAGACGAAGAAATCAAGAATATTCAATTTCTTCAAGGATCCAGAAAAGTATTGCTCAGCGCTTCACTTTTGCAAAATCAATTACCTGCTCCAACAATGGGTCAATTCTACGGAGACCGTAAGTTCAAAATGATGTTGAAGGCGGGTTTTATCAGTCATTTCCCAAAACCATCTAAGCCCTGGATTCATCCCCTTTCAAATCCATATTTGACACACCACAAGATTTCTCTCGACTAAATTCAGGCTCTGAGATACTCGTTGAGGAACACTCTTCAGTCTGATATTCACTGTCACCGATTAAGGACTTCACAAATGAGCATGGCCGTTCCTCAGCTTCAATACTAAGCAAATTCTCTTGGCCTGAACCAAATTGCAATTCTAAAGATGAGGAACCAGCTGGCTGTGTTTTCATATGTACAGATCGCATGAGTGCTGCTCTGCGTAAGTCAGCAGAGTGGCAAATGTCACTTGGTGAGGATGGAAATTGGCCCTCTGTATCTGAGCCTCTTTTGCGAGGCTGTGAACCAGTAACAGCACTGACATTTCCAGGTAAAGAATATGAACTGGTTGAAGGATTGGAGTAGAAAGCATTCAGTGGTCTTTGATATCTATATGGTGGACTGGTAGGCAGGCTATCAGAATGCGGGAAGCAAGTGTTCATTGGTGTTTCAGAGAATCTCGAGTCATCTGAATCTTCCGACATTGGTGAATATTGGCATGGCATTTCATCCCTAGAAACAATAATCAGGACGAGTTTTCAAAAATGCAAAAGCTTAATCATGTTGACAGGAGAATCCTAGGAATCATTATCATACAGATGAAGCAAGTCAAACGCAGACAAGACATAATGTTATGTTCCAAAATTAACGTCTGCACGTGCTAATGCCATACTGCTTCTACAACTTCATCTCTTAGTAATTTCTTTAATTCAACATGATACAAGTGTGAATAAAACCCAAGAGAATTTGAAAAATAATCACACTCCAGCAAACCTACATCAAAGTGCTTAAACCTCTATGCAAATACAATACATCTTGAGCACATAAAAACTGAAAGACAAGACCTCAGGATGCAATCCAGTCGCAGGCTACAATTCAATATTTCGTCCTAATGGGAGGAAAATATTTGATAGCCAGATTACCACAAAGCCGAGCAATCTTCAAGTCCTCGACTATGCCAAACATTGAAAAGTATGTATAACAAGTCAATACTCAATAGTTAAAACATTGATAATTAGTAGCTCAATTCCAAGAGTGAATCATAACATGGAAAACCCAAGTAGTCCCTTCAATCTTTCCTATTTCAGGATTGGCTTATAATAGAGAATGTTCGAAAATCAAAACCATAGAAACTAGATATACTTGGGTTGAATAAGCTTGAGAGAACAAGTAACCTGGGATAGAACATGCCTTCAGACCTAGCAGGGGATTCTAGGAGATATTCAGGAAGTGGGTCCCCAACAGTTAATCCATTCAAACTAGACGCCATCATCTGCAAACAAAGACTTTTAATTTATCAATAATTGAAACCCTTCAATGCAAATATCTTAAACAAACAAACAAACAAACAAATGCCTTGCGTAGATAACCTAGAAAAACAAATTTAGAAAATTCAACTTTCTGCCCTTTGATTGACTAATAGGATACAAATTAAACAAAGATTAAAAGTTAGAAAAATTGATAATTTTGTGTATTTTAAAAACAAGTGAAATAAGTAAATAAGGAAAGAAGAAAAAACCTCACTGAGGTAACGCTTGTGAGAACGGAGATTGTCGAGATAAACCTCATCTTCGGGGTCTCTGCTTCGTTTCCCATTTGGAGATGGCGTCGACGATGATGTTGATTCAAGACCCATCACGGGCTCTAATTTTTTGTTTCTTCTGGATTATAATTCAATTAAAGATTTGGGATTGGGACATTGAAGGAGAAGAAAGTAAAATAATTTGGCTGGGAGATATTGAGACACAGGAGACCAGGGAAATCGGAGATATAATAAACTGTTTCGCTGTTGTAGGATAGACGGGTTATATCATTTTATACGTGTGGAGAAAAATGTAATAAAAAGGTTAATGCAAAGCATCGTGCCTCGTGTATCTATTTAAACATTAATTTGGTTTTAAGATAATAAGCCAAAATTTGATTGTTGATTTCATAAATTAGTTTTATTCATTTGTGTACTGTCACTTATCTTTCATTAAAAGAAAAGTTGAATAAAACAAGAAAAAAAGACTTTGGGTTTTACATAATATAATTGAAAGAAAGATGCATTAGAGGTTGGAGAGGTAAGAGTCTATATTAGCTGAAAATAAAATGACAATAGTGTGAAAACAAAGGGGGAAAATGATCCTTCACATCAACAAAGCTCTGAAAAGAAAAATCCAAAGCCAAAAATCATCGTCCCACTCCAATGTAGCATTTAAGACAAGTGACATGTCAACCTCAACAAGATGCCGACGACAATGGATGACTATATATATAAAGCAAGGCAGATTAAATAATGCAAACTCTCAACATCACAAAGAATAGAAAAGAAAATAAGTAAATGAATGAATGATCTGACAGAAGAAAAGCTCATCTTGGGTATTAAGTTTTACCGCATCTGTCTTCATTTATTTGAAGAAATCCACCAAAATGTTTACCATCGCATACGAAACATGGTGATGACAACGTTTTGTATGCTACTTCAATGTAATTTGGGTGTGAACTTTATCAACGGAAAAGAAAAAGGGATCTGGGCCTGGATGCGGGCTGTGAAACCCAAATTTAGAGTTAGTGGTAGCATTAACTTAACTAACATAACTGTAGTGACAAGTAAATGAGAAGAAATCAAACCGGCGTACAAAGTAAATGAAGAAGTAGTATATAATATTCCATGGACATAGGGAATATAAAAAGGTGAGGGGTAAACCAAAATTGATGTTTGGATGCATTTAGCTGTAGGAATCTGTATAGTGTGGGTCCACAGTCGGCGCAATTGGCGAAAAATATCTGACGCAAAACTGCACAGCCATGAGGTAGGGCAGAACCCGCAAACTTACCTCAAAAGATGCTTAATTAGTTAAATGCAGCATTTGCCAACACTAATTTGAAGTATAGCATAAACCCAGATTTCAAGAGCCTAGGACCATGATTCATCCTTTGTTTAGTGTCAGATTAACTTGAGCTGGGACCCCTATTTAGATTCCTTTAGATTATGAGATCTTTTCAATCTTCATACACCATCATCTTGTGGTGCATTGGACGCGCCTTCAGTGGTTCATAAATTTTAATTATTTTCACCACTCTGATGAAATCTTACCCTAAATTAAAAAGAAACAAGCATTATCTTGATGTCAGTGCCCATGTGCGTATCATAAAAAATGAGGCACTTTCAATAACCCCAAAATGCGTATATAAATCCATCCACACAAATCCAACTTTGATATACCACAGAAGGAAAATCTGATCCCAATTACGTTTAAAGATTAAAGCCCCAGCATGCAACCCCCGTCCCAATCAAATGCAATCCAAGGGCACGGAATATGGATGAGAAATGAGAAACACCCAAAGGGGGTCACATACAAAGTCTTTCAAAGGCAGGTGTGGGTCATGTCTTTAATACCTAACTTTGTTAAAACACGAGGTCTCCCCCATGTGGGTCTAATCAAAGTTTATGCCCAAGATAACAACAAATGCTTACAGCTCAACTAACAAGAACATAATCCATGTGGGTCAGCTAATTTCGAGACTCCCAATCTCGTAAACGTGGCAGATATTAGCTACCCTCCCACACAATCCCCTTCTCTATCGTACACTACTTTAACAATGGACAATGGCCTTTCACATTTTCCATAAAAAGTTAAAAGCAACCTGAAACATCACTGCTTTGGAAAGGAGTGAACGGTGGTGATCAAAAAAACAAAAACTGGTCCATAGTGAATACCAACACACCAGATCATCAACTTACGTAAGAATCCACGCAAAGAAGACAACAGACCTTTATATGTCGACATGGTTCTACGGTGATTCCAGATCATGAAAACAATGCACTACAATGCAACCTCCTCCCATATAAAACTCTGTTTTACTACTACAACAATGGATTAATGCCTTTAAAAAAAAACCGTAAATCACAACAAAAAGCAGGCAGCTGAAGAAGCTTTGACTTAGGATTAAATCATAATATAAGCTTCTTTTGTACTGGTAGTCGAGAGAGGCAAATAAGCTAAGCTACCTTAAACTTAGGATTAAAATACATAAAAACAGTATTTTATACGATGTTAATATCCTTAAAATCCAGAAGAAACTATACATAAAAAAAGGACCCTGCTTTCAAGTGCACCGTCCTCCGTTAACTACCTGGATGAGACTGGATTCAAACTTCTGGCGAGTCCGTTAAGTGCGCCGTAACTTTTCGAACTGAAGCTTAAGCAACCAAATAATCCTTGTCTGTAAGGCAAGTAAGTCCTCTTCTTCATTTCCTCAGCTTGAGCCCTGTTTGTGGTGTAGTGCAACTCGTGCGGCGACGGAGGAATTCGTCGTTTTGCCACCCCATTGGCTGGCTTCCCGGAACTCACTTTCTTACCAGCTCCTTGTTTGTTTTCCTTTTGCTTACGTTTCAAAGGGGGTCGCTTTTCATGTTCCATTTGAATCTTTTTCTCTTTTGATGATGAAAATGAAATGGAAGTCCAAAACTTTTCCTTCCCATTTCCTCTCCCTTCACTTTTACTCCTATACAAAAGATCTTTCAGGAATATCCATTTCTTGGAGTTTCTGCCCGAAGATGAAGATCGTGAAGAAGAAGCAGAAGAGGACGGCGTCGTTTCCTTCGAAACGTCGGTTTCTTTCAATCCTTCCAATATCAGCTTACTAACTTCTTTTCGCTCTTCTCTTATGCAGTCTTCTTCCTCTTCTTCCCATTGGAACTCCGGGTTTCGAAGGGGTGATAAAGATCTCGCCTTTCTGTGAAGAGATCTGCTTCGCAGTTTAAGATCCCTTCCTCGTGAAGCTTCCGGCTTGTTTAAACCGTCGTCGTCTTCCTCGACGTCTAGATCTAATAAAGGAGCTAGATTCTGAGGTCTTTGCAAGTGAGAAGAGAGCTTCATGGGCCTGATCTGGCCGTTCAAGAACAACTCGTCCGCCGAACTCATTGATCCAACGGTTACAGACCCATTGCTAGAGAAGCGAGACGAGAACTCGAACTCGAAAGACGAAGCATCTGATTGTCCCGATATCGCCAAGGACTCTGACTTAAGATGATACGTCGGGGAAGGAGATGAAGACAGAATGAAGTGCATGGGACTAGCCGGCGCGCTAAAGAAGTATCCCGAGGTGGGACCACGGCCAGGGCTCGATGGTGCACTAACGTAGGGAGTGGAGCAGGTTGAATCGAAGTCTTCACTGAAACGCGGCGTTTCAGTGCAGTCGCCATCATTGTAAGAAGCAGAAGACGAGAGGTGAGTTGCAGTTCCGGTTTCAGGACTAGCAGTATTATTGTCGGGGTTTTGAACTAAAACCATTTTGAGTAAAGAAAAAGCGTTAGATAAGATTTAGAAGTGAGGGCAGCCGGTGGAGTAGCTTGCGGGGCACGTAATAATGGAGCAGGCAGTGCGCAGGGAGCGAGGAGAAATGCATATGCGAGGAGAAGGTTGCTCTTTTAGAGAGATCAGTGTGTAGCAACAATAACCTAAGTATTTGGGTTATTTTTTTGTGTGTGTGTTTTTATAGTGTAAGTTAGTTTGTCTTGTTTTTGACATATATCATGTTTGGATTGAATTACCGCTTTACCCCACTACTCAACGTTCTTCATTTTGGATACATACATCATAGATTAAATAGGATTCGTGATTAAAAATGATTAAACAATATAGAATTGAATATGTTGTTGGGTGAAGAACTCAAATTTTGTTTAGCCCAATTCTGCTCTTACACCTGTAATTTGTATTTTAATTTGATTTATTTTTTTTATATTAGTTAAATCTGTTTGATTAAATTATGTCTTTAGTCTTGTATTATGTGTAAAATTATAGATTTAGTCTACGTTTACAAATTGAATCATTCTTAGTGATTATATTTTCTTAATTTTAAAATTTTAATTTTAATACAAACGACAAGCCTTAAATCTACTAATTAATTAATTTTGTGAGTAAGATGTAAAAATAGTAAACAGACATAATATTGCACATGTAACAACATGTTTGACACAACTTAATAAATTTAATAATTATTATCTGATTATGATTAAAATTTTTAAATTCTAAAAATAAAAGGATTGAAAATGACAAAATTAAAGTAGAAGAATTTGAGATTTTGTTTATGAATATAAGTAAAATTGTTGATGAGTAAATAAAGTAAACATGCTTTGTTGTTGTATTCGTTAAATAAAGAAGGTTATTGAGAATGTAATTCAGGGACATGGATATATAAAGAAGGGTGAAAAGGGAAATGGAGGGAAAAGAAAGGGATAGAAAGTGAAAAAGAGGACTTGGTTGTCAGGGTGATAACATGCGATGTCATGAGTGAGCAGATGAAAGAGAAATAGAGAACTCATACAAAACGTGGCGGCACGTGCATCGGCTTCGACTTCCCATACATTGTTTACTCGCTTCTTTTTTGCCTTTTTGGTAATAATAATATATAGATGATTTTACCTTCCCCATGCTATGCTTCAGTGCTTCATGCATACCTTTGATGTTAAGCAGGGCAGTTTTCACAGTCATTGTCTTGTCTTCAACCTGACTTCCCATCTGTTTTTCTGCTACTAGTTTTTGTTCTTTATGGCCCAACTAACAACTCCCTTCTGCTATTTCACAACGGAAAGTGGACGGCCCAACAATTAAGTTAAGCCATTTTGGACTTTCTTACTAATCGAATATTGGGCCTAAAAAAACAAATATTTTTTATTCCGGAAAATAATAGCCCAAGGATAGCCTCTACCCAGCAAATACAAATTAAAAGCCTTAGCCCTAAAACCCTCGTTCCCTGTCAGTCTATTACAGCATTTGTGTGAAATACTAGTCCTACGCCACTTTCAGCTTTTGATTGTCTTCCATCCTTTGCCATGACCAACACTGTGGCAGCTGCAAACGCCGAAGTATCTCGCTGCGTTGCGGCCTCTTCCAGACCCATCTTCGATAAACCCACAATTGCTACTCAACCTCCTTTGGTAATACGACCCTACCGCTTATTCTCCCAAAGGTTTCCGCTTCTTTCTTTATCCCTGCTAGAAAGGAATAGCATCTCTAGTAGCCGCTTGCGTTCCATGCCAAAAGACTCTGATGCGTCTGGTGGCCTAACTTATAAGGATGCTGGTGTCGACATTGATGCGGGGTCTGAGCTCGTTAGAAGAATCGCTAAGATGGCACCTGGTATTGGTGGTTTTGGCGGCCTGTACCCCCTCGGTAATATTTTCATGAACGAGGAAATTTAATATTTTTAAAACACCGTAAGAATACCTTTCTTAGTCGTTGAAAACAGGAAATTGTTAAGCCTATCCGTTCGGTGGTTTTCCCTCTTGCCGTCCCAATATCAAATATTATGAATTTTTGTAACTTCTTATGGTTTTGTCAGGTTATGGATGAAGGAGCTTAATCTAATTCTCAAGAAACTCATAATGTCAAACAAACTGTCAAGCACCTAAATTGAATTCTATTCGCCCTGTATTTTTTGGTCGTTATTTAAAAAATACAAATTGCTAGTACTACTATTAAATGCTTATAAAAAGTAGTCTTCATTTCTTGTTCATTTGGAAAAATGTGGGCTTGGTTTGTTGAAATAATGGATAAACTTTTGGTTGGATGAACAGGCGATTCTTTCCTTGTTGCTGGTACTGATGGTGTGGGAACAAAGCTCAAGCTAGCATTTGAGACTGGAATCCACGAAACTATTGGGATTGATCTTGTAAGCTTGGAGCAACCCTTGTTAATATGCATTTTCTCTATAAATTAATATTTTCGTCCTAATAAACTTGATACTTCAGGTTGCAATGAGTGTCAATGACATTGTTACTTCTGGAGCAAAGCCATTGTTCTTCCTTGATTATTTTGCAACGAGTCACCTTGATGTTGACCTTGCTGAAAAGGTTCAATTTGTTTTTGTGTACTTCTGTTGGTCGAAATGTGGATAAATCTCTGTGGTTAACTGTTATAGTGATGTTCATTTTCTATTTTGTCGTTCTTCAGGTTATAAAGGGCATCGTAGATGGTTGTCAACAATCTGACTGTGCTCTGTTGGGTGGAGAGGTACATGATTTAATTTTTAATTCATTCAATATGTGGGATGGTATGATTTCCTCTTGAAATTTTATAATTTATAGGTTCATGGAATGAATAATGAGAAAATTTTGATATGAAGAACTGTTATTGGCCGTGTAATTACAAATGTTGGTAACATTAAACAGACATTTAAAGCTGTTACTTTATATCAAGTTGACAATGGTGTGAATAGTGCTCATGGTAGTTGATTTTCTTATCCCTACTCGTGTTATTATTACTATTAAATAATTTGCTTTGAGTTGATCATATCTGCTAAATGCATTTTTGCTCTGTGGTGTTGAAGCCCTTTCATGTCTTTTATATGATTAGAATTGCTATAAAAAATTTAAATATCCTAGATCAACTCAATAGATTTTACATGCCTTTCAGACTGCAGAGATGCCTGATTTTTATGCCAAGGGTGAGTACGATCTTAGTGGCTTTGCAGTAGGCATTGTTAAAAAGGATTCAGTTATTGATGGGAAAAACATTGTGGCTGGAGATGTACTGATTGGCCTACCTTCAAGTGGAGTCCATTCAAATGGTTTCTCTCTTGTTAGAAGGTTAGCAGCCCTTGAAAAGGAATGTCCTATCTGTACTTGTTTCTTTTCATGAAATCCTATTGATGTACATAAAATCTTTTGCAGGGTTTTGGCTCTTAGTGGCCTTTCTTTAAAGGATCAACTCCCTGGTGCTGCACTTACATTAGGAGAAGCATTGATGGCGCCAACTGTTATATATGTTAAGCAGGTTATAGTCAAACCTTTGTTTGACATTATGAGTTTCTTCTCATATTTTCGTGCAGAATTTGCAAGTTAAAATATCCTTTCCATTTCCAGGTGTTAGATATAATTGGAAAGGGAGGAGTGAAGGGGATAGCACACATCACAGGGGGTGGTTTTACTGACAATATACCTCGAGTGTTTCCAGAAGGCCTTGGTGCTGTCATCTATAAGGATTCTTGGAATGTGCCGGCTGTGTTCAAATGGATACAGCAGGTAGAAAGTCCTTCCATACATAAATATTGAATTGCTTTCCTTTTTTTTATATTTCTAGTTGGAAACACAATGTTTTAGGTTTGCATGTCGTGGTCTGTTTTAGTTTTTCTCAATCACCTTAAACTGGTTAAACGGTATTTTTTAAATTTTGATTTGATACGGATTTAGGCTGGAAAAATTGAGGATGCTGAGATGAGTCGGACGTTCAACATGGGCATTGGCATGGTTCTCGTCGTGAGTAAGGAAGCATCTCAAAGAATACTTGAAGATGCAAATGGTGCATACACAGCCTACCGCATCGGTGAAGTTGTGAATGGAGAAGGAGTGAGCTATCACTAGCAGAAATGTAGCTTTGACATTTATTCCCGTCTTTAATTGGTATAAGATTTGCATTTGTAGCTTTTCTGTTGCCCTATACAGTCAATGTTAGTCCCTATACAATAGTGGTCCAGGATTTTTGAACTCATAATAAGACTCAATTTAGGTTTGCTCAGCAGGCTTTCCGAAAATTGTCACAATGTTGTAAATGAGTGTGCAATAGCAGGTCGGCCTTCTAAAGGTTCACCTTACTAATTTGGGCATTTGATTTCATGATTCACTGGAATCGCTATCGGTTAAATTTTCAACTAAAAATATATATTTTTAATTGAATACATTTTTTTTTTTATTAAACTTGGGAATCCTTTTGGGGTGAGGGTTTATAAGGCTTAGGTTTCTTGTCGTGTTGTTTAAATCGCTGCTCTTGCGCATCATCGTTCACGTTCACATCATAATATTAGTGGAAATAAGAAATAGCACATTTTGGGGTCCCAAATACGAACTCTGGCTGCCGATTAACACTAATTTCGGCATTAAGCAGAAAAAGAACAAAAAAGTAACGGTGATAAAGAAAAGGGAAATTAACAATTTAAGCATCAGCTTCTCGAGCTATATGTGCCGCTACCATTTGTCGCAAAAGGCATCTATCATTATGAAGCATCCCCCCATTAATTAATTAAAGTGTCTATTTAGTTGGAATCCTTTGTAGATAACATCCACTTAATTTTTATTTACCATGATGTACTCCACTGGGATTTCATCTTTATTTAAGTTTGTTACTACTAAATTATATAACATTTCAATTTTTTTTAAATGGTCATAACTTTCTTTTTCAATGGAATATTTTTTTTTTGTTTTTTTATCAACAACTACTTTTTCTAAATCATAAACTTAATAGAATTTTGGATGATGTTACAAATAATTACGTGATTGTATGACAATTTAGATTAATCAACATTTTAATATTGAAAATAATAGTTACAAATACAAATACAATTAATTAACTATTAGATTAGATTACTAATAAATATATATATATATATTGATCTAGATTAGAATAAATTTAAATATAATTCGTAAATTAAAAGAATACCCAAACTTAGAAATCTCAAAATCATAAAAAATTTAACCTAATTTACAAAATTAAGCATACTTAAATCAAATACCTCAAAGAGTTTATAATAACATTATTGCAAAATGAATTACTTTTCAACAACCTCAAATATTATAATTACTTGAGATTTGGACCGGTGATTGTAGACTCTTTTTTTTTTTTTTTAAGAAAAATGTTCTTCTAGACCAATTTATCAATTACAAAAAAAAAAAAAAAAAGCTGAAAAACGACTATAAATTAAATAGACGCAAAAAAAGCCAATGCTTTGTCATTTACGTTGTTGCTTCTTCTTCTTCTTCTTCTTCTTCTTCAAGTCTTTCCCGCTCGCTCAGAGACATTTAAACAAACACTTCGCCTACAATAAAATTCACAATCAATTCAATAGTAATTTTCAGAGATAAGAAAATGAAGTACGTCTTGGTTACTGGAGGAGTCGTGAGTGGACTGGGCAAGGGCGTCACCGCCAGCAGCATAGGCGTCGTCCTTAAAGCCTGTGGCCTCCGTGTTACTTCTATCAAAATTGGTTTTTCTTTTTATCTCTTTTACCTATCCCCATTTGATTATTTCTCTTGTTTTAGCTTATCATTTCTTGCTTCTTTACATGGGTTCAGGCTTCTGGGTTGGTTTCTAACCTTAGTCTTTCTCGACCAAGGATTGATATTTTCTTGAAGATTAAAATAATATGCTTTTTTCAGTTCTCATTTTTGTTATTACTTGCTTTTTGGTTCCCAACTTCTTGGTTTTTTTTTTTTTTGATTTATATCTCTTTTAATTTGAGAACAATCCGGATTGTGTTTTTTTGTTTGTCTGTTGATCTTCTTCATTTTCCTTATATCTTACAGATCCTTATCTGAATACTGATGCTGGAACCATGTCTCCTTTTGAACATGGGGAGGTTTTTGTTCTTGATGACGGTGGAGAGGTTTTGCTATATTCCTCCCTTTTTTTCCCCTCCTCCAGCATTTAGAGTACCCCCCCCCCCCCCCCCAAACAAACGAAAACCCCTCAATGCAATATATTAATTTAACTCGGTTTGCGTTTGTGGTTGCTCCTTTTAAAGGTCGATTTGGATTTAGGTAACTATGAGCGCTTCCTAGATGTTACTCTTACCAAAGAGAATAACATTACTACTGGAAAGATATATCAGGTGTTCCATTTTAATCAGAATAGATCCTAATTTACTTGTTCAGTGTTCACCAGAGTTCAATAAGTAACCCAACTGTTTTTTCTTATCAGTCTGTCCTTGATAAGGAACGAAAAGGTGATTTTCTTGGGAAGACTGTTCAGGTGACTCTACTTATTAGTAAATCATGTAGCTGCTTTTGTCTGCATAAAGAGTGTAATGAAAATTCCTCTCAATTTTTATTTAAAAAAATTTGGAGTGGCTCCTAGGTTGTTCCACACATCACAGATGCTATTAAGGAGAGGATTGAGTCAGTTGCTCACGTTCCTGTGGATGGAAAAGAGGGTCCTGCGGATGTCTGTGTGATAGAATTGGGAGGCACTGTGGGTAAGAACTCTGCTTAGAACAGACATGTAATGTGGCAGCAATTCTCTCTCTATTCCTTTTATCTAGCTTTTGGCAGATAGATGATTGATTTTTATATTTTTTTTGGTGGGGTGGGGGAGGGTTCTTCAGGCGACATCGAATCAATGCCATTCATCGAGGCTTTACGACAGCTGTTTTTTTCAGTTGGTAAGCCTGCAGTTTTTTTCTGTTTGTTCCAGAAATATAAATATACACTCTATGTTGTGGTGTGCACACACATGCACATTGATTACTGAAAAGAGTAAAAGGCACAGTTGATCAGGTTTCTGAATATTTGGTAGTCAGCATCCTGTTAACCATCAAGTGGTAATAAAAAAATTTATTCTGCATCTATAGTATGGCATCACAGGGGTTCTATATCAGCATATTTAGAATCTTTGGATATGAATCTTCATGTATAACAATTTTCTTTTTCCTCAGGACATGATAACTTCTGCCTCATTCATGTCAGCCTAATACCTGTCCTGGGCGTTGTTGGAGAGCAAGTAATACTACATAATTTTCTTTGAATATTGTACATAAATTGCAACGTCTGGGATGTTGATCTTCAATCATATTTTTAAGCTGAAATAATCCAGCTCCTTGAAATTTTACTTTGTCAACTTTAATGGTGGAGATAATTCTCTCATCTCACGGGTGCAGAAAACTAAGCCTACACAGCATAGTGTCCGGGAACTTAGAGCCTTGGGCTTGACTCCTCATCTGCTTGCTTGTCGCTCAGCTCAGGTACACTTCCTTGCAGGCACCATCATACTAGGGTATAGGTGATTTTTGCATCAAGATCATGTGGTAAACTGCATCATTACATTTTATCTTTTTGGAGCATTGTTAGCTGGCTCATCATTGCACTCGTATGCATTGTGATTAAGTTTATCATCTTTTTGGGGTGAGGCATCTTGGTATGATGGTGCTTATGCGATGGTTATTGCTGAACTATCGTTGGAATTGTATTGTTTAACTCAGTACTGCACCTGACATTCATGTTGTATTGTTTACTTGTGTTCTCTCATTTTATCTTGCTGAATATCCTTTTGACAGTTGTTTTCTTGATCTAAGCTTTGTCCCAAACTTGATGGTATATAATATCCTTTCGGTTGGTGACCTGCAGCCTTTATTGGATAACACAAAGCAGAAACTTTCACAATTCTGTCATGTTCCGGTAAATTTGTTGGCTAAATTTTTGTTTTTGTTCTTTAAATTGAGGTTTATCATTTTGACCGACAATCTTATGTGTCTACTTGTGGCTCCTCACAGGCTGCTAACATCCTTAATATTCACGATGTTCCCAACATTTGGCATATTCCCCTCTTGCTGAGAGTATGTTCTGTAGCAATTCTTCTATTTCTCTGGAATTCAGGATTTCTAGTATGTCATACTTATACATTTCTTAATGCTGTTATTGGTTGACTATTGCTTCAGAACCAAAATGCTCATCATTCAATTCTGAAACAGCTAGATTTACTGAGGTCAGTTTTTTCTTTCAGTATTTCCATCATCTACATTTTCTTTTTCAAAATCATTGGAGAGCTAAGTTTGTTATTATGTAGCCATCTAGCGCTTAAATCTTTGGTGCACAATGAGGCCTAGGAAATTAATATCTCTGTATGCAGCCTAACTAAATGGTTGTGGATCTTTTCCCCTTAATTCTATCTCTGTATTTTAGCACTGATCGAAGGTTGTATTTATTATTGGTTAAGCTGGAATGGTGACACTGAAAGTGATTGGCTGTAAATTTGGATCAAGGAACCAAATAAAGGAAGGTTTGATTCACTAACTAAATGGTTTTAAACTTCTGTTTCAGCATTGCCACGCCTCCAGATTTAGAAGCCTGGACCAGGATGGCAGAAACTTTTGATAATCTCACTGATTCTGTCGGTACTTTTTGTTTATTTCTAATTTTCTAGTTTGAAATTGAGTTTTTTTATAGTTGTAACATAGTATGTGCAGGTGAGGATTGCTATGGTTGGGAAATATGTTGGTTTGACAGACTCATATTTATCCGTTGTGAAGGTTTGGTACTAGTTTAACATCATGACTTCTAAATCTTTTCTGGAGCATACATTCTTCAATAGACATAATGTTATACAAAGAAGAGCTTCTGCTGCTTTTTATTATTAATATTGTTGTTAAATTATCTGTCTTTTCATCTTTTTAACCTAAGGTGTATGGTAAGAGCTCATAAACAGTTATCCAACTGTTCTATATGGTGGAGGGGTTAGCACATTGATCAGTTTATGTTACTCCAAATTCTGTATTGTGGTATTACAAATCAAAACTAACTCGGGTCTGATTTTCACGAACACAGTGCCTTAACTTTTTAAAACCTGCATCCAAAATAGAACCTCTCTTCAACGAAACAGTCATACCTTTTTCCCTCCTATGACCAAGTTGCCTTCGCTCCAAACGAGTTGACTTCGACTCCGTAACGAACGAGGGACGTCCGATTTCACCGGTCACTGTAGAACCTTCCAGAATATAAAGACTGCCAGTTCTTTTACCTTTTAACAAAACGAGAGCTCCACAAGATACTTTAATGCCGCTCGACTCGATGTTGATTCTACATCCTTTCAAGTCTAAAATACTTAAAGAGATGAGATTCTTTCGTAAATTAGGTACATACCTGACATCTGAGAGTGTCCTAATCGTCCCATCGTGTATCCTAATTTTAACAGTACCAATACCAATTACCTTACTAGATGAATCGTTTTCCATGCGCACAACTCCACCTTCAACTGAACTGTATGTGGAGAACCATTCTCTATTGGGACACATGTGGAAAGAACATCCTAAATCTAGAATCCACTCGGACGTGAGTTTGGAGTTATCGCTTGTTGACACTAACAAGAAATCATCGTCGTTTTCATCGGCCAAATTAGCACCAGCTACATCTTCCTCGTTACCCTCAGCAGCTCTTTTATTTCGCAGTTTATAACAATCTGCTTTGACGTGACTTAACTTTTTACAATAGCGACACCTTTTGTCTCGTTTCTTTGATGCTACCAAAACGGAAGCTTGCCTATCTGCTTTATTATCCAAATGAAGCTCATTGTCGAGTTTGTCTCTACTCAACAAATGACCTTTCACATCTTTGAACGAGAGTTTGTCTGTGCTATAAATCAAGATCTCCCTGAAAGACTTGTATGAAGGGGGTAAAGAGCACAATAATAGCATAGCTTGATCTTCATCATCAATATGAACCTCAACGTTCTTTAAATCATTTAAAAGAGTAATGAATTGACTGATGTGATCTTTAAGAAGCTCACTTTCGTTCATGCGAAACGTAAATAGACGTTGTTTCAACACTAAACGGTTAGCCAGATACTTAGTCGCATAAAGAGTTTTTAACCTTTTCCATCAATACCTCCTGCAATACCGTATTCGCGAGGCACAACTGGATTGCAGACAAAGTCTTTTCATCAAGCTCTTCCCATTTTATTTTATTTAGATTCTCAGGCTTTTTCCCGGTAACAACCTTTTTCAAGCCTGATTGAACTAGAATTGCCATCATCCGAACTTGCCACAGATTGAAATTTGTCTCACCATCGAACTTCTCAATTTCAAACCTTGTTGTTGCCATCTCTGAACGGGCTGATCTATGAAAATTGAATTAGCTCTGATACTACTTGTTAGGATTTCGACCTGATTAAGCAACGAACAAGAAAAATAGTGGAATAAATTGAGAAATTGAACATACAAATTTAACGTGGAAAAATCTCTCCAAAGAGGATAAAAAATCACAGGAAAAAATAATTTTACTATAATGGCAAAAGAACGAGGAGTACAAAAGATGGAGATAAAAAACTAAACCCCGAAAACGAAGAACCCACAAAACGTAAACACAAAATTCTCTAAATGTGTTATGAGTTCTAATCTCTAATGTGTGTATTTTTCTAAGGTTGTAAAAGAGCCTATTTATAGGCTAAATTCATAAGTCAAATAATAATAAAATAATCTAAACTAATCAGTGTTTGATTGAAACAAAAAAACAGAGTTCAATTGAAAGATTATTTCTCAAATTTGACTGAAAATAGGACTAAACCATTTTGGTAGATGACATATCATATTGTGATTGATTGAGAACTAGGTAATTCCTTTTTAGTGATGTAAAATTATGTGCCCGCTAATTGTTTTTGTTCTTTAAATACTGAAGTTTAGTGGCTTGTTCATTTATATCTCTGATGGTAACCATTATAGTGTCTAATTCTCTGTGCTATATGTTTTCTTTTCCTTGTAGGCACTTTTACATGCCTGCATTGCGTGCTCTTTGAAGCCATCTATTGACTGGATTGCAGCTTCAGACCTCGAAGATGATTCTGCCGAATTGGTATCTAAACAGCAGTGCTTTTGCTGTTACAGTATATATTTTCTTAAAAATAATTTTGATTGTGCCATCTAAAAACATTCTTCTATCTCATCCAGGCCCCAGAAGCGCATGCTGCTGCATGGAAAACTTTGAGAGTAAGCCTTTTATTGTTTTTACCTATTGTTTTCAATGCTGTGCAGTATCAGATCCTTTACCCAACATCTGGTTTGGTTTATTATTTTCATGGATTAGCTACATTCAGGAATAGGCTAACACTAGATTATTATTGGTAGTTCTGGAGAGTTGATACATTGAGTTTACCAATTAGATGCATAGTAGAGATGGAGGTGTTGATTCTTGTACAAATATGTATATATCCTCTCTAATTAGGTCACTGCACCGTTTAAGAGTTATTATTTGTGCAGTATACTCCGGTTGGAGTTGTAGAGAGTAAGGACGTTGCAGATATTAAATTGTTTTTCCAAACTGTTATATGCAGAATGCTGAATGTGTCCTAGTTCCTGGTGGATTTGGAGATCGCGGTGTAAGTGGAATGATATTGGCTGCCAAATATGCTAGAGAAAATAATGTTCCTTATCTTGGCATTTGCTTGGGCATGCAGATCTCTGTAATAGAGTATGCCAGATCTGTATGTGACTATCCTTAGATATGCTCACCCCCCCCCCCCTCTCCCCCCAAAAGAAATACATGTTAAACCTTGTGTAGTTTTTTGTTCCAGGTTCTTGGTTTTGAAAGGGCAAACAGTGCAGAGTTTGATAAGGAGACACCTAATCCTGTCGTCATTTTTATGCCTGAAGTATATTCTTCATATTGCTTATTTTGTTTTGGTTAAAATATGCTATAAGTCCCTATACTCTTCACAAATTTGGAATTTAGTCCTTGTATTTTCATTTCTAGGAATTTAGTCTCTTTACTTTTCAGATTTCTAAATTCAGGTCCAACTGTTAACATTGTTAAAATTATTTTGTTAAATTTAGGTTCATTACCGTGTCATTTTTTTAGTTACATTGCTACCAAGTGAGTTCTTGTTTTTTTTTTTTTTTCCAAAATGTCTCACTAACAAATTTAACAAAAACAAAAAAAATTAACACTATTAACAACTGGGCCTTAATTTTAAAATCTGAAAAGTAGAGGGATTAAATTTCAAATTTGTGTGGTACAGAGACCCTATAACATATTTTAACCTTTTATTTTTCATACATGTGCAACATGCATGCAGGACGATATTATTTTTCTATTTGATGTGTCAGGGATCAAGAACTCATATGGGAAGCACAATGAGATTAGGATCTCGAAGAACACTGTTTCAGACTACTGATTGTGTTACTTCTAAATTGTATGTTATTTAGTTTACTAAATTCAAAAAATTCTTCATACTCTGGTTCTACCTAAGAAAAGATGAAGACTTAAATAATTTGTTTCCTATTTGTGCCACGTAATCTTGGTGAGAAGTGTTAAGCAACTCAAAGTAGTTTACGTGGGTACAAGGATAGGTTTTATTATCTTTTCAGATGGCATTGCTTCTGGTTATATCTGAATTTTTTAACTAGTTGATTGGTAAAATCAGTCGGCGGTGCTGCTTCCAATAAAAGTCTGTAATCATCGCTTGACAAAATTAACACTGGTGTTTACATGCAATGAGATTATTTTCCAAATTACTGATTTCTATTCCAGGTACTGCAATGCACAATATGTAGATGAACGACATCGGCATAGATATGAGGTTGGTCAAAGTTGGTTCAAGTGGGAAAGAAGAAAAAGTGGATGTTTCAATTAAATTATTTATGATATTCTCTTATCTGATTTGTTGCTCCCTTACATGACCCTGCGGCAGGTAAACCCAGATATCATTGAGGTTCTTGAAGAAGCTGGGCTGAAATTTGTTGGGAAGGATGAAACTGGGAAAAGGATGGAGGTGAGTTTACATCATATTTCCGTCTTGCTGAAGCATGTTTTGGATTAGAATGGGATTTAGATTCTCAACTTCCTGGTTTGAGTTAAAATGGGACTAAGATCATTCATTTTCTCATGTTTTGCAGGTTCTGGAGCTTCCAGGTCATCTGTTTTATGTAGGAGTGCAGTTTCATCCAGAATTTAAATCACGGCCAGGGAAGCCATCTGCACCGTTTTTAGGTACTTTTACAGTTCATAGATAGAGGTCTGCCTTATGTGCGTGCATGGTGCATAATTTATCATTAATAGCTTTCAAACAAGAAAATGATATGAGAAAGACTGCAGTCTTGTATCTCTGTGGAAGGCCATGATCTTATATGGGCGGAGTTGAAATAAAATAGTCTAATAATATAGTTTACTGTCATTTGCCTGAAATATCAATTAAACCATTTAAATTATTCATTCTAAAATGGATTTTCCTCGTGCTACATCCTTATAAATATAAAGGAAAGTAAACTAAGTTCATGTGCATGGTCATAGACTTTTCACTTTTTCTATAAGGGAATATTTCTGGAATTTGGATTATTAGACTTTTATCTTCTAACATGCAAAATAATATATATGCCTTTTGCAATTATAGGTCTCATATTATCTGCAAAAGGACAATTGGAAGCATATCTTAACAGGCATCAGAATGGAAGTTGATTCACAAGTTGTAATGACATGTCCGAATCAGTTTACAAGGTAATCATTTTTAAAAAATAATAAAAATAAATGAGGGTAACTTTTGCCAGGCTTAGTTGCGTGCTTGGTTGAGGATTTGATATGACCATGATAATATCTGTTCTAGAGCCTAGGGTCAAAACCTGGTACCTGTTACAGGTTGGGGTAAACTGGATCCAATTTCTACTATTGTTCGTACACATTTCTTTTGACGTTTACATATTGTTTGCACTTGATGGCCAACTGTAGTTTGATTAATGTTGGAAATGAGAGTAATGAAATAAATGGTTGAATAATTAAGCTTTTGTGTTGTGAACTGGCCTGGCTCCTAATCTGAAGGTAGGAAGAAGTTGATATACGGTAGGAGGTAATCTTGAAGCGGATAATACAAATTAAGGCACACATTTGGCCCTTCAGCTGGTTTACCAGAGTAGCAGAGCAAAATTTGGGAGTTGCTACCTGAAAGTCTTGGCAGTAGACGAAAGTTTATAACATCAATTCATTGACTGATTTCGTTTCTGTTCTATTGTGCAAGTCCTTTTTTATTTTTATTTTATATTATTGTATACGGTTTGAGGCAAGACAGCTGTTGGCCAATAATTTTCTTTGGAGAAGTGGCTCAAGTTTCAAACTGCCATGTAACTAATTGTGTATCAATTATTTTTTCTCGTGACCAACATGATTGGATTTAGTCTCTGTGATATATATATTTCTTTGAGTCCATTTCGTATACCATTTTGCTGGCGATAAATTAAATGTAGGGGTGTTTGGTCTGAAATTGCTTTTGTAATAGGATTGATTACTTAGGAATGTTTGATGAAATTTAGGATTTTTTATTATGCAAATTATGCTAGGTGATAGTGATTGAAAACTCCAAAGATGCAAGTAATGGAAGAGTAAATAGGTGTTGTTCAATTTGTCTAATTAAATTGTCATAAATAATATTTTATTAAAAAAAAAAAAAAAGATCAGATCAGCTCGAAAGCAAACTTCTTTTGAGTTTTAGTTGTAATGGAACAAAGTTAGAAAAATGAAAGCTTGAGGAGAAAAAACAGAAATCTAATTAGTTTAAAATTTTGATATAGTAATATTTGTATACAATGAACTTAATTAGTTTAAAATAGGTAGCAAAATCCATCATGACTTGTTTTGTTTTTCAAGAAAAGAAAAATAGAGAGGAATGGGGAGATCATTATTGATAAATGGGCAAACACTTGAATCCTCGTTAGTTACAAAAAGAATAACAAAATCCCGCGGTGTCTTTATATTTTATTTTGAATAAAAAGAACACTGTAAAAGCCGCAAACTCAAAGGAAAAATAAATAAAGGAGAAGAATGCAGAGTTTTGTGACACTAACATGCGCCTCTGTTAAGCATTTCAGTGTATTCCAGATAAGAAATTTGTCTCTGCAACTTCATTTGCTCATAGAAGTTAGCAATGAACTTATCCGCCTTGGAATCAATCTCTTCTTCCTCCAGCGGTAACGTACAAGCACTCCTCTCCCTCTCCTTATCATTTCCTTGTTCCTCCCCTTGCTTTTCACAAGAGTGACTCTTGATTCCACTATCGTACCCGTAAACTCCGTCCTCTCCATCGATGCCGAAATCGTAATCGAAATCCACATCCTGAGGGCTAATGCAAGGAAGAAGGAAGCGCATGGAAGCGGGACGGTGCATCTTCACATGGAAAATGGGTGTCTCATCGAATGAAAGCTGGCGTTCCTTAAAATAGATTTGGCCAGGAGGAGAAGGGGATGTGTGTCCTAGACCCTTGAGGAACTTAGGCACCAACCTTAGCTCCATCATAAGCCGTCTCCTGAGCACCCCACTTTTTCTGGTCCATAACAAGAATAGACGCAGTAGCCTCCATGCTCTTTGAGCAGCAGCATCACTCTTTTTCTTCGTCACCTTCATTTTTGCAGTAAATTAACAAAGTAGTAGTTGTGGCAGTATAGCTTTTAAGTAAAACGTGATTGGGAAAGTTTTTGTAACAACAATAGATTTTGCTGAATCTGGTGAGTAGTCTCTGATAGCAGTTGATGGCTTTTGAGATATCCAGCTTGCCTATATATATATATATTTAGCAAAATCCATATTTGACGCGGAAAGAGAGCCACTTAATAAATAAATAAAATGGTCTGGGGAGGGATTTTTCAGTTTTTGTTTGGTTTGGTGTGAAATGGGCGGTGCTAGCTCGTGGGAACACGGTTGTACCCAGCTGCTCTCCTTTGCTTTTTCTCTCTGTTAAACACATTATATATTTTTTACCAACTAATTAATAAATTTTCAAAAAACTCACTTCAAAGTCTAACTCCAACATAAAATCTCAATATCAATAGATATATAACTTTAAAGCATTCAATATCTTATTTTAATTAGTTTTTTTTAAAAAAAAAAAAAAAAAAGATCTTTATTGAGTGAAACAAGTTGAGCAGGCGAGGTTAATGAATCACTGACTTCAATGATCCTTTATTTCAAAGTTTAATCTTTGGGTTTTGAATAAAGTTACTGAAAACTGGCCAAGCCAAGTTGTAGTTTGTGGGTGCTAAATAGTAAATTCACAAACGAAAATAATAATTATTTTAGGAATATGAGGAAAAAAAACAAATTATGGTCCCACTTTACAACTTGTCAATATCAAGACAGTTGAATTCCAGCGTTGGTCTTTGTATTGAGAGGAAATTAAGGAGTGTAAACATAGGGGAAAAAAACAAGCGGGCACAGCTGAGAACTTGTAACCAGCTGGCAGCTCCTCCATTTTCTTCATTTCATAAATCAAATGCACTTTGGTGATGAATTAGTTGACTTTGAGATTTAATTTAATCACCTAAAATGTGAAATCATTGGGGAAATTCCAACAACAAATAATTGGGCTATAGGAACTAAGAATTTAGGATGGATGGGTTAATGGGCGCATGTTCTGGGATCATCTGTTTTGGTTTTTATTGCAAGCTGTACTCAGACAAAAGAGTAAGAGCACGAATTCAAAGCTAATTATTGCATCATTTTTGGAACATTCAACAATTGCACCCAACTCCTATTCCTATTACCTAGTTATAAAATAAAAATGTGAGGGCTTTACATTTTGTATATTTAAATTTAAATTTTTTATTTTTTAAGTTTAAAAATTGAACTATAGTTGCTCCCCTTATTAAATTCTTATAATAAATTTATTGACATGACTTTTAAAAATAACACTCGCTTAATAGTGATGTAAAAAAGTTAATAATGAGAATGTTGATATAAATTTTTTTTTTAAATCACCCATTTGAATTCATTATGATAATTTTTTTTTTTTTTTTTGGAATGATACTCTTAAGAAAAAAATAGCATCAACATATTATCTATTTAGACTAACTAATGACATTATAAAAGTAGGGACCAAATTATGTCAAAAATTAAAATATATGGATTAAATCCAAGTTTCAACATAGTTAGGGGTCGAAACTAAAATTTGACCATTGCCTTATATGGATAAAAAAAAAAGCAAGGCAAACAATGTGTCAATTTCTAAGACCCTTAGCAAATTTAAATTATATATAACCACGTAATATTTTAATTGAAAATTGAAAAGTTGACTATATTAACTATTTGGACTAACTAATAATATTAAAAATATATAAAGATAAAATTATGTTAAAAATTAAATCTTAAATTTATATATAATAAAAGGACTAAAATTAAAATTAAAGGTCATACAGCTTCAAAATTAGAGGAGTACGCATGTCGCATGGCAAATGCCATGGACACTTACAATATATAGGCAGCATATAGATTTGTATATATTTTTTAACATATACCTCCGTAGATGAAACAACCGGACTACAAAATAGGAAGGTGAGCTAGAGAAATCAAGAGACCTCCAATCAATAACCATGGCAAAGAGAACACAAACAACAAAAGCAAAAATTAGTCTGTTGATATAAAGGAGTGAGTTGGAGATTGAGGATGGTTCACCTTGTCTCCCTGAGAGCCGAGAGCCTTACAAGGAAGCTTGGATGGTGGTAGAAAGCCTTTAAGAGAATGATAACAGTGAGTTTGGTTCGAATGGTGTTAGCATGATCCTTTTGTTGGACAAACCGAAGGGTATTCAAGGAACCTTCCTATTACTTTATGAGGCCACATATGTCCCTTCAAGATGTGTGCTTGAGAGTTATAAGGCTTTTGTTTTCGTGGGCTCTCGTAGATAAGTTAGTAATGTGACCGAGTGATAAACTACATGCAAGCCATACAAAACTATATCCATACACAACAGCAAAAAAATAGAATTTCAGGGCATTTTGAGTTATGAAAGTTAAAATATAAGATTATTATCGTATCAATTTATATCTTTATAGTTTTTAAAAAGATTAATCAAAATTTTTATCATATTGAAAGTAAATTGTAATTTTATAATTTTTTTAAAGTTTAAAGTGAAAATTTTCTATTTTAACGGGCCAATGCCCAACATCGCTTTAGCTCCTAACAAGATATTGATCAACAGAGAAGTGTACTTAGTAGGTGAGATTCTCCAGACGAAGTAGACCTGTATAATACATTCCATACACCACAAACAAAAACCAAAGAGATGATAGTGCTTGAGCCCCCAAACCCCATAGCAGAAAGAAAATTTTGAACTATAAGTCTATAAGGCTAATACAACCCTTCCCATCAATGAAACGGCCACTAGTATATAAGCCTGGCAAAGGAAGTGTCAACAACAACCAAGGGCCTTGGTTGATGTGTTGGAACTAACCAAAGAGCAATAAACAAACAAGCAGTAAGGGCAGAAGGTATAGGGATAGTAAGGCTAGTGCGAAGAGTAAAATTTTAAACTCAAACGAATAATTACTTAATCACAAAAACTAATCAATAGGACAAGATTCTAAGGCATGTATTAAATAGAATCATTTTTTGATGTTTTTAAAATATATATTAGAATTTATTTCATAATTATTAATAGTTTTATAATTTTTAAAAATTTTTTAAATTTTGTATTCATTCAAAATAAATCTGAACTAATGGTTGTCCAAATTCGTTCTATATACATATTTTAATTATTTTTTTAAAAAATAAAATTATTTTTCGCTAATGCCAATATGCCACATTAACATATTATCACGTGGTAGCTTCAGGTGGCTTTCATCAACCATGTCAATATAGTTAACAATTAAACTGGTCAACTAACTATTTTTATTAATAAAAAAAAGAATTAATTTTTTTATCACTAAAACTCTACACTTTTTTTTTAATATAAATAACCAATTGTTTGATATCCTTTTTAACCCTTAAACCATTATAAAATAACTAAACAATTCTTCTTCATTTTTTAAGGAGAGAGCAAGGCCCTCGCGCTAGCGTAGCCTCTGGTGCAGGGAGAGGGTAGCATTGACTTGACACAAGGAAAACAGGCAAGAGATTGAGCTAGAAATTACTAAAAGAAAACGTCCTACTCGAGAGAGGGAGGAGAGAATCTTTATCATTTACGTGTGTGATTTGTTATGTATAAATAATTTAATTTATCTTTAAAAAGGGTTTTAATTGTAATGTGCTCGTTAGCCAAATCCATGATCTTAGAAAATACATCTTTTTTACCGAGGCAAAACAAATGATATTTTAACTTTTTTTAAATATGCCATAAATATTTTTACTTTTCATAAATTTAGAACTTAATCTCTATATTTTTAAGAATTTGATCTTTTTAACTTTCATATTTCAAAATCTAAATTCAATTGTTAACACTGTTAAATTTTTTTGTGTGATCTAAAAAAACTCACTTGATAGCCATATAACTAAAAAAATGACGTCGTCATGAACCTGAATTTAATAAAATAATTTTAACAGTGCTAACAGTTAGACTTGAATTTTAAAATTTTGAAAGTAAAGGGACTAAATTCTAAATTTGTGAAGAAAATAGGGCCTTATGGCATTTTTTAACCTTCTTTTCATTTTTTTTAAAGAAATGTAAACTACACCTAAGTCGCTAAACTATTAGTAAAGTTACACTTTGGTCACTTAACTTCAAAAAGTTACAAATTGCTCACTAGCCCATTAAGTTTCTAATGGACATTAGATGCGAGGATATGTAAATTTACAATTTAATCACTCAGCTATTAATAAATTTATAATTTGATCTTAGCTTAATTTAATAAATTTTTATTTGAAACAATTAAATAAAAGATACTATAAGTTATTTTATATTCTCTCAACCAAATAAAAGAAACCAAAAAAATTATCATAATATTTAAAAGAAATTAACAAACTTTACTAACAATATAAGTTTTATCTTGTTGAGTGAATTGATTCAAACCATTAATATGGAAAAAAAAAAAGTTTTTTTAGTGATTGATGTCCTTGTTTTTTAGCTGATTAATTGGCTACTTAAGCGGGAAAAATTAAATAAAAAACCTAGGATATTAATTTGGTTGAGATCTAGAATATAAAATAACACCATCACTGATTTTATTTAAGGGTAAACTATCAAAATAGTCACTTTTGTTTATTAAAGATTACATTTTAGTCACTTATGTTTGAAATGTTACGTTTTAGTTACTTGCGTTATCGCGTTGTAACATTTTAGTCACTGAGCCGTTAATGGTGTAACGGTAAGCTGACGTGAAACATTAAATCATCATTTCAAACAAAAATTTTAGGTTAATTTATACAATTGATCCCCGTATTTTTTTCGTTTTGAGCAATTTAATTTTTTTCTTTTATGTGATTTTAACTTTCCTTCTTTTTTTATTTTATTTTCCATTCTCTTTTGCTTCTCCTTTCTTCATTTCTTTTAACATAGCTTTTTTCTATGTTTTCCATTTGTTAAAACTAGTCCACAAACTTGCCACACTCGAACAAATTAAATCGTTCAAAAAAAATAAAAAATATAGGGATTAGTTTTAACGATTGGAAAACATAAAAAAAAAAAACTACATCAAAAAAGAAATGGAGAAAGGAGGAAAACATGTGGAGAAGCAAGAGAGAATGGAAAATAAAGAAAAAAAAGTTAAAAAAACATAAAAGAAAAAAATTTAAATTGCTCAAAATAAAAAAATATGAAGACAGGTTATATAAATTAACCTAAAATTTTTATTTGAAATGATGATTTAATGTGCCACGTCAGCTTACCGTTACACCGTTAACGGCTCAGTGACTAAAATGTTAGAACACGATAACGTAAGTGACTAAAACATAACATTTCAAACATAAATGACTAAAATGTAACCCGAGGTAAACAAAAGTGATTATTTTGATAGTTACCCTTTATTTAATTGTTTTATTAAAAATATTAAATTATATTGAGAGTAATCAAATTGAAAATAACTTAATGATTAATTTGTAATTTTTTAAAATAGAGCGATAAAAGTGTAGATTTATTAATAATTTAGTGATGTTGGTGTAACTTATCACTAAAAAACAATCAAACTTACTCAATCATGTTTTTATAGGAAATCTATACTTATTCAAAACTTAAATACTTTTTCACTGCTATTTACTTAGGCCTAAATTGCATTTCTTCTGAGAGGGAAGAAGAAAGTGTATGCTTAATGTGAGTGTAGAACCAGAAGTTAGGAGTTATTCTCTTGAAAATGAAGGGATGAAAATAATGATTGCAAATCAACAATCTGCCCATTTAGATTCATCCTCTAGAGGGCTAACTTAACTTCATGCTTGGGAACACCATTAAATGAAATATCTTTGTAATGAATGCAGCAAAAGTTACTCTGCGGGATTTATTATTCTAAATTCTCGGCTGGTATTTTCGCTAGCTATCAAGTGCCTACCTACATGAATGTTGAACACAGATATACAATTCAACTAGTCAATGCAATGGCGTAAGACAATTGATTTTGAATCCTAAATATATCCTACTCCTCACGAGTTCACATCTTAGTCACAAGTTCATTTTCAATCCTGAAATGATGCCTCCTTTGTCATGTTGTCCCCCTTAACATTCTTAATCTCTGCTAACTACACCAAATTCTGTCATTTACTTAATAACCCTCAATTGTTTTACATCATATCATCTGCGGCATAAGAGAGCTTGAAGACTACAATTGCCCGGAAAATTAAACTCTTAAATACATTGGAAGATGTTTCAATGAAAGATATAACACATTCCAAGACAAATTTAACCAAAGAGATATATATATATATATATATATATATTTAGAGAGAGAGAGAGAGAAAGAGAGAGGTTGTAGGATCTAACAACCTGAAGGAGAAAGTTTAAGATGAAGATCGAGGCCTATGTCAGCCTCGGGTAATTGATCAGAAAAATCAGTTAATGCGGGTGCTGCTGTGGCAAAATGCAGTGGCTGTGCTACGTAAATTCGAGGAGGGTACTGAGTAGGAGTGGAGGGGAGCAACAATGGGCGTGATGGACAATAAAATGGTTGCGATACAATTTTAGCAGCAGCGTTGCCAGTGAAGCCTCTAGGAAACGTGGGCCTTAAGGAGTGGGAGCTTAAAACAGGTGCGGATGCTATGAGGCGCTGTTGCCTGTGAAACTGGGCACGCCTAGCTTTCTGACGCTCTCTCTTGTGAGCATTTTGGTGACCCCCTAGTGCTTGAGAGTTGGCAAATACTCGGTGGCAAAATGGACACTCGAATTTCCTGCTTTCTCCAAAACCTTCAGCTTTCTCTAAAACTTCGTCTGGCTGATCAGTTAGTGAAAAACCAAATAACTTCAACGACGAAGAGGGTTTATCTGGTGAAGATGACCTGGCTGCGATCGAGCTATCTGCCATTATAATGAAGAAAGATCGAGCTATATAATTTATATAAGATCTGTCTGCCCTGTATTTATAGCTCACACTGCCTTGATCTTTCCGCCTTTACTTCATTCATTTTTCAAGGGTACTGGCCAGTTGAGTGGAGTCGATGAGTAGTGGGTTATACCTGAAAAGTGAAAGTCTATGATTGTTGTGCAGAATTTTGGTGCTATGCTATGGTAACAATTTCTTACATGTCAGTTAAAAACAAAAACTATTGCTTTGGCCGCTGTACAAATTTTTTTCATGGGTAATTACTATTTGTGTACACAGTGGTGGAAAGAAATGCTGTTAACCTGTGAAAGACTCAGCTTGTCAGGCACAGTTTTGTCCAGAGGAGGATCCATGTGATGGTGAATCATTGAAGAAAAGAGCCCGAGAAAGACGGGGGGTTTAGGGTCATTGTCTCAACCGTGGGCAAAGATGTTATATTATATTTTAAGATTGTCCCTCTTGCCTTGCCTGCCTCCCTTCATTTACCAAATTTCCCGCACGCGCCTGCATAATTATTTCAACCAACACAACATCAGTGATCAGACCCTAAAACCCATATAAATCATGCAGCACTATGTAATTTATTTTCGTCATCACCCATCTTATATAAATTCTTTTTCTCTTTATTAACTGTGCAGAAAACAGTTATGTATATCTGTGATTTCTGAGAGTTAAATTAATGGTGGATATAACCTCCTAGCAACCGCATGCGAATCAAACCTGATGGAAGACTCAATTCATTAATGTTAGCTAGGGAAAGTTATATGTAGCCCATCTAAGAGATGAGGAGGGTAGCTATTATACGCCTTCGTATGAACCAAATAGCTCAGATTAGCTTTTATGCCTAGCCGTGAATAGAAATGCTAAATTTTCATGCAGTGCCCTGATTGCTAAGAGCTATCACCTAGGTTTCAGATTCATATACATGAAATAGTTTCTTATAGCTGTCAAAGTATTAGTTAGGTTGGTTTCTTTCATAATCTTGGCTAAAGTTGTTTGTATACGCTAGAGCTCGCTGAATATATAGGTTAGGCCTATGCGATGCACGAATCTTCCCCCTCCCACCACTCATTTCATGCTATTAATCATCCTCTAGATAACCCCGATTCAAATAACCCAGATACAAAGTGTCATCAGCTATGACAAATTAAGCAACCAATGCTTCAGGAAAAAAAACCTAAATATTTCAAGGTATTAATCATCCTCTCGATCTCCTTTTTCTAGTAATTAAAAAAGAAAGAAAGAGAGAGCTTGCTTCATCTAAACCACTATTTTTTTTTACAGGAAATGCCGTAATTACTTGTAGGGGAAAACTCTGGGTATTATTCGCCTGATTTACTAAATCTTCTACATTTTATCTTTTGGAATCCTAACCTCACTTCGTTTATTTTAGCATAGGCATAGGACAGGTTTCAAATCAAGCAGCTTAAAGAATCCGTCCAAAACTTATACCAAAAAAAGCTAGCCAGCAGTTGGTTAAGGAAGGCTTATTACTCATAGGCTACATATAGTCTACGCATTTGAGCTCCAGTAGGATGATCAATACTCAGAACGAGGATTAAGTGATAAAATCACAGTACATAGTAAAAATTTGACGTTGATGTTACTCTATACATATACCCCTCTTTGCCATTTTTAGGGTTAATTGCGGTGTCATTTGGGACGGGTTTCGTAGGAAAAACTAATAATCAGGTTGAGCATTCTCCTTCTCTAATTGAATATGTGCACTGGGGTGTAGGCCAACCCAAAGAAGATTAAAGAAGGGCCTTTTCTTTTTCTTTAAAAGAAAAAGGTCATATGGGATTGGTGAGGGAGTAGCATAGCACGACGTATGACACATGAACTTTTATCTTCCCAATTGGACTATGAAAAGAACTAAATCATTTGTTGTACTTGGCATAGGCATACTATATGACTGTCGCTGTTTCGCAACACGTTTCAAAACACCGTTGGCTCATCCATTGGAATGCTTGTCTGCCACTAGCGTGACCAGTAACATACTCCCATCCATCACCTATCATCCAAGGTTTTTAATGATCACAGTGTCTCCCATAATCCAGCTTTGATTGGCATGCATTTCCTGTTTATTTCACTAAAAATATTGAACTGTTTTTCTAAATACATCTTCAGCAATAGCTTTGAAATCCGTAGATAGGTATCAGTAATTAATCTCTATGTGAAGGATTAGGATAAGAAACCTCAAGTGGGCAATTAGGGTTAAGTTTTTAGAGGGGTATGAGAACATTTACATGATGAGGTTTATCCCCTGGAACGGCCAACTAGGGAAACCCCAGACAACGCATGCCGGCCACCTAAATTGTACGAAGAATCCTATACGATATACATGTGTGTAGCCACATCTCGCTTGAAACATTGATTAGAATTGTTTGGTCTGTACGGCATATTCTTGACGCCGTTAGGATATTTGCCCCCACATTTTTTTAGTGAGACATCATTGTTTTCCCCCCATGTGTGCTCCTTATAGTTTACTTGCTTCCTTTCCCACCATGCTTTGCACAAAAACGATTTCACATCATTCCCAAAATACACCCCAACAGGCTAGCTCTGCCCCCACCACGGCTAATGGTGTCATATCGCCCTTCCCTTCCGTTGTTTGGTTCAAGTAATTGTACAAAAACTCATTGAGTGGTTTAATCGGCCCACCCAGGATATAATTAGGATAATTCCCTTGGCTCTTTTTTCACTTTTGTTTCATGTAAAGCTTGCTGAGATCCACATATAAGACGACCTTGGGGAGCTTATATAATTCATAAGGAGCAAAATTATAATATTGCTAGCTATCATGTACCCAAAGTAACAAATATATATATGCTTTAAAGTCTTAACCCCTGATTTTAAGCGCCAAAAGAAGAGGGAGATGAAGGGATCATTTCACTGTGAAATGTGAATGTTTTGTTGGATTCAGGACATCAAAGTACAGGTGATGGCCCAGTTCGAGTTTTCTTTAGTTTCTTGTCTGTCTTTTAGTTTTTATGCTTCTTAAAGGGCTTTCAAAAGGCTTCAGCACTAGGAATTCATATGTGGGGAACTTTTATGGTGTTTTTCCCCCCTTTTTCAAGTTCTAGCTTGATTAAAGGCAAATTGTATTTCTCATTAGTGCGCCTTTGAAAGAATGACCCACAAGAAAAAAAAAAAAAAAAAAGGTTCCTGGAGTTTGAAGGCACCATTTTTATTTCTGATGTTCTTATTTGTCAAACTTAAACCTTTAAATTGCCTAGTTCCATAATATATTGTAACAATTGTGACATCATGGAGTATCCATTCAGGTATTTCCTAAAAAAAAGAGAGCACCCTAACTTAAATCTTTTGAAATAATACTCAAGTGTTCATCATGATAGGTACTTGACATAAAACTCTCTTTCTAAATTCTGATAAAAGTAAATAAAAATCAAATAGAAGAATCTCTATGGTTTTTGACTTTTAAAAACATCCTTCACCCCAATTATCATTTCTGTTACAACGAAATAATGCAGAATGTTATTTAATAAGTACACGATCCAACAAAGTAATCTTGTAGGGGCCATATCTGCCTGTGTTATTACCCCTTGTCAATGAAAAATATCAAAGCAAGCTGAATCTTTTCGGCTAACCTAAAAAAATGTACTGCACAAGCTAAAACCTTAGAGTTGCATTAACAACTGCATGTTGCTTCCCGAACATGAATAGACTGCTCAGCCACTCAGTTTGGATATGTTAAAGTGAATTTCTAGGTAAATCAGAGGTCACTGAAAAGTGAAATTAAATATAGTCTTGTCAGGAAGTAGTCGGCCAGTAGATATACTGCCTCGTCCAAAACTAGATTTTATTTGCTCTAATACGGCAAAACCCTCGAGATATATGGGATAGACTGTTGGTTGTGGTTAAGCTACCAAAATCATGTAACCTAGCTCTTAAATGGCTACGAATTGGCTAGGGTTCAAACGGGTAACCTGCTTTAATCTTGCTGGACCAACATATGACTTAAGATAGGCACGATATAGGATCTCCTTTAATCTCTTGTCTTGTCATTTTTGCCTTAATAGAATCTCTTTTTATTTTCTGTCAAAAGTAGACTTCAATGAACAACCTGTATTGGGAAGACATAACATCTGTGACTGTAATCAATTGAGGATCAAATTTAGTAGTTGTTTTTTACCATGCACATATAGGCTTCTTAACTACTAGTAGTCATGTTAGCTTTACCTAAGGGTAGTTTAGTTTAGCCTCATTATCCTCCTCGTATTAACCGGTTATCTGTATGTATAAAGTATAAACTAGACACTGCAACCTTATAATAATGTGACCACTTCCCATTTTCATTGTCGTATCACCTTATTAGACTAATTAATACCGTCAGGGTTGAAGCTTAATTATAATTAAGAAAGAAAAGCTCAAATGATAGATACTACAATAGTTTAAAATTAATTCCAATTATAGCATTTGAGGGGATCGAAATGATTAAGTTGGTGGAGTGAAAAGAAAAAAGATGGCTGTAAATAATCCTGCTTGGGTGAACAATATTGTTAGAAGACAACATCTAAAGATTTCAGAATCCATAGAGATGGCCCACCAAGGTCCCCTTAGCTCTTATCAGAAGGGACTAAAGCCTGTGTTGTGCAGTTGCGTGATGCAGCTTCAGCACCAAGTGTTTTCGTGAATATGGATTGAGCTAGGTCAACTTTCCCTCGCCCTTGCTTTGCTTCCTTTCATGGTGGATTTCGACTTCGTTGCCCTGCCCTCAAATTAACACCTTTTCAGCTTGACAGGATATCCCAAGATTTTATTCCAGATATTACGAATCATGTATCCATGCCAACCAAGCTGATTATTTTATATTATATAAAATGAAAATAAAAGAACTGACATTAAATGTTAAGAATATAGCGAATCTTAATAAAAATATTTGTATGACCCAAATGAATTAAAACTGCGAAAACCAAAATTAGATATGCAGGCCTATATATTAAGGCTTACGAGAATGGTTTGTACAACACATTCGTTGGCATTCGGCAAGGGTTGTTGATCCAGAGTTGTAAGTGGGTCCTTGATGTTTATCCAGAGACTCGGAGCCCACAAATCATGTGATGTAAAATTTATGTTACTACAGCAGTACATTAAATTATAGAAGCAAGCATGTTAATGCAGGGGCCATCTCTCTTCGGGTGCCATTAATTCCGTTCAAGTATATGAATGGTGATGGATAAAACGTTGAGTGCCATTGTAGTTTTAACTGCCCACTTCAGTTGGCTATGGTAAAGTAAGAGCATGGATCCCGACATGGTGTTACTGTTATTCATTCCCCCTCGTAAATGGAATCCAAAATATGCTACTTTTGTTATAGGCCATGCACTGTCCCTCCACCCATCTCCAACATCAGTTAGAGATGCTGTCGTCATGAGAAACTATATAATAATGAAAACTATGATACCATGTTTACACTATATCACATATAAGCCTTTTTTTTTTTATTATTATTGGTCTTTTAGACAAAATTTTTTAATTAGGGAAACATATTGTTTTTTGAGAGAGTATGTAAAAGTGTGTTCAGTCGTCACTTTCAACCAATGATATTTTTTTTTAACATTGGCAATTGTAAAATATTTTAATTACCTCAACGGTAATTTTTTTCCCTATAGATGCTAGGCCATTTTTTTATTTTTTTCATTCAAATCCAACTCTCTCAATTCTTTCTAAACTCTCAACTCTCTCAATTCTCTCATATGCTTGTTTAACAATATTATAGTTTTATTTATTTATTTCGTATATTATTCGTTTCGATTAAATTTTCATAAATGACAACCTCTCTAATTCGTTTCAGCGACAAGCACATTTATGCCGCTTAAGCGATCCCAAACAGCTAATACGCTAAAAAAACCCTACATAGAAATTAATTACTCACACTTCCACTCACTAATCCCCCATAAGAGGATTAGTTCCTCATGGATTTCATAAAACAATGTAAACTTGATAAATAAAGTAAACATGAAGAACAAATCAAGAATAAAAGTTTAAGAAGAAATCCTAATTGTATTGATTGATTGAAGCATAAAAATTCACAATTTGTTTGGCTAAATCCACAAATCAGATTCTCTAATGTCACAAATGAAAACAAACTGAAATAAATCCTAAGTCTAAAAAGAACTAAAAACTAAAAACTAATTTGAAAGGCAAATTATATGTTACAAAAGAGGTCTCTTCTCAAGTGTTTAATGAACCTTTTTATAATGTTAAGGTTGGCGTCATCTTTAACGCTAGGCCGACTAACGTTTTAATTTTCATTGTGCGGACCAAAACACCCTCAGCTCATTAATACTTTCACATACAGGGCCGATGTCACGACATCCACTACCTATGTCGTGACACTAAAGGCAATTTTCTTGGCTCAAGCTCAACTTCAAGGGTGTGTCACGGCACCAAAGGTAGACTTGGTATTTTGGCACTCTATTCACTATGTTGCAACATTAAACTCCTTGTGTTGTAACATGGTGACCAGCCTTGAGTCCTCGTGCCTTTGAATGGTGTTTTGCACACTCACTAAGTACATTAGTCTTCCCTTAGGCCTCCTTTGACCCCTAAGGTCATAAAATCCGCTCAAATCCCACTTTTTATTGAATTGAAACTAAAGTAGCAAAACTAAAGAAAACATAATAAGATTGCTCATATTCAAGCTCCTTAAATATGCCTGATTTGGAGAAGAATCTCGTCCCCTTTTGGTCTTTAGGACTCGAATAGTTCGCAAAGTGTTTGAGACAAGGTTGGTAGCAGAGGGTTGCAGTCAGGTGGAGAAAGTTGATATCTTCTCTCCTCTGGTATTACTGGCCCTTGTTGCATTATACAAAATATATTTGAAGACTATGAATCTTTTAGTTTGCAAGTTCGAGCACGATTTAGACTTGGTTAACATTTAGCAAAATTCAAGTTAGGCCTATAACGAGGCATGGAAAAGGAGGCGATAAATACAAGTCAAGGTGAGATTTGTGAGGGTGTGCCTCGCATTTATTGGACACGTTGCAGGCACCTTAAACAAGAATCAATGAGTGACCGAAGAAGGGCCAAAACAGGTTTGATGTCAGGATGAGGAGCGTCGACTCTTCGAGATGAGACAGATGGGACGGATGAGACGTTGAGATGTCACAACGTGTTCTCCTATTTGGCAATCGCGTTTTAGACTTCAAGCAAGACTTTTTCTCCCAGTTAGAATCTGGTTATTCTAGGGATATTTTAGTATGATCAAAACTCTAATCTAAGCCTATTTAAAGGGGTCATTGTATCCTTGTTTTGGTTAAGCCAATCAAGATGTAGTTGTAGGCTTTTTCTTTGATGGCGACAAGAAGTAGCCGCATATGAGTTTTGGTGAGAGTTTCGTAGTAATTATGAAGAGTATTTTTATACCCCTTTTGTAAGTACCTTATGATATTTAGAGTTTTGTTGATCGATTTGTTTTTTGAGATTTTGAGCTTTGTATTCAGGGTTTTGGGTAATGTACAGGTTGTACATTTAGGTTTATTTTCTCCATATTGTACTTTTATTTGTTTAGTCATATAGTGAAAAGTCGAAGCCTCATTTGCCCATGGTTTTTCCCTCTTTGAAGGTATTCCACGTAAAATATTTGTGTTCGTTCTTCTCTACTTTTACTACTTCGTTGTTCATTCGGATCGATTCCCAACAACAATTAATTTTGTTTTCAAACTTCACTTCTTGCTTGCTCGGCCTGATGAGGTTAAAAAAAAAAATTCATCGACCAAAACTAATGTTTTCAAAATTGAACCAAATTGGTTGGGATACTGATTTGAATATAGGGGTTTAATATATTGACCTACAATCCGATACAAACCTATGAAGCAAAGCTAAAAAAGCTAGTTGAACTAGTTTTCTCTATTTTTAAATGTTTTTTATTTTATAAATTTTTAATAATTTATTTTATTAAACCATACAAACAAATCAAAAATTGATAATTGATGGCCTGTTTGGTTCAAGTATTAGTTTGGTCTTGAAAACCTTGATTTAAACCATAAAACTCATAGTGTTGCCTCTTTTTCATAATTGACCCAAATAAATTGATTATTTATAAAAATGACCCATGTGCAAAATCTTGTACGAAAATGACATGTTTTCTACAGTGCATGTTGGTGTCGACCATTTCACCGCTGACACCACCCTCCCTCATTCTCTAATGATTACCTAATGATTGCTTAGTCTATAAAAAATGATTTCTTTGTGTTGACATTGTTATTCTCGTTGTCGGGGTTCAAATTTTAAAAAAAAAATATTTTTTTTGCTTTTTTGGTGCCAGCGTTCTCTTTGTCGATACCAATGTGGTTTTTGAAAAAAAAATTTGTCGACGTGTTTTAGTTATTGGGACCGATAAAAAGAAGAAAGAAAGCAAAGGAAAAATGAAAAGAAGAGAGGAAGAGAATAAGGCAAAGTAAATGCATAAGCAAAAATAATATAGACTTGGGAAATATAACAATGATAACAATAAAAAGATTAATTAATTGTAAAATAAATAAAAAGCCAAAATGGTGAAATGAAAGGACAAATCAAAAACAAAAATAGATAGTAAAATAATTATTAGAGCAAAGAAAAAGAAATTAGGTTAATAAATTTGACTTTCAATTTTATGGTTTCAATGTACCTTATTAATATAAAAGACGTTTTTATTCTCTAAAAAATAGTTATATATGAGATTTTAAAATGTAAGGAATTGAAGAGTTTGGAATGAAATTTTTATTGTAATTAAATTCCATTATTTAATGTAATTAAATCATTTAAACGTTCAAAAAAATCATGAAAAGTTTAAAAAGTTTTCATGCAACTAAACCAATTAAACTTAAAAAAAAAAAACCCATTAATTCATGCAATAAAATATAAAAAAAAGTGTATATGATTTTTAATATAAAAAAAACCATTTAAATGATAAAAAGCCGTATATGTTTTCCATGCAATAAACCATTTAAACGTTAAAAAACTCATTAATTCCATTAATGATTTCCATACAATTTAATTAATGCCAACTTTTTAAACTTTCCAATTGTCTTTCAAACGGCTTAATTAATGAAATTAATTAAAGTAATTAAAAGACTTTGCATTAATTAAATAAACATTCAATATTTTGCACCACAATTTTTCATTAATTAATTTTTATTGTAATTACTCATGCAATTTAATTGATGCACCACAATTATTGTAATCATTTTATTGTAATTATCCATGTAATTTAATTGATGCACCACAATTACTATTAATTTTAAAAAAAAAAGTCAATTCCTATTATTTTATTGTAATTACCCATGCAATTTAACTGATGCACCACAATTTAATTAAAAGACTTTGTTTTCAATTTCTTAACTTCCTCGCTTCCTTTCTTCTTTCCGTCAGTCCCGACAACTAAAGTACGCTGGCAAAAGTTTTTTTTCAAAAATCACACCGGTGCTGGCAAAGAGAACGCCAACATTAAAAAAGTAAAAAATCAATTTTTTTTTTAAATTTGAATTGGTACCAACAACGTGAACATTGGCATAAAAAAAGTAAAAAATAAAAAAATAAATTTGAACTGGTGCCGGCAACAAGAATATCGACACCTATTAAATATTATTATTTCCCTTTTTTTAATATCAAAATACCTATATTTTTAAGTGTATTTTAAAAAATACATACTGATACTGGCGAACACAATACCGACACAAAAAATATCATTTTTATAGACCGAACAACCATTAGGGGATAATAGAGAGTAGTACTAAAGGTGAGACGGCCAGCACCGACATATACAATAAAAAAACATGTCATTTTCATACAAAAATTTATACCTAAGTTATTTTAATAAATAATCAATTTATTTGAACAAGTAATAAATAAATAAAACCTCATAGTGGTCAACTGGAAGAAAGGCAAGATGAGAGGAAACATAAAGAAAGAGGATATGAAGTAAAAAGAATATATTAATATATTTTCTATACTTAGAGAAGATTAGGCGTTTAGGATTTGTATTTTGAATTTAATTTCGATAAAAAAAATTGGTTGAATTTTAAGGCCAGTCATTGTATTTATTGATTTGTGCGGATCTAGCCTCTCTACTTTTTGATTTGCTAATTTTCAATCCCTTCTTTGATTTTTTCTATTAACTCTGCTAAATAATTAGGTACAATAGAGAATTTAGTCCCTCAACCTTTACAACTTTTGTCAATTTAGCCTTTACTCTTTTTTCTTTTTCTTTTTTATTTATAAAATTTCCGAAACTTTCAATAAATCATTGGTTCAATTGATTATGGTTTATTCTTATACAAATGAAAAATTAATTTTATAAATAATAAACTTTAAAAAAATCCATTTCTTTCAATTCTTTCCACTTTCTTTTTCCCTATTCCCTCAACTCTCATTGCTTCCTCTAGTAATTGAAAGTAACAAAACAAAATCTTCACTCTTTTTTTTTTTTTTTTTATGAAACCCAAAAAGAATAAAAGAAAGAAATCTTTCATGTCCCTTATTTACATGGTTTCCTTTGATTTTTTTTGGAAATCCACAACCTTCTTTAGTTTGAGGGTCTTGAAATCCTATAAAACATTATTTTCATTAAAGGTTATTATTTGATTTTTAAATTTTCTTTCATTCTTATTTTTTTATTTTTGAAAAAAAAAGAAAAATAAAAAGGGATTTTTAGTAAAAGAATATATATCTATTTCGAATGCCCTTATGTATGTTTTTAACTACTGCTCTCTCTTCTCTTTTATAAACCAAATTCAAAGTGACTTTAAAATCAAAATTTTTAAATTTACTTTCAAGCACATCCAAATTCATATTCAAATTTGTGTGGAAACCAAATTCCTACTTCAATTCTGAATTTGCTTTTCCGTTTTAAAACTTTTGTTCATTTTTTATTTATTTTAAATATATATAATAATCATCTAAACAATATCCTATTAATTTCAAAGTAAATCCTAATCTAATATTAATCTAACATTAATCTCTAATGTTAATCTAATATTTATCTTAATACTACCGGTGACATTAAGGAGAAAAACTTAAAGAAACTAAACCCTATATTGTCACCTAATTGAACTTTGAAAAAAATAAATTTAAAAATTTTATTTAAAATTCCAATATATTTTTTTTGTTGGACCAATTAGGTATTAATTTGTTGACATGTTAAAAACATGCAAAGTAGGGATGTGTATTTAGTTAAAATAATTTAATGTTGTTATTATAAGTAACTTCAACGGTTGAATGATGTAATTTGATTAAATTAAAAGTTTATAATGAGGTTAAGTTCAATGATTAATGATAAATTTTGGTGTTTTTTTCATCTTTAATTTGTTGACATATTTAAAAGAAAAATTATAATTTTTAACTTTTTTTTATAATTAAAGTAAAAATACAATAGTAGGGATCAAATTGACAAAAGTTGTAAAGGTTGAGACGCTAAATTAGTGATTTGCTTAATTTTTAATAAAGTTAACATAAAAAGTTAATGGAAGGACTGAAAAGGAGCAAATTGAAAAGTAAAGAGATAAATCTCAAAATTATACATGAATTTTGATTTGGTGCAATTATACACATGAAACTTTAATTGTGGTTCAAATGTATACGTTAAATTTTAATTTTGTTTCAATTATATATATTTAAAGAAATAAATACATTAATTTATTTTTATATTAGATAAATATAACTATTTGTTTATCCAATATATAAACACAAAACAGTGTTATATAAAAAATTGTGTTAATACTTTGTGCTTCTTTGATACAAACATCAAAAACCTTTTGAAGATGATTAGCAATAGTCTTAGAAATAATTTTGTAAAGAACATTGCAAAAATTGATAGGGTGAAAATTCATTAAATTGGTAGGTGGATTCACCTTAGGAATGAGCACTATTTTAGTACAGTTCAAGGCTTCCAAGGATTGACCTTTATTTATGATATCAAGACAGAATGTGCATATATCTTTTCCAATAATTTGTCAAAACTTCTGAAAAAAACACTGGCAAACCATTTGAACCCATCGTCTTAGTAGGCCCCATACCTTTTATTGCCGAAATAATTTCCTTTTTCGAATATGCAGCAATTAACGCCCGATTCATCTCCTCTAAAGTGTAATTGTTAATCCCCATAAGAATATGATTTGGGGATCATTGATCCCTCTAGTGGAAAAGAGATCTATGAAATAAGTTCTAGAAATATCTTTCATGTAATACCCCTAATCCTTATTCATCGCTAAAATAGGGTTACGGTGTAATACTCTCTAACCCCGAACTGTTGTCGAAACAGAGTTACGAGGCATTACCGGACTTATCAGACAACTTATAAATAATTCACAAATAAAATAACATTTATAGCATAATTTAACTACTAAATCCCTATAATGAATTCTCAAAGTCTAAAATATACATTTAAGTGAAACGAGACTCGTTTAAGTACTACAATTTTTTTATTTTTTATTTTTATAAAATTTGACAGCATTTCGGCTTATTTTTACATAAAACCCCTTGCAATTAAAACCATATCCATTTCAAACATAACCAACTTAACCAATTCATTTCACACATTCATTTTCTATTCTAAATACCCTCTAATCAACTTAATCAATATAATATCAATTTAAATTTATCATTGTACTTGTCGAGACTATTTTTAAATCGAGTTTTGGAAAATGGGAATCGACTTTAAGAAAAACGAAAACGGGAGTCGCCACCAATCTTTTTAGGTGTGATTGGATCACCTTAAAATGTTTTGTTTTAAAACATTAATTTTGGTCTACGAAAGTCGAGAAAATGGACTCGGGAGTCGGTTACGTACGAGGAAGGGTTAGCACCCTCATGCGCCCAAAAATTGGTACCTAATTGATTATCAAGTGTCTTTAATGTCGGAAATTTAAAAGTTTTAAGATGCAAACCTCTTTTAATTAGAATGTCTCAATTTTAAAAATTAAGGCTCACTTATTTCAAACGAGTCAAAAAATCACATCCAGTAAGTTAGGACATTATGTTTTGAAATCTCGAAATAATCGTTAAAGTTTTGAAAACTCAAAATCACTTACAAGGGTGCTTGACTATTCGAATTCAACGAGAAAAGTCGCAACCCAGTAAGTTAGGGCACTACCTTTCTCGAAGTTTCCAAACATCAAGCATTGCCTTTTATTTTTTATTTTTTAAAAAAAAACCTTGAAATATTATTTTAAATAACGTTTTAGGATGACATATTAATGCATCATGAAGCATAGATGTACAAAATATTCTAACATTTCCATACAAACATAAATAATATCATTAAAACAAAACTAAATAACATGAACATACGTTTAATAAAAAAAAATCATACTAGGGTAAATATAAGATAATAAACAAATAAAAACATGAGTAAACTAAAAGAAAAACATAATACATGCAAAAATTATACAACAATATATATCATAAAATAGCACATAAAAGAAATAATTAAACATAGCATATAAAAAAAATGAAACTATGCACAAATAAGATAAATGATGCATGATATACAATTTTGACACATAAAAAATAAAAATATGCATTTGAAAGTAAATTATAAAAGTCTAAGATATTGCATAATATATAAAATACATTAATTCTAAAGTAAAAGCAAACATTGTATAATAATAAAGCATAAGTTTTTTTTTTGAAAAATACATGTATAATATAAACAATTGATAAATAGAATGAGCATATATAAAAATGTGATATTTAATAATAGATTTAAAAGTATAATATATAATAAGAATAAGAATAATAATTACAGAAGAAATAAAATATATCGATTTAGAAAAATAATATATCAAATATCAAATATGTAAAAAAATTTATATTCACAATGAAATAATTATATAATAATATGAAATAAGTAATTAATGATGAAATATACGTATTATACAAATTATAATATTATAATATCTTCAAAATATGTAATAACAGAATAGGAGTAAAGTAATTATTAACATATAAATAAAGATATGTATATAATACAAGTTAAAACCTTTAATGATAATAATATATAGATAAAAATATATAATGGTATAAAAAATGACATACACTAAAAAAATGAATAAATAGAACATTTAAAAATTATAAAAATATAATGCAATAGTTCAAAATACATGAAATGATAATATAATATATATACATGCATAGAAAATATATATTTGAAAATAAACTATATAAAAAGGTTAAATATTATAATATATAAAATACATAATCAAATGTATAAAAGATAGGAATAAATATATATATTTGAAAAATGAAGAAATTAAAACAAAAAAAAAGGTTGAAAAACTAAGATAGACGAAGAATAAAATAAGAACAAACCATAGAGAGAGTAAGAACGCAAGAGGGAGAGAAATTTGAGGGAATGCTCTCAATAATTCTTATTGCTTCCCAAAACTCCAGTGTGTTTTACAATGAAGGGAGAAGCCTCTATTTATAGTTGAGCCTCCCCAAATCCAACGGTACAGATCAATTACATCAACGGTTAAGATTAAAGGATGTCTACAAATTAAATCTCCAAGATTACAAAATCATATCTTCTAAGATTGTATATCATATCTAAGATTGCAATCATATCTAAAATTGTATCATATCTAAGATTGCAATCATATCTAAAATTGTATCATATCTAAGATTGCATATCATATCTAAGATTGCATATCATTGAAGATTATATTTCCATATGAGTCAAGCTTGTAGATGGACCTTAAATCTTTTCAAGTAATGGGCCATTCCGATCGGGCCAAATTATATTTGTAATTCTGGACTGAACTTTGGACTTCGTTTTTTTTTTGGGTTTATTATTATTGTTTTTGGACTTATTTCTGGGCCCAGGTGTAATTGGGCTATTTGTGTGTAATGGGTCTGAGGTATTTGGGCTTAACGGGCCTTGGTTGTAAATGGACTGTGGACTGTTAAATAAATATTTATTTATTTATTTTCTTTTGTTTTATTTAAGCCCGGTCAAATTTGGGCTACTACAGTACTAATTAAATTGAAATAGATAAACTTTTTCATTATAATTCTTAGACTTGTAATACTAACATTTTTAACCATTTATATTCAAAACATAATAACATTTATACATATCCTATGTACATGCCACATTATCAAAAGAAAATACACATCACCAAAAGTTTGCTGAAGTCGAGTCTGGCTTTGGATGCTGGTTCAGTACTTAACTTCTACAACCTGTGCACGGAAACAAACCGTACGCCGAGTATGCTTATACTCAGTGGTATCACTATAATTCAGTTTATAATTAAATACATTAAATCACACATAATTTTACATTACAATTATCATCGATTAATGAATAATTCAATCTTTTTATGTTATCATTCAATTATATATATATCATTCTTATTTATTTATTTCAATTCTCAACTTTCACATATGCCATAGTATTCAAATTTAGTTTTATCAGTAGATTTATTTCATTTGTCCTATTAACTTGACTCGGACTCGGCGGATACACAGTTCTAACCAACACACCAAGATCGGGCACATAGTGCCTCATCGGCCGGCCGGAACGATAAAGATATGATAACGATGGTAATGCGGTACACAGAGTACCTCATCAGAACAAATCCGATACAGTAACAATATCCGACACACAAAGTACCGAATCGGTAACAGTAACGGTAACAGTAACAGTAGTCGACACATAAGTGCCTGATCAGTAAGCCGGCAAAAGCCGTACTCTTCCATATCCTATGGCATGCCAACTATATCTGACTAGCCCGACCAGTTAATAGGGTATTAAAATAATTTTTTCAGTACAATTTCCATTTCGATTCAATATTAATTATAGTTTATTATTTTGATAAATTTTCACAGTAATACAATAATCCGCTTCATGAGAAATTTTACAGTTCAATACAATATACGTAACATTATTCAGTAATTTCACAGTTCAATTCGGTATTCAAAACAATATTCAGTATCCCATAATTCAATTCAGTATCAATCTCAATTTTAATACCCAATCACAAATTTTATCAGTTCATTAAATACTTAACTTAAAATACTTACCACACATTTATATTAAATTAAACACGTATTAATTATAAAGCTTGAGTTATAGTGATACAAACCAGAATTCTCTTCGAATTTAATCCTCGACGATATTTCCTTTTCCTTTTTGGGCCGATGCTTCAAGCTCGATATTAGCTATGAACAATTAAAATAATTTCACAATTATTAGCATAACACAATTTAAATGCTGAAATTTTTATCTAACTTTACTTTAATTCCAATTTAATCCTAACTAAACCTATATATTTTTCTTTCTCAATTCATACCTTTTTGCTACTCAATTTCTTGCCAAACTCACATCTAACTATTTAATTTTTATCATATTTTCATAATTCCGAATTTGTTTCAATTTAATTCCTAAAACTCAAAACTTATAGCTTAGTTTACAATTCAATCCTTTATTCAATTCTAATCAAAATTTCTATCAAATAAACCCCCAATTCCATCATTTGTTCAACATAAACCCTACTCAAAAATCTATTAACTTTCAAAATTTCAACTTAAATTCAACAAAACTTTATTCTAAAGCTTCTAAAACATCAAAATTAAAAGAAAAGGACTTAATTAAGCTTACCAATTAAACTCCAAGCTTCAAATTCTCTATTTCCCCTTTTTCTTTCTTTTCTTCTTTCCATTCTCTGTTTTCGAATGGTTCTGTTTCTTTTTATGTTTGTTTTATCTTTTATTTTTACTTTAGTTTATTATATTATTATATTAACTTAATAATAATTATTATTATTTCTTAAATAATAAGTAAATAAATATGTATTTTATAATTGTATATATATGATTTATTACACTTGTACTTTACTATCACCATACATTTGTCAAATTATTAATTTATTCATTAATCTAATAATATAATATCAATTAAATAATAATAATTATTAAATATTTATTTAATAACAAATATAAATATTACAAATGTACAAATATATATTTTACATTTGTATTTTATTATCACCATCCACTTATCATAATTTCAATTTATTTATCATATAAAAAAATCTTATGATATAATTATTTAATTATCAATAATATAATTTAATCTAATTATCTATTACTTTAATATTAAGTAAACAAATTATTTTATAACAAGTACACATGTATCTATTTAATACTAATAATAATATAAAACCATAACAATTAATAATTATAATAATAAATTATATAATATAATATAATATATATATATAATTTAAATAAAATCTTAGATTTTAATACATTTATGCCGCCTCAACCATTATTTAATGGTATATTTGCCATTTTGGCCCTTTTTACTTTCTATTGCTTCAGAATTAAACTTTTACCTCTTATTCAATTTAGTCCTTTTTGCTAATTACTCTAAATTAAGCTAAATTTACTTAATTAAAACCTAATTAGACACACCACTAGGCTCATAAATTTTTTTTAATAATTATTTTTGAACTTATTTCACTAAGACGGAGGCCCGATAACACACTTTTCTGGTACCCACGGATTTTGGGTCGTTACATACGGAGCATTACCGAAGTTTACAGATCAAGTAAACAGACATTTCATATAATATAACATTCATGTTAGAAACCAATCGAAATCAAACATATTGTCCCTTATCCGAGCCATTGGGGCCCAAAATACGCATTAGAAGCGGGACTAAATCGGGTACTCAAAGAAGTTTTCAGAAAACATTAAAATTTTTCAAAGTTGCAGGGGTCACACAACCGTGTGACTCACACGGTCAGGAGACACGCCCCTGTCTTAGGCCTTGTAGGCATTCGAAATAAGGACACACGGCCATGTCCAGCCTGTATCTGTACCCGTGTAACTCTCTGACTTGGATCACACGGCCAAGTCAAACGCCTGTGTGCTAGGCCGTGTGAGTATACTGACTTGCATTCTTAAGAAGATACAGGGGGCACGCGGCTGTGTCGCTTGGCTGTCTGTCACACACTATGTCATACACGACTGAGACACATGCCCGTGTCTCTACCCGTGTGGATGAAAATAAGCCATTTTCTAATCCTCATTTCTCACGCAAATTGATACCAACCTAGCCTCAACAATTTACACATCAACAAACCATAACAAGGCATGCATCACAAGCTAAAATCAAGTCTTAAACATGTATTATCACCACATACAACCAATATGCCCTTAGATACATCAAATTACAACTTAAAAATATGTCCACCAAATATCCAAACTTACCTAATTAATTTACCTCACCAAGTTACCAAAGTTTACTATAATTCAAATACATACATACATATATCACTTATACTAACATCACAATTATACCTTAATCTCTTACCAATATGTAGGTTGATTATATAAACAAAATATTATTCATAATATTTACATAAGTTAAACTTTGACCAGGACCATAAAAAAGTATATACGTGCCATATAAACTGTATTTAATGTTTCAAAAACCATCGAGATAAGTTGGATAGTGTGACTTGAGTGCTGATCCGATCGCCTAATCTTCTGAAAAATCTACAAATACATTAAACAATACAAATAAGCTTAATGAAGCTTAGTAAGTTCGACGAGTTAAACCAAAATCTTACTGAACTAACTATAATAATAATTTAGGTATTAAAAATCATCCATGACAATTCCCTGTCATTTACAACTTCAATTGATAAATACATCCGTATTCAAAATCAGTACAAAATAAATAACACATCTTTCCATTTTTATAAATAAATCACCTTACTGAGACTTCTCCATTCAAATAACGACTTAGAAATAAGAATACATTGTTAACAGAAGCTCATAAGAGCTGGTTCTCTCGAATAAGTCAACAGAAGCTCGAAAGCTAAACAGAAGCTCGTAAAGAGCTGAACAGAGCTGATCGATCCAATTACGCCAAACAGAAAGTAAAACGCGAGAATTCGCAACAAATGCTGAACCCCAATTTACTTGGGAATAATGTCGATTTCTCCCTCCAATACCATCATACACCAAATCACAAATGTGCTCAAATCTCGTGTTCAATTCAAATCGAATATCCATTTCAATATTATAATTCCAACAATAAATTATTTCTAACAATAATATATATACATAATACCAATAATTATTTTATGCAAATGTTAACTTTTAACCGTACGAACTTACCTGAACTAAATTGTAGTAATTGTAGAAGTTTAGGGAATATTCAGCTACTTTTATTTTTTCACGAGTATCTACAGGATCTTGATCTAGAATATAAAATTACTCATTTATTAGCCTATATTTCATTTCCAATTCATTTTACAATTAATACCCTTTTATTTTTTAAATTTACACAATTATCCCAAACTTTTGCAATTTTTACAATTTATTCCCTTAATTAGTTAATCTATCAAATTAACTAATTTTCTCAATTAATAATCTATCCAAATATTCTAGGCCTTCAACAGCCCCTAATAAACCCAAAATTCTCTATCAAAACCTAATATTTTAACATTTTCACAATTTAATCCTAAAATCAATATTTAACAAAATCACTTTATAAAATCATCATACAACACAATCAAAGCTCTAAATCCATGTTATTCATCAAATACATCTAATATTTATCAATGGAAACTTTCAAAATTTTTAATAAAATAAAAATGAAGGTACAGTTTAGTTGAACCTAATTGCAATAATCTAAAAAACATAAAAATTATAAGAAACGGGTAAAAATTGAACTCACATGAAGCAAAAATACGAAAAACGAGCTTAAAGCTCCCTCCTTATGTCGGTTTAGGCTGAAAATTGAAGAAGAAATGCCTAGAAAACTTTCCAATTCCAATTTGTTTTATTTTAATTTCAAGTAAATTACAATTTTTACATTCTATCACTTTATTTTATTATTTTATCTTCATATGCCGCCCAACTATCTTAGTTTAGGTATATTTAGTACTTAAGTCCTCCATTATTTATTAATCAAGCCATTTAATCACTTAAATACTATAATTTGCAAGTTTTGCACCTTTTTTAATTTAGTCATTTTTAATTAATTAACTATCGAAACGTTAAAATTTTTCAACAAAACTTTAATACCACCTTAATGACACTCTGTAAATATTTATAAAAATATTTACGGCTCGATTTATAGAAACGAGGTCCCCATACCTCACTTTCTAAAACAACTTGACCTAGGGTCTTACCACTCGAACCTAAAAAATCATTATAAAATATAAATTACCAATTCAAAAACCTTTTTTGAACCATATTTGACTCATAAATATTAAATAATAATATTTACGAACTTATTCGTCGGATTTAGTGGCCTCAAAACCACTGTTTCTGACATCACAAAAAAATCAGGTTGTTACATTCCATCTCCCTATCATCTGAAACATTTTATCCATTCATGTTTTGCAAAACTCAAATGCAATTCATCCGCTTTCTTTGGGATGCAAAATTATGAAAAAATGATGTGTTTCGATCACCCATCCTTAACCAATTTACCCTCACTCGTTGTTTCCAATAACTATATTCTTTTTTCCATTTCCATATTAAGATGAAGTGTTACCTTTAGCATTTCGGAAGGATACCACTAAATGTAACACCCCTCACCCGTATCCAACGCCAGGACAGGGTTCGAGGTGTTACCGGACTTAAACGTTCACAACATGCAAAACTGGGCCACAGAGTTTTTGTCCAAAATTAAAACATCTTAAACACATACATATCGTCCCTTATACATGCCTTCGAAGCCTATAACATACATTGAGGTAGTTCGGGACAAAACCAAGAACTTTGAAAATCTATAGGTAACTTAACTAATTTTCTTGCTTCGGAGAGTCACACGCCCGTGTATCTATCCGTGTGGACAATTTCAAGGCTATTTTCCAAGCCAATTGTCACCCTTAATTACCTACATACACTTATATATTTTCATAGCAATTAACATGGCATATTTGAGTAATTATATATCCACAATCAAGATACAAGCACGGCATTCTCACAACAATACATAACATTTTACCAACCATGCATGGCACACAAGCATATTCACATCACCAATATTAGACATAACATGAATAGTAAGATTTATCAGTCAGAATCATTAGCTCACTAAAGACCAATATATTTGGCCAAATTATAATAACACATGTTATAAAACTAGATCCCTGTACATGCCACTCACTTGATAATTCTAGCATATATGTTTATACTCTCAAGGTGCTGGCTTAATAGTGTGATACTGCCTCCGACGATCTCTAATCCTGAGCTAACCTGACAATACTAAGAGAAATGGAAAGGAGGGGGTAAGCTTTACGCTTAGTAAGCTCACATGAAAATAATAAGCAATTTACTAACATGCTTTCCATAGTAAAAACTATCACTAAATCATTTATATCTAGAGTTACAAAACTCCAAATTAAGATCCGTAAATTTTCCCAAAAACTAAACTCATATATCTTTCCACTATACAATTTTCAGAATTTTTGGTTCAGCCAATAAATACAGTTTATTAATCAAAGTCTCCCATGTTTCGCTATTTGATATCTTCGACCTTTTTTCACTAAAATTTATTTACCTCATAGTACGAGACTCGGATAATGTTCACGTCTCTTTCTCCTGAAATTAGACTCATTAAGGATTTTATTCACATGATTTCTAACTCATAATTATTTCATGTATATCAATAATATCATGAATAATAGGCTTATTAAATCACGTGAACTTACCTCAGATCCAGAAATGGCAATTTACCATTCTAGTCCATAACCTTGTATTTTTCTGATTTAAGCCCAAATCTCGATTTCCTTGATTATTAAGCTTGGAAGCTTGACCAAACCCTAAACATGGCTGCTCTTGGTACATTCTGTTGTAGCAAGAAGAAAGGGATGCATTTGGGGTTTAAAATTTGTCTTTTAATTTATTTTACCCCTAAATGACCAAAATGCCATTTTTATTATTCTTTCAAATTTTACCCAACCAAGGCCATTTTTGTCCAAAAAGTTATACAAGGGTTTAATTATCATTTAAGGACCTCTCATTTAAAATTTCATGACAATTAGACACTTCTAGCATATAAAACTTAACTTTTGTACTTTTTACAATTTAGTTCTTTTTTCTAAATTAAGTGCCCAAACGTCGAAATTTTCGAACGAAATTTTCACAAAATCATTCCGTGAAATTGTAGACCATAAAAATATAATAAAAATGAAATTTTCCTCATCGAATTTGTGGTCCCGAAACTACTGTTCTGACTAAGCCCAAAATCAGGATGTTATATTTCTCCACCCCTTTAGGGATTTTCGTCCTCGAAAATCTCACCAGAAAAGTGGTTTTGGTTTTTCACTTGGATTACTCAATCCTATAATTGATGTCAAAGAACTTTCACTCAGGCCAAACTTTTACTACCTATCTCTTTAAATTTTACATACAAAAATCATAAATGGTATTCACTTTACAATACTTTTACCGAAACTTAATCTCTACAAGAAAGCTCATGTACTCAAAATTTCGATCCATACCATCATGTTATATATACATTTGCACTCGAATCTTTTTGGATTTGAATAGTAAAGCTAATCAGTTCATCTCAACCTCATACTCTTTATAATTTCACACAGTCCAATTATTTGTCAATCCAACCCTCAGCTACTCTTTATTTCAAGCCTCTTCTGGCTTTCCAAAGAAATCATGATATGAAACTCGGATCTCAATCCGATTAGTGGAGATTAAAATTCCATAATATCCAAAATTCATAAAGACACAAAATTCTATGAATCTGGTGAGCAGACATTCGGGTATACCAGCATAATTTACATATCTCATAAAGTTTAACAATGTTACATATCACTTTCCTCTTTTAAAGACAGGAATGATCCAGACAAGAAAATCCATATTAACCTTTTCTATTTCCATTCTAATTCCCAAACTACAAAAATAATTCTGATGATTCTTGCTATACATCTTTAAACTTTCAACATTTCAAGATTTTGTACTCAAAGATAACCAATGATCATTTTAGCATTTTTAAATACCCAAATTGATAATATCAGATCTTTTTAGCGCATACGATTCTTCTAGGAAACATACACTTCTTAATTAGACTATTCGTCTTTTTACTCGTGAAGAAATAAAATCTTATTCTCAAGCATGCACATCTCATTAAATTCTAAACATATATTCCATACAAATTGAACAATCAAGTCGACCTTATTCATCCGTAATTGATATTTCAAGAAATCCTCTCTTCTAGTCAATAGAACGATTCAACATGCGTTATTCCAAATTCACTCATCATGCCAATCGAAGACCATAACAAATGCATTAGCATAAGTAATACTAATACCTCAACTGAATACATTAACTCTGATTAACTTTCTTGAGAAAGAAAATCCACCATATACATTGGGACTTGAAATTTCACCACATTATCAGGATCAATTCAGAGGTATAGTCATACTTGTTCTATATATATCAATCACAAGCTGGAGATCATGCTCTAAATGCAGGCCATGATTAACAAGTTACAAGATAAATATAACCATAAAATCCAAGATAGAGAAATTCTAAACGGAGAAGCCCAGAATAAAAAAATCCAAAATAACATCATTTTAAACCACTGACACAAATACGACTGGAACTATATGCTCTTCATATATATATATATATATATATATATATATATATATATATATATGCGTGTATGATTAGTCAGAGCAATGATCAGTCGAGACAGAATCATGACACCATACACAATTTCTCATCGATTCTCAATAGGCAGAATATAACAAAATACCAAAGAAAAATAGAACCATGCAGATCATAACCCAATCAGACTGACAATATATTCGTCTAACGTTAAGGTCAAGGAACATTTTCATAATATAATAATCCATTAGGGATTAGATAGTCCCAATAATATTTCCAGTATCAGGGAATCTCATACAATATCTCAATAGAGACAGTCACAAACTGTTCACTATAATTACCATGCTTGAACATTTCATATTTCGAACATTATTCCTTTAACTATTTCTGCCGTCCTAAATTCCATAATATTCCCTTCACTAAGAAAACAAGTTCATAAGGGAATTTCAATCAATACATTTCTCAACGTCATACCAGGATAGATCATTTTACTAAAATTAACCTTTTTCGCTAACTGCGATGTTGCGAAAATTAAACAATCTTTCGGTCAATCCAATATCTTTTTAGCTCATGTCTATACTTATCAACCCATTCTCAATCTCTAATCATGCTTATAACCATTCCATCATTGAACTCTTTGGTTTCTCACCCGGAAACTCATTTAACATAAATATCAAGAATTTTCATTATAAAACACCACTTTGGTAAATGAAAGAGGGTCGTAGGGCCTCTGACTCAACTCTCATATACATATACATGTAACACAGTTTTCATCATAGCAATCATGTTTCAATCATGTCATTTATTTTGAGTAACTAACATTCATATTGATTTTTCACTCACTTTCTAGTTATCTCATTTAAACAAGTGTACTTATATATGTATTTTCATGTTTCCTAGATAATCTTACTTATCCCTTCATTAAATCAGACAAGTCAAGCACATAATATCATATAAGGGCCAAACAAACATGGATAAGTATACCACAGTCTAAACTTTCATCTTACACATCATCATATACATATCATTACAATCATATATATCAGTCCAAGCAATTTAATACATTTACTCAAGTTATACGAGCTTACCAATCATAATCATCCCAACCAATATAAATGAATATTCATCTTATCAATATTTTTGATAAGTTACTCAAACACATGCATTTGTTCAAATAAATCGATCATATACATCATGGAATTATCTATTAATCATAGATAAACTCATTTCACCATGAACACATTTCATGAATCCTCATTCGTACCTTTCTAAATTTTAGTTCGTCATGACTATACTTTACTTGAATACTTTAGCATCACATTCAATAAGGTCGATGTAGCTCTGTTGGAGAGTACCTTTGTCTAAACAAAGTGGTTCTCATACGCGTCGGAAGATATCACACTATCACGGATGGGTGGCATGTATAGCTGGACTTTTACACATGCTAGGTTTGTCCGAGAACTGACTAAACTATAGCTCTGATACCACTAAATGTAACACCCCTCACCCGTATCCAACGCCGGGACAGGGTTCGAGGTGTTACCGGACTTAAACATTCACAACATGCAAAATCGGGCCACAAAGTTTCTATCCAAAATTAAAACATCTTAAACATATACATATCGTCCCTTATACATACCTTCGAAGCCTATAACATACATTGGGGTGGTTCGGGACTAAACCAAGAACTTTGAAAATCTATGGGCAACTTAACTAAATTTTTTGCTTCGGAGAGTCACACGCCCGTATATCTATCCGTGTGGATAATTTCAAGGATATTTTCTAAGCCAATTGTCACCCTTAATTACCTACATACACTTATATATTTTCATAGCAATTAACATGGCATATTTGAGTAATTATATATCCACAATCAAGATACAAGCATGGCATTCTCACAACAACACATAACATTTTACCAACCATGCATGGCACACAAGCATATTCACATCACCAATATTAGACATAACATGAATAGTAAGATTTATAAGTCAGAACCATTAGCTCACTAAAGACCAATATATTTGGCCAAATTATAATAACACATGTTATAAAACTAGATCCCTATACATGCCACTCACTTGATAATTCTAGTATATGTGTTTATACTCTCAAGGTGCTGGCTTGATAGTATGATGCTGCCTCCGACGATCTCCAACCCTGAGCTAACCTGACAACACTAAGAGAAATGGAAAGGAGGGGGTAAGCTTTACGCTTAGTAAGCTCGCATGAAAATAATAAACAATTTACTAACATGCTTTCCATAGTAAAACTATCACTAAATCATTTATATCTGGAGTTACGGAACTCTAAATTAAGATCCGTAAATTTTCCCAAAAACTAGACTCATATATCTTTCCATCATACAATTTTCAGAAGTTGTGGTTCAGCTAATAAGTACAGTTTATTAATCAAAGTCTCCCCTATTTCGCTATTTGACATCTTCGACCTTTTTTCACTAAAATTTATTTATCTCATAGTACGAGACTCAGATAATATTTACGTCTCTTTCTCCTGAAATTAGACTCATTAAGGATTTTATTCACATAATTTCTAACTCATTATTATTTTTGTACAATTTCTAGTGAATTTCCCAAATCAGAACAGGGGATTTCAAATTTATTCTGATTCTATCTCACAAGAATTCAAATATCTCATAATACAAAATTATTTTGCTTACATCGTTTCCTTTATGTGAAACTAGACTCATTAAGCTTTAATTTCATATATTATTCAGCCTCTAATTCAACTTCCACCATTTATGGTGATTTTTCAAAATCGGGCTACTGCTGCTGTTCAACACTATTTCGGTGGAAAAATCACAATAGCTATCATAATGCCATTGTCACGTTGATCATGGACTCATTATTTCATAAATCTCATATTCAATTACACAATGTAGGTTAACATGATATTGCAACACAATTCATAATCATAAGCATGAGGATGATTCATCTTTCAAATCTTTTCACTTGTTCATCATGTATACACATATATATGCATGAATTCACTTACTCATCATTTATCACATTTCAATAAAGCATCACTTATGAGTATAATGTACGTACCTGTACATATCCATAGCAACTCAATTAACTTTACCTTTATCACCATGCCCCTCTTGGGACTTTCATCGCATTATTCATTATAATACCCGTTGAATTTCCGATGAACCTTTCTTTTTCCAGTTGTACAATCGAGGTGTACGTTTCTTTCCAAGTGATACACACAAAGTATACCTTTCCTTTTCATATGGTATACACAATCCAATGAACCTTTCCTTTTCCAGTTGTACAATCGAGGTGTACGTTTCTTTCCAAGTGATACATACAAAGTATACCTTTCCTTTCCAAATTCGATAGCCGAAGCTATCCCTTTTCATATTTGATAGCCAAAGCTATCCCTTTTCACATTTGATAGCCAAAGCTATCCCTTTTCACATTCGATAGCCGAAGCTATCCCTTTTCACATTCGATAGCCGAAGCTACCACTATTCACTGATCAGATAGTTGGAGCTACCACTTTTCACTAATCAGGTAGCCGAAGCTACTACTTTTCACTGATCAGGTAGTCGAAGCTACCACTTTTCACTGATCAGGTAGCCGAAGCTACCATTTTTCACATTGTACACACAAGACGTACATTTCCTTTTCATAATGAGATCAAAAGATTATCCTTTAGGGACAACCTTTATTGCAACATATGCAAGATCTCATATTCTTGATAATTACCAATTTCTTTTAAATATCATATCCCATCAAATTTCTATTAACATCAAATTCAATACAATTATAGAAAATTATATTTCATGTATATCAATAATATCATAAGTAATAGGCTTATTAAATCACGCGAACTTACCTCGGATCCAGAAATGACAATTTACCATTCTAGTCCATAACATTGTATTTTCCCGATTTAAGCCCAAATCTCGATTTCCTTGATTATTAAGCTTGAAAGCTTGGCCAAACCCTAAACATGGCTGCTCTTGGTACATTCTGTTGTAGCAAGAAGAAAGGGACACATTTGGGGTTTAAAATTTGACTTTTAATTTATTTTACCCCTAAATGACCAAAATGCCATTTTTACTATTCTTTCAAATTTTACCCAACCAAGGCCATTTTTGTCCAAAAAGTTATTTAAAGGTTTAATTATCATTTAAGGACCTCCCATTTAAAATTTCATGACAATTAGACACCTCTAACATATAAAATTCAACTTTTACACTTTTTACAATTTAGTCATTTTTTCTAAATTGAGTGCCCAAACATCGAAATTTTCGAACGAAATTTTCACGAAATCATTCCGTGAAATCTTAGACCATAAAAATAAAATAAAAATGAAATTTTCCTCATCAAATTTGTGGTCCTGAAACCACTATTCCAACTAAGCCCAAAATCTGGATGTTACACTCCTCATCTCTGTCACAATTATTCAAATCTTCAAGCCTCCTCGAAAGACGCATTGAAAGACCAACCCTATTCTTTTTAATCTTCTCAGACCAATCCTTCAAACCATTGCATAGTATAGCAAGACGTTCTAAAGCATTTCCCCTACTTGCCTTTTGCAAACTATGCACCCTCTGTTCACAAGATTATTCCAGTGTCCACCAAGCCTCAAAACAGAACTTCTTCTTTTTGTACCTCCTCTCTTCCACATCTGTAACAATAAAAAGAGGACAATGATCCAATTTCGAATGCGCCAGATGTAGAGAAAGCTTAAAAAAAAGCTCAATCCAATTAGAATTTGCCACCCTCGATCAAGCCTTTTACAAATGTTTATTTTCGGCAAATTTCCCCTTTCTCATGTGAACTAATGCCCCAAAAACCTAATATCTTTTAACTGGAAATCATATAAAACCCTACAAAATTCCTCCATCTGGTTTTCATCCCTCGGCACTCCCCAAACCTTTTTTTATTAGCATACATGATTTTGCTAAAGTCAACAGACACCATCCAAGGTAGATCTTGATTTCTTTCGAGTCCCTTTAATAAGTTCCACATGTTGACTCTATCTTGAGAAATTGGTGAACCGTAAAATCTTGTCATTCACAATTTTTGGCTATCCTGTCATTCACAATTTTTGGCTATCCCTTTTCTTACTGATCTCAACATCAATATGATTTATTGAGAAACTACATAGTTGGATAGTAACATCACCTATCCAAGCGATATGTAAACCTCCTATTGTCCCATTAGTCGAAAAATTAATACCATTATGAAAACCCCAACTTATCCGAACATTTTCTATCCTCCTAGTATTCAATTTCGTCTCCATTAATAAGGGGATGATTTGTTTTTAGCATATGTTGAATTCTCCGAACTGTTTGTGGATTCCCTAAACTACAAACATTCCAACTCAAAATTTTCATTACTTCTAGTCGGCTTGCCTACTGCAGTTGTCGATATATGTTTAAAACAAGCACTTTCACACTCATAGTTAAATTCTAAGAAATCAAAATTTCTAGAAATATTGAAATTCAACCTATCCAAAAGAGGTCTTTTCTTCCCATCAACACTTTCCAATGGGCTTTCCTCTAACCCATGTTCCATTTGAACTTGGGCTGGCCCACCTGAATATCTCGCCACTCCCACATCGTGTTTATTTGAAGATCCCTCCAAATTAAAACCCAAAATTGGATTCATGATTTGCCACGATTCTCTCCTTTTTTCAGCCAACAAATTTCGCTATTTTGCTTGCTTTCCTTGATTGGCACCCATAAATTTCACATCACCTCCCACCCAGAGCCATACACTGGTTACCGTAGTGGCCCTTCGCGGTTGCGCCTTCAACGAAAGGTCCCATCCACATTCCAATTGATTACTTATTTGATTCAGACGAATGGAACAAAAGCTATCACCATGACTTAAACAACCACACAAAAATCAAAAGAGAGTAAGTTTCTCATAACGAAAAGTTGAATAAATGAATCTTGAATGGGAAATCATAATTTTTTTCCTTCGTTTCAATGATTTATGAATATCCAATTGTACTTGAATACACAAATAATTCTGAACTCCTCAAGTCGTTTGTTTCGTATCATACTTAATGAATTTTCAAATGAAATTCCCAAACTACTTTGCCATATTCTTCGAGAAATAAACCGAGGGTAAATCATGGATCTGAATCCAAAAGGAAGAGTTTACTAATAGGATCTTGTAACAACCTGAAAGTTAGGAGTGTTAGGAAACATACTTCTGAGACTTCATTTCCGTGAATTGGGTTCATAAATATTATCATTAAATATATTTAGAGTTACCTTAAAAGGGAATTTAATAATAGTTAAATAATTTTAAGTATTTAGTGTTTTATTAAAGTAAAGGGACTAAATCAAATAAATGATAAAAGTAGGAGTTACTACTAAATTTTAAGACGGAACTATTTTAAGGGACTTCTTAAATAAATAAGCCAATAATTATATAGGTAGTACGATGATGGACAGTTTTAGTAAATATTATAGAATTATATATATGATAAGTTAGTATAATAATTATTAAAGGATTTATAAAAGTAAATAAATAATAAAAACATGTTTAATAAAACACAAGAGTCCACTAAAAGAATTTTCTATTATTTTCCTTCTTCTTGGCTGAAATTAAAGAAAAGTTAGGGAGAAAGAAAGCCATTGATAAAGATTGTGTATTTGGTTTGAAGGGCTTGCATATCGAGAAACAAGAGATCCCGTTGCTAATCGTGGAAAAGAGACGGCTAGTGAATAATTGTCTACAAGTGTAGTTTCGGTAAGTTCGTAGTCCCAAACTTAACTTTTCTATTAATTATTTAATTAATCAATGTTATTTAATACTTGGTATACAATCTTACGCATATAATTGAATAAAGATGTTAATTGATGAACAAGCAAATTGTGGAAGTAAATAATTACACAATCGTCGGTCTAACTGACTAGTGCTGGGTGCAAACATTGTTGGTTTATCCAACTAGAGCTGAGCTCACTATCGATTTTGTCGATTTATCCAACTAGCACTGGGTGCAACTTTCGTCAGTTTATTTGACTAGTGTCAGGCACACAATCGTCGGTCTAACTGACTAGTGTTGGGCACAAACATCGTTGGTTTACCCAACTAGAGCTGGGCTTGTAACGGCTCGTTTTTAGTGAAATCAGAATAGTGGTTTCGGGACCACAAATCCAAAGTCAAAAAAATTTATTGTAATATTATTTTATGGTCTATAACATGGTAGTATTATAGTATAAAAATTTTCATTAAGAAATTTTACCGTTATTCGTGAAAAATGACTAAATCGCGTAAAGTGCGAAAGTTGTGTTCTATTAGCTAAAGGTATTAAATAGCTATAGAACTTTAAAGTGGAGGTCCTTATATATTAATTAGACCACTAATTGAGTTAGTGGATGTATATGGAGTGTAATCATGAAATTGGTAATGTTAGGTTGGTACTAGGTAAAATAAAGATAAAATAAACAAAAAAAAATTAAAATAAAAGCTACCATCTTTATTCATCTTCCCTAACTGATTTTTACAGCAAGAAATAGCCATGGGAGAGCTCAAAATTTCAGCATATTAAACCTCTTGCATGTAAGTGATTTTTAAGCCTATTTTTGATGATTTTTACGTTTTCAGGATCGTTGTAGCTTAATCTAACTAACTAGGGGGCTAATTTGCAAAACTATTGAATAATTTGAGTTTTGCGATTGATGAAAATGCTAGGTTTTTGAAGTTTAATGGAAGAAAATAAATCTTTGTTGTTAGTTAAACAACTTTTGTACAAATATTTTTAATGAAATTGTCAAATAGAGTCTAAATTAAGAAATGTGAAAATTTTGTGTTAAATGTGAGAAATTGTGAAATATATGGGCTGGTAAAAGTATACAATAAGTTCGGCTAGGCTTATATATGGATGAAATTATATGAATTTCATTTTACGAGCTTAGAGGCTAAATTGTAAAAAAGTCAAAAGTATAGGGGCAAAATAGTAATTTTTTCAAAACATGGTTTTGGATTTATTTGAATAGAATGAGGCTTAAATTAGTTAAATTTGATTATATATATCAAGAAAAGCAATGTATGGAATTAGATTCGGGGAAAGACAAAGTTACTGATTAAACGATTATTTTCCATCGTACGAGTTCAAGTAAGTTCGTATAATTGCATTGTGTATTTATATGCTTTAATTTAAATATATGTATGTGAATTTAGTAATTATGGTGTATAAATGTTGAATGCATAACTAATATAGTTCTAAGAATACCGAGCCCTGTTTGAACCTTAGAAATTTGTAAGATACAAATGACATGTCATTAGGGTTACCGTTTTGGTTGAGATCCTGCATGTGTTGCGGACTCACCACAGCTCGTATGAGCTTACTGATTTGTAGCTCGTGAGAGCTTACTGATACTCAGTTCGTATGAGCTTACCGATATTCACCTCGAAAAAGCTTACCGATTATCGCTCATAGGAGCATACATGTACAAGAATTAAAGAATTATAGTTCAGTACACCTCGTGTGTACCACCCGCGTATCTAGCAATATTCTAAGTGGTTCAACGAGCTTAGTGTTATTACAAGATTATACAAGTTTGATATGAATTAGTACAGGTATTTACATGAAAATGGTATATATATGATATACGGATATACAGTATATATGTTACGATACGAACTAGTACAGGTATTTACAGGAAATTCATGGAAATGATTTTACATGATGTATTGATACATGATAGGGATGTTACATGTATATGAAAATTTAATTAATTGTCGAGTTCATCCATGATTATTGATTCATAGGTGAATTTAGTTGACTAATATGGTTGATGTATATGTGCTTAGGCTTTGGTTAAGTTGTGGTTGGATTCTACCACGTTAAACTTATAAGTTATGCATTGAAATGGTAAATGCTTAAATGGAAATATACTTGTGATCATAAAAGGGTAATTTTCGGTTTTATATGAATACATGGCTATTTTGATTAATGATTATATGTTAGGCTTATGTGCTAAATTGAGTTGTGATATACCTTGTTTCACTTACTTCATTTGTGGTTAAATAGGTATGTGAAGAATGAAAGATTGGCAAATGATTCAATTAGAATTGCTGTGAAAGTATGGAAAGGTATGAGATTATTAATGATTGAAATATGTTTAGCCATATGTTTGAATTATAAATGCACATAAGTAGTGTGTATTATGCCATTATATTTCGAGATAATTTGGCTAATTTTTGTGATATTTAACATTGAGAGGTTATTGTTTTAGGCTAAGGCCAAGACACGTTGGATTGACTTAAATGGATTACGCTTATAAATTGAAGTAGTAAACTTTATTTTTGAGTTACGAACTTACTAAGCATTTCATGTTTACTTTGTGTTAATTTCTTTGTGTACCTAGGTATCGGAAGCTCGTTCGGGTTGAAAGTTGTAAGAGATATCATCACATTATCTATCGACTATTTTAGTACTCTTGTTTTTATAACTTTGGTTATAATGGCATGTATAGGTCATTTTGGCTCTTGGTAGCCTACATGTTTGGTTGTGTTTTAGCCATTTGTATTGGCTTGAAATTGTAGGTATATTTTAGAAGCATAATTGGTACGTGTTAAAGTGGTCAATTGATGTGATTATGAGTATCATGTTGTATGTGTGAAAGTATATGTTATAAACTTGAGATTGGTTGGTTTTTTAGTGCCTATTTATGCCATGGTAGATGCAAATTGATGTGTATAGGTTGGTACCACTGTGGGTGAGGAATAAGGCTTGGAAAATGGCCTATTTTTGTCCATACAGGCAGAGACACTGGCGTGTGTCTTAGCCGTGTATGACACACGGTCAGGTGACATGGCCGTGTGTCCCTTAATGCTTCTTTTGAAACCAAGTTAGTAGCTTCACATGGCCTAGCACATGGCCTGGCACACGGGCTTGTGGTCTAGCCATTTGACCCAAGTTAGTGAGTTACATGGGATCGGACACGGCCTGAAATATGGGCGTGTCCCCTAGCCACACGAGCGTGAGACCCCTGCACTTTGAAAAAATTTTCATGTTTTCTTAAAAATTCGTAGAGAACTCGTTTAGTCTCGAACCACTCCTAATGTCTATTTAGGGCCTCGAGGGCTCGTATTAGGGATTGTATAAATGTTTTTGAATGGTTTTTGATATGAATGATAAATGCATATGAAATGTATGATTGTTTGACTTATAAGTCTTGTGTTTTTGGCATGTACCTAGGGTATAAATATGTTCTAGAAGTTAATCTTTTGAATATGTGATTATAAGTTTGTTTTTATATAGATATATGTTTATGTAGCATGTTTTAATGATGGTTGGATTTTCTTGTATGTATGTTTCATGTTATTAGTTCAATGAAATTAGTTATTTTGATAAATGTAAGGTATGATTGTTTGAATTTGTATTTGTTCATAAGAGGTATGAGTTAGTTGTATAGAAGAGTAAGAATTGCACTAATTGAATGAAAATTGAATTGTGGTGTCAATGAGGACATATTGGTTAAGCATTTGAATTTTAGGTAATTGGTATATTTGAACATGTATGAGTGTTTTTTTGGTAATATTTTAGTATGGTTTTAATGCATGGTTTGGTAGTCAAGTTAGGTATGAAAATTTCCTTGTTTTTTGAAGCAATTTGGAGTACACATGGCCTAAGACATGAGCGTATGTCTCGGTCGTGTAAGACACACGGCCGTCTGTCACCTGAGAGTTTCTTAGTGTTCAAGTTAGAGAGTTACACGGTCTGACACACGGGCGTGTGGGGCAACTCAGAGAGTTACACGGCCTGGCACACGGGTGCGTTACACGGTCGTGTGACCCTACTCAAAGAGTTACATGGATGTGGACATGAGTTGGGACACAGTTGTGTGTCCCTAGTTCGAAAGTTACACGGGCAGAGACATGGGCGTGTGTCTCAGTCATGAGAGGCGCATGGCCATGCATCCCCTGTTTTGCAAATTTTGCATTGTTTTTTCTAAAACTTTCCAAATTGTTTCAAGTTGGTCTCGATTTAGGGATAGTATGCATGTGTATGAATATTTTATCATATCATTAAGTTTATTGAAAGTTATAAAGTTTATATGTTTTCAATTGTTCAGTAATACTCTATAATCCTATCTTGGCGACGGGAACTAGTTAGGGGTGTTACAGATCTGCATCGAATCCTCATTTTCTTATAGAAAACGAATAACCAAAAAATGGTTATTGGACGTCTATGGTACTCCATTACCCACTCGTTCCACATCAAGTTCATAATAAAACTTGAACATATAATGTTTCTCCCTTAAATCTATATTCTAAACCCCCCAAGAGGATGCCATAAATTTGCTATCGTATTCCTCATGGTCTGGAAATGGACAACACTTGCCATTAAAAAATATCCTACCAAGCATAATTCATTTGTCGAGTGTTGAGTATTCATATTACTCGAGAGTAACCAAGTCCTTCTCCATTGTCAATGTGTAGATACATCATTCCTTTCTCCATTGGCTTTAAGATCAGATCCAACACCTTGAAAAGATTTATACTAGACAAATCGAAACAAATCTCAAATCAAAACACTAGCAACTGAAGAAAAAGAACAAGAAAAAGATCCAAAGACATGCCACAATACCAAACAAAAGAAAAAAACTGATACTAGTCTCAAGGCCCAATTTCAAACCCATAGATATGATGGGCTTACATTACCTCAAGGCCCAACAGCAATGTCAAAGGTCAAGCAAATCAAACCAAGATTTGATCAAAGCTAATATGTGAGGATAAATCATTACAAGAAAACGAGGAATGATACATGCACGGAATGACTGAAATGTATTAAAGTCAATTCAACCAAGCTATCAATTTTAAATCTAAAAAGATTAGTCAACTTGCGACAAATTTTTGGATGGGATCTAGATATTTTTGGATTAAGATGTCTTCGTAGCGTTCTAAGATTTATCTCTTAGATTCGAAACACACTTTGAATCACTTAATTTTGAGTTCGTGAACTAAAACTATGATTGTTTTAGTAAAAACTGCGCGAGCAGAATTTCTAGACGAAATTATTACAAAAATTACGAGTTTCAAGCTTTTATTTCAAGTTTAAATCATATAGAGTTCGAGTTTTAGGCTTAATTTTTATTATATATGAGTCCAATATTGTATTTATCAACTGTTATTATTTTATTATTTTGAAATTTTGAAATTTTTTATAATTATGAAGTATTTTAAGTTATTTAGGAGTTTTATGTCAATAAGAAAGTTTAGTTTAAAACTACTTATTTAGGTTAATTAGAGTTCTAATATACTTAAGAGTTCTATTTAGATTTATATAACTAGCATATATAAAGGCCTTTGCATTGTACACCGAAAGGAATTAATTATTATTTAACTTCTCTTTTGAATAAGTAAATTTTCTTTAAGTTTTTCTTTTTAATAATTTCTTTTAAGTTTTCTTTTAGAAGAGTTTTAACAATCTTTTGAGATTATGGGATCATCTTTAAACTTTTTCTCACCAAGTTTTCTTTCTTGGAGGGAGAATTAGAATTGCTTAAAGGCGGTTGTGGATTCTTATTATTTCTAAGGTTCCTTAGGACTTCTATACGCCACGTTCCATCTTTTCTATCTATCTTCACGTTCCATCTTTTCTATCTATCTTCTTTATTTTCTTATTTATTGTTTTAATGTTTGATTTATTGTCCTATTTTATTTATCTTAGTTATTTATTTTAATTGTTTTCTTTAATTTCTTTTATCTGACTTGGATTCGTTTGCATTTCAGGTTGTGTCAAAATCCAAGTTTCTTTCCGAATGTCTAGAGCCCTAAGTCAAATCCGTGACTTGGACAAACTTATGATCTTGTTCCGCACTCATCTGTATAAAAAACGTGCCACAAGAGTAGACTTTACACTTTCAAAGTTCACATATAAAATTGTACATTATACCAGAATTCATAGATAATTTTGAAATCCTTAAAATAAAAGGATAATTTTTAGTAAATAAAAGTAATTTATAAATTAACGAAAGTCATTCCTCACTAAAATTGATGGATGAAGTTCCAATTTTAATAAGGGTTAAATATAAAATTGGTGCTCAAACTTGTCAAATTCTCCCAGATCGGTACTTCTGATTTTTTTTGTCCCAGATTGGTACCCAAATTTTTTTTTCCGTCCACTATATTGGTACCCAAGTCTAACGCCATTACTTTTTTATTGATGTGGTAATACTGGCCACTCATGCGCCGCCATCTAGCATCCTCTTTGGCCCTCTTTATCTTTATCTCTCTTTTTTTTTTTTTCTCAGTTTCTTTTCTTCATTTTCTTTTTCCTGCCCTAGCCGTCGTCCTTCTACACTGTTGGCCGCCGTCTAGCCTAGCTCTCTAACCAATTACAACCGCTGTTTGACCTTCTTCCGTCTGTTTTTGTCTACTAATATGAAAGCAAAGTAGCAAAAAGTAGTAAATTTGCACCTGATGATTTCCATGGCGATGTATAGTACTCGAAACCAGTGATTAAGTTTATCCCAATCTTCATCCCAAGCAAAATATTATCATAAGGGAAATCAAAACTTTCCCAGAAAAAATTCTTTGAATCATAATCGTTTTTCTCTTTCATTACGAGATTTCTTAAATCGAAAAGCTGTAAAACAAGTTCATGGGGATTTCTTGATGTGTTTGGGTTAGTATACCAAATGACGTCGTTAGTTTCATTGAAAAGTGTGGGGATTTCATTGTTCTCAAACTTTAAAACTCCATTATAATCTGAAATCGGAGATTTCCTGTTAGTGACCCGAATGACGGTGGAGCTTGAAATTTTATACCATATTTTGACGTGTTGTTCGAATTATCTGGGCTGAAACCCATTTCAAAGGTACCATTTTCGGATTTAAATGTTTCACTGTCGTCTTTAATGAAATCATATAGAGTGATGATTTTCAGTGTTGAAGTTTTGAAAATGAAGAAGAAAAAAGAGTCAACCACTAAAGAATCTCTATTAATAAGAAGCTTTTAAATTAACTGAAGTGATTGATATGAGAGAGTCACTATACCTTGAAAATTTGCAATTGCCTTGCTGCAAAACGACAGTGGTGCCTTGCTGCCTTTCTGATATAAAAGAGGCTTTGAAAACGATGGTGGTGCTTGCTGCCATGCTCTCGTATTAGTTGACAAAAGTAGACGAAAGAAAGCCAGACGGTGGCCAACGATGTAGAAGCACGACGATTAGGGTAGGAAAAAAAAAAAGAAAAAAAGAAAGATGAGAAAGAAAATAAAAAGGAATAGAGGGCCAAAGAGGACGCCATATGGCGACATGTGAGTGGCCAGCGCTGCCACGTTAGTAAAAATATAACATCCTTAGACTCGGGTACTAATATAATGGACAGAAAAAAAGTTCAAGTATCAATCTGGAAAAAAAATCATAAATATCAATATGAGAGAATTAAACATGTTTGAGTACCAATCTTATATTTAACCATTTTAATAAAAACAATTCTATGCTGACCAATATTAGGATTATTTGATTTCTCCTTGTAACTTAAAATAGGGCAAGAAGATGGGGGCAAGAAGATAGAAGGGGAGGAATGAAGAAGGTGGTATTCGGTAAGATGGGTTTGATAGCTTAAAGTTGTAGACCTATTACCCATCAACTTGAAGCTTCTAGGTTTGAGAAACTTTGTTATTTTAGACCCATCTGAAAAACTAATGGTTGGGAAGAGTATCTCTACTCTATGTTATACCTATAAATTTTTGGCCAGTAACATTTTATTACTTCATTAATCAAAGAATCTCTTTCCACCTTCTTCCTTTATTATTTGTTCTCATATTTTGTTCAACATAAATATAATTCAAAACCACCTACGATAATTATAAATTATAACTTTAATATATGTTTTTACTTGTATGGAAAGATAATTAAAATTCTTATTAGATATTAATTTGACATGAGTTTGAACCGTGTAACTTCATTCTCATTTCTATTATTGTATGAAAATATATATGACATAGATATAAATTTAGAATTGAAAAAAGTATTTGAGTTGATTATTAATCACTAATAACACTATAAAACTGGTTATAAAATACAAACCCCCTTATAGAACATTTGGTGTTGGTCCCGCAAAACAGACTCGCTGCTTCTGGCTTTCCTTGCCATTTTTTTTTCAATTACAAGGAAAAAACGAACATTTGTTTCAGTGACACGGTGTCGTTTAAAACTACAGGCTAACTGGCTTTTTTTTCTTTTTAAATGATTGATACTGGTAAAGGCTATTTATTCTTTTTATTTTTGAGCATAATAATTTTTTCCTCTCCAACTTTAAAAAAATCATTTTAACTTTATACATATAGATTACTACATTTATGACAGGTCAATATTTAATTATTTTTTAATAATATTTATATTTTAAAATAATTTTAATAATTTCTAATTTTTAAAAATATATTTTTATAATTTTAAAAAATTAAATAAATGCTGATATAACAATTTATGTGTATGTTATGTTAATAAATTAAAAAATACATTAAACTTTTTATTCATTTTGGGATTATTTGAAAAAAATATAAATTTAAAATTAAAAAACAAAAAATACATTAAGGGTTAAAATGGTTTTTGTTGTAAAGTTAAAAAGATAAAAAATATTATATCTTATTATTATTATTATTATTTCCAAAAACATTCACTTATTGAGTTATATAATAATTTGCATTCCTCATATTTATTTCCTACGGGTTGTCGGGTTTAAGTTCAGTGGGTAGACAATTATTTTTGTCGGCTCATCTACTCTCATCTGTATAGCATATATACAAATAAAATTCAATTAATTCAAAATTAAAACTTCCTTTTTAAAATTTTTTGTTTAAAAAAAGAATCTTATGCATTATTATTCAAAGTATCTACTTTATTTGCAGAGTACACTTTTTTTCCTTAAAATAAGAAGAAAAAAAAAAAACCATGTTGACTAATTACAAATTTTAGTAGTGGTATTTTAAAAAAATATAGAGAGTGTAAGATTAAGATAAATTGGTATTTTAAAATTAATTTACCAAATGTTTGAAAAATAAAGCAGCCATGGATACTATATTAATATGAAAGAAAAAAAAAAATGTCTCAATGATTTCAAATTTCCTCTTCATCATTTATTGCCTTTTTCTCAACCCCCAAAAAAAATAGTAAAATATACCGTGAGCTGGAGTCCATAACGGCATAGGTACGTTAGGGTTCCTCGATTTCAAATTCAAAATCAGTGGCAGCATTGTTATTAACACCATATCAAAGCCTGAATTCCGCAACAGAAATAGTAAATAATTTCGAAAAAGATAGAAAAAGAAAAGAAGTCCCCTATAAACACTACCACTCGCCTGGCCCCTCCTCTCCCGATCCATTCGAATAAGGCTCCAAAAACCCTCTTCTTTTTTATTTTTTGTCCATCACCGCGTCACTCTCTTCCCCTCTGTCATTCCTCAAACAACCCATCGATCATTTGACCTACAAATTAATCGGCGATTCGATCAGATTGAAAAGAAGAAGCGAAGATGTCTCTCAGACCGAGCGCCAGGACTGAGGTTCGAAGGAACCGATACAAGGTGGCGGTTGATGCGGAGGAAGGTCGCCGGAGGAGAGAAGACAACATGGTCGAGATCCGAAAAAACAAGAGAGAAGAGAACCTTCTTAAAAAACGCCGCGAAGGACTTCTCGCTCAACAGCAGCAACCGCAGCAACAGCAATTGCTCTCTTCAACCGCTGGTTCCGAGAAAAAGGTAGATGCTACTGATGAATCTATTTGATCCGTTGAATCATGAATATTATCTAGGTTTAACTTGTTCTCGTATATGAATTTCTATATTGAGCTAATTGACAGCTGCTTTATTTCGATTGGGTGATATTTTCGACTGTTAATTGTGTTGTATTTCTCTGAATAGGATGCGGCTTATGTTGTACTAATTAAATGAAGTGAAATGCTTGTTTAACTTATTGATTGTAGTAAACCTCGGTGAAGAAACGCATAGACTTATTTTTTACTAGACATGATTTTGATGTGTTTATAATCTAATTGCAGTTAGAAAGTCTTCCGGCTATGGTTGCGGGTGTTTGGTCAGATGACAGAAATATGCAGCTTGAGGCAACCACCCAATTCCGAAAGCTGCTATCAATAGGTCGATCATATATATATTGCTTTTCGCAATTCCTTTTAAATTCTACAAAATTGAAGTTGTGTCTCACTCATTTTTTTTGTGCAGAACGTAGTCCACCAATCAATGAAGTTGTACAATCAGGTGTTGTTCCTCGATTTGTGGAGTTCCTTAATAGAGATGACTTCCCACAGCTTCAGGTTTGATTTTTTATTTTGAAGTTATTAGGATTTTGCCCAATTATTTCTTGTTGTTTTGATTGTTTAATCCTTAACCCAAAATCTTTTTTTCTTGTAGTTTGAGGCAGCTTGGGCTCTTACAAATATTGCTTCAGGGACATCAGATAACACCAGGGTCGTAATTGATCATGGAGCTGTCCCTATATTTGTTAAGCTCTTAGGTTCTCCCACTGATGATGTTCGCGAACAGGTAAATATTGCAGTCTGCAAGTTATCTTCTATTGCTGAATAATCTGCAATTCTCATAAGTCATAATTTTTTTGGGTTTATAGGCTGTTTGGGCACTAGGAAATGTTGCTGGAGACTCACCTAAATGCCGTGACCTGGTCCTTGGCCATGGGGCATTGGTGCCACTCTTGGCACAATTCAACGAGCATGCAAAGCTCTCCATGTTGCGAAATGCTACTTGGACTTTGTCAAACTTTTGCAGGGGCAAGCCACAGCCTTCATTTGAGCAGGTTGAACTTTCTTGTAATATGAAAGTTTGTAGTTGTTAATTGCTAACCTCATGCTGATATCTTCTGCTAATACTTGGTGCGTTTGAAATTTATTAAGCAGACAAAGCCAGCTTTGCCAGCTCTTGAGCGTCTTATCCATTCAAATGATGAGGAAGTCCTTACAGATGCCTGTTGGGCTCTCTCATATCTCTCAGATGGTACTAATGACAAAATTCAAGCTGTTATTGAGGCAGGAGTCTGCCCCCGACTGGTTGAGCTCTTGATGTAAGATTGATGTCTTTCCTTTTTTCAAATTGGTTTCGATGTTTGTTTTCTCTTATGCTTGTAAATCCTGGATGTTTTGAATGTTTCCTCACTTGTTTCCTACTCTTTTTGCTAGGCACCCATCCCCAACAGTCCTCATTCCTGCTCTTCGCACAGTTGGAAATATTGTTACAGGGGATGATATGCAGACTCAAGTATGGAATATTTCTTGACATTAATTCTTTACTGTTATGTGAATTTCTTTAACTTGATATAATGGATTTGGACTCATCCTTATATTTCTTTGTGCTTAAACCATGCTGGAGCAGTGCTGAGCATTTTTATTAGGAATTTAGGATTAAATAGACCATGTCTAACATATCATTGCAGATGCATTACTCAGTTCGGCTACCAAGATTTTCTTTTAACTTACGTCTAGAGCATATGATGCACTATATTACAACTTGCCAGAGCTCTCTGATTTCGGAGTTGTTTCTTCACAAATGTGAATCTCGTTTGACCACATCAATGAATATCTGAAGGTTTTGCATTTTTTTAGTGAAAAATGACTATTGAGTGTAATTCTCAAAATTGGCATGCTTTTATGTTGTTTTCGATTCACGTTTGACATGCATATAGAAATTTCCTGAGAATACGTTAAACTTCACCTTCCTTCTATAAGGATTCAGACAACAAGAAGATTTTGATGTTGGTAATGGTTGTAGATGTTGAAATAAAATTTATAACTTATTGAAGCATACTTTGACTTTGGCTTCTTGGTTGAAATATGACTAATGATTCTAGCATATTGTTTTCATGGTTAATTGGCATATTCTGAGGTAAATCATAATGTGTCCTTCCTTCAGACAGAATGATCAATGTCAGGATCATGGTTCACGTCATGAGTTATTAGACTTGATTCTTGGATTGCAATGTTTGTATTCATGTCACCGCCTGAGGTTGCCTCTTCCTTCAGTACACTGATGATGCTTCATGTTCTCCTTTCCAGTGTATTATAGGCCACCAGGCCCTTCCGTGCCTTTTGAACCTGCTGACGAATACCTACAAGAAGAGTATCAAGAAGGAAGCTTGCTGGACCATTTCAAATATCACAGCTGGAAATGTAGATCAGATACAGGTAAGCAAATTTACATGGTACAAGTGTAGGAAAAAACTATAGTTTAATGGTCCACTGCAAAATTTTGACAGGAAATATTATTAGTTTTAATTTCAACTTTTTCATCCAGTTTGAATGAATTTCAGTTAAGAGCATAAATTTGAAATCTTTGCAGGCTGTAATTGAAGCTGGCATTATTGCTCCTCTAGTCCATCTACTTCAAAATGCTGAGTTTGAGATCAAGAAAGAAGCTGCTTGGGCAATTTCAAATGCTACGTCTGGTGGCACCCATGAACAAATAAAGTATATTTTCTTTGCCATAACTATCCTCTGGGTTCTTCTCGGGTACAAATTTGCCTTAAACAATGAAATTCTATTTTGTTTGCCAGGTTTTTGGTAAGCCAAGGTTGCATTAAGCCATTGTGTGATCTTCTAAACTGTCCCGACCCAAGAATTGTCACTGTTTGTTTAGAAGGTCTTGAAAACATCCTAAAGGTTGGTGAAGCTGAGAAAAATCTGGGTCATACTGGAGATGTCAATCTCTATGCTCAGTTAATTGATGATGCTGAGGGATTGGAGAAGATTGAAAACCTCCAAAGTCATGACAACAATGAAATCTATGAGAAGGCAGTCAAGATACTTGAAACATATTGGGTAGAAGATGAGGATGAGGCATTACCCACTGGTGATGCTTCGCAACCTGGGTTCCAGTTTGGTGGCAATCAACTTCCTGTTCCTTCTGGTGGATTCAATTTCAGTTGAAGGTATGCACTTAAATATCTGATTACCTTTTGCAAGGAAGGTAACTGAGTCTGTTAGGAAAAATGATCCTTTAAATTGCAGTATTGATTGCTCTTTAGGTCTGGAGTTGCTCTCTCTCCTCTCTCATTTGCAAATATTTTGTTCATGTAACTGGAAACTAGGATTTAATGGCCATATGTATGAAGTGAATATGGATTATATCATGACAACACTATTTGTCTGATCTATTCTAGTAAAATGAGCTTTCCTTGTAACAACCCTAGATTGAATCATTTGGTGCTGTCAGATGCTCTTCTGCTATAAGCAATTCAGATAGACGGCAAATTCAGATACCAATAATTTGGTATTTTCTTGTTTTGGAATTTGCAGAACACTTGGTGGGGTGGAATGGAGCTGAAGGGTCGGTATTTTCTTGTTTTCTTTTTTATGGAATTCACATATATTCGAAGTCATGCCACAGTATGTTCTTAAGAAGTCGTCAAATAAAGACAGGGTGTACGATACGGTAAAGAGTCTGGAAGCCATACAAAATACTTTAAAATTTTGCCATGCGGTAGCTATTCTTTTTCAGCATCCTAACTCTCAGATGCAAAGGGGGAGAGATGCAGCCCAGTATTCAGACTTCTGGTTTTTCCCCTTGTGTTGAAAGGATGTATTTGCTTCCTTTATTAAAAGGTCCTTTTTTTTCCTTCTACTTTCTATTCGATTTTAGTTATAGTTTGGACATCATTTATTTGGTCTTTCTGTTAAGAAATATACAGCTATCAGGAAAATTTTTTCTTTTCCGGTAGTGTATTATTGTCAAAAACGTGAACGATGTATTGGAGTTATAAAATGTCTGCTAAACATGTCTTGTTGTGGTCCTTCTAAATAGAATTCGATTTATTCCCGAAATACGTAATTTGATGCGTTTATCCTGACATGCCCCCTTCATTATACGATCCCCAACCACGCTTAATGCGAGTAAACAGAAAGACGCCTGTCATTTAGGTGTACTCCTTGCATGGAAGAGGCACTGCCTGCTGTCGCCAGGCATAATTCCTGATCCTTTTGCTGTACGGACACTCAAGTAAATGGTGTGGGGCGAGCCTACGAGGTTGATCTCTTCTAAATGATTGCATTGAAAACGTAGTGATGGGGTTTTTCAGTATGATCAAAATGCCAATCCTTCGAATATAGTGATTTTGATGTTGTGACCTGAAGTTGATTTAACGTTTCAGAATAATCGAGTATGGGAACCCAATCATTTCAAATATAGTTTATATTTGTAATCAAGGCTACCGGATTACCTGGTTTACATTTTAATTGGGCCATGATCTATGTTACTGGTTCCAATGGAAGTACCAGATGACTTCAATTCCATTTGAAGGGGCACTTTACAACCGGGGGGTAATTAGCCGAATTCTAATAGTAGTGAGTTTGAGCTTTACTCAAAATTTGATGCTCGATATTCAGTTTGATCTTGGTTAACTTTAATTTTTAAGCTCAAGTTCAGTTTGAGACATGATTGAGATAACGATAAAAAAAAGAAAGTAATTTCATAAAATAAAAGTACAATAAAATAGAAAGTTTGATTAGATTTTTAAGTTATTTGAATCAAGTATTATGGTGCTTGAATTTGGTTTGATTGATAGTTCGAGTGTAGTTCTAATTAATTCAAATTTTTTATAATGGAATTTAAATATCTTATGAGTATCAATATTTCATTTACAATATTTTTCTTTCAGGATGAGCATAAGTCTTTTAGTTCTGTCCAATTTAGAAATGAGAAATGATTGCAGATTTGTTTTTAAACCAACTTTGCACTAGCGTAAAGAAAAGTGCTCAGCTGAAGATAATTATAATGAGTAGAATATTATCTTTGACCACCACATTGTCGTAAAATATTATATATTGACATATTGTTTAACTGTATTTACCAAGAAAAAATAAAAAATCTCCGACATTTAAAACTAGATTGTTGAGGCTCAATTTTGGCCCAACTTAAACCAAAAACTACCTACCCAAATAACCCCAAAACCCAATTAGACCCAAAATTCAAAATGCCCCAAGCCCAAAAAACACCCTAGCCCAATACATTAAAAAATCAGAAAAAAGAAAAACCCTAGCCCCCCTATGTTCAGCCGCCGCCCCTAGGGCCAACTGCCCTCTGCCACCACCTGCAGCACCGCCCTTGTCACATCCACCGCTCAACTTGCACCTGCAGAACAGAGGAAGAAAAGACAGATAGTAATAATAAAAAGCATGTAACTTGGCTTTAAAAAGCCAAAGCCAAAAATCAAAAAAAGGGATTCGGCAGTCTTCTCTTCTTTGCAAAATACAAAGTTCTTTATCAATAGAAAACAGTTTCATTATTAACTCAAAAAAATCGCAGCAAAATATATCAAAAACCGCATCAAAGGTTTATTTACTTTTCTTTTATTTTTTGTTTTTTCGAATTTGCATATATCATATCTACTCTAATAAAAGCAATACATATATATATTAGATAAATATAAGAAAAAGAAAAAAAAGAGGAATTTTTTACCTTTCCGACCATCGTGTACGGTGGTCGGCGCCGGCAACGACGGCGGCCGGCGTGACAGCGACGGCGGGCCCCCATGGCCGGATACTGAACTCGTCCAGAGAGTTCTCTCCCTCCCTCTCTTTTTTTTTTCTTTCAAATGGTGGAAATGAAAAATTTTAAAAAAATTTTGGCCTTTTATAGCCTCCCAAAACGATGCTATTTTGGGGGCTGCCTTTTAACCTTAAAACGACGTCGTTTTGAGGTGACCCGATCCGACCCGACCCGTCCGGCATAGGATCCGCGTGTTTTTTAAGCGGAGGGGTTATTTGCGCTTTTGGCCCCTCCGCTTTTTTATGATTTCGCAATTAAGTTTTTTCTTAATTTTAATTTTACCCTGAAATTTATTTCGGTTTCAATTTGGCCCCTATCCGAACGACGTCGTTTAGGAAGGCGGGGATTATTTCACTTTTGGACCTCGTGTGTTATTCGCGCTTTCAAATCAATCCCTTTCTCTTTTATTTATTTCCGGATTGGCCCTGAATTCTTGTTTTAAATTCAATTTAGTCCCTAGTTTAATTATTTAGCTCCCTTTTTTATTAAATTAGTTAATTTTATTATTTTCTTTTATTATTATTTATTATAGTTTTATTATTATAGTTTTTTTTATTTTCATTACTACTTTATTATTATTGCACTATTGTTATTATTTTCCTTAATATTACCATTAAAATTATATTTCCTTTCTATACTTATTTATTTGTATTATTATTTTTTGTATTATTATAATTTTTATCATTACTATTATTACTGTTCTAATCTATATTTATTTTGTTTGATTTTATTTATCTATTTATATTTATGTTATTATTATATTTTATGTATTATACCTATATCTATATTTACGTATGAATATTACTATTTTACTATTGCTATTTTTATATTATTTTCATTGATATTTTACTTATTATCATTTTGTATTATTATTATTATTATTGTTATTATTACTATTATTATTATCATTATTATTATATTATTACTATTATTATTATTATATTTTCTTCCTTTTGTAATTACTTATACGCTATTATTTTTATACTAACTAATTTAATATATATATATATATATTAGCACACTTATTTTGTTTATATATCACTACTCTTATTATTATCATTTCATCATTTATTTATTTATATCTTTATAAATAATTTCAAATCTTAGATCATTCATTATTTGTATTATCGTTATTATTATTTATTATCACTATTGTTATTACCGTCACTTTTACTTTTATTACTATTATTATATTATATTATTTTTACTTATTTTCTATTCCCATTATCATTATTATTATTATTATTAATATTCTTATTATGACTATTATTATTATTATTATTAGTATTATTATATTTTAATACTATTATTATTTATATTATTATTATTATTATTATCGTTTTCGTTATCATTGTCATTTTTATTTTACCATGTTTTATTTATTTTTATTTTTATTTGTTTATTTACTTATGTATTCGATCATTTCATTTACCTTATGCTTTTGTTTTATATGTATATATTACTAGCCTTGCTTTCATCTTTTTATAATTGCTCATATCATTGTTATTGACACTGTCACACTTATTATTACGTATTAGTACCATAATTTGCTTTTATATGTCACCAAAAAATCACGTCATATTTTTACTCGATATATTAAAATAATTCTTTCATAAAAGCAATATTCCATATTTAGAGATTCGAGAAAATTGTATCCTAACTTATTGGGTTTCGATTTTTCTCATTTAACCTAAATAGCGGAATATGCTTTTAAAATCGTAACATGAATTTTGAATAAAATGTTTATTCTCGGAGATATGAGGTGTTGTTTCCTAACTTACTGGATATGACATCTTAATACTTTAAGATAAGATTTTTTGCAAACAAAGGCAATATTCGGTATTTAGAAGTTCGAGATATCGTGCCCTAACTTACTGGGTTTCGATTTTCCCTCGTTTACTCTAAATAATTGAATACCCTTAAAAAAGGATTAAAATATATTAATTTTAAATAAAGGCAAGGTCATTCTCAAAGTTCGAGATGTCATGTCCTAACTTACTGGGCATGACATTTTATTACTTCGAGATGAGAGAGTCCTTAACATCTGTTTTAAGTTATTCGATAATTTCTAAATTAGCATTAATACAAAGAGGGATCGTAGTTTAAATTATTTCAAGTTTTCAAATCTTCCACACTAAGACGCTAATTAATCAACTAAGTACCAATTTGGGGCGTATCGAGGGTGCTAGTCCTTCCTTGTGCGTAACCGACTTCCGAACTCATTTTCTGATTTTCGTAGACCAAAAAATTATCGTTTTAGTAAATATTAACTTTTATTAAAATGATTAATTTAAGGTGATCCGATCACACCTCATCAAAAAAAGATTGGTGGCGACTCCCGTTTTTCATTTTTATTTTTTAAAATCTGAATCGACCCCGTTTTTCAAAAAAATGGTTTCGACATAGATTGTTGATTTAATAATAGAGTACTCTATACAGCATCAGTAAAAAAAAAACAAGTAAAAGTGGAACAACTTTTTGTGATGATTTAATTTCCTCGAGGTCGAGGTGAACATATTCTAATATGCCAGAAGTAACTAGTGAGAAACAATACAAGTTGATTTTTCTTCCGTCCCCTCGTACTCCTGGCCCAGATAGTTTAGTACCAAGATGCCAGGGAAGTGAAATAATAATAATAAAACAGAGAAATGGAAAGTAAAGAGATTAAATTAATAGGGGAATCATTAGTGGGGAGTAAAGTAACAGTAGCACTACCATGCCACCCGTTTCTTCCTCAAATATGTTGGTTGGAAGCTTGATTTTGTAATATATTAATGGTTTTGGAACCAAACTCACTACAAATTTACAAGTACAAAATCATGGGTTCAAAGGTTGCAATCCAACTAGTATTGTATGGTGTTCCCTGGATGCACCTTTTTGTCTGGTGCTATAGACAACATATGCAAGCTAACGGGTGGCTGAGGCAGGACATATGGGCCGTGTTTTGTCGGTTGTGGTATCGTTTATCTTTTCATTTGCGGTCTTCGAACAAACAAGACGATTCTGGCAGCCTCTTTCTACCACATCCCCAACCATCATCTGATTGATCTTCACTCAATCACGTCCTCAAAGGCTAAAGTTTGATTTGGGACTGAATCTTGTTCAATAACTCCCAATGATATTTGAATCTTAAGTCACATTTATCTTTACAAGATTTCAAGAATATTTGAATCTCCCAACCTATTATCAGAAAATGTGCATTAAAACAACTCCAATGATTCATTCATCATTTTTAAGTTACTGCCCATGGCCCTTTTTTTTTTTTTTTTTTTTTTTTTTTTGGTATAAGGTTTGACCGAAGAGCAATAAAGGGAAAAGTAGAATATCATGATATTATCACTAACAACTATTCCTGCAATTTATTAGGTTATTCCACTCAATTTTGAGGACACCAGGGGTATTCTGGTAAGTTAATATTAGAACTAGGGTTTCTGATTGTCCCCCTTATAACATATCCCATATGAAACTACGGCTACTCTAATAATGCGGCATCTTTCTTTTCGTATCTTGTATATATACCTGCCTAGTTTTCCAAACAGCAATTACAAGTTCTCTGTTTCTACTACCCTGTTTCTGCTCTGTTTCTCCCTCTGCCATAAACCGTCCAATTCCATCCTTCTGTTGAAGTTCTTTAAACCAAACACTTGTCTAGCATTATTTACCTCAAAAAAAAAAAAAAATTGCGGCTCTTGATCAAAAGCTGTTAAGCATCGACTTTGATCATCCCCATCATTGTGAAGCAGCAAGTTGGTGATTATCTCCTGTTCCTTTACCAAGTTTAGGTCCATCAGAAACATGAATATTTTACAGCAGAGTGAATTCAAGGAGACAAACAAGAGATGCGTGGATTGCAGCACAACAAGAACGCCTCTTTGGAGAGGTGGTCCAGCTGGCCCTAGGGTAAAGTTGTTCTATATTAACATCCTTTCATGATCTTTTTAGTAGCAGTTATGTGTAGTGTTTCAACTGTGTCTGATTTTTGGGTTTTTGTTTGCTTAATTTTGCTGTAAAGTCTCTTTGCAATGCATGCGGGATCAGATACAGAAAGAAAAACAGGGCTCTCCTTGGATTGAACAGAGAGAGTAGAAGCGAAAAGAGTAAAAGGGGAATTGAAGTGAGGCGAAGCGGCATTAAGTTGAAGAGCTTTGGAAGAGAGGTGGGAGTGCAGCATATGGTGGGAAATCGGGAATTGAAGAGCAAACTGAGAGAGGAAGAAGAAGCTGCTTTTCTTTTGATGGCTCTATCTTGCGGCTATGTCTATGCTTAGTTAGGAACAGTGAAGCTCTGAAGAGAGTATCAAAATCATAGTGTTGTATTTTCTTTTCAAAAGAGAAAACAAGAAAACCCCATTGTCACCGTCTCGTAGATATAATCAATAGCTTGTGAGAAAACAAGTTTTGTTCAGATTATATTTGCTTTATGTTGAAATTATTCATAATTCATTCACAACGAGTATATCGGGATATATCAAAGAGAGTTCAGTAATAATATAAAATTGCAAAATATAGCATTCGTGGTGTTAATGAAGTCAAATAACAATCTAAACACATCTAATTCCGATCGTAACAATGAAGCGGTGGTAAGAGGGCCACGATAGTAGAGGTAGACTCCAGACTGGGCTGGATTAATGAAGATCACCGTGAACCCAAAAAGGTTGAGCTTTTACTTGATAAATTGATCTCAAAGTTAGGCCACAAGCCATTACAAATGGGTGCCACCTCCTCAACACTCTAAGACACGTGTCCACAACAAGTCTCTCCTCGGTCAATACCTTGTACATTGTTTATTGATCTATATTGAAGTGTCTCTGATCGAACAAAACCAGATTAAGAAGAAAGGAATGATGCAATCTGGACTAGCACAAGAAAAAGAAAAAAGAAGAAGCAAGAACTAAGGGGAATAGGCATAGCTGCTAAGGAAACACCTGCTAGGCGAGATGCATATAGGAATGTCAATGGTACTCCAGAATTCATGTTCAAATACGTCGGATAACAGTTACTTCTGCAATCCTTATAAATAAGAGTTGAGTCGAGTTTAAACATATTATTAATCTATTTTATAGCTGTTTAAGTTTAACTCATCCTGCAATACTTAAAAGTTTGTCTATATTTATAAATAATTAATTTATCATCCATATAATTTTTAATAAACTATTCATATTATTTTTAATTTAATATTTTTATATTTTTCATCTATTAAAATTTTTATATATTTACATTATAATATTATATATTAATATAGTTTTAATTTTCATGTGCTAAATACTTAGATAATTAAAATTCATGTGAGTAGTTACTAAACTTCCATAAAATTTAACGTGTTGTTTCTAACACGTAATAAGCAGAAAATGATCGCGTGGAAAATATTTATAAGTGACTTACTGAATCATACCTCATAAATAAAGTAAGATGGTAAAACGTAAATTTTAATTTATGGATAATAATATCGCATGTACTTAGGTAATGAAACTGTTAAATAAATAGTGAAATGCCGCAGTGTTTAAGTGATAATGTCTTGAAGATTTTGTGGTTAATGATTAGTGATTGAACATGAATCAGTTACATGATGTTTTGAATGGTGTCTTGAAGTATTTAAGGATTAAGAAAGAAAATTAAGTGGTGTATTAATCTTGAATTGCGACTCCCTTTGTCCAAGTCATCATTTTGATTCGAGTAAAAGATGTTACACAAAGCAGAGCATTAAATAACTATAATTTTTTCATGCTTTTCTCAATTAAATCATGTACCCTGGGAGAAACGAATGGACAGTAAGCCATCAATTTTCTTTGTAACAACATCACGATCCATAAGCACGAAATCCTCCTCCTTAGACGTTACCTTCCTCGAAGATCCCAACGATTTGGCTTTGAAGGAAACTCTATGTTCCTCCACTCCCTCTATCATCCCATCATCCAAGTCAGGTGGTTCGTCATTCCGTCTCTTGACTTTTTTCTTCACCTTACCAACTTCGGAATCAGTGGTCATTGGCAAAGAAGTCATCACCAAGTCAACATTATTATATTTTAACAATTATTTAAATTTATTAATAAATGGCGACAATATTAGTTATTCTTAAAGATAATAACACTATTTTAGAGAGTTGTGAGTGGTTAAACGCATTCTAAGAAAGACTAATTATACTGTTGGCATGGTTGCTAAATTGGTCTTTGCGGATATGGTGGGAGTCAACAGGCTGACAACAACTCTTGCGGAATGATAAGAAATGGTGATTTTGATATTGTAAGGCTAGCTTGAGTCTATTTTACCAATAAATAAATAATAGTAACACTAAATTTTAAATCTCGAGTACGTTATGATGATGAAATTATATATATAATCTCTTTTCATTTCTGCTAAAGATACATTAGCGCATTATTAATTACGATTTTAATATTCTAAATATTTTATTTAAAAAGAAGAGAGGCAAGTTGTCAAGGATCTAACCTAATATTGATATATCATGTTGTTGCCAACCCATTCATATTTCAATATATATCAATTATTTTAGTATTTAAAAGTGAGAAGTTAAAATTATTGCATAAATTTATTCAACTGAATTTCAAATATGTATCGATGAGTGAGACAATTTGGTTTTGTTATATATATACTAATTTTTTATCTAGTAGGATGTATGGATTAATTGATTAGTTAAATTAATGTTTTTTTTTTATTATAAATATTCATACTGTTTTTATTATTTCAAGCGTTTCAACAATTTTTCATTAAATTTAAGTTGCTCCTTATATAATGTCATGTCATTGCAATTGTTAATCACTCTCTCATCGAATTCATTCTTTGAATTCTTAGTATACGATTCACTTCAATGATTTTATTGTTAAAAATTATATTTAAACAAATAATGGAAAATAGAATTAAAATAAGAACAATTTTAAAATAGGAAAATAAGGTTAATTTTTTTTAAACTGACAGTAAATTGATTTATAATTTTTTGTTGTCATTATCTCTGCATGAATTTATTTATAGGACTTTGTACATGCATAAAATGAATCGAAGAAAGGTGGATTTTTTTGTGTGTGAATGAAACATCATTACAAATAATTATTTAGAGATACAACCACACCTTCATGGAGGCATTTCAAAAAATTGTGTATCACCATTATTAGTAACAGATATTTTAGTTAGACTATTGGCTTCTTTATTATAAACTATGGAAACATGCTGAATCGACCATTGTGACAATTTAGCCAATCGAAGATTAATCTCCTAACTAAGATGGAGTTCGACACCTTAGTAGCACTCCCTTGGACAGTTTGTAATGCTTCAAGACTGTCTAAGAAGATAAATATTCTGTCAAATCCCCTGTCAATAGTAATCACCAAACCTTACGAAATGTCCCATAATTTAGCATCTAAAACGGAATAAATGCCCACAAGTCGTTTAAACCTAAGAATTCAACTGTCGTATATGTCATGAAGAATTCCCCTGATCGAGGCAATACCAGAGTCCTCTTTTACGGCTCCATCAAAGTAAATTGAATCCACCCCCTCCAATTGTAAATTAAGATAGTTCTGAATATTAGCGGTTATCCAATCATGCAAATCTCTAAAAATAAAGAATTATGATTGACCTCTGAAACAATCTATTTCCATGTGTCTTTAGCAACAGGACAATCCCGAATAGCGTGGAGAATGCCTTCCAATTTATTGCCACAGAATGACAAGAAACATCTAACCCATAATTATTTTTTAATTGTTGTGGTTTTATTTCCCGTAATTTTCACCTTAATCTTTGTCATCAATATTAAATATTTTTCTATTACCTTTTAAATTCACATTAAGATGTAGATATATTTTCTTTAATATATTTATGTTTGTATATGAAAATAATTTATTTAAAAATGAATATTTGACTACTTTCTAGCAAATAAGATTTAATATAAAATAAATGATTGATAATAAATATCTTCACTATCTATTATTGTGGTAAATAATCTGCTTAGTTATAAATTAATATTATTAATGGTAAAATAGAACTCAAAATAGATTATTAGGATCAATAATAGAAATGCAAAAAAAGTGTATAGCAGAGTTATTTAAAATATTTAATAACTAGTTTGTATACTATTTTATAAAAATATGATTGTTGATTAGAATTTTTATTTATATATAAGTTATTGTAAATTGTAATGTAAATTTTATTTATTAACTATAACAGTATTTAAAAACAGTAATAAAAACAAAATTAAAGTTGAAATCAAATATAAAAATTAACCATTAAAATCAAAACTACAGACAAAATATAAAAATTAAAATAAGATGGTCGTGTAATCTATAAAAATTTAAGTGATTTTAGTATACATAGACACAATTAGTTACACGATCTAGTGACACGGTCGTGTGACTCATCATACACAGGCTTGGCTCTCACACAATGTTAGGAGACACGGTCGTGTGACCTTTAGTTTTCAGATTTTTCTCATTTTTTTGGTTTAAGTTTTAAATTGGTCTTGTATGTTACTGAGTTGATTTAAAACTTTTATAAGCTTGATATTAATCTGAAATTGATTGTTTATAAGTTGTATGATAATTAATTGAGATTTTGAATTATAATATGCTTGTAGATGTTTCGTAATTGTTAGTACCACCTTATTGCTCGGGTCTAACGATCGGACCGGGTAAAGGGTGTTACATTTGTTATAAATTACATATAATATATAAATGTAAATGTAAAATTAAAACTATAATTAAACTTTAAAAATTACATTAAACTAAAAAATGGACCTGAATATAAATGATCTAAACGAAGAATTACTAAATAAAAAATTAAACCCTCTCCATTTTCATCTTTAAATTAAAGAAGAAAAAAAACAAAGAACATCTCTTGAAACCCTCATTGCCGCCGCCTTGGTCAGACATTTACCGGTCACTCCAACAATCTTTTTCAGCACCAAATCAAAGTTGACTCTCCAAGAACCGAAAGTAAAGCTTACGAAAACCCAAGGAAAGTCTCGTGATAGAAAATCTTGATTCACCACCATCCACCATCAGATCCACCCTGTTCTTCCATATATCATTTCCCTCCAATGGAGTAGCTTCCTCATCATTTCCCTGATCTTCGTTAGACTATCAAGTGTTTAATTTTAATTGTAAAAAGCATGTTTAGCTTATGGGTTGATTTTTATGTAGATTACATAGAAATTATTAATTGACAAAGTAAAATTGAAAGTGTCAAATAAAATAATATGTGAATATTATTATTGCATCCGCGTGTCAGATTATTAACACGACAAATGCCAGCAGGAGAACTATTACAACAAAGGCTAATTTCCATATTTTGCTCAATATCTTACTATAGTGTGTATATATATTAGATTTGATTTGGTCAGGAATTTGTAATTAATGCAATAACATATATAGTGGTAAGAATATAACTAAAATGGGAAGTATTTTGAAAATTTAAAAAATTAATTCAAAACTTAATGTTTTCATATATATTTTTGTTTTTTTATACAACACACGATAACATATTTGTTTCAAATTATTTTAAACCACTATATATGTATTTTGCACTATTCCTAACATGATAGTTATTTAATTTTTTATAGAAATAGTAGTTAAAATGTATTTAATATTATTTATCAGATGTGTTTAATTCTTTATATTTTGTCTAACTCACAACTTAAATTAATCTGTTTTAACTTAATTTTGTATTTATTATTATTAGTTTTAAATTATAAATTTCATTATTTATTATATATTAGTTTTACACGTATATATTATAAATACTTAATTTTCATGTTATGTCATCCATTTATAGTTTGTTTCTGAAATTTAAATTATATATCAATTATTTTGATAAATGTGTGGTTGGAAGAAGTCCAGAGTGTTTTTTTAAGCATTTTCTATTTTTTGTTAACTTTAAAAAAAAAAGGGGAGTTTTGATAAAGGTGCCAGTTAAGAGAGGATGCTGCAGTCACAACTCACAATACATATAACTTATAAGCACTCCTTTCCCTTTACCTTCCTCTCGGTGCTCGTCTTCTTCGTATACCCTTATTAACCTTGCTTTCTAAGCTTCTCTTTTATAACAAATATTGTTCACCAGTTTCCAAAAATGGCAATGTTTTATCGTATGCAAATACTACTGCCTGCTTACGCTTTACTTCTCATCTCATTCACTTTGGCCTCATCAACTACTATAACATCTTCATCCAAAGAAGAAATAAAATGCGATACTTGCACGCCTGTTCCCTCTCCACCGCCACCACCCCCCGTGGTAACTGAGTGCCCACCACCTCCTTCTCCGCCTTCTCCTCCTCCGCCATCAGCTCCACCACCACCACCAGCATGCCCTTCATGTGCTTCACCTTGCTCCAGCTGCCGTCCACCACCGTGCTCTGGATGCCCTTCGCCACCCAAACAAGTGGTTCCTTACTTCATATATAGCTACAAGGACCCTCCACCTTCTGAGTCGGCAGCTACCAACGCCCACTCACTTTTAGTCTCCGCCACACTTGTAATCCTTTGGGGTACTCTCAGCTTATTCTCTAACTGAACTACGCATCGGGGAGGAAACATGCATCAAGATATGGTTCTATATTCAAATTGTAGTTTGTGTAGTAGACTAGTAATAATTTTTTCCATTTCTCATCTGTGTATCTAGGGTTTACCAAATTTGTCCAAGGGCATCGATCAGCTAATCTGCTTAGTTGGTGATAATGTGCTAAAGCTAGAAATAAGGTTGGTTTCTTCAAATTAAGAAACGAATATATCGCTTGTGTTTTTTTTTTTTTTTTTTTTATCGCTGTAATCTTCAGCTAGCTAAATAATAATACACTATATATATATATATATGGTGGGCTTTATTCTTTTCGTAGAAAAGTGAAAGGATCTATGTTTATAAATTTCCATGTCAACGTCAAAATATGCCATGCAACGTCCACTTTGCATATATTCCCTGGCTAGTGGGTAATGCTAGTCTGAATTCAACAAATGGGCGAAAGCTTTTTGGGCATCTTTAATTTGAATGGCCATGGCCAGATTTACTTTGAAAAAGAAAGGGACTTGATCGCACTCTTCTTTTGATGATCCTTTTTGAGCTGGAAAGTTCCTAGCTAGCTATCTAAATTTGTTTTCGGAATGGCCGATGCTCACATTCATTCTGGCTGGTTTCACGAATGGTAATTAATTAACCACAGATGCTTCTGCTTGCGCTTTTTCATAACACACATACTTCAGTTTTAGGGTTGGATGATGCAAACATAAATAATACGTATATCACTTTCATCTAAACTATATTCTTGTTGAATTTGTTATTACGAAGTTAACCCAACACCAAAGATTATTTTAAAATTTTTTGACTCAAACGCACTCCTAAAACTAAAAGTAATGAAATCCGTATCATGTTTTCTGTTAACAAATACAGGTGAAAATACTATAGGTTTTCAAAAATTTTAAACTAACTTTTTTATCATTTTCATGTATTCAATTCAACTGTTAAATTAATAAACTTATTTTATTGAAATTTTATTTCATATGAAAAGGTCTCAAACACGTTAAGTAAATATGGATCTACTTCAACGAAAAAGCTCTTCTTCTTCTTCTTTTTTTATTGAAAAGAAAAACTCCTTGAAAAGCTTACTGGATAAATTCTTTATCAGTGCCTCTACCATGCAAAAAGTATAGATTTTGTCTTTCTACTTTAATTTAATCAATTTTAGTCCATGTACTTTTCAACTTGGTCAATTTTAGTCTTTCTACTTTTCAAAATGTTAAATTTGTTTGTTTAAATTCAATTACTAGTGCTACACTATACGTACAGTTGTAGATTTCATCCATATTTTTCAATTAGATCATTCTAAGTTGCGAATTTTGAAAGTTCAATCCTGCCACAAATGATAGTCATTAATCCATTACTTGAAATTTTTAGTGAGTAATATGTGTAAATAACAAGTTGACATGGCATTACACATGGCATCAAATTTTGGCAATAAAAAAGCTTAATGATTTTAACAATTATCATTTGGTGATGATTGAAATTTTAAATTTTGAGAAGTAAAGGGACTAAAGATGACCAAATTAAAGTACAGGGACTAAATTCACAACTTTCACAAAATATAGAGACTAATAGCATAATTTAACCAAAGCTTATTAGACTAAAATATTGTTTGAAAAGTGTAGTTAGTTTAAAAAAAAGGTGTAATTTGGTATAATAGAATAATAAAGATTTATCTAAGAATTTGAAGAAAATATAAATCTATACATAAGGCCTTATTGGACACATGTTCAACATCAATTTTCTTTTTTAACCATTCTAAGATGATGATAAATTTCAGTTTTAATCTCTCTATTTTATATTTTAATTTCACATAATATGATTTTATATTTTTACATTGACGTTAGTTAGTCTAAATAGTTCATATCCTTAATTATTCTGATTAAAATGATGATGTTAATTTTTATTAAATGCACATTTCTAACACACAAAAAAGAATATTTTGGCATGATAAGTTGGAATTGATATTTTCAAGACAAAACAACTTTAGTATTTTAACCAGAATAATTAAGGGTGTCAACTATTTTAATTAATTAATGAGCTTATTACTATTGCTAGTGATCATTAGAATACTCTATCTTCTATTCTGTGGTGGAATATTTGGAAGGGAAGAAATGAGTTTATTTTTCAGGGTTGCAGTAGATCCACGACAACTTTGCTCAGCAAAAGCTTGACTTGGGTAGAACACTTTATTGAAATGCAGCTTAAATACAGGTATTCAATGCAAAGGGAATTGAGGTAAATTGGCTGAAAGGCGCCACCACAAGACTAGATAGAGATAAATTATGATGGAGCATCATTTGGAGGCCTTCGAAATTCTGTTATAGTAGGGCTTCTTCGAGATGTTGAGGGTGGTTATATCCTTGGGTACCGTTAATGAATTAGTGGCCTTTTTGTGACTAGAGAAGAATTATATGCTATCCACGATGGTCTAATGCTAGCTTAAAGATAGGGGTATAAAAGGATTTTAAGAGAAAATGAAAGTTCTTTGGGTATTCATTTCATAAAGAACACAAGTGGGGAGAGTCAGGGCCCCCGTGTTTCTTTTGGTGCGCAACATTACAAAATTATAAAATAAGGAATGAGAGGTCCCACTATGCCATTTCCACATAGAGGCTAATCACGCAATGGATTTCCTGATGCGGATGTCTACTACTGAAGAACTTATATTGCAAGAGTTTGACCAGCCACTTATTAGGATCATGCACACTTTGTTAGAGGATAAATGGGAAGCTACTAGCTGTCGCCTTTGTCCCCAGTCCTTAAGGCCTAGCTCTCTCTTTATTTATAAAAAAATTAATGATATCAAACTATGTCAAATTACTATATAAATACTAAATTCTAAATTTAAACATAGTAGAGGGATCAAACCCTAAATTTACCTATAATCTATGTAAAGGCTTTCCCCAAGACACGTATCCAACTCTATTTTAAGGGTGTCAATTATTTAGACTAATTAATAATATTTTAAAAGTATAAGGATTGTTAGTGTTGGGGGATAGAAATGAATTTATGAGAAATTAACAAAGGCTTCAAGGTGTGCATCAATGTGATATTTCGTAATTTGATACGTAAAATTTAGGTAGGTGAAATCGAAAGGAAAACTTATCGAGAATCAATCTGGTTGTCCCAAGTTAGTTCGGTGAGGTCGAGAAATAATCCTAACTAAATCGTTTAATTTGGTAAGATGGTGACCAAGAGGTAAATTTGAACCACTTAAAAGTTTAAGCTTTTTAGATCCCTAATTCGAACACTAATTAGCAATATGGAAGTCAACCAACCACTTGTGTCCATTGAATTGTTAATCATGTAATTCTCATTGTTTTGTAATTTAGTCATTTTTAGTGTTAGATAGTTAATTATATCACGACGGCGATTATCGACAGGTCCTTCGGGGCAACACCTCAAAAGAGGTTTAATATGTAAGACCAAAACTGGGCTATGACAACATATGAAGTTCGCCAGAACAACAAACATAGAATTATAAGGTGTAAAAACATAGTTGGGTTGTGACAACATATGAAGTTCGCTAGGATAATGAACAAGGTGTTGGATTTGATACCATAAGTGTAGTATTTTCGTCTAAGTACACTTGTAATTTTTTGAACAAATTGATTAATAAAACTATTCATGAATTATATTAATAATTTGTATATTTTCCTCACATGGTTTTACACGTAAAGTAAAATTGAAGCAACTGTTTCTCACTGGTTGTTTATTGTTTAACTAATATTTAGCAATATTACGTGGTTGGATCGTAATATAGAAAGACAGCTTGTATCTTTAGACAAACCTAAACATGTTATTAGTGTAATCGAAATTGAGCAAACCGATTGAAAGACTAATATGTCATCTATCAAGTCCAATTGGGGAGATGCTTTATCTTGGGCATCAGAGTGAATAGCTCTCAAAAGATAGAGACATAGATATCACTGACTGGACTGACTGTACATCGAATAGGACCCAAGATGAATAGATCCTGAATTCGTTTATGAATTTATTCACTCGTGACATTCATAGTGTGGCATACCTAAATCCTGAGTGGATGACAGATTATGTATGCGTTACTTGTACATCAAAATGTATGTAAAATCCTAAGTTCAAATAGATAAGGAACCAAAAGCTAATGCATTGGGTGTATGACTTCAATAGTATGTAGCATCATTCACAATAATGAAATTTATATCCAGAGACATGGGTAAATGATATCCTCTCATTGGCATTACATGGTTGATGAAAAGTAAACTTGGTCATTGGTCATTCGTCTTTGTGATGAATGACTTGATTACTGTTTGATATTAATTGACTTTTCATCTATGTAATGGTTATCATGAGATAAAATATGATCATATTGGGACAGTGGATATTATCCCAAAGAGATCAATGATATCCTTTGATGGTAACACACTTATGACAAGGTCATTAAATGAGCACTGAGTAGTTGCTTTCCTAATGGTATGTTATTAGGGAGAGCTCAATCACGATACTATAGTGGAATAACTACATGACAAAATGAGTTTACAATTAATAGGCGAAAAGTTGGTACTTAATTATAAATCATTTGAGCCCTAATTACATATGTTCAATTGGTCCCTCATCTAGCTCGTTGAAACTAGAAATGAATTGCGAGTTTGAATAGAAATGAACAAAATGTATAGGAAAGAGAAATGAAAAACATTTAGGAATGATTAAAGTTTTTTTTTTCTGAAATAGAAAAATGAAATCATTTGGAAATGAATGTAGGTTTCCAAAAATGGAAATAAAAACGATTCATTAGCAATTCTATATGGATTACTTTAAAATGAGTGGAAGAATAAGTTTATGTTTTTGAGCTATTTTGAAGCCCGAAAGTGAAAATAGACCATTCGGTCATAGTAAACATGTTGAGTTATAAAATATTGAACATATTTTCTCAAAATTTTACTAGGGTAAAATCATCAAAATTTTACTAGGGGTAAAATAAGGATGAAAAATTTGTTTCGTATAGAATATTAAAGTTTAGTTCAGGAAATATAAAAATCAAACCGGGTTGAATCACATTATAGAGTAATAAGTCAAAAGGACCAGAAAGTACTCGTAATTAGACCCGATGTAAGAGAGGCTCGAATCCTCATCAGAATACATATGAGGGGAAACACACCCTATTAACCCCCTCCCTCTCCTAGTTGAACTACGAAGTTATTTTTTTATTTGAAATAAACCTCTACAATTCAACAAGGTTCTACCTTCTCTTCCTATAAATAGATGGCACTGGTAGAGTTATTTATACAACTTTTAGATATTGTTACTCTGCCAAAAAATAAAGAGAATTTATTCTCAATTATTAAATATATTTTTCCAAAACAACAATTCTATCGGTTTCGATTCAATTGGTTCGAGCCTACACTCGAAGCAGTTCGTGGTACGAGAATAGCAAGGAAGATCGTTTGGTTCAAAGCCGAGAAAAAAAACGTTCGTCAAGCCGGAAACATAAGTATGAATTCAATTGAGGTTTATTGTTATAAATATCACAAATCGAGTCGATTTTTAATATTTTAATTTTCCGCTATGAAAGAAGATCATATTCGAACCGGATTTTTTCCAACACCAGAAAGTTTGTCTAGGTATAAAAGGAAAAGTCATTATATGACTCACGCAGCGAGTAGCATGACGAAATGGTCGTAGCGTGTCTGAGAGCACTAGCAAGCGAGATAATGAGGAGATCCACCAAATTCAACGATGAGTGGAGTTGATGAAACGTATTAATACAGGTATGTATGAAAGGAATGATAAATTCATTTAACATAATGGTAAAAATAATACCGCCATAAAGAGTCCGCCTAAGTTGATGCGAAGTCAATTTTGGCTAAGCAAGTTTCGAAATGAATTATTGTAGTTGAAATTCCAACTGGTGATCGATAAAAAGGTAGCCAAACAAGTTGGTAGTTCGTCAAATGACCATATGGAAGAGGAAATATGCACAAAGTTGATTGATCGATAAAGTCCATCAAGGTTTTACAAGGAAAGAAGATGTCGATTAGGACTTTCCAATACGAGTTAGTCCACATGGGATTAACAGAGGTAGAGGTTTGCCAAAAACAACTTAAGAAAGAGATAGTCCGCGGGGGAGACTATTTGATTTTGGGAGCATCGTGGTAGATTAGGCTGTAATGGGGAAGTCCTTTGGGATTATATTGTAAATATGAGCCCTCCAAGAAAGAGGGGTGCTTATCTGCCAACCATGTTCCATATTCAAAGACGCCAATAGGGGTATCGATAAATGGGTTCTCTTGTAAGGGGGGATTCATACGCAAGATATGACATAAGAAATTCATGGTCAGGAATAAACCAGTTGATTAAAATCAAGTTTTGCGTGGAATGAGGAAAGTAAAGTGAGAAACCAGCAGTCATTATGAGTCATCTTATGGTCCGTTATTAGTGGACATGAATATAGGTATTCATATATATGGTTACTTTGTGCTGAGTCGAATCAGGAAGGCAAGTATGGAATTTGAGTTAAAGTCAGAATGGTTCAAGACCCAAGAAAACGGGGTGTTTGAGGAAGTATGTTAACAAATATGTTAGTCGACACGACCGTTAATGGTTAGTTCAGAACGCTTAAAGGCATTAATGCCACCATGGAAAACCTGTGACATCTCCTAAGTCTTTCAGTGAGTTTCAACTCTGTGCTATAATTATTATTTACTTGTCAAATTAAGATTTTATTATGAGTACAGATGTATAGAACCTCACTAAGTTCTTTTATACTTACTTTTGAACTGCTCTAAGTGCAGGATTGAAGAACGGTTCAGGGACCATAGAGAGGCAAAGCCAGATATCACCAAGTCTACGCGAATGGCGCCATAGTAGTATCATGAATATAGAAGGGCACCCTTAGAGGCTGCACCTTGGGGTATAAATGAGAATATATTGTTTGAAACTTTAAGATCCAAGTCATTATAATCATAAATAGACCAGCCCAGTAAGACAAAATAATTGTAATTATTTTAATGACTATATAATAGAGAAAGTAAATCGAAGTTTAAATGCTAAGAAAATGGTTACCATCTAAGGAGACAATTTAAGTTAAATGGATTACTTTATGTGCGAAAAAAAATTTGTGAGGTTTAAATTGTAATTAATTCAAATTAGGAAGTCTATTAAGTAAGCCTATTTAATTGTGACATTTGGCACCCGATCCTGACAATCGAGTCGGGTATAGGATGTTACAAAAAAATTTCTACAATAATTCTTTATAGAACAATCTAAAAATATAAAAGATGGTGGGAGAATAGAAAGAAACTTTGTTTTTATGTTTTTGGGTGTGTCATACAAATGAAAGTTCATTCCTATTTATAGGAGGTCTCATGTCTCTTCATAGGGACATAATTACCCAAAATTGATAGTTATATCTTAGCAATAAACATAATTATTTAATATATATCTATGATTGTTTGTTAATAATCAAGTGACATAACTTTTAAATTTAAGAGATATAACTCATCACTATAAATAGTGACAACTTTTGGTTAATAATTAAGTGTAATAACTTTTGGTTACTTATAACTTTTTATTTGTAATTAGTAGAACACTATATATATTTTGAAAATATTCCGACAATTAAATTATATCAAAATAAAGTATAAATACTAAATTCTAAATTTAAACATAACACAACTATCATAACCATAATTTGACCTCAAACTATTTATTCCTAACCTAATGACTTGTGAGTTGATTTAATAAAAAGTTAGATATATTTTTAAAAAGTTAAATTTTAATTAAATTGGTTGAAATAATTATATATTTACCCGAAACGAAGTAGGGATATAAAACTAGTAATGTGATTATATGATTAAAAAATATGTCTCTCATATCTTCACAATTGTCAAAAAGAAGACACTGAGAAAGCCCATGAACCCACGAGGCCACGAATGCCTACATAATGGGAAAAGGGTAAAGATGTAGAGACACAGCGTAAGTTGTAACCATCTAATCTAAAGGCTTCGCTCCACACTCCGCAATGAAACATTCCCGCCTAATCCCAATTTTGAAATTGAAATCTATCTATTAATTTCCCATTACTATAACTACTGCGGCCTATTTCTTCTCCAAAACTCTGAAACAAGGCCGCTCAATAACAATGGCAAAAGCAAAGCCAGCTGTTGCTTCCACAAATGAGGATAAGGCTTCCCATCCTCCTTACCTTGAGGTCCCCTGTTTTCCTCTCCCTTATGCTCATTAACGTTTCAACTTGTTTTTGTTTTTCTTTTTTTTGGTCTTGAGTTTGGGTTTTGTAATTGCAGATGATTTGTGAAGCAATATCGACGCTGAAGGAACGGACAGGGTCAAGCCAGCCAGCGATAGCCAAGTTCATGGAGGAGAAGTACGGCAAAATGCTGCCTCCCAATTTCAAGAAGCTGCTATCGGTTCAGTTGAAGAAGTTGGTGAAATCGGAGAAGCTTGTTAAACTCAAGAACTCCTACAAGATTTCTTCGACTGAAAAACTGAAGCTGGCCGTCAAAGAGACCCAGGAAAGGAAAGGCAGTGCCAAAAACAAGTCCTCAAACCCCAAAGAAAAGGCTGCAAAGAAAGTATCGGAGAAAAGCGTGAAGACCAAGAGGCTGAGTCAAGTTAAGACCCCAGAGGCTCTTAAGAAAGCAAAAAAGGATGCGAAAAAGGCGGTTTCGGGTTCAAAACTGAAGCGTTTGAGTCAGGTTAAGACCCCTGAGGGATTGAAGAGGAAGACCTCCAAGTAGCCAAAACAAGACATGGAAGTCAATGTTAGTTGACAGGTGAAGATGGTAGGGTTTCTTTTTTGGTTGTATTCATGTAGATATAGTTGTTTATTATGATGGAAATTTTTACTGGCTTCTTGTTCTTGAAGATGTCAACTTCCGTACTTCCATATATCAACTTACTAGTTTTGATGATTTTTGCAATGCAATTTGAATTTCGAAAGCAAAGATTGCTGCTGCTTTTTAGTGCTTGATCTCGGGGCATTGTTCGTTCCTACTACTACTACCATCGATCTCCCTAATTTGGCAACCCTGAATTTACCCTAGAAACAACAATACAGTTACTCATGTCATGCTCCAAGCATAACCAAATAGTGTTAGAGTTGAAAGGGGTCTTTATTGATCCTTTTTGGGCCACAACATCTGGCTGTACCGTACCGTAGGAGAAATGAATTGACCCCTTTTTAATTCAATATGTTATGCATTCCCCAACTCCCACCCATATCTGGAAACCTGGTTGCTTACTTTATGAACACAAATCTTCTACCTGTTTTTCCTATTTCTACTTGTGCCCCATTAATACTATTGTTTCTCGTGTAATATAAATCTTATGTCTACACTTGTACAACTTTTTGCCGTCTGCCTCCCAATCAATGCCTCCTCTTCTTTTCTTAGTGTTTTTTTATTATAATTATTAATAAAAAAAATTGTTTCGGTTCTAAACTAATTAGTAATTACAAACATTTTATTTTAAAACTTAAAAAGAAAAAAAAACAAATCAAATCACTTTATTATATGAACCAAGGGAAGCTAACCAGACCGATACCGTCCTTTTGCATTTTGTGCACAAAAATTGATTAGGAACAACCTATTTTATAAATTTGTGATAAGGAATATGTATCTCTAAAAAACTTAACTAATACGTCACTTTATTTTTTATTTGAAATTTGTAAAATTAATTTCCAATACTCTTCAAATTTTATATCATATTTTAAATTTTAATTTTCAAAATAGAAAACTATAGTTTACTAATAATATTATTAATTAGTATTATATCTTTAATAAAATGTATAAATATAATTTGATTAATATATTTTTATATAAAAATTAATCATTTTATTGAAGTAATGTCTTAACTAGTATTATTTTACTTAGTAATAAAACTAATCTTATTAAAATTTTAAAAAAGTGATTGTAATGGAGAAGTAATTTAGTAAATAGTGTATTTTATATTTTATTATTATTGTTATAAATTATAAAAATAAAACATAAATAATTAATTCTACAATTAACTTTTTTTAAAAATATTAAGAGTAATGATAGAGTAATACAGCGTGCTAAACAGAAGAGCTTTTAACTAATATTCTGTTCAAGTTTTACAAAAAATATTATTATTATAGGAAAAGACACATAGAATGGAGATGATAAGATAAATTAGTAAAAGATTTAAAATATAGATATATATTTGAGTAGCCTAAAAACAAAGTTAGCTTTATTTGAGAAAAAGGAAAGTTGTCTTGTTTTTCAATTAATACGAATGGTAGAAAAAGGAAGATAAAGATATATGGTTATTCCTTATCCACAAAAAGGAAAGTGTTAGATGACCTTATGAACAAAGTGTGATTCACACACCTGAACTGAAAGCTAGCTGGGTGGAATATTTGAGAAAATATTCTAATATTCGTGACGCCAATTTAAAATTTAAAGTGACGGTACCGATTCGTGATTCATGCTTCCTCACTTGTAAACGATTTACACTTGAAGGTCACATTGTAAATGGCCTTATTAAAATGAAAAAGGGAGACTAACAACTCAGTGGAAGCTATACAACCTTTGTTGTTAGACATTCCTTACTTTAACGTCACCTTAGTAGTAATCACCACTTTCAATCCCATCCTATGCTTCCATTCTCCATAACTTCTTCTATTTATGATTTTGAGTCTTCTTATTTTACTAACACTTCAAATTTATTAACTACAATTAATCCTCTTTATGACACTTGTTTTGTTTGTTTGTTTAGATTTTGCCTATTATAGAGAGGTAGTTGTTATACACTTATAGTAGAATGTTGTTATAGAGAAAAAATCATTATAAGCTTACCATAGAATTCATACCGTGAATTTTCATTAAATAAATAAGTGACAATTATGTTAAAAAAAATGAAAGGAGATGGAAATCAAATCAACAAAATTAAAATACGTATAACAGGTGCATGTATTATTATTTTTATGTATATTTTATTTTGCATTCTTTCATATGATTAATTATAAAATTCATAAATCTAATAAGCTCAATTAATCAATGTGAATTATCAAACTAAAATAATTAATTTATAAGTAATTAAAATAATTAATCAGTTACTAAATTCAAGTAATCAATTTATAAGTTTATGATGTAAAATCTTTAATTAGAGAACTTAATAGTTTCTTAAATTGGTATCTTTAATTCCACATAATTTTTAGTTAATAAAATATGGTTAATATATTTTTTTCCTTGAAATTTAATTATTTTATTGGAATAATATTTTAATTAAAGTTATTTTTATTTAATAAATGATAATTAATAGACTTGCTTAAATGATATAACTATAATTTTACTTAAAAATTTAAATATATAACAAGCTAATTTAATTATAGAGTTACTATAGACAATGTGATTTTATTTATATAATTCTTAAATTATTCATAATTTATTAAATATTTAAATTAGAGGGTATTACACGCTTTAAATGCATTGAAGGCCATATTTTAAAAATTTTTGAAATAAGTAAATACATTAAGTCATAAAAAATAAAATATAAATATAAATATTCAGTATTATAATTTTTAGAAGATCACTAAATGCAAATTTTGTTCTATTTAATGTCAAAATTATATGCTTATTAGTTTTTTTTTTTTTTTTTCTAATTAGATTGAAGCTTTCTATTGTTTCTTTCTAATGTTGAAAAGGAGAGGAATGCCATGGATGAATTTCTTTTATTAAAAAAAAGGATCAGACGACTAAAATATGTTTGGAGGTGGAAACGTGGAATGTACCACACACATTGAATATGGACAGCGACACCCGTGAGAAATGCCGCTACATATTTATGATGCCAACCCTCTCCCATCTATATATCTATACATAGCTTCCTCATACTACAACTATTATTACCATCATTCATTTCTTTTCTTATTTTACCATATAGTTTTGACATTGGAATTTACTATATAGTTTTCACCGTATATAATATGGTTTTAATATATATATCTTATCAAGCTTATACCAAATTTATCACTCACTTTCTTCAACCTTCCACCCACCTCTTTTCTCTTGGAAAAAAATAAGACCACCTTGCAGTAGGAATACTGAAACAGTGATGGAAGGTATTTCAGCGACCATGTACAAGAACTTGACAGGGTACTGGAGGAGGAGAGGCTACGTGAAGCTAAATGGTACGAGTGGAGCACGGCGGAGTCGGGTGGAGCTGGGCTCCTCACGCCGGAAGAGGTTCTGGAAGATCAGGATCAAGGCAAAGCTGAGATTAAGGTCGCCGAAGAAGTGGTTGGTTTGGCTACGTGATGCGTACGTGAAAATGATGCTGGGGTTAGCCAACTCCAGGATGGTTAGCAGTGGGTATGGAGGTAGCATAGCGAATCAAGGAATCGCTGCCTTTGGGAAGCGTCCGGTTAAAGAGTATGACGAGAAGGTAATCGTTGAGATCTACAAATCATTGGTGATGGCTCAAGGTCAGTTGGTGCCTCGGGAACCAGGGAAGCTTTGCTCTGCCATCATCTGTCAACGCTGAAAATCAGATTAAGTAAAGGGTTTATTTTCAAGTATGTCAGATTATTTTTTGCCACAAAACTGTGGTGAAAATAGCAGTAATTAGTTCGTGAAAATTACAGAAAGCACATTTCCTAAAGAAAAGCAGGTAAAATATGAAAATTCTTCCTTTAGTTTTTTTTTTTCTTTTAATCTCTCCAAAAATGTTATTAAGGCATGTAAATTTGTTCAGTTTAGCCGCCTAAATGGTTTATGTGGGACCAAAAGAGGTTTTAATTAATAGATGTTAACATTTTCTGATTTAAACATAATAAATGCATATTAGATGGCCAAAATATTATAATATCAAGTTAGGCTGCTTTTTCTTCCACACAAGAAATTGTTTGAATATGATGTATGGAAGTGGCTATCAAATCAACATTCTTTCATATCACCTTAATCAGGATTCATAGAATGGGAAGATGAAGCTCAAATAAATGATGTTTTATAGACAAGGTAGGGAAACTTTTTAATGTTTCGTCTGACTCAGCCCCCAGCTAAAACACTACAATATTCAAGGTTGGTGAGGCCTTGCCGTTGATGATCATAATTCCTTTAGGTTTTATGAAACATATCATGTCTGATTTCACAATCTTTGGTTGCACCAAATATTATAGCATAAGAAGCTTTCTCTAAAGATCCGATTACCATGGGTTTCTACGTACTACTTATTCGATCCATTTCTTAACTCCACCAATTAAGTTAATATTGATGACAGATAAGACATCATACCTATATTCCATTATATCCAAAAGAACAACGTGGCATGGTTGAACTTAAGTCAAAAAAAGAAACTTTTATTTTCCCATCATTCCAAAATATAAAACCAGAAGGCATGGAGAAGTATATAAAAGAAGTCATAACTTAATCTTCCCCTTAGACAAATCATATTTGTGATTCAAGTTCCGAGTAATATGGCGTCATGGATGATGTGGTTGCCGCTGGCTGCTACTGTAGAAAGATGATGAAATCCATCCGCCCGCCCTCACATAAATGCGTAACAAAATGGAGGGTCCCCAAAACTCAGGTCTCATTCGTTAAACTTATAACTTACCTATCAATAATTTTTTGAGTTTTCATACTGGTTCCATCTTTGTAGAACATCAAGATTCAAAAGGTTACCGTCGCATACATAGCATTTAAAATATGAGAATTGATTGAAATAATTATTATTATACATAAACATCAAAACTTAAAATCTGTTCTCCTAAGTTTTTGTGTCTCGTTAGATAGAATTTCTTTTGCAAACGATGTTAATTAAGTGATGTGTTCAAAATTATTAATATTTAATGCATCATCAATTAATCATAATAAATCATTATTAAAAGATTTATAAATAAGGATAAATTTATTAAAGTATAATTAAAAATTAATTATTTTTTCATTTTTTTTAATATGAATGGCGTACGAATAGATATTCTTTGTTAAGAACCATAAACCCTAAATTATGTATTTAAAATCTCCAATCAGGGCACATTAATTGTTGATCGAATAGAATACAATGTCCAAAATGTTGCTACATCAGTCAAGGAGGGCTTCAAACAGCTCCAGAAGGTGTTATATATTTCCGACCCATGCTTGCACATACGCATAGGCCAACACTCATCCCCTAAATTCCCCTCCCCAAACCCCTGGATGACCAAAGATCACCTCTCCTCCTTTAGTATACGGTGACTTGTGCATTCAGTGTGTGCATTAGTTGCTATGTGGTCCCTCAGTTGTTGCAGTTTTAACAAAACTTGAGATTTGTGTATGACTTGTATTGGAATTGCATGCGAGCGAACAACACGTAAGAAGGAGGGATGGTGATGTGTGCAACAAATCTTTGGTTATTTTATGCTTCATCATGATAGTCCTATTGATCCTCAAAGAGTTATTGCTATTGTACAGACTCGATTTTGGCCCAGGCCACAAAGGCCCACTAACCCATTACAAACCCAACCCAAACAAAACAAGAACCAGCCCAAATCTAAACTAAAACCCAAATCAGAAAAATCTTCAAACCCTAACCCCTATTGACTATGCAGCACCGAACCTAGCCCCGACAGCCCCCACCTGCTCCACCACCGAACCTGCAAAAAAAGGGGACGAAGAGTTAATGCAGAAACAGTAAAAATCGGCTATATAGGAAGCTGAAGAGACCGAATGGGGGGGCTTCTTCTTTTTTTTCTTCTTTCTTTTCTGTTTCTTTTTAAAACTAAGAAAACACACAAAAGATTGTAATACAAACAACGTTGAATATAAAAGGCCATCGATTCCCCTCCGCTTCGCTGAAATCAGAGTTTGGGGGGGTCTTCGAGGCTACGAAGAAATCGGTCGTCGCTTAAAAACGCTAGTCGCCGTTCGCGGTGGCGGTGCGGCGATCGACGAGCAGGAAGGCCGAGGTTCGCCGAGAGTGGGACAAAAGGGGGCGCTTTAGTTTTCGCTTTACGATTCCTAAAGGGGTTAAGGGTATTAGCTTTAGGGTTATATTTTTTATTTTAAAGATGGATAGAAAACGGCGCCGTTTAGGGCCTTTTCAGTGGCTCCAAAACGGTGCCGCTTAAGCCAACCCGTTTCGACCCGATCGGATCACCCCTGGGATCCGCGTGTTTCTGCGGTGAGGGGATAATTGCGCGATGGACCCCCCTTCTTTTGTATGAGCGTTCGATTGCACCTCGCTTGTTTTGTTTCTTTTTCTAATTCGGTTCTGCAGTTTATGTATGTTTGCAATTGGGTCCGTGCTTTAACACAACGTTTTGGGGCCTGGAAGATTTCCAAATTTGACCCATGTAAATTCGCGTGTGTTGCACGTTAATCCCTATCATCTTCACAAAGATTTATTTATTTATAGATTATCTCTTTTAATTTAAGCCTATTTTGATTAAGTCCATAATCCATGTTTATTTTCAATTAAGCATTTTATGTATCAGGGTTATTTTATTTATTATCATAAGAAATATGTATTGTTGTAATATATTTACATTGGGCATAATATTTGATTTGAATATTTTATACATTTATACATATACTTTGTTTGAATGGAACTTTTCCTTTTTCATTTGAGATATCCATTGTTTTTAAGTCCATGATATTACACATTGTGTTGATATGCCTTAATAATTCCATTTTTCATGAAATCACCATTTTAGCTTTCTTTCATGTCATATTATCTTAAACGTTTCAAATAGTATTTCATACATATATCCTTATATATTTATGTACATATATTAATTGAGTTTTTCACTTAAAAATTTGTATTGTGAAATAAGTCTAGGTATGCTAACCTTAATTAAAGCTATTATAATATTTTGTATAATGTTTCATCTAATTATTTTGTGTATAACTGCATATGTATCATTTTCAGGGCTAAATTGTCATTTTAAAATTTATCCTCGTACTCCTAAAATTATTGTTTTGAAATTCTTTGTATTGTATTATCTTAATATATTGTATAGTATCTCATTCCAATACTTTTGTATATATTTGTGCGTATATAACAAGATTAATTTAATCTCGTATACATTTTCCCTTTTTTATTTATATAATTTGTAAATTCAATGTGTTTTTAAAATTATTACATTTGTATTATCTTTGCATATTTTTATATATAAGTTATCAATTTTAAAATAATATTCTTCGACCTTTTGTATAACATTTGATTTAAAATATTCATTTTATAAAATATATTTTAACGATCACATACATACTCTTATTTTGATTTTATAAAAAAGTTTCTAGTTTAATAATTCACATAATTTATAGTATGTATTTATCCTTTAAAATTAATTTTATACACATATTCATGTCATTCTTTAATTTCTATTTTGTTTTTGTATTTTCGCATTTGAATACGGCATTAGGTTACATATATATATTATTGTGGTATATTATTTTTGTTTTGTATCGCCATCATGCTAATCCTTATTCATCCATGATTAGAAATTGATAATTTGGTTGCTATCTTGTTAATTTATTAAACGAATCATGTTATCTCCTTTCAATCAATCATAGCATCTTATACATTTATATTATCCCGTGTTTTATTTCTTTTTCGATTTTCAAAATATTGTTTATAACTTATAACCTTTTAAAAATAACTATCCCATTTTATTTCAAACCGAATTAGTATATTACAAGTTGCTTTCATAGTTATTCGTCGAAATTCCTTAAAACGAAGGTGATATTCGATGTTTAGCAATTCGAGGAATTGTGCCCTACCGTGCTGGGTTACAATTTCTCGTTTGCCCTAAATAATCGAATATCTCTTAATTTTTCATTCATGTTTTCTAAATTTTTTTAAAAAGGAAGTATTCGATGTTTAGCAATTCGGGAATAGTACCCTATCGTGTTGGGTTTCAATCTCCTATTTGTTCCAAATAATTGAATATCCTTTTTCAATTCCACTCATGTTTTCTAAAATTCTAAGCGAGATAATGTTCAACGTTTGAAAGTTCGAGGAATCGTGCCCTACTGTACCGGGTTTCGATTTCTCATTGGACTTAATAGTTGAGCATCCTTTTGAAATTTCTAAATTATAAATTTTTGGAAGTCGAAATCTATCGTGTTTCGAGGATACAAAGGATCGCATCCTACCGTGTTGGATGTGGTGCTACATTCTTCTAAAACAAGAAGATTTTGACGACCAATTCGGATTATTCAAATGTAATAAAAAAGAACCTCATTTCAAAAACGTTTTAAATCTCAGACACAAGGACAGTTATTTAATCGATTTGGTACCAATTTTGGGCGGTACGGGGGTGCTAACCCTTCCTCGTGCGTAACCGACTCCCGGACCTTTTCTCTCAATTTTCGTAGGCCTAAAATCATTGTTTTAATAAATATAATATTTTAGTAAAATGATTTACTTCAAGGTGATCCGACTACACCCTAAAAGGGTCGGTGGCGACTCCATTTTTGCTTTCCAAAAAGTCGATCCCCGTTTTACAAAAAGACGGTTTCGACAGTTTGGCGACTCCACTGGGGACAAATTAGAGAGTCAAGCCATAAAATTGATTATTTGCTGTCCTTTTGTCAATAAATTAAAAAATTATTTTGAAAGTCATGATTTCCTCATTCGCATTCAATTGTATGATTGTTATGGTTCGGATTTTGCATGATGATTTTGCATTGCATTGCATAACCGTTGTGGTCACACCTTCTAAGTGGGAGTAAGAAACTATGCTTTCGTGAGGTTTTCACCTCCGCATGGGCTAGTGGATTGCTTCCGGAATACATCCGTACCTATGATTTCGTGAGATTTTCATCTCCGCATGGTCATAGAGAAATGTATTCCCCTGAACTGAACTCAATCCGTATGAGCCTATAATGGGTGAGGATCGAGGAATTCGCTAGTTCAGGTACCCTTACTCTAGAACTAAACCACATATAGAGAACCCTAAGAACCCTCTTTAGGTGGAGCTAGGTCAAATTATAGTGGTCACCCGTACATATATGCTTAATTATCTTTATTCCACTTGTGTTCTATCGTTAATATTTGATACTGACTTATCTTGTTTTGATTGTTTTTTTTACATAACATTGCATACTAAAGGAGGTGTTGATTTGTATTCGACTACTAAGTTAGAAAGTTTCACATGGAGAATGAATTTCTTAATAAAGTTGAGGACAATGCGGCTGTCCGTGCATGGTCAGAAAAGTTACAATCAGAAAAAGGGGATAGCTTGACAGAAGGATATGTATCAGAGTTGCAAGAATTCACCCGCGTCAACATAACACAGAATGAGTTACAAGAGTTGAGAGATATTTGGGCTCGTTGGGATGAAGAGGCCAAACAGTCGTTCTACCAAAGCTATGGTGATATATCTTACTTGCTAGATATTAAAGTGGACAAACACCTGTTCCGAGCTATGGTTCAATTTTGGAATTCTGCTTACAAGTGTTTCACTTTTGGGGAAGTGGATTTAATGCCTACTATAGAGGAATATACTGCACTGCTCCGGTGTCCAAAGGTGCAAGTTAAAAAGGCTTATGCCAAGGTACTTAATGGCCAGACCTTCACAAAGAAATTGATGAATATTTCAGGGATGAGCGAGCCTTGGGTCGCTGCTCGGATTCAACAAAAGGGAGACAGTAAATGCATCCCTTGGGAGAATTTGAGAGATTTGGTTTTAGCACATCCGGATGAACGCAAGAGGATCGATATCTTCGCCCTAAGCATCTATGGATTGGTGATTTTTCCTAAAGCTTTGAGACATGTGGATGAGGCAGTCACCGACTTATTTGACCGTCTTGAGAAATGAATCACGCCTGTACCCGCAATATTGGCTGAAACGTTCAGATCCTTGAGCATGTGTCGAAAGTCAGGTAATTGGCGGTTTATTGGATGTGCACAGCTATTGATGGTGTGGTTTCACGGGCACTTTTGGAAGGTAGATAAAGTTTCTTATCGAGTCTTTTCAAACTTATTCCCACAGTTAAAAGAGGAAGCAACCATACAAAGGAGAGAAGATATCTCGTAAGAGAAATGGATGGAGATTCTTCAAAACCTCAAGGAGGAGGATATAGAATGGAGAGCATTTTGGATGGTTCCCGATGAGATCCTCAGATCGATGTGGGAACTTTGATTGGGTGCCTTTGTTAGGAATTTGGGAGCTACTGGTACACTCCACCGCTAGCATTGAGATAATATAAGTCGAGGCGCTTTCATACCCGCAACTTATGGACTTGCTCAATGTGAATTCTCTTTTAAGGATGCCCACTATAAGAAGAAAGTTCGGGAGTTATCTGATGCTTGGAAGCAAACTCGTTGGATGAAGAGGTTGGCTGTTGGTTCCATAGTGACGCCTGAGTATGATGGATGGTTCAAGAAAAGGGTTAATGATAACGTTCCTAGGCCAAGCTTGGAGAACACGCAACCTATGGTACAACAACTACGAGTCATTCCGTCAGAGTTAGAAATTATCAAACAAGACTTCGAGAGGAAGAGTTCAGAGCTTGGGAAGAAGATTGAACAATTGGAAGAAGAGAAGATGCACCTGAGATTGGACGCCAATGTCCAGAGGTCAGAGGCCGAAAAGTGGAAAAAAGGGAAAACTAAGGCCGAAGAGGATTTAGACAGTTTGAAGACCGACTATAAGAAGTTGCGCCTATCTATGAGGACTGCGGGGTTAGGAAAGACTTCCGAACAGTGGCGCCATGAAGTTCGAGAAGAAAAGACTAAGGCCGATCGATGGGAATGAAAATTTTGAGAAGCTCAGGTACAAAATGAAGAGCTAGAGAAGAGTTTGTCGGAAAGCAGAAATGAACAAGGTAAATTAAGGGCTAGAGTGGCAGAACTCGAAAAGTCTCTTCACCAATACCGAAATCGTAATACCATGATGGAGTTGAGGGCAAGCTTGAGCAAAATAGAAGAAATGAAAGAAAAAACGGAAGAGTTAGAAGCAAAGACTACAAAATCTGCGAGATACGAATTCGATTCTTGAAGAGAGAGAGAGCGCTGGAAGGAGCAGCCTTCATCATGCGCAAGACCAAGTCGAAATGGGACTATATTATGGGGGAAGCTATAACCCGATTTCGCTAGGTAGCCGACATTTACAAACCTTGGCGGTACAAGCGGATATACCGAGTGTAAAATACGAGTTGGAGTCAGATCGAGGACAGGAGCTAGCTTCTTTGTTCATGAAAATTAAAGCTCTAAGCATTAGGGCAAAGTCTTATTTGTAACTCAGTTTTATGTAAAGATCTTTATTTTCTAATGAAGTTTCCTAAAAGGAATTGAATCAAATTGATGCCTCCCTTGCATTCATGTATTTACATTGCATTACATCATATGCATTAAAGACCATAAAAAGATTCTAATTAATTAAAAAATGTTTCAGTAATCTAGAAACCGACGAGAATCTCTCGAGTACGCATCCTTACGGCACAAGAACTAAATCAATGGATAAAAAACCAGAAAGATTAGAGTAAATGCAGAAAGAGATGCAAGAGAAGATGCAAGCACAAGTACAAGAACAGTTAGTTAAAATCCAGTAAGAAATGAAGGATCAAATGCTGGAAGAGCTGACTCGATTACTGACTAATCGGCCAGACAAAGGAAAGGGCCCTATGGTTGACATTGGAAATAATAATGAAGATCCCCTTTACCCCCCTGGTTTTGCTCCTGCAAACGCTCAAACACAGCACGAGACACATACGCTGAGGCCATCTATTACTGAAGATCCTCCCTACCCTCCTGGCTTTACCCCGATGAATGCTCAAACACAACTCGAGCTGCACACGCAAAGGCCATCCGTAACGATTAGGCCCCAGCAATTTCAAGCCGATACCTCAATGCCAATCAACTATCAAACAGGCTCAGGCTCTAATCCAGGAGATAACCCTGTTAATCCTACAATCCCTGACTTGGACAATATGGCAGAAAATGAGAGAGTCAGGACATCACTTTCGAAAGAATTGGAAGAACGATGCAAGTGGTTAGAAGAAAGGTTCAAAGCAATGGATAGTGCTTTGACTATCACCGTGTAAATCGATGCTAAAGATTTGAGCTTAGTTCCGCACCTAGTCCTTCCCCCTAAGTTCAAAATGCCTGAATTTGAAAAATACAATGGAATGAGCTGTCCTGAGGCTCATATTACTATGTTTTGCAGACGAATGACTGGGTATGTCAACAACGATCAGCTCTTTATTCATTGCTTCCAGGATAGTTTGGTTAGGGCGGCATCCAAATGGTACAACCAATTGAGCCGTACTAAGATTAACTCATGGAAAGACCTAGCTCAAGCCTTTATGAAACAGTACAGCCATGTGATGGATATGGCTCCTGATAGGATTACATTGCAAAATATGGAGAAGAAGTAAAGTGAGAGCTTCAGACAGTATGCCCAAAGGTGGAGAGAAATGGCAACGCAAGTCCAACCACCTCTTCTAGAGAAAGAAACAACCATGCTCTTTATCAATACACTGAAGGCTCCATTCATCAACCACATGTTAGGAAGCGCCACTAAGAGCTTCTCGGACATAGTGATGTCTGGAGAGATGATAGAGAATGCGATAAGATGTGGAAAGATTGAAGTAGGGGAAAATGCTAAGAAATCAGCCCCAAGAAGGAAGGAAAATGAAGTGAACAATACGAGCTCATATGAGAAGAGCTATTCTAAGCCAGTCACTGTGAACCAACCAAGGGCAGCAACTACCAGCCATCAGGGCTCTACAAGACAAGATTCTAACCCAAGGCCCAACAAAGAAAGACTTCAGTTTACGCCTATCCCGATGTCCTATAAGGAATTATATCAGAGCTTGTTTGATGCCCATGTGGTATCACCTTTCTACCTGAAACCTCTGCAGCCTCCATTCCCAAAATGGTACGATACCAGCGCCCAATGTGAGTACCACGCAGGGGTAACGGGGCACTCGATTGAAAATTGCACCGCGTTCAAAAAGCTAGTGGAAAAACTCATCGAAATGGGTGTCATAAAGTTTGATGACTCACCTGGCCCCAATGTAGCAGGAAATCCGTTGCCCGATCATAAAGGGGTGAATGCGATAATCGAGTATGGGAATAAAAGAATCAAGGCCGACGTGGCAGAGGTGCAAACCCCATTGAGTTGGGTTTGGGAACAAATGGTTGGTAGAGGATTGGTTACACAACATTCAAAAGAAAAGTCTCGAGAAGCCAGAAGATACTGCAAGTTTCATAAAGATGAAAGTCATGATATCCAAGAGTGCGGTGAATTCAAGTCCATGGTGCAAAATCTGATGGACAATAAAGAGATAAAATTTTACGAAGAAATCGGAAAGACAGAAGAAGGAGAGGTTTACGCATCGGAAGAAGAAAGGACAGAAAGGGTTCAGAGAGTGAATCATCCGGTGGTGATAATTTCGCGACCAAGAAATGATAAAGCGGGAGTACCAATTACGCCAAAGGTCATAATCTAGAGACCTGTTGCTTTCTCTTACAAAGATAGCAAGAGCGTGCCTTGGAACTATGATTGTAATGTGACCATACGAGGAAAGAAGAACCCAGCTGGCACTTTAGAAGAAGGTCAAGATGAAGGTTTCTACACACGAAGCGGAAGGCGTTATACTCCGAACATAAAAGCAGAACCAGCTAAAGGAAAATCTATAGTTGCTGAGCAAGGAAAAGAGAGACATCTAAACTCAAATCACTGTCAATGAGCCCATAACTGAAAAGGAGGCTAAAGAGTTCTTAAAATTCCTGAAGCACAGCGAATATAGCGTTGTAGAACAGCTATACAAGCAGCCGGCTCGTATCTCAGTGCTAGCGTTACTTATGAGCTCAGAGACACATCGGAATGCATTATTGAAGGTGCTGAACGAAACCTACGTCGCGAATGACATCTCTGTCAATAAACTAAATCACCTTGTCAATAATATAAGCGCCGATAATTTCATATTTTTCAATTATGATGAAATACCGTCGGGAGGAATGGGGTCAACAAAAGCGCTACACATCACCACCCGTTGTAAGGGGTTCACATTGCCGGGAGTATTAATTGATAACGGGTCAGCGCTAAATGTCCTACCCCTATCCACACTGAACAGGTTGCCCGTGGATAATTCCCATATGAAGACGTGCCAAAATATAGTGAGGGCATTCGATGGCACTGAAAGGAAAGTAATGGGGAAGATCGAAATTCCCCTCTTAATTGGCCCAAGCACATATGAGATAGATTTCTTAGTGATGGACATCAAGCCCTCTTACAACTGCTTATTGGGAAGGCCGTGGATTCACTCGACAGGGGCAGTACCGTCATCATTACATCAAAAGCTCAAGTTTATAACGGAAGGCCGCCTAGTGACCGTGAACGCAGAAGAGGATATCATTGCATCTCATTACAAAGAATGCACCATATGTGGGGACGGATGAAGAGGCCATAGAATGTTCTTTTCGGTCATTAGAGTTTGTAAATGCGACGTTTGTTGTTGAAGGAAATAAGGTCCCTACACCCAGAATCTCTAAGACCACGAGAATGGGCCTACAACTGACGATCGGGAAAGGAGCTTTGCCAGGGAAAGGGCTTGGAAGAAGTCTACAAGGGAGGGTCGACGCACCTATGCTCATGGACAACGAGATCGCTTTGGCTTAGGATTCAAGCGAGGCAAAAAAGTAAGAAAAAGAGCAAGAAAAGAAGCAAGAACGGAGAAGAGCGCGTTTAAGCGGGGGAGAAGTTAAGTGGGAGCCGATGACCTTTCCTCACATCTCCAAAACATTTGTGTCAGGAGGAACCATTTACTCCGAAGGAAGAGTGACAAGGAAAGAATCTTCTGAAGAACTGATGGGAAACTTGAGCATTAACGCCACATACGAGGATGGAACTGGAGAAGAGAATTTATTAGGCATTCAGCCTTTTGAACTGGAAAGTGTTCTGAATAACTGGACTGCGGAGGAGATTCCTGTAGTCTTTAGAACTAATTCAAAGTAATGCCCAAAACACACTATTACTCTAAGCCTAGGAGTAATAAGTGCCCTTTTGTGAAATAGGCTTGTGTTAAAAAATCATTATTTTAATGAAATGCATCCTTTTGTCTTATCTCGTGCAAATATTCTTTTATTCTTTCATTCATAACCATACTATCTATATCATTCTTAAATTCTTTGTACCTTCCTTCATACCTACAACAGGTCTCCGGATATCAATGACATGAGCAACGTTGCTACTGACTTAGAGCCTCCTTTTGAGCAAGATATGTGTCTGGAGGGATCACAGGACTTTGAAGATGACAGAGACTGTAACTTGTCCCCTGATTTGTTAAGAATGGTAGAACAAGAGGAGAAACAGATCCTACCTCACAAAGAGTCAATAGAAGTTGTGAACTTGGGGGATGAACTAGAAAAGAAAGAAGTAAAGATTAGAGCTTGCATATCCCTAGAGATAAAGCAGAACCTCATTAAGCTACTCCAAGAGTTCAAAGACGTTTTTGCATGGTCATATCAAGATATGCTCGGCTAAATCTCGACGTTGTGGTACACAGAGACTCCCATTAAGGAAGAATGTAAGCCGCCTCAACGAAGTCACGACGGATGAGACCGGATGTTTTATTAAAAATAAAAGAGGAGGTCAAGAAACAGTTCGATGCTGGTTTCTTACAAGTAGTTAAATACTCAGAATGGGTAGCCAACATCGTCCCTGTCCCAAAAAAAGACGGAAAGGTACAGATGTGCATAGACTACAGGGATCTGAACAAAGCCAGCCCGAAGGATAATTTCCCACTGCCTCACATTGACACCTTAGTGGACAACACGGCGGGTTACTCACTCTTCTCCTTCATGGATGGTTTCTCGGGGTACAATCAGATCAAAATGCATCCTGAAGACATGAGTAAGACCACTTTTGTTACCCCAGCTGGGAACCTTTTGCTATAAGGTAATGCCATTCGGATTGAAAAATACGGGAGCTACATATCAAAGAGCTATAGTAACCCTGTTCCATGACATGATGCACAAAGAAATCGAAGTCTATGTTGACGACATGATCGCTAAGTCCCGGACGGAAGAAGAGCATGTGCAGGTCTTGAAGAAATTATTTTTGAGATTGAGAAAATTCCAGTTGAAACTCAATCCAAAAAATGCACCTTCGGGGCAGTCGGAAAAAGCTGCTGGTTTCGTAGTCGTGAAAAAAGGGATTGAGATTGACCCAGATAAAGTCAAAGCCATACAGGAGCTACCTCCACCGTGTACTCAAAAAGAAGTTCGGGGTTTCTTAGGAAGATTAAATTACATCGCTCGGTTCATCTCACAACTGACCGAGAAATGTGATCTCATATTCCGTCTCCTTAAGAAGCATAACCCTGGTGTCTGGGACGAAGAATGTCAGAAAACCTTTGACAAGGTTAAGCAATATTTGTCTAATGCTCCAGTGCTGACACCACCTAGTCCAAATAAGCCACTGATATTGTATTTAACAGTATTTGAAAATTCCATGGGATGTGTGCTTGGCCAACACGATGAGTCAGGAAGAAAAGAAAGAGCGATATATTACCTCAGTAAGAAGTTCACTGAGTGTGAAATGAGATATTCTCCAATTGAAAAATTATGTTGTGCCTTAATTTGTACAACCCAGAGGTTGAGACAATACCTGTTGTATCACACAACTTGGCTAATTTCCAAATTGGATCCTCTGAAGTACTTGATGGAGTCGACTGCTTTGAATGGAAGAATGGCCCGATGGCAAATCTTACTCTCTGAGTTTGATATCGTATACGTGAACCAGAAAGCTGTAAAAGGGAGTGCAATAGCAGACTTTCTAGCCAGTAGAGCTCTAGAAGACTATGAGCCTCTGAACTTTGATTTCCCAAATGAAGACCTGATGTATGTGGCAACCGCTGAAGAAAACCCTCGAGAATGTCATCCTTGGAAGCTAAACTTCGACGGAGCATCAAACGCTGTGGGTAAGGGAATCGGGGCAGTCTTGGTATCCCCAGACGGAGATCATTATCCTTTCACCAGTAAATTAGATTTTAATTGTACAAATAATATGGCGGAATACGAAGCATGTATCATGGGTATCCGTGCGGCCATAGAACGCAAGATTAAAACACTAGAAGTATATGGAGATTCTGCCCTAGTGATTTATCAACTCAAAGGTGAATGGGAGACGAGAGATCCCAAATTGATCAATTACAGAAATCTGGTCCTCGAATTGATTGAAGAATTTGACGACATCATGTTCTACTACCTCCCTCGAGAAGAAAATCAGATGGCTGACGCCCTAGCAACTTTAGCTTCCATGGTCAAGGTGAGTAAACAAGAGGATGTGAAACCGATCCAAATGAGTATTTACGAGGCTCCCGCTCATTGTTGCAACCTCGAAGAAGAAGTGGAAAATGATGATCATCCCTGGTACCATGATATCCTGCGATATGTGAAGAATCGCGAGTACCCCGACCAAGCTACTGAGAATGACAAAAGAACATTGAGAAGATTGGCTAGCGACTACGTCTTGGACGGAGAAATCTTATACAAAAGAAGAAGGGACCAAGTGCTACTAAGATGTGTAGACGCAACTGAGGCTAAGAAAATCTTGGAAGAAGTTCATGAGGGCGTTTGCTGGACACACGCTAATGGTTTTACAATGGCCAGGCAAATTATGAGGTTTGGTTATTATTGGTCCACCATGGAAGGAGACTGTATTAACTACGCCAAAAGATGCCATAAGTGCCAAATCTATGGAGATAAGATTAACGTGCCTCCTTCACCTCTGTATGTTATGACTTCACCTTGGCCCTTTTCGATGTGGGGAATGGATGTGATTGGGCCGATCTCGCCAAAAGCTTCGAATGGGCATCGATTCATCTTTGTGGTCATTGACTATTTCACCAAGTGGGTGGAAGCCGCTTCATATGCTAATGTAACTAAATCGGCAGTTAGCAAGTTCCTAAAAAAGGAAATCATTTATCGATATGGAATGCCGGAGAGAATCATATCTGACAATGCATTAAATTTGAACAACAGTACAATAGCAGAAGTCTGCAGTCAGTTCAAGATCAGACACCACAACTCGTCGCCATATCGCCCAAAAATGAACGGTGCAGTCGAAGCAGCCAACAAGAACATCAAGAAGATTGTAGGAAAGATGACCGAAACTTATAAAGATTGGCATGAGAAGCTACCATTCGCCCTCTATGCTTATCGAACATCTGTCAGAACTTCTACCGGGGCAACGCCTTTCTCATTAGTCTATGGAATGGAGGCAGTTTTACCCATCGAGGTCGAAATTCCTTCCCTCAGAGTTTTGTCAGAAGTAAAGTTGGACGAAGCAGAATGGATCCAGTTCCGATACGACCAATTAAATTTAATTGAGGAAAAAAGGCTAAGGGCTATTCGCCATGGTCAAATGTATCAAAAACGAATGATACGTGCTTACAACAAAAAAGTTCGTCCCAGAGAATTCCACGAGGGAGCCCTAATATTGAAAAAGATCCTGCCCATACAAAAGGACTTCAGAGGAAAATGGATGCCGAATTGGGAAGGACCTTATGTGATAAAGAAGGCCTTTTCTGGAGGAGCACTGATATTGGCCGAAATGGATGGCAAGACTTTACCTAATCCAGTGAATTCAGATTCGGTCAAGAAATACTTCGCCTAAAGGAAAAAAAAAAAAAAGAGGAGAGGCCAAGGTGAAAACTCGCAAAGAGCATCTTGAGACCAAAGGGGTTTTGAATTGAAAACCCGTAAAAGGGCGATTCAAATTTTGATCAAAAGTGGGGCATGTGATACCCAAATTAACAAGGAGGAGGGATGTTGCACCTTGGAGCATCTGCAAGAGTACTCTAGATCCCCTAAGCGCATATTAGGCAAAAAGGGAGTCCTCAAGAAGTTCGTACAGAGAAGCTCACGCTGCGATATCTAGGGCACCTATTTTCCTTTGATTCATTTCGTATTCTTACAACGCTAGTTGTCTATGATTAATTTATTCCCTTCAAATTTTGTTTTTGACAAATTTCAATTCTGTCATTATGGTGATCTCTTTTAAAGCATTTTGCATTGAAATGATGATTAATGGATTAATGACACTTTTACAAAAGAAGTTCTGTATATTACTCTGAAAAGTTTCTAAATAGTACAGGAACCTGAAACAGGGCCATTATTTAGAACTAACCCAAACTTAAAGATTGGAAACACTTGAGAAGAAAGAGTTTTAATTTGGGCCACCAAATTGGGTTTTCTGCTCAAGGATCTAAGTTTAATAAGAAGACAGGGTACCGATTCAGTGAAAGAACCTTGATGAACAAAGAGCAATGATAACCTAAACCTTAAAAGGAAATTCATGCTCACAACATGCTGCATTCATGCATTTATAGAACATTCATAGCGTAGCTAGTTAAGAACAATCGATTCGTTTCGATCATAGCGTCCTAATTCTTTGGCATAAGCACAAATATATGAAACTGATTCCACAGGTCATATCCCAGAATCAGTAAATTCACAAGCCTTAACCCCCTAGGCGATAGGGTAATAGGCTGAACCGCCAATCACTTTCCCTGAAATGGCGTGGGAGCGGCTAGAAGCCACAACAGATCTCCTAGAAGTTTCAGCGAACTTTCTCCCTGAAATGGCGATGGAGCGGCTAGAAGCCACGACAGATCTCCTTAAAGTTTCAGCGAAGAAAATCAAAACAAGTCTTATCTCCTTGAAGTCGCAGTGGAATAGACTGAACATGGCGAATCTTATCTCCCCGGAAGTTGCGATGGAGCAGATCGAAACCACCACCTTATCTCCTCGAAGTTGCAGTGGAGCGAGTTGAAGTTACAAGTCTTATCTCCACGAAGTTGCAAAGTGGAAGCGGACCAAAGATAGCAAGTCTTATTTCCACGAAGTTGCAAAGGAACAGATCAAGCTATAAATCACGATCTCATCTCTCCGAAGTTGCGATGAGCGAGTCAAAACAAGTCTTATCTCCTGAAGTTGCAAAGGAGCGGACTAAAGACAAGAAATCTTATTTCCACGAAGTTGCAATGGAACAGTTGAAAACTAAACAATGATCTTATCTCTCCGAGGTTGCAGTGAGAGCAGATCAAAACAAGCCCTATCTCCCTGAGGTTACAGTGAAGAAAATCAAAACGACAAGACGTAGCGGACTAAAGCGAAGCTACAAGAAGAAGAAGGGCGCCAAAGAAGTCAAGACTCGTCGTGGCCGGGCCAAACTGGTCTTCCTTAAAAGTTTTTGCTCTGTTCTCGTTACACGACAACGAGCAAAGAGGGGCAGCTGTACAGACCCGATTTTGGCCCAGGCCACAAAGGCCCACTAACCCATTACAAACCCAACCCAAACAAAACAAGAACCAGCCCAAATCTAAACTAAAACCCAAATCAGAAAAATCTTCAAACCCTAACCCCTATTGACTATGCAAATACTTGAACCTAGCCCCGACAAAATTTCCCACTTGCTCCACCACCGAACCTGCAAAAAAAGGGGACGAAGAGTTAATGCAGAAACAGTAAAAATCGGCTATATAGGAAGCTGAAGAGACCGAATGGGGGGGCTTCTTCTTTTTTTCTTCTTTCTTTTCTGTTTCTTTTTAAAACTAAGAAAACACACAAAAGATTGTAATACAAACAAGGTTGAATATAAAAGGCCATCGATTCCCCTCCGCTTCGCCGAAATCAGAGTTTGGGGGGGTCTTCGAGGCTACGAAGAAATCGGTCGTCGCTTAAGAACGCTAGTCGCCGTTCGCGGTGGCGGTGCGGCGTCTGAACCGAGGAAGGCCGAGGTTCGGCCGAGTGGGACAAAAATGGAGGCGCTTAGTTTTCTGCTTCTGATTTCTAAAGGGGTTAAGGATATTAGCTTTAGGGTTATATTTTTTATTTTAAAGATGGATAGAAAACGGCACCGTTTAGGGCCTTTTCAGTGGCTCCAAAACGGTGCCGCTTAAGCCAACCCGTTTCAACCCGATCGGATCACCCCTGGGATCCGCGTGTTTCTGCGGTGAGGGGATAATTGCGCGATGGACCCCCCTTCTTTTGTATGAGAGTTCGATCGCACCTCGCTTGTTTTGTTTCTTTTTCTAATTCGGTTCTGCAGTTTATGTATGTTTGCAATTGGGTCCGTGCTTTAACACAACGTTTTGGGGCCTGGAAGATTTCCAAATTTGACCCCTGTAAATTCGTGTGTGTTGCACGTTAATCCCTATCATCTTCACAAAGATTTATTTATTTATAGATTATCTCTTTTAATTTAAGCCTATTTTGATTAAGTCCATAATCCATGTTTATTTTCAATTAAGCATCTTATGTATCAGCGTTATTTTATTTATTATCATAAGAAATATGTATTGTTGTAATATATTTACATTGGGCATAATATTTGATTTGAATATTTTATACATTTATACATATACTTTGTTTGAATGGAACTTTTCCTTTTTCATTTGAGATATCCATTGTTTTTAAGTCCATGATATTACACATTGTGTTGATATGCCTTAATAATTCCATTTTTCATGAAATCACCATTTTAGCTTTCTTTCATGTCATATTATCTTAAACGTTTCAAATAGTATTTCATACATATATCCTTATATATTTATGTACATATATTAATTGAGTTTTCCACTTAAAAATTTGTATTGTGAAATAAGTCTAGGTATGCTAACCTTAATTAAAGCTATTATAATATTTTGTATAATGTTTCATCTAATTATTTTGTGTATAACTGCATATGTATCATTTTGAGGGCTAAATTGTCATTTTAAAATTTATCCTCGTACTCCTAAAATTATTGTTTTGAAATTCTTTGTATTGTATTATCTTAATATATTGTATAGTATCTCATTCCAATACTTTTGTATATATTTGTGCGTATATAACAAGATTAATTTAATCTAAGTATACATTTTCCCTTTTTATTTATATAATTTGTAAATTCAATGTGTTTTTAAAATTATTACATTTGTATTATCTTTGCATATTTTTATATATAAGTTATCAATTTTAAAATAATATTCTTCACCTTTTGTATAACATTTGATTTAAAATATTCATTTTATAAAATATATTTTAACGATCACATACATACTCTTATTTTGATTTTATAAAAAAGTTTCTAGTTTAATAATTCACATAATTTATAGTATGTATTTATCCTTTAAAATTAATTTTATACACATATACATGTCATTCTTTAATTTCTATTTTGTTTTTGTATTTTCGCATTTGAATACGGCATTAGGTTACATATATATATTATTGTGGTATATTATTTTTGTTTTGTATCGCCATCATGCTAATCCTTATTCATCCATGATTAGAAATTGATAATTTGGTTGCTATCTTGTTAATTTATTAAACGAATCATGTTATCTCCTTTCAATCAATCATAGCATCTTATACATTTATATTATCCCGTGTTTTATTTCTTTTCCGATTTTCAAAATATTGTTTATAACTTATAACCTTTTAAAAATAACTATACCATTTTATTTCAAACCGAATTAGTATATTACAAGCCGCTTTCATAGTTATTCGTCGAAATTCGTTAAAACGAAGGTGATATTCGATGTTTAGCAATTCGAGGAATTGTGCCCTACCGTGCTGGGTTACAATTTCTCGTTTGCCCTAAATAATCGAATATCTCTTAATTTTTCATTCATGTTTTCTAAATTTTTTTAAAAAGGAAGTATTCGATGTTTAGCAATTCGGGAATAGTACCCTATCGTGTTGGGTTTCAATCTCCTATTTGTTCCAAATAATCGAATATCCTTTTTCAATTCCACTCATGTTTTCTAAAATTCTAAGCGAGATAATGTTCAACGTTTGAAAGTTCGAGGAATCGTGCCCTACTGTGCCGGGTTTCGATTTCTCATTGGACTTAATAGTTGAGCATCCTTTTGAAATTTCTAAACTATAAATTTTTGGAAGTCGAAATCTATCGTGTTTCGAGGATACAAAGGATCGCATCCTACCGTGTTGGATGTGGTGCTACATTCTTCTAAAACAAGAAGATTTTGACGACCAATTCGGATTATTCAAATGTAATAAAAAAGAACCTCATTTCAAAAACGTTTTAAATCTCAGACACAAGGACAGTTATTTAATCGGTTTGGTACCAATTTTGGGCGGTACGGGGGTGCTAACCCTTCCTCGTGCGTAACTGACTCCCGGACCTTTTCTCTCAATTTTCGTAGGCCTAAAATCATTGTTTTAATAAATATAATATTTTAGTAAAATGATTTACTTCAAGGTGATCCGACTACACCCTAAAAGGGTCGGTGGCGACTCCATTTTTGCTTTCCAAAAAGTCGATCCCCGTTTTACAAAAAGACGGTTTCGACAGCTATGTTCGGTTTAGGGTACAGTACTGACAGCAGCTGAGCACCCTAGTTTCACATGATTCATCATGTATATATGATGCTCCCGAGTAAGATGGAGGCTGATGATAATAAATATAAACTGCGTTGTAAATAGTTTCGTAATGGTAATGCACTGTTTTTTTCCATAGAAAACTCATTTTTAACATTGTAATGAGGCCAGATTGTTTTAGTTGTAACGATTCATTCTTTGTGGAAAATTCTCTAACTAATTAATGAAAAAGTGGAATGTATTATAATGATCGTCTTGTCTGCCTTGAATTCTTGATATTCTAACTAATCTAGTGGCATACAGATAAGGAGGGATATTGGATTTTGCTTAAGGGGCCAAAACTTCTAATTTTGAACGATTTTTTTTAATGCAAAAAATTGTCAAATTCTTCTTGAATTTTTTTATTAAATTAATTAATTTAATATTTTTTAAAAAGTATGAAAGATTTTACTGTAAAAATATTAAAAGAAAAAATCACATTATATAAAATTAAATATTTCTTTTCAATATACAAAAAAGAATAACTAGGCATCCTAAATTGCACCTCCGTTTTTTCATAAGATTAAACTCATCAATGATAGAATCTATTGAAAATTCTCAATCTATTTCTTTTTCAATGTATGCCATCAAGTAATTTGAAAGAAAATCATCTTTAATTCTGTTGCAAAGCCTTGTCTTCACAATTTCCATGGCTGAAAATGCTCATTCGATTGATGCAGTAGATACGAGAAGAGTTAGCACAAGACAAATAATTCTATCAAGAAGAGGATAAATACTTGACTTATTTGTCTTAGCTAGAACTTGACAAAACTCGGTAACTGTAAAAGCTTTCTGCAACTCCGTGCTTTGATGAGCATCAAGTTGAAAATGCTCCAATTGAATCTTCATGTGTAGCTTTTCTTACTCCGAAAAATGGTCCGAATAAAAATCATTCATAAGCTTGCAGATACTTTTTACCTGAAAAGCTTTGTAATTATCGTGTGTTAGAATCATAAGTTAAGATATGATATAAAACTTAAGAAATCATAAATCAAGATTTGTCATGTTAAATCATCACGAACAAAACAAGAATAAAACTAGATGCGAAAGCGTACCTGAATTCATGAATTCCTTGAAGTTTTTCTGAATCTTGAGGATTTGATCTTCCAAATTAGCACACAAGAAATTCAGATAATATTTGCTTTCTCTTTCCTAAGGATGGGATATTAGAAAAGATATCTTGTATGTAATTTGGGGATTATAACCCTAATATATATAACTTTGGCACATTAGCCCTAATTCTTAATTAGCCTATCATTAATTAGAAAATAATTGGAACTCAATTACTAGAGTATCTACACATATTTGACTCATACTTTATTTAATAATTAAAGCCCAATAAACCTTAACTAAATTAGATCACTTTTAATTTTAGCTAAACTATCATGTTAGTAAATAGTAACATGTAATTACCCTTATTATATATTTGATGTCCATATTTTCCAATATCGTGTGGATCCAAAGCGAAGCTAAAAACAAGTAACTCTATTACCTCATCATTAAAGCGAGAATTCATTTCTGTTAACTTTTAATCAATACCAAGAATGAATATATCAAACCGATAGTGAATGTATCAATCCGGTAATAACTTATACCAAGATGGGGGAAATCGGCATCCATTCTTGTCAATATACTGAGTAGATGTTGGAGCCTCACTTGGAGGAATCGGTTGATATGGCCCAAACTTAATGTAAGCTCGACGAACTTTGTCTTGTTGATTTGAAGGGTAATCCCAAATAGATTTTCGAAGTCTTGGATCACGCTTTAAAGAAGAAGTATCAAATTCCTTTGTTTCGGCTCTTGGCACCTTACAGGGACGTTCAGGGACTTGAGAAGACCCGATATCTCGTTCAGGAGCTTAGGAAGACTCGATATCTCGTTCAGGATCTTGGGATTCAGAAGACCTGATATCTCATTCAAAAGCTTAGGAAGACTTGATATTTGATTTTTCTCCACTAATAACAGAAGGTTGAGGAACCGATTGATCATTATTGCTTTCTAACACCTTTTTCTTGAAAAATGATTCAATCTTTTTATTGACCATAACTTAATCGAAAAACTTGAAGATTGTAATAATATATTGAACAACATATTAGGCAAAAGAAAAAAAATAATTCAAATAAATAAATAATATAATTTATGCAAAAAAATTTACCGAGAGGCTTTTTGCGTGAAGAGCTGAGAAAAAGATAATTTGTATTTTTTTACTCTGTGCTCTCAATCTCAGCATCAAACTCCTTTTTTTTTTTTTATCTTGGTAGTGTTGGCAACTTATCAAAGGAAGATAATTTCATAGCAAGACATACAAATCAAAATACAATAAAGTCACTAACCTAATATGTGTGGGTATGAGCCAAATCAGTTAATTATGAAATGTGACTTTAAAGTCCATATTGAGCCTTTAAGTTTAGTCTTTCAAAGCCCATCATACATTAATATTAGATTATTATTATTTAACCAATGGAAGTGAATGTTATATAATTTGGACAACAAATCTAGAATACATGATAATTTATATATATAATTTTAAAAACTGAAAATTGCAATGAAAGTGGCAGGTAGTGAATGTTATATAATATGAACATCAGATTAGAGGTGTGCATGGGTTGGGCCGGGTTGGGTCAAATTTGGGTCGTGCTCAACTAAAAATTTAGGCCCGTTTGCTAGGCCAGGCCAGAAAAATGGGCCCAAAATTTTGCCCAAGCCCAACCCGAATAAAAATGTTAAAACCCGTGCCCACCCATATTAATTTTTATATAATTTTTTATATAATTTTAAAATATATATAATACATCAAAATAAATATTTCCCAACAAATTGAAAATAAATTTTTAAAAATATGTATGCTTAAATAACATTAAGATAGATGCAACTTAACAAACAAATGCCTCTAAAATAATAACAAAATTAACAATAAAATAAGTTTTATATAATATTCAAATAATAACAACAAAATAGTAGCAACATAATAGTAAAACGGTACCAAAATAGAGAGAAAACAATAAAAAAATAAATTTTTTTTGTTCTTTAGTGAATTCGGGCCAGACCCAGGCCAAAAATACATTACTTGAGGCCTGACCCATTTTTTAAACGGGCTTTATTTTTTTTTTGTCTAAGCCCATTTTTCGAGCCTATATTTTTACCCAAACCCTCTCACATTTTGGGCAACCCGACCCATGGACAGGTCTACATCATACCTAAAATACATTATAATTTATATATAAAAAAAAAGTGAAAATTTTAAGTACAAATTTCATCGTCACCATCGCGTGTTCCTTAGTTTCAAAACCACCATTCTATGATCAATCATATCTATATGAGGGTTGATTATGTAATAATGGACCCAATATATGATGAAGGAAAATAATTTGTCATCTACCAACAGTACAATAATAATTACTATAACCAACCTTCAAGTTAATGGCTTTTGTTTCTTTCGCTTGTTCATGAACTTATGGAAAGGTAAAATTTAATTAATCCAACGGTTAACCTTCTATCGTCACTGTATTTGGCCCAAGTTTATCTTAGATTTAATTAATTAATTACTGTACTTATAAGAATAAAATTTTGATGGAAACGTTAATGGAAATCATGGAATTAGGTTTTAACACATGATAGGGTGCCAATCCTACCACTTTGGAGCTCCGTCTATGAAATTCTTTTTTTTTTAAGCATAATTTCGATTAAAAATTTTAATTTTTCATTTTTCTAATCATGGTTTTCTTTAAAGATGTGATATGAGGAATCAAAATCATGTCTCCATGTAAGCATGTGCATTAAAGGCCAAAAAAAAAAAAAAAGGAAAATTGTTGAAGTGTCATTTTCCTTCAAACTTGTACCATAATTAACCCTGCTAGTTTTGTGAGTTAAAATTTAGTGTGGATGGGGTGTTAATCATACTTCCAAACTCAAATCTAATAACATAGGCTTGAGTTTTGTTGTTTTAGAATTTACCTTAGTTTACTCCTAGCCTGAAATATTGCGTCTATCATGTTGGAATTTTTTGACACGTTTTTTAAATATTTTTCATATTTTAAAGAAAATAAAAATGTTCAACTAACTCGAGCAAGCTAGAAGCAGACCACGCCAAATCCAACCCAATATGCCAAACTTCTCTTCCACCATTTTAATGCCCTTACTTAGGTTATAAGCTGATTTATCCATATGAAAATCCATTTTTCTAAAACTTTAAAATTTATATATTCAGCATTGAAAAATGATTTGCAATTTTCAAAAGTAATATTAAACTAGTTCATAAAAATATAATTTTTCCTTCATTTTATTAGAATATAAAACGGAATTCACAAAAATAAAAATAATGTTGTACGCTTGATAAAGGAATAAATAATAAAATAGTAAATTATGTGCCCATCATTTTCGGTACTTAATAGTAAGTAAGTGGGCCTTGTTTGACACATAAACGAAAACCGGCCTAGCGAAGTCTGGGGATTGGAGGCCAGATACTCAGGCAGCCCAATTAAAACTGGTAGCACTAGATTTAAGAGATGTGATAGAATATTTTGGTGATAAAATTAAACATATATAATAATATTAAGACATGTGTGAAAAATACTATAGATTAAAATAATTTTAAATTGATGCACGGGTTAATGGTTAAAAAATATTTACAAATTATTTGGTTAATCAGATTAATGCTTAAATATACTATACATTACAAATTATTTGTAACACTACTTTATAATTTGTATTCAAAATATCGTGCAAATTACAAATTATAAGAATGCACAATTTATCAGTTTAAAAATAAAAACATTTGTTATTTTTACATCATTGTAATTATTTTTTTAATAATAATTGAGTAAAATGTTTGGAAATTGTACTCATGTTTGTCTACAAATTTAATAAATTCTACTCTTTTCATATATTAAAACCCAAATAATTTGTAATTTATATATCACTTAAAATTCAATTACTTATTTTAGTTGATAAATGATTTGTAAATATTTTTGGCATAAAGATAAATATGGGCGGGTTGGGTCTGGGTTTTAATATTTTTATTTGGATCAAGTTTAGGTAAGATTTTAGACTCATTTTTTTAGTCGGGTCAAGCTCGAGCTTAATAAACCAACCTAAATTTTTAATTGAACCGGGTCCGACCTATAAGCATCTTTAACCATATCGTCCTATCTAATAATTAAAATATTAGAAATTTTTCAATTGATTTGTAATTTATACAAAAATAAAAGAAAAACAAATAAAAACCCACTAAGAAACAAATCAGGAAAAAAAAATATATGATGGCTTGTCCAAAAGGTAAACCATGGCAGGAATTATTATTTTCCACTCTAATAAATGGGTTACCCCAATTGGTTCAAAAAAGAAAACAGAAGAGGGAATTGTTACCCCAAAGATGGTAAAAATGTCTCATTAATTAATTGAATCTGCAGGTACAATTCAACTATATCATAAAGCCAGCGAATCAAATCCATATGTCGGAAACCTGCATCTCCATTAATAATTATCTTTCTCTAGTGAAGTTTAAAATGTGGAGTCCAAGCTGGAGAATGTAAAGACTCTTTAAAAGGGTTAAATTGTACGGACTGCCGATGAGCTTACCGAGGAACACGCTTCACAAAGCATTGTAAAATCATGCTAAATTACGTTGGTTGGGCTGCCACCACAGTCACAGCTGTAGTGGGCAGCATATTACCCAAGTACACCGTTGTACCCTCAAAGCCGACGTATGGGTACACCTGGTTTTTCCTTGTCAACCCACGTGGCCACAATCTATCGGTGGTAGTGGAACTGTGGCACTGATGCAGGCCTCTCTTGCGTTTTTTCTGACGGAAGAAGACAAAACTCACTAGATTTTACTATTAAGGCTTTGCCTTTTTAACCACTTTGGTTTTCGTGTAATTTTGTTTTTAATTTATGTCTTACATGTTGAATAGTTAACCTTACGACATTCTGAATAAAAGTATGAGTAAATTATACAAACACTCACTTAATTTTTTTATAGTTGATAAAATAATTATATTAGTTTTATTTCAGCCACTCAACTTTACAAAAGTGATAAAATAATTTTTTATCGTTTTTTGTCATAGATGTCACGGCAAATTGAAATGGTAGATGATGACGTGCTTGGTGACAAAAAACCCTTTAGCTAACCAGTTACCACCAATTTAACAGTCCTATTAGTACTAATTTAGGGTTTAAGAAGAGAAAAAAAAAAGAAAAAGAAAATTAAGAAGAAGGAGAAGAGAAAAAATGGAAATGCCTCCAATTTTCAAATCAATCACATACTACATCTCTACAAGTGATTCCTCCAAACTTCAAAGGTAAAGATCTAGGGCCAAAGCTTTAACCCATTTGCTTCATATTCTTCTGCAGTTACTCAGGCATGGTTGTTGCAGCTTTTGTAACATCCTAATTTTCAGTGGTATCGAGAATAGAGATTTGAGATCACCAAATTCGACGGGTGAGTTAAAAATTTAATAAATTAATACCTATGAGTCAAATGCGAATATAAAAGTATTTTTGAATTAGTGAATTTGGTATTTAAAAGAATTAATTAAGTAAATTGGGTCGAGAGTGAGGTATCGAGATCTCGACTTCATAAATTGAGCCATAAATATTTTTAGAAATATTTATGGAGTGTTGGTGAGGTAGTATTAAAATTTAGTCAGAAAATTTTGACGTTTGGGTGGTTAATTAAATAAAAAGGACTAAATTGAAAAGGGTGTAAAAGTTGCTAAAAGGATTAAATAGCTCAATTGTCAAATGAGGAAGGACCTAAAGTGAAAATAATCCTAAAGGAGATATTTTTGGCGGCAATAGCTGAGAAAAATCAGGAAATGGATGAAATAAGGGAAAAATTGGAAAATTGCCAAAATTGGCTAAATAAAAATAGGACTAAATTGGAATATCTAGAATTCTCTTCATTTCTCTTCATATTCATCAGCTGAAAAACAGCCATGGAGGAGGGTTCAAGCTGGTTTTCATACTCTTGCTTCATGTAAGTTTAATTCTTGCTTTCTCCTTGAAATTTTTATGTTTTTGTGACCTTTACAACTAGGTCCACTTGTTGAATTCATTAGTTTTTGATTCTATGAAAGAAATTGAAAGTTGCTATGAATATGTGCTGGAAGTACATGATGATTTGGCATGGAATTAGAGCTTTAAATTATTTATATGCTGATTTTATTGAAAGAATTGAATAGAAAGTGAATGTTTAGGACCTAATTGTAAAAGAGTTTGAAGTTAGAGTTTTATATGGAAATTCTGAATTTCAATAATTATGAAATAACTTATAATGTCTAGGAAAAGTATTAATTGAGAAAATTATCTTAATTGAGGGGTTAATTGACCAAGGACTGAATTGTATGAATTGTGAAATTTGGGACAAAATGGAAATCAACATTTTGCACTAAAACAGTTTGAACAGCAGCAGTAGTCTAACTTTGAAAAATCACAAAAAATTTTAGAAATCGAATTAGAGGATGAATAAAATATGAAATTAAAGCTTATTGAGTCTAGTTTCTTATAGAATAAATTATGTAAGCAATGGAATTGTAAATCATGAGATATGATAAATTTTGTGAGACAAGGTCAGAATGATTTCGGGTTCCCCTGTTCTGACTTTGAAGAATCATAAAAAATTGAATAAAAATAATTAGGGACTTAAATTTATATGTCTAGAATTTTGAATGAGTCTATTTTCAAAAGAAACAAACGGGAACATCATTCAAATCTTGTACGAGGAGATAATTAATTTTTAGTGAAGAAGGGTCGGAACTGTCAGATAGCAGAACAGGGGAGACTTTAATGAATAAACTGTATTAATTGGCCCAACCAAAAATTATGAAATTTTTATGGTAAGAAGGTATATGAGTCTAGTTTCAGGAAAAATTAGCGGATCTTAATTTAGAGTTCTTTAGCTCAAGATAAAAATAATTTAGTGACTATGACACAGATGGACAGCTTGAATATTCACATAAGTAGATAGTGAAAATTATGGATAATATTACCTACAAGTGTGTTGTTTATACTAAGGATGTGGAATGGAGAGGAGGAGGAGGAAAAATATGTATAAATATTCATCTAGCATGGCTAATTTGTATGTTTTAGGCTCAAGGACTAAATTGAATAAAAGTAAAACTTTATGGGTAATTTTGTAAAAATGTCAAAAATGACTAAATTGAAGGGAATGAATTGTTTTATTATCTAAATTAATAAATTGAATGAAAGTATCAATTTAAGATTGGGTGCAATTTGGGAATATGGTAAATTACCAATATGCCCCTAAATCTTGGTATTTCTACAATTTAGTCAGGTAGATTCGTATATCCTGCATGAACATGTAAATATGAAAATTTAAGTATTATATCGTATTTTATATGATATTTTGAATTGAATATATATATGAAAAGAATGTTACATGAAACATGCAAATGAATACTAAATAATATAAATTAATTGAAATTATTCTGAAAATCTCGGTAATGCCTCGTATCCTATCTCTGGTCTCAGTAATGCGGGTATGGGGTATTACATTTAATGGTATCGAGCTACGGTTTAGTCGGTTCTCGGATCAAACGTAGTATATGTGAAGTCTAAAAACGCATGTCATTAAAATATGTGATAGTGTGATATCTCTCGACTCTAATGGAATTTGTTTTACTTATAGAAAGAGATATTTTATAACCAAGTTAATTCTGATAATGCTAAAAAAAAACGATACTCAAGTATACAAGTAGAAAATTGATTATGATGAATAGGTAAAAAAAAAAAAAAAAAAGAAAAGAAAAAGGGCATGAATAAAAGTTTTATAATACATGTCGATGATGAATATTATGTTATATGTATTATTAAAAGTAAATTATATTACTATATGAAATATTGTGCTGATAACTAAATTACAAAATATATAAATGTGATATATGAAGTACATGATAAGGATTATTAGAGAATTATGAATGAATAGTGAATTTTGAAATATATTACATGTATTGAAGATACAGAAGATATAAGCATATAAATTATTGTACAAGGATTAAATTGTAAAGCATGTAAAAAAATATTATGCAAAAGGTGTAAAAGTGATATGCACGTATTAAATAATTTGCCCAAGTAGACAAGATTAGAACTACTAGGATGTTAAGGGACTTCAGCATGCTCTCTAATTAGCACATTTGTGCTCTCTGATATTTAGCACGCCAGTGCTCTCTGATTACTAGCACGCCAGTGCTCTCTGATATTTAGCACGCCAGTGCTCTCTGATTAGCACATTTGTGCTCTCTGATATTTAGCACGCCAGTGCTCTCTGATTACTAGCACGCCAGTGCTCTCTGATATTTAGCACGTCAGTCTCTCTGATTAGCACATTTGTGCTCTCTGTATAGCACTTCAGTGCTCTCTGTTCATTAGTGCATAATAATGCACCTCTGTATAAGTCCTGTATATCCAAGTGTTCTATCTAGTCTATTGGGCCTCATTAAATAAAAAGTAAACAATTTTTGTTACAAGGTAAATGATTATCCCGAGTAAAAATGTTAGTTATGATGAAGCGATGCTCGTAAAGTAAATGCGGATAAATGTTTTATAATACTTGAGAATAATAAATGTTATATGAGTAAATACATGAAAATTAAATTATGAGGCTTTACGATCTATACCCATTTACTAATACAGTTATATGCAATGAAATTCATGAGATTTATATTGATTAAATTCAGAAGCGGAAAGTGAAAAAGTTCAATGGTTGAACAATTGATAATACAAATCAAACCGAGAATGAGTTAATAGGTAAAGATGGGTTCTGAATAAAGACATCAAATTTTTCTGAAAACTAGCTGTGATATACAGTACCGCTGTTAAATAAAGAAGTTATTTATAGGAAAATCGATTTGTTCAAATATGGTATTTACAGAATGGTTAACTCAAAATTCCTTCCAAATTAATTTCTTGAGTGAACTGAATGATGTGAAATTATTGATGATTATACTAGTCAATAGATTGGTAAATAAATTGCAAAAAAATATTTGAATATAGCAGTTATAATTGGGTATATTATAGTAAATTTTTGGGATATTATGTGGGTATCTTATATGTACTGATATTTTCAGAGGCATATGCAATTGTTAATGTTTGGATGCTATAATAGACAGAAATTATCGCAAGTCTGATTGATTCACAAGCGGTACTACTCTATCTTTATTTGGTTTTCCAAGCTAATATATGTGATAAAACACTTGATAATAAGATTCATATGATATTATCTTCTATTCCTGTTGGTAAAAGCTCTGAGAGGCAAATGTGAAAATTGAATTGAAAATAAAATGTGAAATGAAAGGATAGAAAATGGATATAAATGATAAACTAGGTAAATATGTGCAAAAGAAACTATAAAATTATAGAAATAATGAAATTCATGATCAAAAGAAAATAGTGTAAAGTGTTTAGAGATACATGCCATATAAATCATGATAGAGTGATGCGTATAATCCGATCAAATTTTTATTTTACTTATAGACGTAAATACTTTTTAAGCGAGTTATTTCAGAAAGTGTTGAAAGTGACACTAATGTGTCTGAGTAAGAATGTGTTTATAATGAGTTGAAACTTGGAAAGGTATGAAAAGAGTTCATGATATGGATGTGATGATGTATGAAATGAAATAAAAGTTTATCTTGTGATGAGCGCGCCTATGTTGTTTGGTATTTATATGATATTATGTTGATTGATAAATGATATGTTAGATGTGTGTATATATATAAGAGCTAAAAGTCGAGGCTTTACAATCTTCACCCCCTATCATTATGGTATTATATAATAAAGTTTATGAAATTTATATTGAATAAGTTCACAAGTGTGAAACAAAAGAGTTAAAAAAAGTGGAATAAAGTGGTCAGAGATAAGAATGGTTTAGCAAGTAAAACGGTTCTGAATAGATGATAGACTGTTTTGAAAATCATTCAAATTAAGTGATGCCACGATTAAAGAAGAGGACAATCAACTTATCCAGTATGATATCTAAACAATGTGTTATCGTGAATTCTTGAGTTTTCTTAAGAAGATTGACATCAACAAAGTGTGGATTGTGACTGCTCAAGCTAAAATTTTTATATTGATTTTCTTTTATTAGGTAATATTGATTAAGGTCAATGAGATAAATCGAGATGTGGTGTTTTGTTTGAACTAATGCCGTTAGTAAAGCTTTTTGACTAGCATGTTACAGAAATTTGTGAAAGATTATGTGATTGAGTTGTTCTAACAACTTGAAGAGGAAATTGTTTGAAAAGGTTATTATTGTTTGACAGTTAAGATGGAATAAAATGTTTTAATCAAAACAAGTTATTCAGTTGGAAGGTAAATTGAGATATATGCATGTAAATCTATCCTCGAGTTTGGAAATGAATTTTATGTATTCATGATTAAAAAAATTAAAAAAATTAAAAAAATTTTGCTACATAATCCCTGATTCCAAGAGTTTAAAGTGTCGAATATTACAGAAAAATTTGAATTTAAGACAGTAATGATGATTTGAGTTGTTGAAAGATTGTGAGTAGCTATCAATTAACCTTTGAGAGGAGTAAACGTAGATATGTATGCTCTGAGTAATGAAGTTTTGTTTACTTTGCGAGTGATGATTACTTAATTAATATTGTATAATGACATTCAGAAAATTTAAAGTAATCGAGTATAGTGTAAGGTTCTTAGGCAACATTACAGGATGGAGGATTTATGCTGAAACCTTAACCTCTTTTCTGATAAGATTTTCGGGGACGAAAATCCCTAAATGGGGGAGAGTTGTAACATCCTAATTTTCAATTGGTATCGAGAATAGAGATTTGAGATCACCAAATTCGACGGGTGAGTTAAAAATTTAATAGATTAATACCTATGAGTCAAATGCGAATATAAAAGTATTTTTGAATTAGTGAATTTGGTATTTAAAAGAATTAATTAAGTAAATTGGGTCGAGAGTGAGGTATCGAGATCTCGACTTCATAAATTGAGCCATAAATATTTTTAGAAATATTTATGGAGTGTTGGTGAGGTAGTATTAAAATTTAGTCAGAAAATTTTGACGTTTGGGTGGTTAATTAAATAAAAGGACTAAATTGAAAAGGGTGTAAAAGTTGCTAGAAGGATTAAATAGCTCAATTGTCAAATGAGAAGGACCTAAAGTGAAAATAATCCTAAAGGAGATATTTTTGGCGGCAATAGCTGAGAAAAATCAGGAAATGGATGAAATAAGGGCAAAATTGGAAAATTGCCAAAATTGGCTAAATAAAAATAGGACTAAATTGGAATATCTAGAATTCTCTTCATTTCTCTTCATATTCATCAGCTGAAAAACAGCCATGGAGGAGGGTTCAAGCTGGTTTTCATACTCTTGCTTCATGTAAGTTTAATTCTTGCTTTCTCCTTGAAATTTTTATGTTTTTGTGACCTTTACAACTAGGTCCACTTGTTGAATTCATTAGTTTTTGATTCTATGAAAGAAATTGAAAGTTGCTATGAATATGTGCTGGAAGTACATGATGATTTGGCATGGAATTAGAGCTTTAAATTATTTATATGCTGATTTTATTGAAAGAATTAAATAGAAAGTGAATGTTTAGGACCTAATTGTAAAAGAGTTTGAAGTTAGAGTTTTATATGGAAATTCTGAATTTCAATAATTATGAAATAACTTATAATGTCTAGGAAAAGTATTAATTGAGAAAATTATCTTAATTGAGGGGTTAATTGACCAAGGACTGAATTGTATGAATTGTGAAATTTGGGACAAAATGGAAATCAACATTTTGCACTAAAACAGTTTGGACAGCAGCAGTAGTCTAACTTTGAAAAATCACAAAAAATTTTAGAAATCGAATTAGAGGATGAATAAAATATGAAATTAAAGCTTATTGAGTCTAGTTTCTTATAGAATAAATTATGTAAGCAATGGAATTGTAAATCATGAGATATGATAAATTTTGTGAGACAAGGTCAGAATGATTTCGGGTTCCCCTGTTCTGACTTTGAAAAATCATAAAAAATTGAATAAAAATAATTAGGGACTTAAATTTATATGTCTAGAATTTTGAATGAGTCTATTTTCAAAAGAAATAAACGGGAACATCATTCAAATCTTGTACAAGGAGATAATTAATTTTTAGTGAAGAAGGGTCGGAACTGTCAGATAGCAGAACAGGGGAGACTTTAATGAATAAACTGTATTAATTGGCCCAACCAAAAATTATGAAATTTTTATGGTAAGAAGGTATATGAGTCTAGTTTCAGGAAAAATTAGCGGATCTTAATTTAGAGTTCTTTAGCTCAAGATAAAAATAATTTAGTGACTATGACACAGATGGACAGCTTGAATATTCACATAAGTAGATAGTGAAAATTATGGATAATATTACCTACAAGTGTGTTGTTTATACTAAGGATGTGGAATGGAGAGGAGGAGGAGGAAAATATGTATGAATATTCATCTAGCATGGCTAATTTGTATGTTTTAGGCTCAAGGACTAAATTGAATAAAAGTAAAACTTTATGGGTAATTTTGTAAAAATGTCAAAAATGACTAAATTGAAGGGAATGAATTGTTTTATTATCTAAATTAATAAATTGAATGAAAGTATCAATTTAAGATTGGGTGCAATTTGGGAATATGGTAAATTACCAATATGCCCCTAAATCTTGGTATTTCTACAATTTAGTCAGGTAGATTCGTATATCCTGCATGAACATGTAAATATGAAAATTTAAGTATTATATCGTATTTTATATGATATTTTGAATTGAATATATATATGAAAAGAATGTTACATGAAACATGCAAATGAATACTAAATAATATACATTAATTGAAATTATTCTGAAAATCTCGGTAATGCCTCGTATCCTATCTCGGTCTCAGGTACGCGTATGGGGTATTACAGCTTTAAATTAGAATGTTGTTGCTTTGGGGTCCCGTTAAGACACTAATGGAAACTGTTAATTAGTGACTGTTTTATCACTTTTTTTTATAACAATAGTGACTGTTTTGTTATTTTTCAAAAGCCGAGTGATTGAAATGAAACCTATGTGACTATTTTGTTAGCTACCCTAAAATTGAGTGACTATTGGTGTAATTTATCCTAAACATATTTGGGGATAAATTAAAAGATTAAGGATGGGGGGCATGAAGTGCAAGTGCCGTGGCAATAATTATGACTAGGGCTAGTTAACGGTGGGAAAGATTATATCACATGTCATATGTTATGGTTTGATATTGTGCTCTACAATGTCGTCATGACATCCCATTTGATAGAGTAGATGGAACCTGAGCTTTGAGATGAAAAGTGCTCGAGGGTGGATCTTAAAGGACAAACATCATGCAAAAGCAACGAGTGAGTAACATGGCGTTTAAGTCATGAGCGAACGAGATCGAAGGAAATGGTGATTCCATGCAATGAGTTGGGGCAACGAGCTCATGTGTAAGGCAAGTGTGTTTGGAGAATGCTATGGGATGACCTTGGAGTATCAGGTAAGAAATGTATCCCTATTTCAAACATTTTAATGTCTTCTTGGACCATAACTAAAAAAGTTATTAAGCTTTTTAATGGATAGTGATAGGTGTCATTGTGTCAACTTTCCACCTCTCACTAACCTTAGCTAGTTGTTGGGACTTTCTTGATGTAAATAAGTTATCCTGTAATGATTCGAAAATCAGTAGTATAAGTGAGTATTTTTCTCCCTTTTCACTTTGATCTTGATACACCTTGAACTATTACCATCTTCAGCCACCCTTTTGAAGAGCCCTTAGCCTTGTACCAAACGAGGTGAATTGAATATCTCCACTATCATCTTTGTATTATTTGATTAACCATCAATGTATGTAAATGTATGAATTTTTCTCTAAATTTATTTTAATTGGTTAGCTTTATTTTTATTCAAATTAAATAGTTAATTAAAGAAAATTAACTATTTAATATTTGTAGCTTTAAATATATATTTTAAAACTTTTAAATGTAATAATGTATACACGTATTAACTGATAAGCCTTTAAGCTTTATTTTATGAGTGAACAAATAGATTAAAATGAAGTTAGATTAGATTTACTTTTTAATGAAAAAGTTACATTAGAGACATAACAAAACCGAAAGTGGATATTTAAGAATAATGCGGTTGTGCGGTCGTTGAGGCGGGATTTGGAGGTCAGGGTGGTCCATGCGTTTAGAGAGGTGAATAGGACTGCAGACGCAATGGCAGCAATGGGTTTCAATGGGAATGTTGGGCTTAGTTTTTATTTTTCAAATGTTGTGCATGATGACAGAGTTTAAATGTTGTTTGTTTCCTTTCATTACAAAAAACCCCTAAAATTTTGTATAATGAAATCATGGTCTAGCTGGATAGACTTGTAATAAGGCAACTAATATACCGTGAATGGTGTACTGTGTATAACAAAGAAAGTCAATTTCTAGCCGAAAAAGAAAATTATAAAATAGAATAAATCAGAATGTGAATTGCACTTTACCATCTCCCAATCAGAAATGAACAAAATAAAAAGAACAAAAAAATTTCCGTTTATAAATGATATATTTTATGAAATGACATTTTTATCCAATTGTCTAGCCTGCTTTTTAAGCCAATTTCAATCTCCTACTAACTGATTCAATGTCAAAATCAGAATTGCCTCTCAAAGGGAGGGGATAAACATCCAACAACATAAAAACGTCGGAATTTAAACCAAGCCATGCCACACTAACTATGTCATCTCTTCTTATATTTTATTATTTAATTTAAATATAATTATGTGGGTTACTTAACTGATTAATAGTAAAAAGGAGACGAGTGACGTGTATAACTGTCCAAGTGTACCAAATGTACGTGGAGGGTTCGGGATACAATCGTCAGTCTTGTTGAAGACAAGGACAACTAGGTGCTTTCCTTCTTCCAACCATTTCCCGGTTTATATTATATCTTTTATCCATTTTTTTTAATAATATGAAAAAGAAAATTTAATTATCAAATTGAGTATGAGTATGGTAATTGAAAATTTGATATTACAACCATACTTTTATTCTATCAAAACTAGGCATGACAATATTGTAAATTCAAATTGTTTTAAGATTTTTCTTTTTAAGTTTTTTTCAATTTTATAAGTTGTTTTTCTAAGTTATTTTATTACTTTTAAAGTTTTAACCATAATTCATCAATAAAAAAATTATTTAAAACAATGAAAGGTTAAGAGGCCAAATCACTTGAAAATGCAAGGTAAAAGAAAAAAGAATCCTCATATATAATTTTTTCAATAAAAAATTTAAGTTTTGAGTTTACGATACTATCATATTTGATTTTAACAGAATGAATACATTATTGTCACTCAAAATCAATAATCGCTATCTTAATTTGAATTTCTACTGTACAATTCATAATATTAGAGTGATTAAAAAAAATTATATTATTTCGATAATTAATTTTTGTTTGTAAAAATCCCTTTTATCTTTTCATAATATTTTTTGTTTTTGTTATGCTATTAATATTTTTTTTCCTAAAAATTATTTTTTTAAGTTTGATCGTGGATATCTATGATAGAAGAAAACGCGAAGCTAAGGGAAATTAAAAGAAAACATCTATTCATCTTGCTCTCCACCTTTCTCTCTATTTCAAGTCTTTGCCTCTTATATCTCTCTTGGGTTACCCCCATCAGCTTCTCTAATTGAGAAAAGAGGGGACTAAAAAGTGAAGGGAGTGAGAGGGTTGGGACGGTGGCACACGGTAGCACCGGGCCCTCTTATTCTACGTTCTGGTTATCTTTTCGGCGATTCTTTTCTTTAATATATATCTTTCCCAACAAAGGTCGCTTCGTTCCTACGGCAATTTCCAATTTGACACAGAACCCAAAGAAAAAAAAGGCGATTCTGAGCTTTGCTTTGTTCTTCATATTTATTCATTCTACCCTTTTGAACTCTGGCGGACCGAAAAGGAACCTTATCGTTCTTTCGATCATCCCTCTCTATAATCTTACAATATTGGTTCGATTTCAAATCTAAAAAAATAAGTGGAGAGGGATTTACGGAGTTAAGATGCTTTGGATAATACAATTCTCTGGCTTCTTTTCAGCTGCAATGATGATGATTGTTCTCTCTCCTTCACTCCAGTCGTTTCCTCCAGCTGAAGCCATTAGATCCTCTCACCTCGACAGTTACATCCGGTTACCGTCGTTTCAGGTGTCCGCATCACCAGACTCACAGGACGATCGATTCTCTTTCCGAAAGGCCTTCGAATTTCGCAATGCCGATGAATGTGGCTTCGCCGACCACAAAACCACTGGCGTTTGTGATCCTACTTTGGTGCACGTGGCTATAACACTAGATGTTCAGTACCTCCGTGGGTCAATCGCTGCCGTTCACTCCATTCTCCAGCATTCATTGTGTCCAGAGAACGTTTTCTTCCATTTCCTTGTCTCAGAGACCGATATGGAAACCCTCGTTCGATCAACCTTCCCCCAATTGAAATTCAAGGTTTATTATTTCGATCCTGAGATTGTACGAAACTTGATATCGTCTTCAGTTAGGCAAGCGCTTGAACAGCCGTTAAATTATGCTAGAAATTACCTAGCGGATCTGCTAGAGCCATGCGTACGAAGAGTGATTTATTTGGATTCTGATCTGGTCTTTGTTGACGATATCTCTAAGCTATGGAGTACCAACTTGCGCTCACGAACAATTGGAGCACCGGAGTATTGTCATGCCAACTTCACAAAATATTTTACTAACAGTTTCTGGTCGGACGATCGATTTTCAGGAACTTTCAGAGGAAGGAAACCATGTTATTTTAACACGGGGGTGATGGTGATAGATCTGGTGAGATGGAGACGGGCCGGGTTCACTAGACGGATCGAAAGGTGGATGGAGATCCAGAAAAGCAACCGAATCTACGAGCTTGGTTCCTTGCCGCCGTTCTTGCTAGTTTTTGCGGGCCGCGTGGCGCCCATTGAGCATAGATGGAACCAACACGGGCTGGGTGGGGACAATGTGCGGGGAAGTTGTCGAGACTTGCATCCGGGTCCGATTAGCCTCTTGCATTGGTCCGGCAGCGGCAAGCCATGGCTTAGGCTGGATTCAAAAATGCCATGTCCGCTTGATGCTCTATGGGCGCCTTATGACTTGTACAGACACCCACATTGAAGTCCCAGTTGGCATAGTCCTCGGTAAAAATTCCTACCCAGACTGTTGTTTCATTTTCTCCAGTTCGTCATTTCATCTACATTATTCTTGCGTCTTGTTTACTATGATGAATTGATGATTGATGATGACTACTACATTTTTTTTTGTTTTTTCTATTGTATTTTATTAACTAATTTATCAGTCCATTTCTATTCTATTTGGCCCGCTTTCTGTTTTCGTCTTTTTTTTTTCTTTAAGGAAAAAAAAGAGAGGATAGATATTGAATGGGATCAGAGAAGTAAGCCATTTTGGCAAAATGTGGTTAGTGTTTTAAGGTTTAGCTAGTGGCATTGCTCTATGTGTATCAGTATAAGCACACCACCTCACCTCACCTCACTTCAGTGGACAAGGGAATGTGATTTCTTCTTTCTTGTATCCAGTTGGTTGGTTCATTTTCAGTGGTGGCCGAAAGGGACCTAATTGAAATGGGAGTGGAGAATTAATTATAGGCATTGGAAGGATGTTTTGGTCAAGCCTCTTGCTTAGTTGATGGAGTTTTGTAAAATTTTTATTCGGGTTGCTTTTTGCTTTTATGTGGTAGCGGCGGAAGGCTTGTGAGCTACCAACCTGCCCACACTGTTCCTTTGCGCACCCACAAATTCTCCCTTTGGAGTCTGATTCTTTTGTTTATTTCTTGGTAAATTTTGTTGTTTTTATTATTTCATTATCCAAAAAATAAACTATTTTATTATAATGATTAATAATGAGCGGTTGTTTAAAAGAAGCTAAGATGTCGAGCTAAATCCTATCATAAGATGGCGGCATCGGTGGGTCCCAGATGTCATTGTAGCGTAGGAAATGTCCAAAGTAGGCATGGGAAAAATCGATTTCTTTGGCCCTGCCCACACGTGGCGAATTGGGTTCTATTTTTTGTTCAACACAGCACAGGTAGCCAGTCAGTTTGGATCTTTGTTAGCGCCCTATTATATTGATCATTTCATGTTCATCGTTAATATTATAGGTTAATTGGCTATGTGGCATCATGCGAGCGGCCTTGTCTTTGAGATATATCTATTAACTATATTGCAAAATAAAATTCTTCTATAATTTGATTAATTAATTAAAGTTTGACATGGATATAGTAACAGCTGCTGCTGGACCTACATGGTTGCTGGTGGTGCAATCATGAAAGTCATCAGATACTAATAGCTTTTGACCTCAATTGTTCTAATCATATGCTAATCCCGTTAGTTTTAATCATTTGGCGAGGTTCGATGATTCTGGAAGGAGAGGTTGCCACGGCCGCCGTCCTGAACCTAAATTAGGTCTATATAATATGGCTTTTACATAATTTGGGTATTGTTGCAGGCTTTAGCTGCAAGTAGACTAGCTAAGTGGGACAGATTACCACATGAATGATTGAATTTCTTTGCCACTCCAACCTACATTTTAAACATGTTCTTGTGTGGGGATGCACACATACGCCTAGCATTATATTTAATTAAGTGAGCGGGAATTTCAGCTTTTGTTTCACTTTGTGTCACTGTACCAGAAAATATCCCTTGTAGCCTGCTTTTGTCATGAAATGGAGAGAAAAATACCTAATTCGAAATTGGAACTCATTTAGTTTATAGAAGATTATGGATTTAACATTTATTTGCAACTTTGTTTGAGCCATGTGGATTCAGCCAAGCCGTGGGAGCTCTTGAGTTCAATGGAGCCATTGAAAAGTATTGACGCAATGCCATGAAAGAGAAGATAGGACAGAGGGTAGAAATAGAATAGATTCTTGTGGGCAAGCATGAACAAAAAGAAAGGTTTTAGTAGGATAAATGAGAATAAAGTGCCGATGGAGCTTTATCATTAAACAATGGTGTGGGGCATCAGAACAATTCTTTGGAGGGACTCAAAAGGCTGTCAGGGGTGGGAGTAAGGACGGATTTCCTGTCCTATGTTAAATTCTAATTGAATGTATACAGATTTTGGATTTGAAAGCAGGTTTTGAATAAATGTGAGAAAGATCATTCATAATGCTGCATTCTTCAAGTGATTTATTAAACCTAATCAAGCTATATGGTCATGAAAAGCATGAAACTCCAAACATAACAATATAAAGCAAACATTAAATGTGAAAATTCAAGTCATAAGAAATCTGACCTTTAGGCACTCTTATCCTGTATCTTGAATCATTGATTCTAAAACAAGGTGCTATTACTGTAAACCTAGAATCTCATATGGTCGATACATTGAGACGCTCTTGTCCTGTACCTTGAGAATGTACCCTTTGCAAAGAGTATCACCTCTTTCAACCATAAAGCACGTCCCTTCACTGATAGCCAAAAAACAGCAAGGTAATGACCCTCCTAACATGAACATGATGAGGTCTGGTTCAAACCAGAGCAATCGTGGCTCCAGCCTTCTTGCTTTTGATCAAGGCGTCACCTTGTCTAGCTAATTGAAACATACGCAGCCTTGTATGAAGTTGTATTGGGGCAATCAAAGTTTTGTCATTCAGATTATGCACTCCTAAAATTGTTCTGCATTCCATCATAACATAAAGGATTCAAGTAAAAAAGGAGCCAAAAGGCAAACAAGTTATTCATTAACTATATACAGAGTTTAAATTGGATAATTAATTAAATAAACATGTTTAAATTGTAAGGAGTTTAAATAAACATGTTTTTCTTTCCTCCCGACATTTATTAATAATAATTGAAGTATGTGTCTGATTTACTAATAAAAATTTCAAGCGTCTGTTTTGTTTTGATTAAAAACAACCAATCAATTATATAATGTTTTTTTTAAAAAAGGAACAATATATATATATATATATATATATATATATGTCGTGTTGTTGATGATTATTTGCCTCTCTTCTCCATGCAAATGTCTCACTGGGCTACTAATTGAACATTATTTTATGCAGGCCTGCAAAATTAACTTTAAATTTTATTTCATACACGTGGTTCAACAGTACCTTACCAACCATCTCCATCATAATTAGTTTAATTATTAATTTATTCTGAAATTATTCATAATTTCTCAAAAGAAAAGCATAGAAAAAGAAGAGACTTGTTCATATAAGACGACATGAATGACCAAACAAATTTAAGAAAAATGATAAGAATCGGAACATATTTAATTTAATTGTTCATATAGTATATAAATTAACTGAAACGACCTTTTTTTATTTATTTTATTATTTTTAATATTAGTGACTAAGGGTACTCTTTTTGATATGGGCTTTTGAGGAAACGGATGGCCCGTATTTCAAGAGGACGAGTCACCAAACGAGCCGGAAGCTTCAAATCATGGGCCCCTCTGTTCCATTTTTTTTTAATTTAAAAAATTACTTTTAAACTCCCTACAACCGTTTAAATTAGTTCGAATTAACGTCATTGGACTATTATTACATATAAGTATTATATTATCTTACGAATATTACGTGGCAGTGTATTTTTAAACGATGCATCTTCTATAATTTTGTGCTATGGGGTATCAAAATAATAATTTTATGCTGTGGTTAAATGAAGTACTATAAAATACAAAATTATAATAAAATAAGGGTAAACAACATTAGTAGTCACTCAATTCTTGTTAAGTTTATTTTTTAGTTAGTCAATTATGAAAAATTACAAAATACTCACTTAATTATTTGATTTTTTCTTTTTGGTCATTAACCATTAAATGAGAAACGGAAAGTTGACATAGTAGCTTTTAAAATTGGCATAATAATAACTTTAACCCTCAACATTTATAAATTGTGTCAATTTATTATTAATTCTAAAATTGAACCCTCAATATTTACACATAGTGTAATTTGATCTTTTTATAGTTTTGCTTTTCTTTGTGAACCTTATCGATATTGTCCATGCATTCGATTCAATGAAAAATAAATAACAAGAAACAAAATGACTTAAATTTTGAGAAATAGTCAATTCAATGCTTCAAAATAAAAAAAAGTGTCCGCTTCGTTAATTCAATTCGATTGTAAGTCTAATAGTTTAAAAATAATAATTTATTGAGTTTTGGTTTGCTTCATCAATAGTTGTCAACTAATAGCAAAATTGGATTAATTATCATTGAGAGATATCAAATTTTAAGTTATTTGAAGTATAAGGAAAACAATGTAGTTGAGGATTTTTTAATTTAATAATAAACAATTTTTTTAAAAATATATAATTTTGCTTTTATTTCTAATTTAAACATTGTGTATTAAATCATATTTCAAATAAAAAATAGGATAAAATTAGGTAACATATGAACATTGAGGGCTAAATATTTAAAAATTAAGACTAAATTAGCATAATGTGTAAACATCGAAAGCTAAATTTATTATTATACCAAATTTAAAAGATAATAACTGAAAAAGAAAATTATTAAAAAAATTAAATAACCATTTTATAACAAATAAAAAAATAAAAAAAAACTTAATGATGCAACTGTAATTTACCATCAAAATAATTGCATCTCTAATTTGAGATGCTCGGTATGAACTACAAGTTTAAATGATAATCTTCTTTCTTATTTTTTAATTAGGGTAAATTAGTTGACTAAATTATTATTGAGTGTACGAATTGGTTATTCAATTTTAAAAAGTTATAAAATGGTCATTAAACTATTTAAAAATTTTCATTCAAGTTGCTGAGCTATTAAAACGTTGTTGAATAGCTTCCTTTGCATCGCCTATACTAATTGAAAGTTTTCTTTCCCCTTCTTTTCTGCAATTCAATTTTTTTCATAAAATAAGTTTAAATGTCATGAACTTGTGAACCAAAATCTAAATAGCTTTCTTTAAACAATTCAATTACTTAAATGAAATCTTTCAAATAATTCAATGACTATTTTATAACTTTTAAAATTAAATGACCAAATCATAAACTTACTAATAATTTAATGATTTTTATGTAAAACTACAAATTTCAAAAACTATAAACATAAAAAAAAAAAAAAACCTTTAAAAAACAATAAAACTTGGTCATACAAGTTAGATTAAAAAAAGAGAGTAAACTACTAAAATAGTCACTTTTATTTGTCTCAAGTTACAGTTTAGTCACTTATGTTTGAAATGTTACGTTTTAATCACTTACGTTATCGCGTTGTAACATTTTAGGCACTAAGCCATTAATTGTCGTTAATGGTGTAACATTAAGTTGACATGGCACGTTAAATTATTATTTCAAATGAAAATTTTAGGTTAAATTCTACAATTGATCCCTATATTTTTTTCATTTTGAGCAATTTAATTTTATTTATTTTATGTTCTTTTAACTTTTCTTCTTTTTTTCATTCTCTTTTGCTTCTCCTTCTGTTTTTCTCCCTTCTTCATTTCTTTTAATGTAATTTTTTTATGTTTTCCATTTGTTAAAACTAGTCTATAAGCTCACCTCACTCGAAAAAAATTAAATTGTCCAAAAAAAATAAAAGTATAGGGACTAGTTTTAACAAATGGAAAATATAGAAAAACTACACTAAAAAAAATAAAGGGTGAAAAACAGAGAGAGAAGCAGAAGAGATTGGAAAATAAAAAAAAGAAAAAAATTTAAAAAACATAAAAGAAAAAAATCAAATTGCTCAAAACGAAAATGTATATAGATTGATTGTATAAATTAACTTTAAAATTTTTGTTTAAAATGATAATTTAATGTACCATGTCAGCTTACCGTTATGTTGTTAATGAAAATTAATAGTTTAGTGACTAAAATATAATATTTTTAACATAAATAACTAAAATGTAAGTTGAATTAAAAAATATTATTTTAATAGTTTAGCAAGAAAAAATTTAAGCAAGTACGACCGGCTCTAAAATAAACCAAAATTTGAAAAGAACAGAAAAATAGAAGAAGCAAATGAAAGAAGAGTGCAAAGACCGGTTCCCACTATTTTACTTATGCCAGCCAAGTTGCAGTGAAGAAGAAAGGGAAACATAGCCGGCTCTCCATTTACCAATTCCATTTCTTTAAACCCATTTTCTCACTTAATCAAACCAATCTCTCCACTTTGAATTCCTTCAAAAATATTTCCTCTCTCTCGAATCGAAACCACATCATCAACCATGGCTGTTCCCGCCCAACTCCATTCTATCAACTTCTCTTTCATTTTGCTTTTGCTTTCTCTCTTCGACACTTCACTTTCTCAACCCCAGACCCCTTCCCCGGCGCCAGCACTACCTCCCCCCTTCGACTCATGCAACGGCATCTTCTTATCGTACAACTACACTGGAGGCCATGCCATCCCTCCCACCGACCCCACCAACCAAGCCTACCGTTTCGAGTCCACTTTAACTGTTCTCAACAACGGACGTCACGAGCTCAAGTCTTGGAGAGCCTTCGTTGGGTTTCAGCACCAGGAGCTCTTGGTCTCTGCTTCTAACGCTGTTTTGGCCGATGGGAGTTCCTTCCCTGCTGAGGTTGGAAACGGTACCGTTCTCGCCGGCTTCCCCATCAGTGACCTTAAATCGGCTGTGGAGACTGCCGGGGACAGGACACAAATGGAGGTTAGGGTCGGTTTAGTGGGTACTCAATTAGGTGTCGGAGCTCCGGATGTTCCCATGCCGCTTAATATTAGTCTCGTTAACGATGGGTATTCTTGTCTTAACGCCACCAATCAAGGTCTAATATATTTTTTAACGAAAATAGTTTTTGTGATTATTTTTATATTCAAGAACACTAATTGGGAACATAGTAGGTGAAATAATTCTATAAAACAGAGGAACCTTAAGGAAATTTGCTGTTCTAATTAATTGTTGAAAATGATAATTTGTAGCTTTACGTAATGAGAAAATGAATACATCCCCATGATTAAAAAAACTCTGCTGTATGAAAACAAACTCTAAATAATTTCTAGTATAAGTTTTGTCGAAAAGTCAACATTTAAGGCTTTAATGCATGAATACATTTCAACTTTGACCTGTTATATGTATGTTAATATTTTGACCAGATAAACCCTAAGTTGCACTCAGAATTAATATTTCTTTTATGAAAGTCTAAGGAAAGTAATAATATATATATATAATGAAACGTGAGAACTTGATATGTATTCCATTGATATATTTTACTCTCTTGTTTAGCTACTTAATCTGTCTTAGGAATTTAAAACTTGGAAATCTACCTGCAATTCTATTCATTGTTGAGTTAATTTTTGTGGGTTTTCAATAGGGAACAATGTGATGCATGTATGCTGCATTCAAGATGATATAAACTCTGATCCGAATAATGGGGTAAATGATGAATTCTTGTCCAGGCAGGAAGGTGATCTTGTAATCATGTATGATGTGATAAGGGCATATAGTGATAATTACTGGGCCCAGGTTTCAATCTCAATTCATAACCCTCTTGGTCGCCTTGATAAATGGCAATTGAGCTTTGATTGGATGAGGGAGGAATTCATTTATGCCATGAGAGGAGCTTACCCTTATGTTGTTGATACAACAGACTGCATTTTCGGCAGGCAAGGTCAGCACTACAAAGAAATGGATTTTTCGCAGGTATTGAATTGTGAGAGAAGGCCTACTATTGTTGACCTGCCTCCCACAAGAGCCAATGACTCGATCCTTGGAAGAATTCCCTTTTGCTGTCGAAACGGGACCATTCTGCCTCCTTTAATGGATCCAAGCAAGTCTATATCATCTTTCAACATGCAAGTCTACAAAATGCCTCCAGACTTGAATAGAACAGAGTTAGTCCCACCTCAGAACTGGAAGATCAAAGGCACTATGAATCCGGAATACGAATGCGGGTCTCCGATACGAGTTACCCCGAGTCAATTCCCTGATCCAAGTGGTTTGCCATCAGCAACAGCGTCAATTGCTAGTTGGCAAGTGGTTTGCAATATAACACAATCCAAGCAGGCAGTTCCAAGATGTTGTGTTTCATACTCTGCTTTCTTCAATGATTCTGCTATTCCATGCAATACATGTGCCTGTGGCTGCAACAGCAACCCAAGCCAAACCTGCAGTGCTACAGAGCCGGCTCTACTTCTACGACCCGATGCTCTTCTTATCCCTTTCGAGAACAGGACTGCTGAAGCATTGTCGTGGGCTGATATAAAACGACAATCAGTTCCTAATCCATTGCCTTGTGGAGACAACTGTGGAGTTAGCATAAACTGGCACTTATTATCAGATCATAAAGATGGATGGACTGCAAGGATCACTCTTTTTAACTGGGGTGATTCTAGCTTTGACGACTGGTTTGCAGCAGTTCAATTGGATAAAGCAGTACCAGGCTTTGAAGAAGTCTACACCTTCAATGGAAGCAAGTTGCTTGGCTCCAACAATACACTATTCATGCAAGGTCGTCCGGGTTTGAATTATCTTCTAGCCGAAACAGATGGTGCCAAACCGAAAAAGGATCCCCGTGTTCCCGGCACTCAACAATCAGTTATCTCTTTCAAGAAGAAGTCCACACCGGGAATTGAAGTGGCCGCCGGTGATGGGTTCCCGACAAAAGTATTGTTTAACGGAGAGGAATGTGCACTTCCCACAAGACTTCCTAGCAAAGCTCCCATGGTCAGTGGTAGAAGCAGCGTTTTTGGCTTTCTAACACTTGCTCTTCTATTGCTAATGCAGTAGTGACCGCATTTGGACAAATTTATTATTTCAACTACTCCAAATTCTTTTTTAAGTTGCCTTCTTAGCCTCGATACCTTTGGGTTAGAGGTGGATTTTTAGCATTGAACTACTACTGCATATAGAAGACTTTTATGGTATCGCTATTCAGTAGCATGTATTCAATTATTCATCCATTTGTTTGCAGTAAGTGTAATCCTTCACATGTATGAAGACTTTTATCGCTAATATAGAAGCAAGCCCCTCTTTTTCAAAGTCTTACATCTTTATATACATATAAGAAAAAGGGAAAGGATATGTAACATTGAAAGAAATTTTTGAACTAATTTAATGTCTAAATAAAACAAATAGAACTGCACGAGACGTACAGAGGATAGAAAACCAGGATTTGTTTTGCGAAGAAAAACTTCAAAAGGCTTATCCGTCAAATAACATATCAGTGAACAATTTTAGCTAACCCTATTCAAATTGGTCCACGAAAGAAGGCTTGTTGATCATACTGTCCGACCAAAAATGAGGGCTCGTGAATCAACTCCTCAACAGCTGAAAGTGGGTTCGAAAGCTCCATACCGTCTACTGCAACAGCTGAAAATGGGTTCGAAAGCTCCGTACCGTCTACTACGTTACAGTACAAACTTTCGTCATTAGAGTTGGCAACACCATCGTTAGGAGGAAATTCATTGTCATTAGAGATAGCAACACCATTACTAGTAGGAGGAAAATCATTCTGGTATAACAAGTTTGCTCGATAGAGATTATACAAGGTGACTTGAGTTGGGAGAGAGCAACTTGATTCCGAGGCAATGTTGGAGTTAAAAATATTGCTCCCTCCATCAACATGACTTGGAGCTATACTTAATACGTTTTCATTGGCTCTCTCGGTGATTAGATTTTTCATTGGAAGTTGATATGGAGTAGTGGGTGAAGGTTGAAATTGTAGGTTGCGGTGGTCTATATAAGCATTCACATCTCTGCTATCACTGGAGGGTACTGCACCTTCCTTTTGAAGATGCATGCGGTATTTCTGCAACATGTAATTTAAGATATGAGTTGTAAGACAAGTTACATATATTCTTGCGTAGTATAAAGTTCACCTGAAGATGACTGGCAATATTGGCTCTTGTAAGAAAAGTCACATTCATAGCTTGCATACGTTCCAAAATTTTCTTAGGAACAGCATCTGCAATAACATTTGTCAAGACAAAGCATTTTGGTAAATAAACTTTAAGGGATGTATAGAGGTAGAGTACATACTACCACGCCCTAGTTCATTTACAGCAGCAACGAACAAATCATGGAGCTCTTGTGTCCAAACCATCCTCGGCTTCTTCCCCTCGGAGGATTCCCCATCCTCAGCTACATCTTCGTCTTCACTTGTGCGTTTCCGGTATTTCATGCTTCTTTTATCCATTAGCGGGACGGCATTGTCAGCCCGTTGTAATGGCAATGGCCTAGTAATTTCTCCCGAGAAACTTTTCTTCTTCTTGCGAACCACATGCTGCCAAATGAGTCCAATAGCTTCCATGCGAACTGGTTTTACCAAATAATCACAAGCTCCATGGACTATACCCTTCATAACAACTCCTTTTCCATCATCAGAAGACATCACTGTATCACCATAAACGTTGAAAAAGTGAAAAAGGAATATTTTGAAAAACATGAAACTAATGCATGTATTTTGTACTTACTAACAACCGGTAAATCCATCTCTATTTCAATGATCTGAAGAAGCTCAAATCCATTAATATCAGGCATATGTAAATCACATAGGACGATATCAAATCTGTTTTTGTCTTGTCGAAGCAAAGCAAGGGCTTCCCTCGCTTGCTGACACTTGGTAACTGAAAATCAATCACATCAATCATCACTATATATTAATTACATACTATTGTGTCAAATCATGATTAAAGGAAAATAAAACAAACAATAACAAACAAACAAAAAGAAGAAGAAGAAGAAGAAGAAGGAGCATTGATTATGGTAAAAAATTTAAGTATAATAGGATGAATGTTATACATAACAAACCTTGATATGAAAACTTCCGGAGCATTCTTTCCAATACTAAGAGACATGTTCTATCATCATCAACAATGAGAATCTTCAAACCAGCCGGGAATTCACCAGCCATAGTCATTGCACACCTTCTTTTTCTCAATTACCGATTTTTGAAATTTACTTTTCACCTGTTTGAAGAAGCTGGTGGCTAAACCTTTATCCACTTCACATCTCTTGACTTGTCCGATATGATTTTTTTTTTTTTTTTTTTTTTTTTTTGGGTATCCAAACTATTGATGAGTAAGGCTGAGATAGAGAGATACAATCTCTAGGGTTTTAGGTTGTTTGGTTTTCTTTTTATATTGAAAACTCTGTTGTTGTTTTTTGAAAATTTTGAAAATTCTGTTTTTATGGATAGGTTGTTAAGTTGGGACGCTTTTTCAGCTCCGAAGTCTATAGGTATTTCTAACTGTTGAAAAGAAGCTGCAGTCTACCCGAAATTTACTACCTTCTTTCTCTTTCTTATTAATTAGTTATAATCCATAATTCATTCATTTATTAGTATCAATTACTTTTGATTATTAATTCTATATAATGCTAACATCCATTACATTTATTTGTTTCATTCTCCAATATTTAATATTATCTATTTTCGACATTAATTTTTTACTTTCTACTAAACTCATTTATGAGTTTTTAAATATTCATTATCAAATTTCTTCATATTATTCTTTACTAAAATGATTATCAACATGCTCACTTTAATAATAAAACTTTTTAACTAATATCTAAAATTATTTCTATTAAAATTTATTAGTTTAAGTTTTTAATAAACTAATATATGTAACTTTTCATTTAATATCTCTTACTTGAAAGCCTTTTAATTTTATTTTTTTTACTTTTATGAAAACTTCTAATTATTTTGAATTAAAAGTTTTTAACTTTTTTATTCATCTAATAATAAGTTTATATAATTATGTATTAACTAAGATATTACAATTAAGTATTTAATTAATATTTTAATAATTTTTAAGTATATATTAGATCTTTTAATATGTTATAAGTTTAATAATATAAAAATTTTAATTTAATATCTTTGATAGTTATTTTGTATCCTCACCTCACCGTGAGGAACCTTAGAAATATATCCCGTTGATTAACGAGATGTTACTTCATGAACAGGCGAAAGAAACAAAAACCTTAACTTGAAGGCTTGGTTATAGTAATTATTATTTTATGGTTGGTAGATGACATTATTTTCCTCGATTATAGATAATCAACCATAGTTAGATAAGATTGATCATAGCACGGTAGTTTTGAAACTAAGGAAGGATCAACCTTGTATGCCACTACATTAGTTAGAATATCAAGAGTTCAAGGCAGACAAGACGATCACTGTAATGCATTCCACTTTTTCATTAGTTTGAGCATTTCCAACAAAGAATGAATCGTTACAACTAAAACAATCTCGCCTCATTACAACGTTAAAAATGAGTTTTCTACGGAAAAAACAGTGCATTACCATTACGAAACTATTTACAACGCAGTTTATATTTATTATCATCAGCCTCCATCTTACTCGGGAACATCATCTATACATGATGAATCATGTGAAACTAGGGTGTTAAGCCGCTGTCAGTACTGTACCCTAAAACGATCATAGCAATAACTCTTTGAGGATCAATAGGACTATCATGATGAAGCATAAAATAACCAGCACTGTTGCACACATCACCATCCCTCCCTTCTTCTGTGTTCGTTCAGCCTGCAATTCCAATACAAGTCATACACAACTCTCAAGTTTTGTTAAAACTGCAACTGCGGGACCGCATAGCAACTAATGCACACATTGAATACACAAGTCACCGAATACTAAACGAGAGGTGATCTTTGGTATCCAGGGGTTTGGGGAGGGGAATTCAGGATATGACTGCAACATTAGCAGATGAGTTTTTGCCTATGTGTATGTGCAAGCATGGGTCAGAATAATATAAAACCTTCTGGAGCTGTTTGAAGCCCTCCTCGACTGATGTAGCAACATTTTGGATATTGTAGTCTATTCGATCAACAATTGTGCCCTGATTGGAGATTTTAAATACATAACTCAGTTAGTATCGAACAACCACGGTTAATAACATAAAAGAAAGATGCGAGTCAAACCTGGTCTATCACAAGGGCTGAGATGTCTTTCATGATTTGAGCAAGCTCATTTACAGACTGGACAACCTGCAAAACAACTGTATTCATTAGAAGGGAACTGCCATTGAAACGATAAACAACACGCATTCAGGTACCTGCGTAATCTCTCTCTCCCTTTCTACAGTTGAGAACTCACTCTGCTTCAGCTTGCTCATTTGGTGCTCATTAAAACCCTGCATTAATCACCCATCATGTTGTCTGTACTGGAGTACTAGACCATCATAATTTTTTCAGTCCTTGCAATCAATCATATACCAAAACACTTCCAAAACACGTGAACTTTGTTCAAAGCAAATTCCAATAACAAAAGTATCCACAATTTACACTTCAGCTGAGTTTGACATATAAATTTCTACAAAAGCACCACTCACTTGGTAGTAGGAATTGAAATCCCGTAGGCCTTAACACCTAGTACAGCCTAATAATTCCACCTATTGAAACAGTAGCAATACTAAGTACAAATAAGGAAAGGGCTTACCATGCCACCGAAGTCATCATCGTCCAATCGATATCTGTTATCATTCAAGTTCATCTCCAAGTCAGCACCATCCTGTTCCAACACCATAAAACAAATACATATACAAAGTTAAGCAGGGCATACAACCATCGTGCATTGCAGCAGCAAGCTTCATAGAGATTAACCTGAACCTAACCAAAACACAATCCAAACAAACCTCTTTTTGTTTTTGTAGCCGTTTTAAATAAGTTGATTGTTTCCGCCGCAGCTCCACGGATAGGGTCTGAAGGTCTGTTGCGAGCGAACGCTGCCGAAAGAGGAATTTAACAAAAAAATGAAGAAGTAAATCACTGCATAAATAATCAGAGATTAATTTATACCAAATTCTTATGATCTATAAGTGAAGCTAGGACAAAGAATCCACATTGTTCGAGAACGAGAATTATTAATATTTACCTGTACGTTTTTTTGGAGAGTGGAATCCTCGGAAGATCCGTTGTTCGAAATATTTCGCAATCGCTTCTCAGATTTCCTTAATAGATCTGTAATTTCTTTGGTCAAAACCTCAATCGCGCGTTGATCTTCTTTGCCGTCTCCAAATGAAGGCATTAAAGCCTTGGAATGAGCTTTGGCTAACTCCGCCATCTTGGCCTTAGCTCGTTGAATATTAGCCGCTATTTCTTCCGAATCGTCGACCCAAGACGGCGGTAAACCTATCGTAAACGCGCCACTACCGCAATAATAAATAAAATAAAAAAAGATATTGATAGAAATTATTAAGCAACTACAAGAACTTTATTTTAATGAAGAAAAAGAATTAAGAGAGAAAATCGGTTACCTTGAAGGACCAGGGTCTTCTTCAGTGCTGAGAGGAGCGTAGGAAGAGCGATTGGAGCGAAGGAAAGAAGCATTAACCATTTCAATAACCGGACCGCCGGAACTGGAGGCTGAGGAAGAGAGAGGAGCTCGAACGCTCTTCACTGCATCCCTGGTTTTTTGGTACTGGACGGTCCGATTTCTGGTAGCCATTAGGGAACAAAGACCAACGGGTACCGGTCTCGTTGGGAATCGGAAATGAAATGACCAGGGTAGGAGGATGAATTACAAGCTAATAATTTTAGATCTTTTCTTCTTCTTTTTTGAGGGTTTTTGGAATGAGAAAGTGAGAGAGGGAACGGTTGAAGATGGTAAAAGCTTTGAATTGAATTCTCAACAAATCTCTCTCCATACTCCGGTCCACTAACCACAACCGTCAAGACGGATCCGCGTTCCTCGTTGATCTGACCCGGGCCTAATGTGACCGCCTAAACTTCATCCGCCACTGCAAACAGCCAACGTTCACTTGTTGGACCTTTATGGTCATTTGGGCCTTACTTTGTATACTAAATAGATATACAAAAATATAATTTTGTTCGTTAATATTTTTTATTATATTTTTAGCTTTTTGTTAACAGCTAAGGACTTTTGCTTCGTGGAAAGACTTTTTCTTCAACCTTCATTGTTTTCTTCTTTTTCTTTTTCTTTATTCACGGTGTTACCTGTCACTTATTATGTGAAAATTTTATTTGAAAAAAGTTATTGACAAAAATGGGTTTTTGCTAAATTAGGTGGAAGTGCTATTGTTTTAAAATGATATGTTTATTCAATTTTGTTTGTGTGAAATAGTTTCATTGATCAAAGCAACCGACAATATTGCCATGATGATTAATGTGCCGGTAAAAAAATTTGCTACTTGTTATTCACGGGTATTTTATAAATTTGCTTATCATCATTTTTTTTAATTGACATTTAATTAAAATGGTAATTTGTTATGGACAAGGTGAGTACTGCGTAGTGAGAGCATGTGCCCATGGTCCGAGCTAACGACTAGAAAAACGTATTTTCCCCTATTTGGATGTTGCGGGATTTGGAACGGCGACATTGATTAGAACATTTGAGCTTAGGGCCAATTTAATATTCGTCTTGGTTGAGAGGTGGCGTCTGGAGACTCATGCATTTCATTTGTCGTGTAAGAAGTGCACCATTACCTTAAAAGATGTTGCATTGCAACTTGGTCTCCCAGTTGACAATGATGTGGTCACGGGTTTAAATAAAACGATCGAACTTGCGTTACTTTACTATTAGTTGCTTGTGCAATCATAAGGTGATGGTAATGCTAAGTTTACCAGTTTTCCTGACTCAAACAAAAATTTGAAACCTTACCGAATAGTGTCTTTGAGTGGGAGAAGATGTGCGCTGCTCATGCGTATATACTAAAGCTAATAGAGGATACTCATGTTGGGTTCATGTAATAATAAAGTTCGTCTGATGTACTTACCTCTGTTGGTTGATTTTCAAGTTGCTCGTTCCGTACAGTTGGGGTTCAGCGATATTAGTAACACTTTACTGTGAGCTTTGTCGAGCGACAAAGCACAATGCACAATATATAGGTGGGTGCTTGCTATTGCTGCAGTCATGGGTACTATACAATATGCTATTTTTGGCATCGTTCAGTCATCAACAATACATTTTCCCACTTGTAAATAGGTAAAAAAAATTAAACATCGATTAAGAATTATTTTTTATAAAAATGTTATCTAACAAGTTTGATTTATTTTCAGATGATGTACTTGTCCGAGGATTGGGAAGTCGAAAATTCTCATTGTATACAAAAAATTATTGAGACATACGTGGGGAGGAGGTATTTTTTTCAAAATAATATTATATTAATGTCATGTAATTATTTTAGTTATGTTATTTTGTTCATGTCACTATAACAATGTTATTAATTGTACAATTCATATGGATGTCATATGTTGCGTTAGACGTTGCGAGTATAATTCCCCAATTGGCTTACCACTATTCATATGTGTGGTGCATTAACGCACACATTCTGAATTTTTCAACTATTGAGTGGTACAATAAGAAACAGATTCTACGACAATTTGGGTGTAGACAAGATGTTTCGAACGTTCCAGTCAACTTTGACAATGTCTATCACATTAGTAAGGGGGGAATGCAAGGAATTGGACATTGGAACATCAACAATGGATTGTAATGTGGAGCGTTCGAAGGGATAGAAGGCCTTATATTGACTATTGTATGGGGGACTTCACGCTCTCAGTCCATTACCAACATTGGTATATTAAAAATGGGTTGTTGTATTTGTTTGGTGGCTAATTGATGGTAATCCCTAGACACATGCACCGATGGGAACATTAGCAAAGTGGATCAAGTCGCTCTTATCCTCACCGAAGACATCTGCATCTTGCTATCGAGCTCGAACCTGCGAGGACACAAACATAACCAAAGGGTAGTTCTTATCATCCAGAGTTGCACAATGACAATTTTGCGCCGGAGTTCCATGGCTACTCCTATTGTTTAGAGATACCCGATTCTAATCTTGCTTATCAACCATAAGGGTCATAAATAATGATGGTTGATATGTTTAGCTTTGCACCCAGTACTCCACACCTCTCAGTCAAACCTTTAAGACATACAAATTTTTAAGTTATTTTGATATACCTTTAGGTTTGTTAATGGATGATAAGAATGTGGGTTCGAGTGAGTAAAACATTAGACTTTCAATTGACTGCCGCGAGCAACCCAAACATCAATGAAGGCCATCCCAACATTTCACCCAATGAAAAACTCCATCCAACCATCAATTTTGATACATGTAAAATGTGAAGTAATTGTTCCATTTTTTTTTTCTAATAACTGTAACAAATATTTTTCAGAAACAAATATAATTAATAAATTGTTTAAATTAAAAATTGTAATTCAAAAAGTTTCTTCCTATCAAATTATTTATTTATTTTATTTACTTCTTTTTATTGTTATTTGTTGATTTCTTTATTTGTTGTTATTTTACTATTTAATTTGTGTTTGTTTCATACTTATTTTACGTTTATAATTCGACAATAAAATACAACATAAAATGTTTAGAATACATTCAGACTTCAGGTACATAAATTTATGTTTGCCTTGACTATGGCGATTGTCTAGGATGGAAGTCCATGTTATTTTGAATCTTGTTGGCCTGTGGCCGACCTTTGGGCACCTTTTGTTGCCTGAGTCTATGAGCAACTCAAATGTAGGTGAAGACACTTCTCATATCGAAACATCCCTGAAGATGGGGAACTCGTTTTCCCAAATACTTAATGTGTGTTCCAAAGTGTACACCTCACCGATATATTGGTAACAATCGGCATTAGCCCATTCACATGTTGCAAAAATGTGTGAACATGAGTATTAAAGAGTCTAGAACTTCCCGTAGTCGCACCGATTATTTCAGAGATCAACTCCGTAGAACATGGCCCAGATACCTGCTCGATGGTCAGTAAACTCTGTCACTTGAAAAGCTTCCAAGTGTCGGAATATAGTTGTATGGACATTGACCTTGCTCTTTGTATGTTGATTGTCACTGCCTTCTTAACCTCCTCACAGTGAATGTATCTCGCCTCTATCTGATTTGCTTGTTTCTCCCCCATTCTTGGATTAAGGTTGTTGGCTTGTAAAATGTTGTTGAGAAAACATCTGAAATGGGCAAATATCGTGTACACTTCAATACGGCATTAACAGACTCTACGAGGTTGGTGGTCATATATCCATAATGAGACGCGTCATCAAAACATTAAGCCCATGTATATGGTTCTATGCTATTAAACTAGTTGTGTACATCACGGTTCATTTTATCCTGAAGCCTCGCCATACTCTGTTTGAAACAATGTTATTCTAGCTCATACCCTTCGTACATATTTTCGTATAACTTGTTATGTTTCTTTTGAGTTTCTAAATGTATTCAAAAGATAAAAAAAATGATCGTTGAATTGCCCATGTACATGGCTTGTTTACGCTAATCTGCATTCTTGAAGTCCCTATAAAAGTTAATCGCAATGTGACAGATGCAGTACACAGATCTCTACAAAACACCAGAACGCCTAATCGTCACAATTATCCCTTTTGATTGATCGAAAATAATGCAAATATTTTCTTGTATTACAACATGCCTCCACAAGTCCGTCATGAAAAATTGTCACGATGCCATATTCTTACCTTCCATAATGGCAAAGGTTATCAGTAGTACGTTTTGGTTATCGTCTTGTGCAACCGTAATAAGGAGGATTTGTGCATATTTCCTATAAAACCAAGTTCCATCAACTTGTATAAGTGGCTTATAGTAGGGAAAGGTCCTAATGCATGGATCGAATGTTCATAACAAGCGGTGGAAAAATTATTTTTCCCTGATCTAGTTTGTCATCCGAACTGTAAGCAGGTAGTGTTTGCAAGTTAACCACAGTCATTGGCGTGTACTCTGCTATTGCGGCTAACCACCCTTGAAGTGTTGAAAAAAATTCGGTTCGAAAATGGTTTTCTTGCATAGTAAAAAATTAAAAATTTAAAAACTGAGCCAATTTGTGATATTCAAAATAATAAACCCTTTATCGAAATTACAATTGTATTTTCATCTAGATGAATCTTGTCTTTCTTGGCTTTCAATTGAACGACCTTCTTTGCTATTCTTGTACCACAAACTGCTTCGAGTGTAGGTTCAAATGAATTCAAATCAAACACAAAATTAGAAAGTTTTTACTTTATTTTACTTTCAGTGGAAAAACAAACCTCTTTTTAATAGAAACCAGTATAATTGTTATTCTTAAAAATATAATTTATACTTAGAAAATAAATTCTCACTATTTTTGGGCAGAATAACTATATCTCAAATTTGTGTATTCAACCCTATCAGTGCCATTTATTTATACAGAGAAAAAGTGAAGCTCTTGTTGAATTAGTAGAAATCTATTTCAATAGAAAAACAAAATCCTAATTTAACTAGGAGAGAGAAAGGCGACAACCCTAGTTAAATAAATTAGGGTTTGCCATTCCATGTATTAACATAATAAATAATTCAATTCTAATTTAACCTAGTATTTTATAATTCAATCCAGTCCAATACTTGTTTTTCTATTTCCTAAAATAATCATAATAAATTAATTAAATTCTCGACTAAATAATTTTTTCAACCCGATTCTAATTCCAATAAAATTATTGCAACTTTACCGTAAAAGAATCTGTGAGAAAATATATTAATATTTCAACATTCAATGAATTCAAAATGACCAATTAATTCACTTTCATTTTCGAAATTCAATTATTTAATTAATTAAATAATAATTCGAAAAACCATAAATTAAACTTTCAAGTCATTTTCATTTAGAAAACCACCTTCATTTCCAAATATTTTCTAATTTTCTAACTTTACCATTTCTATTTATTTATGTTTATTTGATTTTACATGCAATTTATTTTATGTTTCAATGAGCTAGCGGAGACATCGATTGGACATATCTGATTAGGACTCAAATGATTTATAATTAAGTTCTAACTTTTCACCTATTAATTATAAACTCATCTAGTCACGACTCATTTCACTATAGTATCGCAATTGAGCTCTCCCTAATGACAAATCATTACAAAAGTAACTTGATCAGTGCTCGTTCAATGACCTTGTCATAAGCGTGTTACCCTTATAGGATATCCTTAATCTCTTTGGGGTAAACCCTCTCTCCCAATATGACTCTATTTCATCTCGTGGTAACCATTATATCTTCTTTCATGAAAAGTCAATTACTATCAAATAGTAATCAAGTCATTCATAACAAATACGAACAACTCATGGTAATGTTTACTTTTCATCTACCATGTAATGCCTATAAGAGGATACCATTTACCTATATCTCGAGCTATGAGTTCCACTGTTGTGAATGACACTATATACTACAGAAGCCGTATACCCAACACAACAACTTTTGGTTCCTTATCTATTTGAACTCAAGCTTTTACTTACATCAAAGTATATGAGTCATGCATACATAGTCCATCATATATCCATGATTAAGGTATCTCACACTTTGAACGTCACAAGTGAATAAATCCATAAACAGATTCAGTGTCAATTCTTCTTAGGTCCAGTTTCATGTATTGTCAATTTAGCTAGACACATCTATGTCTCTATCTTCTAGGAGTCATTCCCTCCCAAAGACAAGGCATCTCCCCAATTGGACTTGATAGACGATATATTAGTCTTTCAATCGGTTTGCTCATTACGATTAGACTAAGAACATGTTTAGGTTCAGGTTCGTTTGTTAATACAAGTTATATTTCTATATTATGATCCAATCAAATAATACCGCTTAGTATTAGTTTAAATATTAGACAACCAATGAGCCAATATTTGCTTCTATTTTACTTTGCATACAAAAATCACATGAGGACATTATACAAAGTATATTAATGCAATCCATGAATTGTTTTATTAACCAATCTATTCGAAAAAAATACAAGTTTACAAACGAATATTTTACACTTAGGGTACCATATCCAACATGAAGTTCATTGTACACACATCCCAATCACCGTACAATTGTTCCATCACCATTTGTTTATCCTACCATGCTTTCTTGCCTGACGCTCTGTGTTGAAATTGAGATTGCATGTCAGCAATCAAGACCTATTAGAGGTGCTCATGGGTCGGATCGAACCATACTTAAGCATGATATTAACATATCTTATGCTTGCTTAGTCCAGCCCAACTAGAAATATGGGCTTAAAATTTTGCCCAAACCTGTCCATATTTATAAAAAACTAACCTAAGCTCATTTTAGGCCTACCCATATTATTTTTTAAATATTTATATTATATTATTTTAATATTTAATAAATTTATATATTATATTTTTTATGTAGTCATATTAACGTTATTTTAATGTTTACATTAGAGTAGTATTATATATTTAGTATATGTTTATTTTTTTAAATGTGTTTTAAATAACATAATATAAAGAATTATAAACTTAAAAATGGATTAGGCTTGGGCCTTAAATGTTCAAACCTAGTCTGACCCATATTTTAAATAGGCATATTTTTTTTTGCCCAAGCACATTTTTCGGGCCTAATATTTTTACTCAAACCCTCCTAAATTTCGAGAGGGCCTTCGGGCCTGAGCAGGTAGCCCGACCCATAAACAGGTCTAAGACTGATATGGGAATGGTGGGCATGTCTTTCACCAGTGACATGGTGCAGTTACAGATTGTTTTCGCATCAAGTTTCCTATAATCTTGTGTCATTTGTGCAACAATGCATGTACGAGGCCCTACATATTTCCAAATCTCTCAAAATTGTGACCTCTACATCAATACAACTCATACCCACCAGTTGCAACCTTCTACAAGCTCCAACACTCCCCGATATATAATGTCAGTTTAGATACAACAACTTTGTAGTCCATTGACACTTTCATGTTATACTTCTTAGTGACAAATACACATTTCTTCTTCTTTGGGAATTGTTGACCTACAACCAACTCTTTTGATTCGGGATTTGGTGCCAACCTATAGAAAGGTATTATACATGGGTATTCAGGGAACTTGGATGCATGTACAGCATTGGGATCTACACTCAACATGTGGGCTGAAGGATCATTCCGTATGACAATGCCACGCGTCAGGTTCTCGAGCAGAAGGGCTTGTACATTATCATCATCGCTTGCGCCTTTGTTGTTGATATCATCTAAGACCTCATTGAGATTGGGGTCACTAAAATCTTTACCCTGGTGATTAAAACCACCATCATTATCGAATCCTTTTTCACATCTACATCAGTACCAATCACTAATAAATGTATCCATAAATGGGGACCTAATTGAGGGTTATTATACACAATAAGAGCATTGTGTGGATTGTCGCCCCATGTCGATGTTACTCCATAATCGCATGATTTTACCTACTCAACATTCAGATCAAAGTCAAACCCGTGTACAGAAGATTGCCTGTTGACAAACACTTTCAGAACATCTGTATACGAGGTCATGAACTCCATATTATTGATATAATAGGGTGATATTTTGTACGGGCTCAACATCCTCTAACTCAGCAAACAACTCAACTAGTTCAATGTTACTAGGCGAGCAATATAGTGCGGTCATAGTCTTTACATCATCATCCTTTATAAGTTCCATCTCCCTATATTTGTACGGATTTGATGAAATTGGTAATTTGTAGAATAGTCTAGACATCCTCCTCCCACAACATCGAGCAATTTTCGCACTAATCTTTTATTTGATTTCATTAAGTTTTACACTCTTGTTAAACCTCATTCCTATTTGATGGCGTGATTCAAATATGAAACCAACTTTTGTTTGAAAAATTACCCTATCAAAATTGACATATACGAAGAATTAGTTATTCATCTTCGACACTAATTTTATAAAATAAAATAAAAATATATGTTAGTTCTTATTAAAATAATTCATACAAATTTAAAGCAACAAAAAAACTTTTTATCAAACAATATAACTTGCATCTCATATCAATATATAGTCACATAATTATACATAATAGTAAAATAAAATAAAATAACATAAAAATAATTACAAACTAACATTATCAACTCAAACTTGATTATTGAAATAAAAAAAACTTAAATTCTAAAATGAAAAATAAATATTGTTGATCTTCTATTTTGATTTCTAACAACTCTTTTTTTCTCTCTCCGTTTTGTTTGAAACCATAAACAATCAAAATTTTTTTTTTTTTTTTGAGGGACATCAAAATTTACTTTTTATTTGACCAAGAAAGGGGTATTTATTGGGGTTTTTGTCACATCTATTAAAAGTCACTTTTCATCTTTTTTTTTTCTTTTCACAATTGCAATTTTTTTTTTAAAATTTCAAATCGGTGTCACCTGACATGTTGGCAGCACCCTTTGACATCAACTCTTTTTTTTTTCTTTTCCTTTTTCCTATTTTTTCCCCTTTTGTCATATTTTTTTAAAATCACACCGGTATTGTTAATGTGTTAGGCGACACCACAAAAATTTTTTTTATACTCGTATATTAATTAAGAGAAAATACATGTATTTCTTTAATTTTAAACCGATGTCGCCAATGTGTTAGATGATACCACTTAAAAAAGTATTTTTTTGAACGACATGATTGGTTGATCATTTGGGGGAAATTTACATGCCTCACAGGTTGGCGACATCCAATAACACAGTAGAAAACATTTTATGTTTGTAGATAATCTAAACCCTATATATTTTTGTAATTAATTTTTTAAAATATTATTTTACTTAAAAGGCACATTTAAAAGAAAATCTCCACCGGCCATTGTTTAAGAAATAAAAAAGTAGTAATTATAATATAAAATTCCCTGAAAAAAATGTAAATTACCTTTCTCTTTCTAAAAGTGTAAATAAATAAAAAAACTAAAACAGCAAAAATAAAATGAAAAAGACAAAACAGCCACGGCCGGCACCCGCAGTTCCATCTCATTAAGGAACCTCAATTTGTGAGTTAAGTAATAAAGCTGAACTTTGGCATAAAAAGGTAATTAAGGTAAATGAGATTGAGTTCTAATTGGGTAAAATATGGACACGTGCAATGTTACATTTGTAACTCCAATTTTATTATTTATTGTTGTTTTATTTTATAATTATATTATATTAATTCTATAAACTCTAAAAAAGTAATTAGGAAATTTTTATAAAAAAATGTGGAAAAAGATAATAAAATATGGTGTAGTGTTGGTTGGTTAAGAGGGTAGTTAATGATAAATAGGCGGGAGCTGGTGGTCATTTCATAAAGTCCGAATTCGTGTTGGCTAAGTTTCCAGCTCTCTCGTACAAATTACAACCTTATAAAAAAGGGTAAAATAAAAACGAAAAAAGGAAAACATACAAAAATTTCCCCTCTTTTCCCCCAAGTTGGTTTCCTCCTATTTAAGTCGCTCTTTGTCCCTAAACCAGAAAGGTTAAGGCAGACGAAAAAGTGGAATAGAAAAGGAGAATCTAAGAAGCAGCCGTGTTAGATTCTTTCGCTTTTACAATCAAACCCAGCTACAGTTTAGAGTGTTATCTAAGTTTCAATGGAGGACGATACTTGGAGCTTTGCCTTCTCAGCTTCATCCAGGAGCTATCAATCCACTGTTAAATCCCAAAGTGGTTAGTATTTTTTTTATATTTCTTTTGTTTTCTAGGTTTTACGTGGTTACTGAATGGTGAGTTCTTGATTTTGGAAGCAGATCTTTGTATTGATTTTGAAGAGATTGAAGAAGATGATGAATTGATGACGGAATACCCTTGCCCGTATTGTTCGGAGGATTTCGATTTACTGGGCTTGTGCTGCCATATTGACGAGGAGCATCATCTTGAAGCTGGATATGGGGTATGCTATGCACTCGCCTTCTGGATTTTTGTTAGGCATAAATAATTTTTTTGAACTATTGTTAGAATTGATATTTAGGGAATGTTTTTAGTCTTCCTGGATATGCTTTTACTTTGGTGATCGTGGATAATGGTTAGAAAAGAAGGCATCCTTTAGTGGCTATTTGCTTTAGTTGACCCAACATAAAGAATCCCTTGGAAGTTAAACTCGGTCAACGATATAATATTCTACTGTACGGATCCATGTTTTAGTGCTATCTATGCTTTTGCTATTTGGGGAAGAATGATTCTTGATGGTGTTTGGTAATCCAGCTGGAAACTTAGATTCATGAATACATTTTATCCCCAACCCCCTTCACATTCTGACTCGTAGAAGCTTTAGAAGTGATCATTTGCTTCATCCACCTTTCCAAATCATATGACTTATAATTTCTCCTATCACTGGTAGTGCATAGATGATTACTAAAGCTAAAGCCACTGGACAATATTTGTTCCCACCTTCATCCATTTAATGGCGAAATGTCTTTTATTATTGGACCATAATGGCCACTTTCTTATGATATTTGTAGAGTCCCTTTTGGTATATGTGCTTTGGTTTAATTTACTGAAGGTGGCAAAACCCATTCTGTTTCTCTCCTTTTTTTGTGTACGTGTTAGCTAGTTGGCAGGAATAAGGGCTTTGTACATAGTCAGGGTATATTATAGCTTACAGAACTTTCATTAATATGCGTCCATATATTATAGTTGATGCCGGTCTTACCAGACGGAAGTATTCTTATTGAATCTCAGAATAATCAGGGTACTTCAATATAGCTTAGTTTTAATTACACTTTTGACATAAAAGGAGTTTAAGATCAGTTAATCAATATTGCTTATAATTGCAGGTATGTCCCGTTTGTGCTCAGAGAGTAGGAATGAACATGGTTGACCACATAACAGCACAACATGGGAATATTTTCAGGATATCCTTTTATTTCATTTGAGTTGGGAGATTTTAATTATTCCTTTTCTTTTTTCCCCCCTTTTATTTCAACTACCTGTTCTAGATTATGTCACTCTGCTTGAATCGTTTCTCATGACATCCTCTTTCTCTTAGTAAATCTCTCTGAAAAACTCCCTTTTATGTGATAACTTCCTTTCTGAGACCTTGTGATGCTTTGAGGTTCATGAGTTGTGTCCCTTGACCAATGATTACAGTAACCACAAATTAGATTTTGGTAAAGGCGACTCTTATTCAACTCTTTCTTCCTTGAGGAAGGAGTTGCATGATGCACATTATCAGTCTCTTCTTTCCAGGTCGTGGTCTTCACTCTCTTCGTCCAATACAGCACCCGATCCATTGCTTTCATTTCTTTACAGTGCACCTCCAGCTGATTCATCCGAAAGTGTACAGCCTGTCACTCCTACTGAAGTGACCTTGGAAGAAAAAGGCTCCAATGAGAATATATTAGAAAAGTAAGTTATTTTATCTATTTTTAAGATGTTTTCTTCCGTGGTTGAGCTAACCTACACCCTTTGGAAACCATGTTGCAACAGCATGATTATGTTATTCTCTTTCAAGTGTTAAAGAGGTATAGTACATGAAAAAATAAGAGATAACTTTTGGTTTTCTAAATTCTAGAGCTTAACCAGATTGCTACACACCATAACGAGATTGACTTATATGTTGAGGAAAAAGAAGGGAGTAAGGGACTATAAAATCCAGCGACGGTTAGTGGGAAACTAAGAATGAGAACAATGTCTTATGAGGCTTTGCTCCCATTTAATCTTCTACTTAATGCAATACTGATAGCAAGTTTAAGCTCGTATAGTCAAGTAGATGTTTCATTTTTCTAATTGATTTCCTTTGATTCACCTCTTTTGGGACATACAAGGTTAATGTTGTCTTCTGCTGTTAATGGTACCGGGATATGGTTTTACCTTCCTGTTTTTCTACTGGTGGTTATTACTTGAAAAGCTTTTTTCCCCTTCACCAAATACAAATTCATGATAGTTCTATGGTGTGCAGAGATGCTCACCAGTCGCCATTGTCAGATAAGGAGCACTCGGAGAAGGCAAACAGGTGTAAATTTGTACAAGGGCTATTATTATCCACCATCTTTGATGGTGGCTTATAATCAAGACAGAAAAGAGTAGACGGTTGGTGACTTCAAAATTTTTAGCGCACATGCCGTTGTCCGTCAGTCATGTTCTTGCATTGAACATTCTGATACTTCAATATAGAAGCTAGGATAGATTCAAGAATGTAATGTAATTTATTTAACTGGTTGATGCTTATCAATTAGGCCACAACAGAGTTCAGACTCTTGTATTTTTCCTGTTTAAAGCATCGGTTCATAAATGCCAATAGCAGCTTTGTTTAAACCTTACATTTGCTAGTGAATGTAAAGCTTCATAGGTCTTAACAAGTTGAACAATGTGTTTCAGTAATGGCACGTGCCTTAATAATATATGTGCTATGGTGTGTTTATGTTTCTTCATATTTGTTATTCAAAGGTCTTCCATGACCGATCTGATGCAATTTGCTCATTTTAATTAAGATTTGGTGCGGGTTCAGTCAGGCAGGCTCTGTATCTCACATGACCAGGAATAACAACAACCAGTATTCCCTTCATTACAGAACTAAAGAAAGCTTTATAAAAAGTTTTTAAAAAAAAGGGTGATAAGTTATACGAGTATTTCCTTTTCTGGGAAGTACAGGTATGCGTATAAATCTGCAGATACAGTACAGGCATTTGAACTTTTGTCAATATTTGTAAATGTTCATTAGAGAATCATGTTGATGCAGAGAAACAAGGTTACATGCTTATGATCCACAACCATACCATGACAAAACTTGAACCAGCCACACAGCAAAACAATTGAGTGATGATCAAGATTCCAATGCGCAAATCATAGTTTCTTGGATCCTGCCAGTAAATATTGCAAAACAGCTGCCTTGTACCCATCATTTCCAATGCCTGGAAATCTCGATGAATGCTATCTAGTAGCAGAAGCCGATCTCCTCCTCCATTATTGCGTCATGCAACCACAAGCAGTCTGTATCAGGTTTCAAGTAAGTTCATATCATTCCTCACCAAATATCATTCCAACTGAGCTTTAGGATTCTCCCGACTTACTCATATGTTCAGTTACAGAGAATTAAGGTACCTTTGTTATCTCCACTGTGAGTTATGTGATATAAAAAACTGGAAATCAGGATGCCGGACTTGTAAGCATTGCAGCCAATTGTCAGCAGCCTGTAACAGAGAGCTTGCTTGCTGCGATTCTTGGATACCACTGGGAGTCAAAATTGAACCTCGCAATTTATAGGAAGCAAGGCCAAAAACAGGTAGAGAGATATTTGAAGAGGGACCAACACCACAGGCTTTCCTACTGCTAGAAGCAGAATACTCCAGCTGATTTTTACCTGTACCAGACGTAAAATAATGGGCAAAATTAACTCAACAAAATATGTACTATAGCCCAGCAACACGGGTTTAAGCCCCATGATCTTAAATGAGAGAGAATGGGGTATACTTTGAGTACGTGTTGACAAAGAATGGAACGTCAAGAAAGATGCATCCAGATTTTGGAGGGTTGGACCCATAGGTATTCTGTATATTGGGTACCTAGACCAAAAATAATATAACCAAACAAAGATAAAGTTTAAAAAAACAGTGACTTGGCAATCTTTAGAAGTATAAGATGTTCTACCAAGCCACCGATATCCAACTTGCTGGCAATAGTTCACAGCTCCTGTACATCCTGATCTCTGGAAATTGAGATGCAAGACTTGAAATCTGTTGGGTCAGAAAAAGGTGCCACAAGCATCCAAGTAAGGACAAACAAACAGTTTAGGAAAAAGAACTCTAACATTGTAAATCACCACCATATGAACTTGCCTTGTCATATAAAGGTTTCCGATGATGTGGTTGCTCTTGTTCAAAGTATTCAAAAACCAGCAGCCCATTTGACTTGCCAACCTCCAGTTCATCACTAGAGGTACTCATAGGAGATCCATTTGTCCTCTGGGAGTTGTGATGCGCCTTAGCTCCATCAATACCACCTTTCACTCTCCTGTCTGTTTCAAAGTCGCTACTTCCAGCACTACTAATTTCTCTTGAAGACTCAGCATCACCGATGTCACTAGTCCTCCTGATAGTTCAGCACATTGGCAAATTTTTGCAGATTAACAGTAAGGCAACTCAAAAGCTCCATAGTTTTTTACAAGCGTATCACCTAATATCAGGTATGCTGCTCAACTAGTACCCAAAATAAGATTTAACAGACCAAGTATAACAGAATCAATGCCTGGATGTAGCAGGTAATTAGTCACTCATTTGCACAAAGTCAATGATCATTCACCTAAGCATACTGTCACAGTTACACTTCTGTCAAATAATAGTCATAGTCCAAGAGAGAGCAAAGCAAGGCAGTGGCACTTGTGCAGATCACACGCAGCATCATAAATTAATAATTTAACAATTAAGAAACCATTAGTTTTCAGGTGCATTTCAGTATGTATAAAGTATAAAGTCATGTATGGGAAGCATATTCCCCGGTTGATGACAGTGCAACTAGAGAACACGTCAAATCAACATTATCTGTCAGCAAAAAATATTGTAGCAATGGATGCATTATGTAGGACAGCCAAACAACCATTCCAAAACAAGTTAGGTGGTTTAAGAGAGAGCATTCAAGGTTTCTTGTCGCCAGATAATGTGGAAAAAAAATCTATATATATATCAACCATCAATTTAACTTACTACATCATTGCAATATCAAGAGGAAGCATAAGAACCAGTAATGTATAAGAATCTAGAATATTCATCGCTGCCACATAGTTAAGAGAGCAATCTGACATGATAAAAAACAATAAATACAACTAACGGGAATTTATGAATAGGGAAGAGGAAAATTTAGGAAGGATATAGCAGCAAGAAGCTCACCTCGGCTGATGTGTATCTACATACAATTGTATGCCTGACAAGTAAGGAACATAGTATTGCTTAACAGAATCACTCCCATTCAACAATAGCGGCACTCCGACTCCGTATACACTCCACTCGCTAAAACATTCCCAAAGATCACCGAGCCAATAATATGAGCGTAAATCCACTTCACGGGTTTCCTGTCCCCTCATTTGTGCCTATCAAACCAATAAACAGAAGGAAAAACACAAATGTTGAAATGAATGCCGTGAAGTAAAAACTTAAAGATTCCTGAACCGCAACAAATTGCTAAGAGTATATAATGAAACCTCTTTCAAACTCTCACTTAAATATAGCTTCAACCAATTAAATCAATCTACTTTTTGATCATTAATATATGAGAAATATAAATTCGCTGTTTTTATTTTCATTAACAAGACGTAATGTTGATTCGAACCAGATAAATCTAAATCTTTTATCAGTTTAGGACCACAAGAATGCAAATCATAGACACACAGTAAAACCCCCAACACCATTAATTAGCATAATGCAGCTAATTCTCACAAGTTGGAATTTGTACCAAACTGACCATTACATTTTAAATTAATAATTTAAAAAAAAAACATTTGCATTACTTTCCTAACATAAGCTCTTCTTTTTCTCAGCCAAATAGTAATTAGCTCTCTTTTCTTTGTTCTTGTATAGCCATTAAAAATTACAAAAAAAAAAAAAAAAAAAAAAAACTCAAAATATAATTCTCCAGAACTATGTTTAGCTACGAAGAAAGTCTTTCACAATACCTCAGAGAAGCAATGAGCCGGGACAAAAGGGGTGACTGATTCCATGAGCCTATCCAAATTGGTCAATTTAGCAATATTCGGCGAAGAGTAGCAGACCGAGTTAGGCCTCGACAATGTAGAGTCGTCAGAATCTGCCCGAGTCTCAGCCACTGAATCGACTGAGTTGACTCCGGTCTCCTTATCTGACGGTTTCCGTAGCTCACTCAGCAACGGTCTGTGTGTGAGTTGCTTCCTCTGCAACTGCTGATGTCGCCTCACCGCTGGCGGATTGTAGAATCGGTCCCTCGTCTGAGTTCGGGCTACCGCGTACCCGCCCGAGTTTGACATGCTACTGCTATGGGGAGAAAAAATTAGAAGTCTTAGCTCCTTTTGCCGGAGTAGCGTTGAAAGGGATTTTGGAGGGGTTTTAAATTTGAAGAGGAAAAATAATGAGGACGAAATTGAAAAGGCAGCCCACGTACGACCCACGAGTGTTTTTCTCTTTGCGGCGTTGGTTTTTTTCTTTAAAAGATTTGAAGAAGGGAATAAGAAATAAAAACATGTAAAAAAAAAAAAAAAAAAAAAAGGTTTGAACAGAAAAGGGCTTTGTCGTCCTGAATTCTGATTTCGCTTGCGTTTTCAACGAAGGTTATAGCGTAATTAAAAACGATCGAAATGACGACGTTGACCCACTCTTTCCTAATTAATTATTATCCACTTGATTGATCACCTCTTTATCTTTCTTTTTTTTCATTGCATGGTTATATTTTGAAGCAAATACATAAATGAGACCATCAATGACGCTGAGCTAAATTTGATGCATCCATCACCGTCCGATCTATATTCTTTTCTTTTGATTGGGATGGGCTTTTAATTGTGTGTTCGACTTGAATTAGTATTTCATATATGAAATAATGTAACCCACCAAATAGCAATAATAATTTGTGCACCCAACTCCACAGGCTTTTATTTAGGGGGAGAGGAGAATTACGTTATCTGGTTTCGCAAGAAAACGAGTATCGCCAAACACTAGAAAAAAGTGCTAAAAACCTTGGCGAAATAAGGTACGGAAATAATGAAAGCATCAACAAAATGTGAATCGCTAAGCGCTCGTCTGCTTGCAATTACTGACGTTTAATTTAGTATCATTTTTTAAAAGTTATAATTCTTTGTTCTCCTTTTAGTATTTTTTATCCCAAAAGTACTTTTTAAAAAGAGGGGTTATATGAAATTATAATTTCAGTCATTTATATCTTTTTTCTAATAGGAGAAGAACAAATCAGATTTTTTCTCCTAATTTTTAGCATTTTCAGTTTGATTTAAATTTTTTAGGAGAAAAAAAAATCTTGTTTAACAATATTTTTATCTAAAAAGTGTTTTTTTTGTCCCAAATTTTTTTTTGTCACAAAATTGGTTCTTAAAAGCAATGCTAAACTGATATATTGTTTATCCTAACTCTTTTTAAAACTAAGTACAAATTCTTTTTTCATTTTCGTGAAACCTTATCAAAATAAAAACAAAAGTTAATATATTGTTTGCTCCCTTAGTTTATCTAAAATTACCTAATTAATACCTGAATTATATTTCGTTATCTAGGTTGGTACCTTCACTCTAACATTGTTAGTTTGTGCTAGCGTGGCACTGATAGCTAATTCGATAGTGACATATGGTAACCTCTCAGTATGTCATGTGTAGAGGTAATCATGGGTCGGGCCGAGTTCGGGTCGAGCCCAAGCAAAAAAAAATAAGCTTGTTTGCTAGGCTTGGGCCTGGCCCGTAAAAATACTAAAACTCGGGCCCTGTCTGGCCCACCCCTATAAAAAAGTTTTTACATTATATTTTTTTACATAATTTTAAATATATATAATACATCAAAAATACTAAAAACATTAAAACAAATATTTCCGACCAAATTGAAAATAAATTTTAAAAAATATGTATACTTAAATAATACTAAGATAGATGTAATTTAATAAGAAAATTAACAATAAAATAAGTGTTATACAATATCCAAACAATAACAACAAAATAGTAGCTAGGGTTGAGTATTCGATCGAGTTGAGTCGAATCGAGTCAAAAAATTTCGAGTTGAGTCGAATTAATGAATCTTATTATTTATACTCAATGTTCTGTTTACATGAACCGATTATTTTACTAGTAGACGAAGTACAAGCTTTTAGATTAATTTTGAGCAAAGGAAAAAAGGAGAGTGAGGCGATTCGGCAAGGAAAGTAAGACTAATGGGTAAACATTTATCAAAACAACTTAGTTTTGCCTTTTAACTTGATAGTTTTGACTTTAAAATTTAGAAAAGGTAAACACTTATCAAAACGCCGTAGTTTTGCTCCTTTTTTTTATTTGAATTTTCGGATAACTTAAATTAGGGGTGAGTATTCGACTGAATCGAGTGAAACCGTTTGAGTTAAATTAGAAAAATTAATAATCTTAAATTAAAATCTTGTACAATATAACTATTTCCATGTTAGAACACAAAAATTTGAAACAATATTTATTTGAAAACTTTTTTAAAGCAAAATAATAAAAAATAAGACATTTTAATATGATAAACTTGAATCATTAATAACTTATTTAGATTCCAAAAATTATTATTTTATTAAATTTTTTATATATTTTTTAGATTTTTTTAATCTATAATTTTTTTAAAATATAAATTCTAGAATTTCTATAAATATTTTGAATTCTAAAAATTATTTTCAAAATTTGAAAATTACTTTGATTTTTTTTTTTTTGTAATTTTTGTTGAGAGAGAGATCAATTTGCTCATTTCAAAATTGACAGGGATCAAAACGATATTCATACTAATCTGTTATTCGAATTATTCGAGTTATTCGAATTATTCGAATTGTAAAAATTCAACTCGACTCAAACTCGAAATCCAAAATTTCTTATTCGAGTTTACTCGAATAATTTGAATAACTCGATTCGATTAACTCAAAATTTGAATTTTTTTCAAATCAAATTGAATTTTGCTCACCCCTAATAGTAGCAATATAATAGTGAAATGATAGCAAAATAAGGAGAAAATATAAGAAAGTATCATTAAAATAACAAAAAAGTAGATTTTTTTTGGCATTTAGCGAATTCGGGCTGGGCTCGAGCCAATATGTCTTACTCGAGGCTCATCCCGTTTTTAAAACGAGCCTTATTTTTTGCTCAAACCCATTTTTTGGGCTTATATTTTTGCCCAAACCCTCCCATTTTTCGGACGGGCATTTGGGCTAGGTCGGATGGCCCAACCCATGAGCAGGTCTAGTCATGTGGCAGGTATAAAATAAAAAAATTAAAGTCTTTAAAATATATAAATTAATATAAGTTTTAAAATATTTTTTTAATTTATGCTTTGCCACATGGCATGTTGAGAGGTTGTCATGTGTCTCCATGGAACTGGTAATTAGTGGCACGTTAGCGCAAATTAATTATGTTATTGACCTGGATAACGAAATACAAGTTTAGGTATCAATTAAGTAAAAAGAAAATCTAGATACCAATTAGATACTTTTAAATAAGTTCAGGAGACAAATTATATAATAATTTTTAGAAAATATTTTACTTAAAAAAAAAATTCAAAGTTAAAAATTAGTATGAAAAATACCGAAAATCAAATCGTTTGAAAATTTCTAAAAATGAACTAAATTGAATTTAAAATTAGCATTTTACCTAATTTTGAAGAAATTAAGTTGGAGGAATCTCTGAGGTCGAGATCTCTTTCTTCCATTTCTTTATGTTATTATATAATAAGAAATGAAATCACGTGTTAATCTTATCTTACTTAAAATAATTGTGGATTATTAAAATACCTTGACAAAAGAGTATAGATAACACTATCGTGCTGAGTGAGGGATGGGGACACTTCCAATTATATAAAGGATTACAAGCTGTTTATGCATGGTGGTTGGCTCCTCTTTTGCAGGGTTGAGAATGAAATATTGAAAAATATATAAAAAATTCACTCCAAATAAAACATTTACTTACTTAAAGAAATTTATATAAACTTTTTTAAAAATATGTTTATTTACTTGAGAAATTGATATTTTAAAAATATTGATGAAAAATATTTTCGATACTTCATCAAAATCGTTTCGTTAAAATAAGTTTAAAAATTTAAACCCTAAAATTAATATAGAATATTGAAAATGAAATTCAACTGAATGATTTTTTAAAAAATCAAAAATAAAAAAATGGAGGATGCATGAACAGGAGAGGACGAGGGGGTAGCAGCACCGCTTTGGCTTTTAAGGGAGCTGAATGTGGAGGCAGCTATTTTTCACCTATTTTCGTCACGATAGCTTTGATATTTGTGGAGTAAAAAGTAAAGATAATTGCACTGAAATTAATGGAAATATGAGGGCTTTTTGGACCCTAGGTGCGTTGCTCCGTTGTTTTAGTTGGTGAGGAGTACAGTCTTTACAATCCGGTCAAACCTCGAAGTACTTAAAACTTTGTTTGGTAACGAGTAAATACTTCTTTTAATTCATAACTTGACTATCCATGTTTGAATTCAAAGAGATTTTAAAGGAAAGTAGATGAGAAATTAAAAACGAAACAAAAGCAAAATTAGGGTTAAGTGAGTTGAGGCGCAAAGCCATCATTTCGTTTGTTCTAAGAGTGAGACGATTGCCATTGTCGTTTTGAACTATTTTGACAAATTTGAGGTCTTAAACGTCATTGAATACCACAAAAAGTTTTCACCATACTTTCGAGTTATATGGAGATGGATATTAGCCCATTGCCTGTCTGTTTTCGTTGGCTTGCGAGATGGAATTTGGAAATCTATTAGCATGGAGGCATATATCTTTAACATGATTGTAAAACGTTTAACCACAGTGCACAAGACGTTGTCTGACTGCGGCAACATCTACTCCAAATGGATCATGTCACTGTTCCTTCTTCTTTTTGCGTGAATAAAGTGTCTTGCTTTTTTTTTCATGACTAAATTAATAAATTTGGTAAATTCATTGTAGATCTTTTGAAGGAATGGTATTCATCCCATCCCACAAACCAATGCACAATGGAACATTTATTTGTGTTTAAATTTTGAAGACATTGCGGATGAAATACTAGTATCCGTGACGAATAAGGTGGTTTTAGTAATGTTAACGAGTTTAAAATTGAATTTTATAATGGGTAAATGCTTTGTGGGGTTTTTTCTCATTTTATAATTGAATTTGGATATATTTTAGTTTTATGTAAAGTTAGTTTTAATTATAGTTTGCTAAGATGCATTATAATGACTGTTTTATTTGATAATGGATAAAAATATCATCAATCCAAAAGACAGTTCCAATTTCTAATCTGGGATTTGGAGTCGGCTGTTTGCTTAACTTCCCATTACCAACAGGGAAGCCTATTTTGCGTATAAAATGAAAGCGCCAAATCAAGAGGCTGTATTGATTGGGTAACGAAGTGAAAGCCTCCCTCGTTTTGTGACGAGGGAAAGTTCATTGAAGAATAAAAGAGATGACAACAAAACGTGATTGGACCTGCACCTTATGAACAACCTTATCTTTCTTTTCCCTTCATTTGTGATACATACGTACTTCTTTACAATCATTTCATTTCCTTATGTGGAAGTACAAAATATGTATATTTTTCACTTGACAAAAAGAGAGAGAATTCATTTGAAGAAACAGAATGACTAAAAAGCTTCAACGGGGTTCTACATGGCTTTAAGCCTAGTTTTAATAGTTTTGTCACAAATCAGGGGTAGAGCTTATCCCGACGAAACTTTTTAAGTGATAACTTTGCAAATCAACCTAATGAGGTCCCAGGTAGCTGGAAGAAGAAATTTTCTACCATTAGCACCATATGCATTATAACTAGCTTTGCTCATTTTATCCACCAACAAAGCTCCAGGATACCCTGGATAAGCTCCAGCGCCAAATATTCCAGGACAAGCTGTGACAGCCTCCAATGGTGTCAACGCGTCCCCTTGAAAATAACCGGTCTTGAAGGGGTTAGTGGTAGCCCCTGCAAGTAGGGTGGCGATGTTTATGATCATGCCATCGGTTCCAATTCCATTAGGTGCCACCAAGGCTGGGCCTGGAGGACCATAAGCCGGCAGAGCATAAGGCCAAGCACAAAGACCAGGGCATTGGACTGTAGGGTCTCCCACGTGTGCGAAAACCACTCGAGTTGATCCCCCTACTAATATGCTGTCATGGAAACCGCATGATCCCATGCAGAACCGCTCTACTGTAACATCTTTAGCAGTCAAAACCAAGTAAATTCCATTAGGGTCTAATGGAAAGATTTTGCTCTCTATCTTGCTTTTCACAAAGTTGGCTAATTGGGCGCGCTTCAGGGTTTTCCCCGAAGAATATACATCACCAACTTGTTTGACAAGTCTAACAGTGTCGGAAACGGGTTTCCCAGTTTTATCCTTGTATGTACTGATCGTTCTCCACCATGTCGAAACCGAGGGTCCTCGGCGACGACCAGGGCTCGCGAAGGAAGCGAAGAAATCAGTTATGGAGTTTCTGTCTTTCAGAGAGAACCCTCCATACCATATGAGGTAAACGTTAATGCCATTCGGCTTGGTCAAGAGAGGGCCTCCATGGTATTGGAGTGTGTTGGATGCAGCGTCTAAAGAGGAAGGTCGCTGTTGCCCTTGGCTCAGCCCGTGTGACCATGTGGCCAGGGCCAAGACACAGATGAGAGGCAATAGCAGAGATCTCAAAAACATGGTGGACATTTCTCGATTGAAATATGCAGATTGGAGATGGTGGGTTCTATAGCTAGGCCAAGGGGACGTCCTTTTTATAGATGCTAGGGAGTCCTGAGACGTAAACAGCTATGAACATAAGAGCCTAATGTCGGATAACTATTGCATTATTGCAATAAAGGGCTGCCTAATAAACCTGAACCTCAAATGTTGCCAAAAATCCGTGGAATCGTGTACTGTCATGAAAGCAGTATTTTCCAAACTGCATGAGATAGATGACAAAGACCTATGAGAAAAGGAGTAGGTTGAACAGATGGATTTCTAGGTGCAGCTGGTAATCATCGTGGTTAAAGTTGACGTGTAAGCCTGCCCATTCCTCATCCTATCATTTCTAATCAATCGCTAATGGCTCAAGAGTACTACTTCGGACGCTCGAGTTGGACTTTCTTAATTAGTTGGCGTTTAGACATCTTTTGTTATCAACCCTTTATTATTATTATTGAAATATATCATATGGATCTTTTATTTCTCTTTTAATATGATCCAGGTCTTAAAATCACTGTTTCACTCATTACATAACATTCAATAGAGGGTAAAAGTATTACAGAAATTTTTGTAGTAGAAGTTAAATTAATTTTTAATTTTTTTATTTAAAAAATTGGGTAAATTAACCTTTATATATTAAATTAAAAAGTGAATAGATCATTTTGTTAAAAATTTCATCCATTAAAACTATTAAAAACTGGTGTGAGTAACAGAATGTCATATATACTTCATCTGACATAAAAAGATTAGTTTTTAGAAGTAGGAGTGAATGTACTTTTGTACCGAAAGACTATTTTAGTCTTTTTATTCAAAATATTTACTCATTTTTTAAATAAATGAGATAAGATGTAATTTAATTCTTAATACAAAAAACTTATGATATTTTTATCAATGGATGAGTAATTGGATGTAGATGATACGCATATAGCATACACCAAAACATTCAATCATTAAACTTCATGCATTTATCTTATGGTCGAGATGGGATGGGGTTTAACCCTTAAAAGTTAATTAATCAAATTCCAACCTGTATTAATTTGCAACTTAATGATTAGATAGGAAGTGTTAAATCATGTGGATGCCGCCATGCAAAAGATAAGGTGGTCAAATTTCAAAATTGCAGTAGGCTCCCATCGGATTGACTGCTGAGATAAGCACAGTTAACTGCCCGGGTTCAAAAATACCATTCCCTCGTTTTTGTTGTTTTTGGATAAAGGTGAAGACCTTGAAGCTTCATTGACAGCCTACCAACTCATGCGGGCGACGCCACTAGCTAAGCCTTTTCCAAATGATTTTGATTTGCCGACATCAGAATTTACTCTCCTAATCTGACAGATTATTTTCAATTTTGTCCTACTGATTAAGCGCCCTTCATCTTCAACCTTTTAATAGTAGTACAGTAGATAACCTTTTTTCCCAATGGGAGTTTCAGCTCTATATATGGATTCTCCGACGTCATCAACTCCTTTAATATTACATTATTTTAAGAGCCGGAGAGAATAATTTAAAAATGAATGTCTAATCTTTATTGCCTTTAAGCTTACTCTCTTGGGCAGCTCTAAGAAAGCTTATAATCTTTTGCATTTTATTCAAAATTATATAGTTTGTCTATAAATTCACAAAGTTGGTGATGGAATCAGTTCAACTAAATATTTTAAATACAGTATAAATAAATTAAAAATTAAAAATTAAAAAAATTCTACTAAAAGGAAACGAATTCATAATCTAATTTAAACAGGGAGATATTAAACACATTTTGAGTTCAGTTCGTGAAGAGGGTCGCCTAATCTCCTCCTTTGTTTGGATTTAAGTTCAGTTCCCAATGCCTGGTTTTCTTTAGGAGTAAAGAGGTTTAACAAATCAATCTCATTAAATATTAACCCACAAAAGAAGAAGCCTTAGTTTTTCCTTTTACAAGAATTTTTTATTATTATTTTATTCATTGTTCACAAATAAAATTATGGCGTTAACAAGTATTTTATAGGAGTGTAACAAAATATTAAAAAAATAGATATACCAAATTTTTAAAAATGCTTATGAAAAAAAAAAAAAAAAAAACCCCTTATCAATAAACCAACACTCACCTTATTATTATTTGGATAATTTTATCTTATTATCCAAGAAGCAAAAACACCTACTAAAAATCACCTTTACAAGCATTAGTCTTTAGAACTGTACAAATCAGTTTCTATTGCATTCAAATAATGCCTATTGACAATATCCTCTTGTTAATTATTTTACCAATTAACATTTTTTTCCATAAAAAGATAGATGCATTTTAACTATATATATTTTTTTAATATTAACAATGATACTAATACCAACTTAATCAAGATTTAATTGATACTAACCCACATTCATTTGTAAACTCTTAATTACCTATTATTACATTCCTTCCAACTAATATGAATGTATGCATTTAGGATCAATGTGATTAATGCCTTCCTCTTAAGCAGGGGTGGATGGAGGGGGATTTTAATTTTTAGTCTTTTAAATTTTATATAATTTTAAGTTATTAAATGATAAAATTAAACTTTTAACTCTTCTAGAAATGAAAAAATAATAAAATAATATTTTAACTTATAAAAAATACAAATTTATTCAAATTTCTCTTCAAAATTTTCCCAACTTCCCTCGATATTTTAATGGCCCAAGTCAGCACCTGCTATTAGCGGCTAATTCTTCTACAACCATGCAAAGGTTCAAAACTTGCTTCGAATAGTCTCACTTGAAAAACAAATGATTTTAACTTTCAACCCGTTACATCCTTTTTATTATTTATTATATTAGTATAATGGTAAAAAGTAACCTTTTTAACGTTTATAAGTTTCTGAATTTGAGCCTTTAATTTTTTTTTAGATTAACGTATTAAAATTATGATTTTCTTCATAAATCAACCTAAGTTTAATAGTATGTTTGGATTGATTTATGAAAATATCGTAACGTTAAAAAAAAATGTTAAGAACTCAAGCCCAAAAACTCATAAACATTAAAGGTATTTTTTACAGTTACGCCTATTATATATAAAAACATATATTGTGAAAATGCTTGTGAAATGTTTTTACAAACAATATATTATTATTTGTAATAACCCATTGCAGCCTCTAGATCCATTTATCATTTATTTAATTTTTAATTATTGTAATCAGAATGTATAGTACACTAAATCCAAAACTTCATTGACAGTTGTATGTTGACTTAAAAGCTTAAATCATCAATCACAACTATATATGTAGATTTTTAAAATCAAATGTGACATAAGAAAATGGAGGTGTCATTGTAAGACTCCCAATGGCAATGGGATGAGTCACGTTTATCAGGCATATTCAAATTCATTTCATCTTACCATAAGAAGTCGCTTTCGGTCTTTCAAGTTTCCGCCAACTATCGGCTGGACGGACCCAGACAAGGACATGGGTATGCCAGTATGTTACATATCCTATTTTCTTTTAGCACTGCGTGCATAGCTTTCGATTTTTAAATTTGGGATCTCAAATTAAATTAATTATTTTTGTTTTAAAAATCTAATTTCTCATTTTTTCCTTGAATTTCAATCAAGATTTTATGTTATAAAATTAATATTTTGGCTGAATGTTATAGATAAAATTGATATAGTTAAGAAAATAAATCAAATAATTAAAAATGCAGTAAAATTATTTAAAAAAAATGTGATATCAAAATTATCTATAAATTATGATATTTTTAGTATAAAAAGAGTTCGTGAAATCTTAATATATATGTAATATTATATTATCCACTCAAAATAATTTTATTTGTCAAAGCACAAAACTATAATTTCAAAATATGAAATTACTATCATTAATTTTAAATTACTAAAATCCAACCTTGTACCACAAAGTTGGCTGTGCCAAATTCAAGACTATGGTATTCTTTGGTGAGAGATTATAAATTTGACTTTACACTTCGGTGGGCGAGAGAGAAGCCCCAATCCTCGGCAAACCATTTGACAAGCAACACTCCCCTTTCAACGAAATCGCACGCCTCCACTCCATGGTTCATGAACAAAATAGCTATATGACTCCGCAGTTTTTATACACTAACGATCTGATATCGGAAATTTCAGTTCAAGGTCAATTTTAATTAAATCAAATTAATTAAAAAATTGAATCAAATAAATGTGTTGAATAAAAAACTTTAGGGTCGAACTTTAATGTGGAATTAAATTAAATTGATTGTTAATTATAATACGGGACTAATTTACAAGGTGTTATAAAGAGTGAAACTTGATTAAAGAAATAATTGAGGCCTTTAATTGCTGTTAAACCATTTTTGAAATCAAGATAATGGGGTGGCTTGATCATAACCATTACGGAAAACATATATCATCTCAGAATGACAAAAACGAAGGTTTCAGAAGTTAAGTAAATAAGAACAATTAAGCAAAATAGTCTTAAAAATGTTATTAATAAATATACGCCAGAACACATACGACTTAAAAGGAAATTCTTTGGCGAAGTACCATCATTCAATTAATGCAAACTATTCGTTTAAGAGATACCCCAAAATAATTTATACATTGTTCTAACAAAAGAGACTAATACTAGAGGCCACCCCGTATGATATACATGTTACAAACTAATTAATGAATGGCTCACAATGAGTCCATGATGTCTGGCTGAGTCCGTAGTTTTTTACCAAACTTGAAATGGTAAGAGGAAACTAGTTAAGTTCAAATGAACTTAGTGAATTCCAAAGCAACTCGGTAACCTTTTGGTCAAGGTTTCAAGAAATGAGATTAGGTTAACTAAATAAAACAATGGATATCATCAAACAGTTCACACACGGATGCAACATTATAAATGTGTACAACTCGAGGGCTGAATCATAACGTAAAATGAGTATTGTTCCTTGGCGGATGGATACTGTCCACTTCTAAGTACGAATTACTATAATTTCAATTTACACGCGAGCATCATCTATCTCTGATTTCAAATCACAAGCAAATTTCAAAGTTCAATCATAGTTAGTTCACATGCAGATACTTATCACAGTTAACACATATCACACGGATACCTATCATTTAAGCACCATTTATGTGCAGACACTTTTACGTAAAACATGCATGCTTTGCATGGATAATCATGGACCCCATGCGTTAGCTTCTCATCCATTTAATGCTCTGAAAAGCTACAATTTCATATACACGATATTGCTCCGTAGAGCCAGTATTTACGTATCCAACCAAACCTCTGCAAATCCTTATTGTTAATTCAAACATTTACGTGTACCCTCGCAAGGCCGGGGCATTCGCCTTTCATGGTTTGCATTTACATGCCCTGCCTGAGGCAAATCGCATATCATTTCAAATTCTCCATACATTTCTCCCATCTTAACCACATCCCAACAGTTTCCTAAACACCAATTTAAAAAAGATAGACTCTTAGGGCATAGTCCTACTAAACACCAATTTCTTTTTCAAAACATTCACTGTATGCATAGTATCCCCGTTCACCGCATTTTTGGCACGTTCCTAGTGCAACAACCCAATTTCAGTGGTGTCAGAAACAGTGATTTTAGGACCACGAATCCAACGAGTGAGCTAATATTTTAATGTTTAGTTAATGTCTATAGGATTATTTTAAAGTCGTATTAAATTTTCGTTAAGAAAATTTGAAGTTTAAATGGTTAATTAATTAAAAATGACTAAATTGTAAATGTTGTGAAAGTAAGATTCTATTAATTAAAAAGGTTAAATGGCTATAGAAAGGAAAGTTAATGGACTTAGACAATATTTATACCATATGAAAAGTTAATGGACCATTATGAGTTTAATTTTTTTGTCATTTTGTAAGTTATTAACTAAGGGTAAAATAGTAAATAAATAAAGTTTAATCTAAATAAAAGAAACCGGATTTAACAACAAAAAAAAAAAAACACCATTATTTAGCTTTAGGTTTCAGCAAGCTTAAATCAATTTGCATGGTATGTATTCAAACCCCGTTTTTAGTGATTTTTATGTTTTCGAGCTCGTTTTAGCTTAATCTAGTTGGCCTGAGGGTTATTTTGTTAAGTTGTTAATGGTTGAGGGACTTGCCATGGATGCATTTGATGTGTTTGGGAAGTTAATTGATAGATAGTTAAATTTGATTGTTAAATGAACATGTTTGGTTATAAGATTTTTAGTGAATTTAAGGTTTTGGGATTTATTTGTTAAAATGGTAAATTTCCATGTATATTTTGTGAATTGGGGGAGAATGTGAGTTAATACAAAGCCTAGGGGGAAAATGGTTAATATGTATTTCAATTAAAAATGGTAAGTTTGCAAGTTATAAACTAAGAGACTAAATTGTATAAAGATTAAAATATTAGGAGTAATTTGTAATTTTTGATTAATTTGGACTATAGGTTTGAATTGAATGTTTGAAGTTATTTGAAATACTTAATTGAATGAAAATATTATTTAGATCAAGATACGTAACAACAGGACTTAAACCGGTGAAAAATTAAAGCTTTGAACTAGCATTCAACTCTGTTTTTGCAACCATTGTTATCAAGGTAAACTTGTATTATACAAATTGTTATATTAAATTCTTAGCTAATTGTTCTATTTAATTAGTTTTGGTGGTTGTGATTACAATTTTGTTGATTGATGGAAATTGAGTTATATTTGATACATGTATCGGGTTTTGAACCTAGCAGGCTTCGTGCCGGTGTAATGATTCAGGCCTTGAGCCTAGTAGACTTCGTGCTAGTGTTGTGAATTAGATAACTGTTGTGATTCTATTAAGCTCAACAGGTAAGTAAAAGTTGAAGAAAGGCATGTCTACAATTAATTGTTATTCATGACTTTATGAAATGTTAATAGTGAGTTTTTATCATGTGATGGAAAAGATGAATTATGGAAATTCATTTCCTAGTATATGCTATATCACATAGATGTTATGTTTATATGTTGGTTATTAACCCTGTGGATTATGGTGGATAGGAAGGTATAATGTTTAAATGTTTAAATGAACTTGGTTGAATGGTTTATTAATTGATGTTCATAAGTTGAAGTTAATCTTATGTGAGCTTACTAAGCAATTAATTCTTACGTATTTGTATTTCTTCTGTTTTGTAGTTTATCAGAAGCTCGACCAGTGAGAACCTTATCGGAGTCTTATCACCCTATCCAAAAATCACCTTGGTAGTTTTTGAATATTTTGGCTTTGGTTATAAATGACATGTATAAGGCTTAATATACAGGGTTTAATGTCATTTATACTTTTGTTGTGTTTTTGTTACTTTTGTAAACAGTTATATGCATATATGGTAGTTGGCTTGTACATGTTAAAAGATATATGTGTAAATGGTCATGTTGATATGCTAATTTTGAATGGTAATATGGAATGATAATGGTTGACATTAGGTAGCTATTTTACCTAAGTTTTGTGATTGAGAAGTGGCATTATAGCTTTGTTCTTAATTGATTTTATTTTGGTATGAAATGAGGTGCCTTTGAATGGCATATTGGTTAGAAGACTTAGGTTGTTTTAATTGGTATGTTTATGAATGTTTGAGATGTGTCCAGGTCCATTGATTGTGTATTCAAATGGAGTAGCTTGTTGGGCAAGGTTTGGTTTTGTAATGGCTTGTTTTAGAGGCTAATTTTGGATCACATAGATTGGGACACGAGTTGTGTAACAGCTCGATTTTCAGTGGTGTCAGAAACAGTAGTTTCAGGGCCACCAAATCCGGTAAGTAAGTTCGTAAATATTATTATTTAATATCTATGGGTCAAATATGATTTTAGAAAGATTTTTGAATTAGTAATTTGTGTTTTATAAAGATTTATTATGTTAAATGGTTTTAGAAAATGAGGTGTCAGGACCTCGATTCTATAAATCGAGTCGTAAATATTTTTATAAATATTTACGGAGTGTCTTTAGGGTGGTATTAAAGTTTCGTTAAGAAATTTTAACGTTTCGATTGTTAATTGATTAAAAAGGACCAAGTTAAAAAAAAATACATTCCCAGGACTCCATTTCGGTAAATCAGATTCGTAAATATTTATTAAAAATATTTATAAAGTTAGTTGTGTAATTAATTAGGTTTTGGTTAAGTGAAATTTGCTTGAATTAAAAATAATTAGGTAAAAGGATTAAATTACAATAGAGGTGAAAGTTTAATTATAGATTAAAGAAAAGCTAAAGGGACTAAAAAGGCAATTATGCCATTCTTTATAGTTGAGGAGGCATACATATAAAAATATCAAAGATTTTTATGATTAAAATTTTATTATTATATATTATATATTATATTATATTACATAAATATATATTATATATAAATAGGTAAAGAAACATAAGAAACAGAATGAAATTGAAGCGAAACAAAGAAGAAACAGGGGACAAAGAAAGAAAGAAAAAGAAGAAGGAAAATTTAGGGTTTCAAGGTTCAAAGTTAATTTGCTAGCCTCGTACCAGAATTCTCGACTAAAAAGGGGAAAAATATAGTCGACGAGGAATAGCTCAGAATTCTTGGTTTGTATCTCTATAATCCGAATCTAATTATTAATTGTTGTATTTTGATTAAATGTTATGGTAAGTGATTAAGGTGTGAATTATTGTGTTTTACAATTGAAATGGATTGTTTTGGTATGTGATGAAATTATATTGGTTGAATTAAATTGGAATATATATATTATGAATATATATGTGTAAATGTGGAATTGTGCAAATATGATAATTGGATTATTTTTTATATGTATGAAATTCAGTTTTAATGCCCAAGTAGACGGAATTTAGAACTACTGGGATATTAGTGGCATGCCATTAAGGAACTCTAGCGCGCTCTTTGGCCATTAGGGAACTCTAGCGCGCTCTTTGATAATTAGTACGTTAGTGCTCTCCGATTACTAGCACATTAGTGCTCTCTGTTTAGCACATTTGTGCTCTTTATTCATTAGTGCATAATAATACACCTCTGTATTTGTTCCGTATATCTAGCGTGTTCTATAAAATCTACTTTGGGCTAAGAATATGAGATAGTGAACTGAAAATAGAATGTGAAATATGTTGTAAATACATGGAATACACGAGTTATATATTCATGAATTGGATGTGGAAAGGATAGGCCATTATTTAAATGATACGTGAATAAATTACGGAAAACTATTATATATAGCAAGCAATGAAAATTGAGTATTGTATGGTTTTAAATGTTTAATTGTGCTTAACATTTTATTATACATATTTTATTGTTAATTTTTAAATATCCGGATTATAGAAATACCATTGAGTTTTTACTCAGCGTACGGTTTTATTTTCCATGTGCAGGTTAAATACTTAAGTTTGATCGCTGATTCAGCATCCAACAACGATCTCGAACTCAAATATGGAGATGTTTATTTCTTTGTGTCGGCATGTACCTAGAGTGTCTAAATAATTGTTATTTTGTGGTTTGATTGTAAATGAAATTATAAGATTAATTTTGGAAAGTTTATATTTTGGATTAAAATGATGCTTTGATGTCTTGTTTCGATGATATAAAATGTTTGAGATTTCTGTCTGTTTGATCTGTAAGCTCCGGTAATGCTCCGTAACCCGATTCCGACGAAGGATACGGGTTGAGGGTGTTACAAGTTGTCACATGGCCGTGTATGTGTCGCTTTTTATTTTAGGTGCAGGTTTTACACGGTCTGGCACACGATTTGAGACACAGTCATGTGTATCAAGTCAATGAGTCACACGACCGTGTTTACACAGCCTGCAACACGATCGTGTGACCCTATTTCAAATATACACACGGGCGGACACACAGGCTGGGACACGGCCGTGTGACCCTTCTTTGAATGTCAACACAGTCTGAGCCATGTGACATGGCCATGTGACCCATGTTTTTACAATTTTTCATGTTTTTCTCAAAATTTTCTGATTTATTCAAATCAATCCCCAACTACTTTTAAATCGTTTCTAGGGCCCCGATAGCTTGATTTAAGGCCCAAATGTGTATGTTTGCTACGATTGAAATTTATAATTAAATTGAATTATTTGTTCTATTTTGTACAGTAACATTTCATAACCCTAATTTGACGACAAAAACGGGTTAGGGATGTTACACATAGCGTTGTCCCTCCTAGCAAACTCTCTTAAACATCAATACCTGAAACATAAACATGACACTAATAAGTTCAGAGGAACTTAGTGAGTTTTGAGCGCCACATACCTTTTAACATTTCTTGATAAATTCCTCATCTTGAATATTTGAATTTCATCATATCTATATTTGGCATATACCTTCACCTAATTAGTTATGTAATTACATTTTTATAGGCCACTTATCATTCTTAACGTATCGTTATTTATCTAACTACTCAGTTGACTCTGAATCTTAACATATGATACTACCTTTTTCCTTTTATCTTCAAACAACTTTTAACGGTTATTCTAGAACAATTAACTGCATGCATTATTCTTGACGAATACCATTTATTGTTCATACTTTCGATGGGTTCCCACACTGAGTTTGCTAAATTAGATTAAAAATCGAATCATACCCTAATTCTACCTAGTACTTTCTGATACTGATGAGAAACACTCCAGATCATTCAAAACAATTTCACACAACTTTACTACAGGGAACTAGACACCCATGATAACGAACAACTCAGATTTCATTAGATCATAGATTAAAACCTGATACTCTTCAGATACAATGAATATTAGATAACTCAGGATTCCGCCTTAATAGCACGGATAACTTAAACTGACGACTTTTATATTGAATACGCATATATATTAAATTGACAACTATGGCAGATACCCTCTTTGAACATATTGATTCATAATTCCTTTTAAGAAAATTCATTTAAAACTTATTATATTTCATCACAAAACTTCTCACACCAAATAATTTTAGAGAGATCATATCCTTAACATAGACTTATTAGAGTACGCCACAAGGGCCAAATAGAGTACGCCACAAAGGCAACATATAGAATACGCCAAAAAAGCCAAATAGAATGTCAACTAGAAACCTAAGTGAACTATCGTGTTTGCGTATGGATTTGTCTAAACTCACAATCACGTGAGGTTTGCCTATCATTGCCCCGGGACATGCAAAAACCTTAGTTGATAAATGCGGTTCATCTATCCTTTCCAGAATGTGCCATGACCATGGAATTTCTTCAGAATTATCATATCGTAACTTGTTTTTACTGCCCCGACAGAATTCATTGAAAACCATTGTGGTGTCAAAACTCACATCTTAAAACATCTCAACACTTAGTTACACCCTATTTCCCCATATTTATCAAATCAAACCTCATATATCTAACATAAGTACACATTCAAATAGTTTATAATCATTTTCTGAACCAAATCATGCTCAATACATGTTTCACACACACAACACACGATCACATATCAAAGTATACATATCAGGCACACATATTGTAACAACCCGTTTTCAGTAAAATCAGAATAGTGGTTTCGAGACCACAAATCTAAGTTTGAATTTTTTAAAATATTATTTTATGGTCTATAGTACGATAATAATGTTATATGAAAACTTCGTAAAGAAATTTTACCGATTACATGTTTAATTTCATAAAGGACGAAATTGCACAAAGAGAAAAAAGTTGAGTTCTAATAGCTAAAGGGATTAAATAGCTATAGAACTTTAAATTGGAGGTCCTTATATGGTAAATAGACCATTAAAAATTCTTAATGATTAAGGATGATGATTCATCCATGGAAAATAAAATAAAGAAAAGGATTAAATTGGAAAGTAAAATAATAAAAGATTATAAATGATAAAATAATGAAAATATAATCATTTATATCATCTTTCCCAAATTAAAAGTATGGAAACCCTAGCCATGGAAACCTAAGCTCAAGCCAACTTATTTTGCTTGATTAGGTAAGTATTCTTGCCCTGTTTTTAATGATTTTTATATTTTCGAGATCATAATAGCTTAATCTAGCTATCTCGGGGATTAATTTGCAAATTTATCAAGGTAATAGGGTTTTGCCATTGAAGAACATAGATGAATTATGAAGTTTTATGGTAGAAAATGGAATGTTGTTGATAGATAAACAACTTTTATAAAGTGAATTTTTATGAAATTAAAGATTTAGGGACTAACCTGAAAAGATGTGAAATCCATAGAAAAATTCTAAATTTTATGAAATAAATGGGCTGTAAATGTTATATATAAAATTCAGCTAGGCTTGGGATAATGATTAAATTGCATGAATTTCATTTTCCGAGCCTAGGGATGAAATCATCATTAATTAAAAATAAATGGGCAAAACGATAATTTTGCCTAAGATGTGAATTGGACTGAATTGAGTATAAATTGTATTAAATTGATGTTAACTTTACTCGTATAGATCTGGATAGACCAAATTCGGAGTTAGAATGAGGAAAAGAGAAAGTGTCAGATTAGTAGATTTTACGTACACGAACATTTGTCGAGGTAAGTTCGTGTAACTAAATTACGTATATTTATATGCTTGAATTGAATGTGTATATGTGAATTGTATAAATTCTATGAATACATGAAATTGATCACATATCCGACAGAGCCTGATAAATGTTAAGTCCCATTTGAATAAATGAAAATTTGATGGATACAAAATTCCCTATTAGTTGTAGTTCTGCATATGTTGTAAACACACCATAGCTCTTATTAGCGTCCCGTTATAAGCCCTCTCGAGCTTGCCGTTACGTGATTTTACGAGCATCCCGATCGCTATTGATCCTGCATGTGTTGCAGACATACCGCAGCTCTTGGTGAGCGTTCTGTTATATGGCTCTCCGGAGCTTCCCGATATGGCTCGCTTAAACTTCCCGATATATGGCTATCCGGAGCTTCTAATTAATGGTTCTTCGGAGCTTCCCGTTAAAAGCTCTTCAGAGCTTCCCGTTAAAAGCTCTTCAGAGCTTCCCGTTAAAAGCTCTTTGTGAGCTTCTTGATTTAGGCTCTTATGAGCTTCTTGTTATAGCCCGGATAAGCTTCCTGTTACATAGCTCACATGAGCTTCCCGTTATGTGGCTCGAGAGAGTGCTTTCTGATTATGTGCTCTAATGAGCACTCCTGAATATGAATTGACGGATTATAATTGTACACCTCGAGTGTACTACATGTGTATCCATCGATATTTCAAATAAATTCAACGGGCAAAATCCTGACATAAGAAAATATGAGCACGAAATGAATTATTATACGTATCTGCTTGAAATACATGAAAATGATGATACATGATATACGAAAGTATAAGATGATAAAATATGAACATGGAATTTGTTTGATGAATGTGTTCATCTATGATTATAGATTTGTACACCTCGAGTGTACTTCTTGTGTTTCTATAAATATTTCAATTGATTTAATGGGCAAAATCTTGATATAAAATAATCTAAACTTGAGACGAATTATTATGAAAATGTACTTTAAATACATGGATATGATTTGTATATGTTATGTGAATTCATGATGTGGAAAATATATGTATATGGAAATTTGATTATTATTGAGTCCATACATATTTCTTGACATTTGAATGAAATATATGACTAACAAAGGTGATGAGGATATGTGTTAGGGCTTGTGACCAACTTGGTTGATTGTGTCTTGCATGTTTATCTTGAACATGAATGAATGGCAAGTTAATTACCATGTTATACAAACTTGCTAAGCATTTCATGCTTACTTTGTTTTATTTTCCCCTGTCCTATAGTAGTTCGAAAGCTCGTTGGATTGGAAGCTTGGTGGATATCACTCACACAATCCATCGGCCCATTTTGGTATTTATGGTAAATCAATTATGGTTATAATGGCATGTATATGTTAATTGGTCAATATTGACATGTATATATTTTGGTTATAATTAGCTATTGGTATGGCTTGTGATGAACATGTTTTGATTTATATAAGAAATTATGTCATGTTTGGTATGTGTTTGAAATGATTAATTTAAGCTAGTATATTTGATAAAATATGCATAAAGGTGGACTTGATATCTAGGTAAGTATGAGTATAAGATTGACATGATAATAAATTATCATTTAAGGTGCCTAAAGGCACATTGGTTGGATGTTTGTATTGCACTATGAATATGTAAAAATGTTGGTGTAGGTGGAAGACAAATTGGGTGAGAAATGTGGCTTGGAAAATAGCCTATTTTTGTCTACACAGGCAGAGACACAGGCGTGTATCTTAGCTGTGTATGACACAGAGCCTAGCAGATGGGCGTGTGATCTGGCCGTGTGTCCCTTGTATCTTAAAAATTAAGAAACAAAATGCTCAGAATTGATCACACGGCCTGGCACATGGGTGTGTGATTTGGCCGTCTGACCCCTACACCTATACACGGCCTAGCACATGGGCGTGTGACTTGGCTGTGTGACCCAAGTTAAAAAGTTACACGGCTTGAGATACGGGCGTGTCCCTTGGCCGTGTGAGCCATACGGGTGTGTGTTCCCTGCACCTAGGCAAAATTTTGATATTTTTTGAAAAAATTTTTGAGTACCTGGTTTAGTCCCGATCTGATTCTAATGTATATTTTGGGCCTCGAGGGCTCATAGAAGGGACATTATGATTGGTTTATGATATGAATGCTATAAGGTATTAATTTATCTATCTATCTGATCTGTAAATTTTGATAATGCTTGGTAACCCTGTTCCGACGACAGATACGAGTTAGGGGTGTTTACATACACAGTTGCTTCACAAAATCATATGCATCTATACATGCAATCTATTACATACCATATATATAAGGACACTATATCAAGATTTCACACATAATTTCAATAGTCATTCAAGTGTTCATTCAACAATATTGGAAACATTAATCACAAAATATTTATCTAGAAAGACTTGTAGGAGTCAATATTAAGGACTCACCTGAGACTCACTTACTGCAGCTACTAGCTTTAGACTAAGACATCTAATTTGAACTACCAACAACAACTATTTAAAAAACATGAATTCACAATTAAAACCCATTTACAGTCAGATTGCTAACATTTCATCTACAGATAATCCTTATGCAGGGCTTCTTATCCATAACTTATAGTCTATATACTTCATAGCATCCTTACTTTTAACATGTAGAGTTACCAGACTTACTAGGAGATGGAACATCCTCTATTTATTCCCCAGAATCCTTAGTTTCCAGTTTACTTAAGAAGAGCAACCAACATATACCATTTAATATTTAAGAAAAGAAAGAATTAAAGAGTCATATTGAAGAAAGAAGAAACTTCTTTTTTTTTTTTCACGAACCTTTCTCACACATATATATAATCAACTTCCGTTTAGTAGAATTTGACAAGTGTCAAGAAATTTTAGAATGTGCCTTTCCTAATGGCCTATAGAATCCGAAAGAAACATAAATGAGAGTCTTGTCTATATGCTATTTGACTAGTCAGTTTAGTTGGTTTATAACTAGATCTAGTTACTGAAACTTGTTCTTCACAGTGCTAGAGCAAACTTGGACTTGCACAAGACTGACTTTTATTTTATTAAATTATTTATTTTATTGAAGAACAAGTCAAGAACTAAATCCTGGTGTACATTCATGGGCGAATACTCAATTCGCTAAAATATTAGTTAGCCAGAAGCTTACAATTTGGCGAACTAACTACTAGAGTGCTCTAAAATTGACTATTTCGTGTCTATGCGCCTTCAATTCGGATTAGCCAGATTTGGGGTATGACATTCATTATGATCGAATGGTTTATTTTCATTTTTAGGTTTTAAAACAACTAAAAAATATAAACTCATTCTTTCCATCATTTCTGAGTAATCCATGTACATTTGTAAATGAAAAATTTCTCATTTTCATTTCCATTTCCATTTTTGAGAAAACCATATTCATTTCCAAATGATTTGTTAGAATTAAGTGACCCAAATTCTTATTTAAATAAAATACGATGGAAAATAAAATAAAAGTAAAATCCATATAGAACTAGACTTCTTTTATTTTATTTTAGAATAAGGTTTTTTAAACCTTATTAAACTCCATCTATTTTATATTGATTAGGATAAGGTGTTTCAATCCTACTAGAATATGGCTTTGCAAGCCTATAAATAGACATAGTCTATTCCTCTTGTATTTGATTCAAATTTTCGACATAGTGAATTTTCTTCTCCTCTGCCTCGTGGTTTTTTCCCGAAAGGTTTCCACGTAAAATTTTGTGTTCTTTATTTTTATTTTATTTTATTTTTTCACAATTGGTATCCGAGCTTCCGGTTGTTCATCTCGATCACGGTAATGGCGTTTTTTGAAATATGAAATTCCGTTGTTGGATCGCAACACCGTTTTGCGTTGTGGCGATTAAGATGCAAGCGGTTCTTGCGCAGATGGATCTGGAGGATGCCTGCTAGGGATAGATAAGATGCCTTCGGACATTAACAGATGAGAAGAAGCGTAAGGATCGAAAGGCATTAACACAATTGCATCTGCATTTGTCCAATGAAATTTTGCGGGATGTGATGAAAGAGAAGACCACATTGCATTATGGAAGAGGCTAGAACAAATATGTATGTCGAAAACTCTAACAAGCAAGTTGCATATGAAGCGGCGTCTTTATGCTCATCGTTTGGAGGAAGGTGCGTGCATATACACGAACACTTAATGATGTTTAAAGAAATTCTCTCAAACTTGGAGGCCATGGAGGTTCAAAGATGATAAGGAAGATCTAGGGTTGATTCTACTTTGTTCGTTGCCTCCGTCTTATTCAACCTTTAGAGACACGATTTTATATAGCCATGAGTCTCTCACGGTTGATGAGGTTTATGATTCTTTAACCTCGTATGATAAGATGAAACATCTTGTGGTTAAACTCGACTCTCAAGGAGAGGGTCTCATTGTTCGTGGGAGACAAGATCGAATACTGATGATGATCGTGGTAGGACACAGAAAGAAATCATCGTGCTAAATCTAAGGGTAGATCAAGTCTTCAAATAGAGGTAAAACTTGTAACTTCAGTAAGAAGAAAGGGCACATTAAATCTGAGTGCTATAAGCTACAAAATAAGATTAAAAGGAGGCTGCGAATCAAAGGAAAACAACCGAAAAATTACGGTGAAGGCGATGTTGTAGAAACTACAAATGATGGTGAACTTCTAGTCGCTTCTCACAATGATTCTAAAGTAAGTGAGGAGTGGATACTTGATTCAGTGCACCTTCCATATGAGTCCCAATCGGGATTGGTTTACAACTTACGAAAACAATTGTCGAAGGTGTTGTTTTGATGGGAAATAATGCTTCGTGTAAGATCGCGGTGTTGGAACAATTAAAGTTAAGATGTTTGATGGAGTTGTCGAAACACTTAGTGACGTGCGGTATGTTCCAGAATTGAAAAGAAATTTAATTTCGTTGAGTACTCTTGATTCAAAAGTGCAGAGATACACACGGTGAAAGTGGGGTTTTAAAGATTTCCAAAGGTTCCCTTGTTGTGATGAAAGGGCAAAGAAAAGCGCCAAGTTATATGTTTTGCGAGGGTTCTATCATTCTCGTGATGCAAATTGCCGCTTCCTCTTCCTTGTCGGATGATGATATTACTAAACTTTGGCATATGCGCCTAGGGCATATGAGTGAGAATGGCATGGTAGAATTGAGCAAAGAGGACTTCTTGATGGGCAAGGAATTTGCAAACCGAATTTACGTGAGCACTTTGTGTTTTTGGGAAGCAAAGAGAGTTCGATTCACTAGAGGAATCCATAACACGAAGGAAACGTTGGAGTATATTCATTCTCGATCTATGGGGACCATCCAGAGTGCCTTCGAGAGGTGGAGCTAATTATATGCTAACCTTTATTGATGATTTTTCCGAGAAAAGTTTGGGCGTTCTTCACCAAGCGAGAAAAGCGATGTGTTTTCCGCATTTAAGTCTTGGAAAATTATGATTGAAAAAGCAGACGAAAAACAGATAAAATACCTCCGCATGCAGACAATGGCTTAGAGTTCGTTACGATGAGTTTAATAGATTGTGCAAGTCGGAGGGATCGTGAGACACTTGACGATTCGTCATACTCCACGACAAAAACGGCGTTGCGAGCGAATGAACGAGCGATCATGGAGAAGGTTCGATGTATGTTGTCAAATGCCAACTTACCAAGTCGTTTTGGGTAAGCGCGACCTCGCATGTTTTTGATCAACCGATCTCCATCCGTTGCCATTGAGAAAAAGACTCCACAAGAGGTATGGTCTGGTAATCCTGCTAATTATTCTGATTTAAAGATCTTTGGGTGTCCTGCGTATGCTCATGTTAATAATGGAAAATTGGAACCGAGATCCATTAAATGTGTTTTTCTTGGTTATAAAGTCGTGTGTAAAAGGGTATAAGTTATGGTGTCCTGAAAATAGGAAAGTTGTGATTAGCAGAGATGTTGTTTTTGATGAAACTGCTATGCTTCCTAACTTATCTCTTAAAGACTGTTCCAATAAAGAAAATCAAAAGCAGGTGGAGCATCAGATTAATACAGAGTCGACTCCTCAAGTCAGTACAAAAATTGAGAATAGAGTTGCTTCTTCGCCTCAATACTCTATCGCCAAAAACAGAACTAAAAGAGAAATTAAACCTCCAAAGAAGTATCTTTGAGGTGATCTAGTTGCTTATGCTTTAAATGTGGTCAAGATATAGATGCGAATCAAGAGCCATCAAATTATTCTGAGGCGATTAGTTTGTGAAGACTCGAGAAAAATGGATGTTTGCTATGCAAGAGAGAGATGGAATCACTCCACAAAAACAAAACATGGGATCTTGTGAAACTTCCTAAAGGTAAGAAGACTGCTCGTTGTAAATGGGTGTTTAAAAAGAAAGAAGGGACTCAGGAGTTGAAGAACCTAAATATAAAGCAAGGCTTGTTGCAAAGGGTTACAATCCAAGTTCCAGAGTGGGACTTCACAGATGTGTTCTCCCAGTTGTGAAGCATAGTTCGATTCGAGCTTTGCTTGGTATTGTGGCCATGCATGATTTAGAGCTTGAGCGATTAGATGTAAAAACCGCATTTTTGCATGGAGAACTTGAGGAAGATATTTACATGCAACAACCGAGGGTTTTGATTTGAGAAAAGAGGATTATGTTTGCTTCTTTGAAAAAGTCCCTTTACGGTTTGAAACAATCACCAAGGCAATGGTACACAGAGGTTTGATTCCTTTATGACTTCTCACGATTTCAAAAGAAGTAGTTTTGATGATTGTGTTTACTTTAAGAAAAACAATGATGGTTCTTTTGTGTATCTACTTCTTTACGTTGATGACATGTTGATAGCAAAAAAAAGACAAAGGAGAGATAAGAAAGGTCAAAGCCCAACTAAGTGAAGAATTTGAGATGAAAGATTTGGGACCAAAGAAAGAAGATACTTGGTATGGAGATTCTTAGAGATAGAAAAACAAGTAAATTGTACCTAAGTCGGAAGGGGTACATTGAGAAACTTCTTTGCGAGTTCAATATGCGAGTGCTAAGCTCATTAGTACTCCTTTAGCAGACCATTTTAGACTTTCATCGGCTTTGTCTCCACAATCGATGATGAGATTAAGTACATGTCACATGTTCCATACTCTAGTGCAAAGTGGGATCTCTCATGTATGCTATGGTTTGTTCACGTCCGCATTTATCATATGCGATCGGTGCGATTAGCGAGATATATGGCGAATCCGGTAAAGAACACCGGAAAGCGATTCGGTGGATTTTAAGATACTTACGAGGTACTACGATGTTTGCTTACGGTTTGGAAGAACCAAGATGGAGTTATTGGATATGTTGATGCTGATTTTGCTTGGAGACCTTGATAGAAGAAGATCTCTCAGAGTTACGTCTTTACAATCGGAGGTTGTGCAATAAGTTGGAAAGCCACTTTGCAAACTACGATCGCTTTGTCTACCACTCAAGGCGAGTACATGGCGATTAATGAGGCTTGTAAAGAAGCTATTTGGTTGAAGGGACTCTTTAGTGAACTAAATGAAGACCTTCAAATCAACCACAGATTTTTGTGATGATCAGTGCCATCTTTCTTACAAAAGATCAAATGTTTCATGAGAGAACAAAACACATTGATGTTCGGTATCATTTTGTTCGTGATATTATTGCTCGTGGTGATATTGTTGTGAGCAAAATTAGTACTCATGAAAATCCTGCGCATATGATGACCAAGTCACTTCCTATAACCAAGTTTGAGCATTGCTTAGACTTGGTTGGTGTTCATTGTTGAAGTTAAACCCTTAAGGGGTTTTATGGAAGAGGTGGAGAACTTGTTCATGATGAAGAACTTGTTCATTGAGAATTTGTGTCAAGGTGGAGATTGTTAGAATTAAGTGACCCAAATTCTTATTTAAATAAAATACGATGGAAAATAAAATAAAAGTAAAATCCATATAGAACTAGACTTCTTTTATTTTATTTTAGAATAAGGTTTTTTAAACCTTATTAAACTCCATCTATTTTATATTGATTAGGATAAGGTGTTTCAATCCTACTAGAATATGGCTTTGCAAGCCTATAAATAGACATAGTCTATTCCTCTTGTATTTGATTCAAATTTTCGACATAGTGAATTTTCTTCTCCTCTGCCCGTGGTTTTTTCCCGAAAGGGTTTCCACGTAAAATTTTGTGTTCTTTATTTTTTATTTTATTTTATTTTTTTCACATGATTCTATTTCTCCATTTCAGAGAAAACTATAATCATTTCTAAATGTTTTTCATTTCTTTATTTCTACTCATTTTGTTCATTTTGACTCAAACATGCAATTTATTTCTAGTCTGAATGAGCTAGTGAAGGGACCGATTGGACATATGTAATTAAGATTCAAATGATTTATAATTAAGTTTTCACTTTTCTCCTATTAATTACAAACTCATTTAGTCACGAAGTCACTCCACTATAGTATCGCGATTGAGCTTTCACTAACAACATACTATTACGAAAGCAACTGCTCAATACTCATCCACTGAACTTGTCATAAGTGTGTTACTCTCATAAGATATCCTTGATCTTTTAGGAATAATATTCACTCTCCTAATAGGATCCTATTTTATCTCATGGTAACTATTACATCTTCCTTCATGAAAAGTCAATCACTATCAAATAGTATTCATCACAAAAACAAACAACCCGTGACCACGTTTACTTTTTATCAACCATATAATGCCAATGAGTAGATATCATTTACCTATGTCTCGGGCTATGAATTCCACCATTGTAAATGATACTACATATTGCAAAAGTCGTACACCCAACGCACTAGCTTTCGATTCCTTATCTATTCAAACTCAGGCTTTTACTTTTATCAAAGTGTATGAGTCACGTATACATAGTCCGTCATTCACTCAGGATTTAGGTATACCACACTATGAATGTAACAAGTGAATAAATCCATAAACAGATTTAGGACCTATTTTTTTTTGGTCTAATCCAATGTACTATCAGTCCAATCAATCACATCTATATCTCTATCTTCTAGGAGTCATCCGCTTCGATGCCCAAGACAAAACATCTCCCTAATTGGACATGATAGATGACATATTAGTCTTTCAATCGGTTTTCTCATTTCCGATTAGACTAAGGATATGTTTGGATTTGCCTACTAACATAATTTGTTTTTTTGTATTATGATTCGACCACGTAATACAGCTTAATATTAGTTAAACATTAGACAACCAGTGAGCAACATTTGTTTCCATTTTGTTTTGCGTGGAAAAACCATGTAAGACAATTTACAAAGTATTTATGTGATTCAAGAATAAATTTATTAACCAATCTTTCTTAAAAATTACAAGTGTACTTAAACAAAATTACTATACTTAGGGCACTAGATCCAACAACCAATTTTATCTTCGGTAGAAACCTAACTCCCTTATTTACCATCATCTCCCCTTCCCCACGTATCACTCTTTCTTTCCCTTCATTTGTCCTCTCCTACCCTTCACCCTTTCTATTTCCATTGTGTCACAGACTGCTTGTTTCTTGACTTGAAATAACACAATTCCGTGGAACACAATGATTATCTTTAGCCATGGTTAGCCTTTCCCATCTCCCGTTTTCTATAGACTATCTCAGTTCCCATTAATGTCTTGTTGATGTCTCAAAGGCCTATCACTCGGTTCGACCTCACTAGGCCATTGAAATCAATTTCTTAACTCAAGTGAGAATATTCACTCCCAACGCGCATTTGGCACTCATGCTCATAAGAGGCCTTAAGCATCTTCTCCATCAATGGTCTTAAACACTGACCATTACGGTTCAAGTTGCAAGGTATTTTTTCTCAAGGCTTGGTGGAACCCAATACCAAGGCCACACTCGCTTGACGCATCTCAAGTGTCATAGCCCAAGGCGCCATTCAATTGTTAGCCACTACCAAGAGTCGTTTCTAGCCCAATGAAGCTTCTTTCACATTGCACGATAAACAGGCCTTAAATCGTCCTCCCAAAAAAATGACGAGAATTCCACTTGCTCGATGTTTGGACACCATGGCCCCTCGTGAGCCATAGAGTATCTCACTTGCACCAAAGAAGTCCCACTAACTAGCCAATGTGAGGGGGAGGTAGAGAGTTGACACCTATCACTACCCCCTAAAAGCATAATAATTTTTATAGTTTTTTCCCATGGAATATTAAAATGTTTGAACAATGACATTTTTCTTAGCACTAAAGGCCATCTCATAGCATTCTTTAAGCACAATTGGTTCACACTTCCTCATTGCCTCATCTTGTTGTATAGGATCACCATCCCTTTTGATCTTTTCTGCCTATGATTCACCACCATGTTGTTTGTTTGTTGCTCGCATGATGTTTGCTCATCTAGACTCACCATTGGGAAGCTCTTATTGTAAAGCTTAGGCCTTGTCTAGGCCATTAAGTGGGTTGTCACGACAACATTGTGACACAACAATGTTGGACCGTGCCACATTACCTTTAATACCTTATTGTTGGCCTAGGGCTTAGCCCTATGCTCATATCATCATGGAGGTCTTCTCAACTTAGTAAGGATTTGTTGTTTTCTCATGCCATTAGTGACTTGATTTTCTTGAGTTCATGGTGACTCGATTACTTGAGTCCGAGTCAACGTGTTTTTATCTATATTTGATATGGAAGATTTAATATTTTATAAGGTTTTACAAACTACTTGGAAAGCACAAATTATTGGTGTCGAATCTAATATGCTTATCCGAATATCTCTTTCGGCCAGAAAAAACCCAATAATATAATTTTGTATCCATGATATTCGCATTCTTCTTGATATTTGGAGAATAAAATGTTTTTCCAATAAACATTCATACAATTTTCTTAGATATCTATTTGGACTTAAATTTTTTAGTCGTCGCTACTCCTTTCCCTTAATTGTAACATTTCCTGTTCGAAAGAAAAACATTGACCATATATTTTAACAAAAACCAACCATAAAATAATAAAAGAAAAAAAAGAGAAAAATCCAAATCACTAACTGCACGTGCAAAACCTCCCTTTGAATTCGTGCGTCGTCTTCTCTGTCCGTGATTCGTGAAACTTTTGCCTTGGCTTTGGCCTTTTAGGCATTGGCTTTCCGCCTCCTTCCACTTTACTAATTTGTCCACCTTCCTTCCCCCTTCTTTCTCTCCCAGTTGCAACTTGCAACTCAACTTTGAAAACATCAAAGAAAGAAGGTGGGAAGGATAAAGGGATAGCTCTCTCGTCGCATGGACGGCTTGGATCAAGCGCCTCACCTCTGCAACTAATCTCTCGCCCTCAATCCTCCTTTTCTGTCTTCACTAGCTTGGTATTCCATTTTCTTCTTATTTCCTTAGTCATATTTATCCGTAGATTAAGTTTTTGAAATTTATTTATTTATTTGTGTAAGATGAACTATGTTTTGATATAATAAATCCAGGTGAATGAGTTTCAGGCTTTATATGCTTTTTTTTTTTTTTGCGTGGTTTGAGTAGTTTTGTTTCTTAAACCGTGTTTGATTCGAGGGATAATATTTGCATTAGAAAAAGTAGTTTTTCTCTAGTTTTGCTTTCATATAATTAATTTAGTGATGCGGTTACTGATTAGCTATGCAACCTTTTAGGAACACTTCTTTTCCCCCCCTTTTTTTTTATTTCACGGATAAGGATGGAGAAGATGACGGTGAATATTTATGGAAATAGTATATAGTTTTCATAAAAAAGTTGTAATGGATCTTATGCTAATGTCCAATAGGGAATTTTAAGAGTGATATATTCTGTCTAAATACGGATATATGAAATTTCGGTAGACATCCTAACAAATTAAGCAGATCTGCAGTATATTTGTGAGCAGAAGAAACTTCTCATTGACTTTATTGAATTGGAAGTTAAATATTCTCTTTTTTTTTTCCTCCTCGATTTTCTTTTCAGATTTAGAGCTATTGTTGTCACATTATGGAGGCTTGTTATTGTATCGACTCTCAGTGGCCACCTGATGAACTGCTGGTTAAATATCAGTATATATCGGATGTCTTAATCGCCCTCGCTTATTTCTCAATTCCTCTAGAGCTTATCTATTTTGTTAAAAAATCTGCATTCTTCCCATATCGATGGGTGCTTATGCAATTTGGTGCTTTTATCATTCTTTGTGGAGCAACCCACTTTATAAACTTGTGGACATTCACTATGCACACTAAAGCTGTTGCTGTGGTGATGACTGTTGCGAAGGTTGCATGTGCTATTGTATCATGTGCAACTGCTTTGATGCTTGTGCACATTATTCCTGATTTGTTGAGTGTTAAAACTCGCGAATTATTTCTGAGGAACAAGGCTGAACAGCTTGACAGGGAAATGGGCCTTATTCTCACTCAAGAAGAAACTGGAAGGCATGTAAGGATGCTAACACATGAAATTAGAAGCACGCTTGACAGGCATACAATATTAAAGACTACCCTTGTTGAATTAGGTAGGACCTTGGGCCTGGAGGAATGTGCATTGTGGATGCCATCGAGGACCGGTATGAATCTGCAACTTTCCCATACTCTAAACTACCAAATACAAGTTGGATCTACTGTGCAAATAAATCTTCCTATCGTCAACGAAGTCTTCAATAGTGCTCGAGCAGTGCATATACCCTATACCTGCCCTCTAGCTAGGATCAGACCACTAGTGGGAAGATATGTGCCACCAGAGGTTGTTGCTGTTCGGGTTCCCCTTTTGCATCTCTCAAATTTCCAAATTAATGACTGGCCTGATCTCTCTGCAAAAAACTATGCAGTCATGGTTCTTATTCTCCCCACTGACAGTGCCAGAAAATGGCGAGACCATGAATTGGAACTTGTTGAAGTTGTGGCAGACCAGGTCATCTTATGATTTATGTGCTTTCTTTCATTGGCTCATTTTACTTACTATGATTTATGAGCCTTTGATTCTTAACATGGCTCCAGTGCTGAACTTATGGTAGTATTTGTATAGGTTGCTGTTGCTCTCTCTCATGCGGCTATTCTGGAGGAATCTATGCGGGCCCGTGATCAGCTCATGGAGCAAAATGTTGATTTAGACTTGGCTCGTCAAGAGGCTGAGAGGGCAATTCATGCACGGAATGATTTCCTTGCTGTAATGAACCATGAAATGCGCACACCAATGCATGCAATTATTGCACTGTGTTCCCTTCTTCTGGAGACCGAGCTAACCCCAGAGCAAAGAGTTATGATTGAGACAGTGCTAAAGAGTAGCAACCTTTTGGCGACACTAATCAATGATGTTCTGGATCTTTCTAGACTTGAAGATAATAACCTAGAACTAGACTTTGGAATGTTCGATCTTCATGGAATCTTCAAAGAGGTAGTTAATTGGGATATTGCACTTTTCTTTTTAATGAATGAGATGGAAATAATTTCGCCTTTGCAGTTCAACTTCGGTATTAATGTTGATATTTTTGTATTTTAGGTCATTAATCTGATAAAGCCAATCGCGTCTGTAAAGAAGCTATCTATGACTATGATTCTGGCACCTGATTTGCCAATGTTTGCTATTGGTGATGAGAAACGGCTTATGCAAACTATTCTAAATGTCGTGGGTAATGCTGTGAAGTTCACAAAGGAGGGTTACATTTCAATTATAGCTTCTGTTGCAAAACCGGAGGCTTTAAGGGACTGGCGACCTCCAGAATTTTACCCGGTGTCTACCGAAGGCCACTTCTATCTAAGAGTGCAGGTTCTCAATTGCTTCATTTAACTTTTTTTTCATTTCAGTTTACTCCTATTTAGGTTTTGACAATACGATCTCAAAGGCATCTCTAGATTGTCTGTTGCTATCCAATGCTTTATATTTCAATTCAAATCATGCCAGTTAGGATTTACATTGAAGGCATCACCTGTTGTTTGTTTTTTACTTACAATCCAATGAATTACTGTCAACGTGTTCTCCGTGTGTAGATTGTGTGGATCTTTTCTAGCTTACTACGTGATGTTCCTGTTGATCCTATCATCTGGTCTTGCAGGTTAAGGATTCAGGCTGTGGTGTTCTCCCACAAGATATACCAATTCTCTTTACCAAATTTTCACAGCCTCGAAGTGGAAATAGCAGCGGTGCGGGGCTTGGACTTGCCATTTGTAGAAGGTAAAATTAGAAACATTCAATTCCCTTGCATAGGAAGATTTGCCTGTTTCTCTTATAATCAAAATGACCTTTGTTCTTAAATGTTTGAATTCAGGTTTGTAAATTTGATGGGAGGCCACATATGGATTGAGAGTGAGGGCCTTGACAAAGGTTGCACAGTAACATTCCTTGTCAAACTTGGGATCTGCAGCAATCCCGATGATTCAGCTATCCATCAAGCTTCATCGCAAGTTAGAGCATATCATGGAAGTGCAGATCTGAGTGGACAAAAACCTATATTAAGAGATCACGGTCATCGAGCTATCTCATCCAATCCCAATGCACGATACCAAAGAAGTCTTTAGAGTTGCAATGAGAGGAATACGACTTCCATTATTTTCTTATTTTCATATCATTTTAAGTGATGATTGCTGATTAAAGAAACTTTTATAATAGTCTTATTTTTATTCATATAAAGAGCTATAAATAGCGAGCTAGAAGCGGCATTTTCTTTTTCTTTCCTTGACATGTTATGAATTACTTGGTTGCCGATGTAGAAACAATTGGAATGATAGAATTGTTGCACGGCTTCGAGGTTGTAACCCATCTTCCTCGGATTGTAAACGATAAAAAATTGCTTGGTTGTTTCGGAAGGGACAGGTAGCAAGCATTAAGCAGTCGATGAAACGATGGTATTTAGAAATCAATGAAACCATAGCAAAAATAAATAAATGTCACTAAAAAGTAAACAAAACAGCATGGAAACTGAGAACAAAATCATGAAACCTTAATCCAACTTAAACAAGTTCATATTGACCAAAACAGCAGACTGGCTCGACAAAAACTACTTGGACATGTTTCTCTCTAAATTCATGGCTCACACTTCTTCGCTGGATCACCTCCTTACTTCTTGGACTTCTTGGAACCACTGAATAAGAAACATAAGAGAGATTAATCACTTGAACACCGATCATTTCTGGGAAATAAGTAGAATATCAAAGATATACTTACCCAGCTGCTTGAGCAGTGGCGGCAGGTGGTGCTGCAACTGGCTTCTCTACTCCTCCAGGTCCCTGAAGAAAAGAACTCCAGCCATATAAGTAATCTACTCAACATTATTGACATTTTGCACAGTGTAGTGCATACCAGAAACCATGCACCATACAAAAGTTCTTACCTGGGCCAATCGCTCCTCCCTCCTAGCATGTTTCCTTTCTCTGCTTGCCTTATTCTTAGCCCTCTTAGCTTCAAACTGGTCAGCCAATGTCTTTTCTCTGGCCTTCTCAGCCTTGGATTTGTGGATGCTCTCCATGAGCACTCTCTTGTTCTTAAACACATTACCCTTGACTTTCATGTACATGTCATGGTACATGTGCTTGTCAATCTTCTTTGATTCCCTGTACTTGCGGAGTAGACGTCTAAGTACACGCATCCTTCTCATCCATAAGATCTTTGTGGGCAACCTTGCCTCCCTTGTACCCTTGCGCTTACCTAGAATCAACATAAGACTTAGCACGCAACTAATAAAATTCAATACATACATATACTTTCTGATAGCTAACAATAGATTCCTAGCAGGATAAAAATCTAAATTATACATCATTCCATACTTTTTTTAGTATGTTTTGGACATCCTAACGCCAAAAACATGAGCATTCAAGAATATACTAATAATTCAACATTGTACTTAACGTGCAAGCATGTAACCAAGTCCATTTAATGCCACAACCATAATTAAGATAACCAACCATATCCAGAGTGACGTCCCTTTCTCTTGGCTTCCTTCATGCGACGAGCACGAGATCGAGAGTGAATCTTGGTTGGCTTCCTGATGATAAAACCATCTTTAACCAACTTCCTTATGTTCTGGCCTGCAGGCTCCAATTCATGTACGAAAATGAAGAAAATTAAGCAATAGCAAAAAATAAAAAACTTCTTTTTGCTAAAGAAAGAACAATACCCTAACCTAACATTAATGTGTGGATATTATATTCTCTCATGAACAGAAGGTTGTATAAATTTTGAACTTGCAATAATTTATTTTAGAGTTGAGTTATATATACTATATGCAGTAGAACAAACAAGAAAGTAATTTTTTGTTCAATTAAAGTAAATTTCACTTGGAAAAGGCAAAATTGAGACTGATTCAATAGCATTCACTAATCTCTGTATAGAAAGATGAAAAAGAAAGGAAACTTTCGGTTTTTCTCAATAACCCCAAAATTGAGTGATGTATTCACCAGAGGATGCGTTTTAATAAAAAGAATGATAATTTTTTTTCTAACAAGAAATTGGATACTGTAAAAAAAATTAACAATTGCATAATCACAAACCTACGTCTACATAACCTAGGCGCATATGCGCTAGCTACACGAAACTCTGCGTTTATAAATTACTAGAAAAACCATAAAAGGGAACGCGCTTTAATTGAGATTTGAATTACCGAGGTTGTTATGGATCCGATTCCTAAAAAAATTGAAACTTTAGCTTTTCAGTTTTGATTTTACCAGCAGCTACTTATACAAACATGCTGTGAGCTTCATATCCACCATTTAATTGGCAGCAAAAGATGCAAAACCAAGGCCAAATAGCACTTAAAACGGATATAAGGAAAGTAGATGTTGGGAGAATGAAAAAAAGGAGAGAAGAGGAAGACGTACGGGAGTTGGCCATAGAGATCTCGTTGACTTCATTAGGATCGAGCCAAACCTTTCCTTTTCCACACTTTAGAACGCTCGCGGAGAGCCGCTTCTGTAGCTTCAGAGAAACCATTTCTCCCTCTCTGTGTCTCTCTCTCTCTCTCTCTCTCTATGTCTTAGATAGCGGAGAAGGATAAGAAACAAGTGATAGCGGCTGTTTTATAAGAGTTTTAACTCCTTAACCCTAGGGTTTGGAACCGCTGCTACTTTGTTTTCTTCTTCCTGTTTGGACCGGGTTAGAAATGAATTCGGGTGTTTTTTAATTGCATTTCTGAGACTACAATTTTTTCATGGGCCTAATTTTGGTTAAGGCTTTGAGCTTGTGTAGGAGAAACCCTAAGCCATTTAAGTGCAGGCCAAAATGAACGTGAAACCCCAATCTTTGATTGCTCAAAAATCCTTAATTTCGACATACATGGATGGTAAGATTAGAGTAGAGAATTCAAAAGAATCTTGCCGTCGACATTAAATATTTAGAAAGAAAAAAGGTCAGATTTTAAGAATTAATTTGAATAAAAATTTAGTTAAAAGACTCCAAAAGAGCACGGTATTGACTCAATTGGATTAAAACCCGTATTCCGGATTATAAAGCCAGCGGGGCCATTGGTGGGCTTCAATGGTCATCCCTGCCATGTTCAAGAAAATTATCTGGTACATTAAGGAAGTTGAAAATGATACTTTTGTTAACATTTTTTGCCACATCATAAATTAGGGGAAGGAATGTTATTGTAAGGATTTAAACTTTGGTTATTAAATATCAACCACATGCTCCTTTAGGTTGTTTGCAAAAATAACCTTGAGAAAGTTTGAAGAGAGAAAATATACCGATAAAACAATGTAGATGATATTTCGTTTATTGGGGTGACACCAAAAGGAAAAAAAAGACCAGTCGTATACATGAGAGAGAATTAGATAGTGGCACTCCATGGATGGATCGTGCACCCAATTTCATTTCTACGTTTAGTTTTAAATTGGTTTCTTTCCTAATCTTAATAAAAATATATCTATAAGTATTTCCCTATAAAATGCAATGGAAGCCCCTAATATTCTTCATCTCTTCGTCTGATTTATTACATTGCAGAGTTGGCACGAATAGTCAGATGATCATGGCTCTCTCTCGTCTCTCCTTACCTTTCTCATTACTTGTGTTGTCATTGCTAGTCATTGCTTCCGCTGGTTTGTGTTGTCGTTGCTAGTCATTGCTTCCGCTGGTTGTGATTGTAATAGGCCAATTTTGGCCTTGCCCGAAAAAATAATAACCGAAGCCAAAGGATGCAATCGGTCGAAAACAAGCCAAAAAGGGCCAAATTGAAAGACAATCATTAAATTGTGGCCAAATCAAAACGATGGAGAAAGCTAAGGGGTTATCAAATTTTGTTGACTTGGTAAAAGGCTAAAAATAGGAAGATATTATTTTGATTTTATTTTATTTTATTATTAAATTAATTAGGCTATTTTTAGTAAACCCCATGTATATAAATACGGGTATTTTGTTCTTTGAAAGGGAGGGATTACTTTTGGTATTCCTACTTCAATTTAGAATTGGATTATTCTCTCTTTTCTTATTTTCATTGGAATTGAATTATTTTCTTCTCTCTTTCAATTACGTGGGAATTTTATCCATTTCATTTCAATTTCTTTATTTTTTCTAAATTCGCCCAAATGCTTTTAGCCCTTCTGTTTTTTTTTTATTTGTTTTGCAATTCAGTTTTCATTATTCTTAATTTTGGCCCTAAAATTTGTTTTGACTACATTTTGGTCTTCCTTGAAGCTGTGTGTTTTGGAGGGTGAGGATTATTTCCCTTTTGGTCCCTCCTTGTTATTCGTACGTTCAAATTTGTCTATTTTCTTTTATTTATCTTTGATTTGCCCCAGAATTTTACTTTAAGGTTCGATTTAATCCTTTTTTATTTTCGCTATTTTATTATCAAATTAGCTAATTTAATATATTATTGCTATTATTATTATGTTTATATTTATATTTATTTTGTTATTCTAATACTCTTATTATTTATCTATTTATATTTCTACTATGATTACATTTCTATTTATATACTAATATTATTTTCATTATTATTTTTCTTAGATATGTTTTTTACTCTTGTTATTAACATTTTATTTGTTTATTTATTTATTTTACGTTTTTTGTTATTATCTATTTTAACTTTTTATATAACGCTCATTTCAAATTTTTATACATTATTTACTTTAATATTCTCATATATTATGCATTTCAAACTTTTTTTTTTACACATTATATATTTTGAATTGTTTATATATTATTTTTAAAGAGTTTTATATATTATTTTATCTTGAATGGATACTAATTTTTTTGTAAAATTATTTTATATACTTTAGATCACTTTATAATCATCCTCATTTTAAAAAAAATCCCCTTCAACATAAGGAAATGTAACGACCCAAAATCCGTGGGCACCAGAAAAGTGTGTTATCGGGCCTCCGTCTTAGTGAAATAAGTTCGAAAATAATTATTAAAAATATTTATGAGTCTAGTAGTGTGTTTAATTAGGTTTTAATTAAGTAAATTTAGCTTAATTTAGAGTAATTAGTAAAAAGGATTAAATTGAATAAGGGTAAAAGTTTAATTATAGATTAAAGAAAAACTAGAAGGACTTAAGAGGAAATTAAACCATTTCCTATAGCTGAGGCACGTGGAAAATATCAAAGATTTTATTGAAAATAAAATATATATATATTTATTTAATAATTAAGTATATTATATTATATTATATTATTATTATATATAAAAGAAACAAATAAGTTAAAAGAAAAGGAAATAAAAACGAAAACAGAGAAGAAACAGGGGAGAAAGAAGAAAGAAAAGGGGAAATAGGGTTTATGAAGCTTGGAGTTAATTGGTAAGCTCAATCAAGTCCTTTTCTCATAATTTTGATATTTTAGAAGTCTTAAAACAAGTTTTTGATGAAATTAAGTTGTTAGTTTGGAAGTTCTTAGGTTTTTAAACAAAGTTCATGTTGAATAAAATGATGAAATAGGGGTTTAATTGAATGAAATTCAAGTTTGAATAGGAATAAGGTGTAAATTGGTGTCATAAATTTGGTTATCAACATTTTACATCAAAACAGTTTTGGGAAGTAGCAATGGTCTGAATTTGAAAATTCACTAAAAATTGTAGGAATTGAATTAGAGGATGAATAAGATATGAAATTAAAGCTTATTGGGTCTAGTTTCTTATAGTGGAAACAATGTAGGCAATGAATTTATTAAATCAAAAGATATTTGAAATTTTGTAAGACTGGTTCAGGGTGATTTTGAGACACTCTGTTTTAACTTTGGAAAATCATTAAAAATTGTACAAAAATTATTATGGAGTGTAATTTATATATGTGAACTCCTTAATGAATCTAGTTTCAAAATAAATAAACAAGAACCTTATTCGAGTTCTGTACAATGAGATAATTTATTTTTAGTAGAGAGAGGTCAGAACTGTCAAATGAAATAACAGGGGAGTATTTAGTGAATAAACTGTACTAAACGGCTAGACCAAAAATTCTGGAAATTTTATGGTTATAAGATATATGAGTCTAGTTTTAAGGAAAATTTACGGATATTAATTTGGAGTTTCGTAGCTCAAGATATAAATAATTTAGTAACAATGACTCAAGATATAAAAAAAAAATTTGGAATACTCAAACAAGTCCCGTTCTACTTTTAATACGTGTTTGAATTTCGAGAGTCCAAGATAGGGACTTAATTATTATATTATACTATGAAAGTTATATTAATTGTAAATTATTCATAAGTTGTCTGATATGCCCGGTAATGCCTCATAACCTCGTTCCGGCGACGGTTTGGGGTTAGGGGGTGTTACAGGAAATGTAATGTTTCGTGTTTGGAAGTTTGAGATCGTGCCCAATCATGCTAGGTTTCGACTTTTTTTCATACAACTGAAATATGAAATATCTTTGTGAAATTTCGTCCATGTTTTCTTAAATTAAAACGAGGCAATATTTCGTGTTTGGGAGTTTGAGAGATCGTGTCTAATCGTGCTGGGTTTCGATTTTTCATTCAACTAAAATATAGAATATCTTTTTGAAATTTCATCCATGTTTTCTTAAATTAAAATGAGGCAATATTTTGTATTTAGAAATTCGATAGATTGTACCCAATCGTGCTGAGTTTCGATTTACCGTTTGGCCAAATAGCCAAATATTGTTTTTAAATTTCAAATGCATGTATTTTAGAAATCATGAGATGATCTTGTATCGAGGGTTCGAAATGTTGTGTCCTATCGTGCTGGATATGATATTTTATTCCCTCTGAGTGAGAGAATCTTAACATCCAGTTCAAGATATCTAAATGTTTTCAAAGGAATTGTATTTTAAATTTTTTTTCCAAATCTTCAACATTAGGACGTTAATTGATCAATACGGTACCCCTCAAATTACAAAAAAATATATATTTCTAATTTATCAATTCCTCCAAAACAAAACAAAAAAACCCCTCAAATTACAAAAAAATAAATAAATTATCATTTAAAAAAAATCATTGTTTCTCGAAATAAAATTTATATTTAAGATGTCATCTTTTTTAACCAGAATTTTTTTGGAAGAAATTTTAGTTATTATAATATTACTATGACATTAGACTTGTTCATGAGTTGGGTCATTCGACCCAGTTCGAAGGCCCGCCCGAAATGTGGGAGGGTTTGGGCAAAAATATAAGCTCAAAAAATGGGTTTGAACAAAAAAATAAGGTCCGTTTAAAAAACAGGCCGAGCTTAGGGTAAGACATTTTTGGCCGGGGGCCCGGCCCGAATTCACTAAAGGATAAAAAAATCTATTTTTTTAATATTATTTTCTCCCTATTTTGCTACATTTTACTATTATGTTGCTACTGTTTTGTTGTTATTGTTTAGATATCGTATAAAACTTATTTTATCGTTAATTAATTTTGTTATTATTGTAAAGACATTTATTAATTTTGTTATTATTTTAGAGGCATTTACTTGTTAAGTTGCATCTATCTTAGTGTTATTTAAGTATACATATTTTTTAAAATTTATTTTTAATTTGTTGGAAAATATTTATTTGGATTTTTTAGTATTTTTGATGTATTACATATATTTTCAGATTATATAAAAAATAATATAAAAATTAATATGGGCGGGTTGAGTTTTAATATTTTTATCCAAGTTGGGTTTGAGCAAAATCTTAGGCCTATTTTTTTGGCTGGCCAGGGCTCGGGCCTAACAAATGAGCCTAAAATTTTAGTTGAGCCCGGCCTGGCCCATGCGCACCTCTATATGACACTAATTTTAAAAAATAAAGAAAATCATTTTTACAATTAAATAATATAATAAAACTAATTAAAAATATCTTTTTAACGATCGTCCTCTTATATTAAAAAAAAAAAAAAACTACAACTTTCATAGAAAATCATTTATTATTATTTTTAAATATATATATTTTTTTTTTTCTTCTTTCATGCATATATTAATTATTGTGATATACTAAATTTTATGGATCAAACCACTATATACTAATAATATTATCCAACTGTATTGGATGTAACATAGTTTGTGAACCAAAGCCAAAACATAAAATTTTAAGAAAATCAACATTAAGGTATTGAATTTTTAGTAGTTTTGTTAGTATTCTTTATATTCCCATTTATTTTATTTGCAATTCACGTATGCTTCGTTATCGAAAATATTAAAAATGTGTTTGATAAATTATTAAAAAAATTTCATTTCATTTAATATGGAAATTCTCAACATTTGATAACTATAATAACTTTTTTTACTTAATATAAACTTTTCGATAAAAAAAAGTGATAAGTAAATAGATAATTTGTTGATTTCATTTTTCAAAATTTTATTTTTGAAATAAATTATTCCTTATTTTATTAAAAATTAAAATATTCACATTATTATCTTTAATTTTTATCCAATACTATTCAAAATAAAATAGAAAAAATACAATATTAGTAAGATTAAAAATATAAAAACAATAAATTTACAAAAATCAAGATTTACTATATCAAACAAAATAATCATATTTATTTCTTACATTTTAGTAATGTATCAAAGAGTTTTATAATACAAATTCAATTTTTATAAAATTTATTGTTCAAATTTTTTTATAAAATTTAATACTAAAAAATTAGTATTTAATTTTTTTAGGGTAAATTACACCAACAATCACTCAATTTTTGGGGTAGTTAACAAAATAGTCACCTAGGTTTTATTTCAGTCACTCAACTTTTTAAAAATAACAAAACAGTCACTAGCGTTATAAAAAAGTGACAAAACAGTCACTGATTAACAGTTTTCGTTAGTGTCTTAACGAGACCGCTGATGTGGCAAATTAATAGCTGATACCATGTTGGATGTCCACGTGGAAACCCACCCAATTTAAAAAGAAATTGAAAAAAAAAAACCTTAATAACAGAGAAGAAGACGAAGAAGAAAGACTGTAAAAAAAAAAAAGTCTTCTTGCCTAATTTCGCAGAGTCTAATTCTTTGTCATTGAAACACCATGTCTTTGCTCTTCTTCTTCTTCTTGGCTTCCTCTGTAACCTTCCACCATTGAAACACCATGTCTTTCCAAGATGTAATGCAACCACCAAATAGATAAATCTCAACTTCACTAAAACACCCAAAAACAAAGATAGATAAAATTTCTTTCAGACCCGAATCAATGAAAAAGAAAAAAATTGACCCATCGATTGAACCAACAAGGGAGTTGAATAAATTTGGAAAAGACCCGGAAAAGAAAATCTTGCAAAAAGTGGGTCATTTATTCAAAATTTGAAGATTTGAACATTGCCTGCCATGATCAGAAGTGAGGAGAAGCTGGGTAAATTGCCTTCCCCTTATGTTACTGTGACCCCCAAAGCAACAACATTCTGGTTTGAAGCTGCAACAGCCATGCCTGAGTAACTGCAGAAGAATATGGAGCAATTAGGTTAAAGCTTTGGCCTTAGATTGTTACCTTTGAAGTTTGGAAGAATCACTTGCAGAGATGCAGTATGAGATTGATTTAAAAACTGGAGGCGTCTCCATTTTTTCTTTTCTTCTTTTTCTTTTTCTCTTCTTAAACCCTAAATTGGTATTGATAGGACTGTTAAATTGGTGGTAACTAGCCAATTAGAGGGTTTTTTTTACACCAAGCACGCTATCATATGCCATGTCACTTTGTTGTAACGTCTGTGATGGAAAATAGTAAAACTGTTTTGTCACTTTTTTAAAGTTGAGTGGCTGAAATGAAATCAATGTAACTTTTTTGTCAACTACCCTAAAGTTGAGTAAGTGTTGATGTAATTTACCATTTTTTTTAATTTATCAAATAATAGACATTTCAGATCCATTTCCGATTGACAACGTCTAATTTGTGTTCATACTCATTTTTAACTTATGAACGTACTTTATGCCAAATAGAAAACCGGACAGCAGTGCACCGTCTAAAATAATTTCTTAGCTACTACTAATGGTCTAAAGTCAACGAGCTAATGGAGAAAGTAATTAAGAAACAAAATTCTTAAGATGAATGAAATAAATTTTTTAAAAATTAAGAAGCAAATACACGAATTATTAGCTGGGTTTGCACGTCGCATTTAGATAATTAGATCTTGCATGCATGGTTGATTATTTGGTGCTACCCACCTGCCTGCTAAATCCATCGTGCACCCAAGTCTTTCCCATACCATCCATCCATCCAGCAAGTTTTGTCCCTTCTCCTTAGAAAGGCCAATGTTATGTATATATAAACCGTATTATCCCCAAGCAATTATCCATCGTTTCAATTTCAACCATATTACTTGATCAGCACATGAAAATGGTTCTTAACAATTTCTTATTTTCTGCGATTTTTATGCTTCTTTTGTCAATTGTTTCGGCCAGTGACGCTGAATATAACCTTAAGAACCCAGATTCTGAAAAAGAAAGGCTTCTCTCCACAATGATTGGAATTCAAGGCATTGTTTATTGCAAATCAAGAAGTAAACTCACCCCGCTCCAAGGTAAATCAATTCCCTACATTATCATTTAACTGTTTAGCAAATTGTTCTAGAATGTGTTTTGTGGGTGTAGGAGCTGTGGCGAGGATCACCTGTGAGGGTGTGGATGAGTATGGGTACGAAACAGAGTCATTGTCCATCTTGAGTTGTGCAACAGATGAAAAGGGCTATTTCATTGCAACCATATCTCCTTACGAGGTCAAAGATCAAAACCGGAGGTTTAGGAATTGCAAGGCTTTCCTTGAACTCTCTCCCTCCGAGGATTGCGATGTTCCCACTGATGACAACAAAGGCATTTCCGGTGCTCCTCTCGTCTCCTTCCAACGCCTCCACGACAAGAACATCAAGTTATTCACTGTGGGGCCTTTCTTCTTCGTTCCAGAGCAGGAGGCTAAATCAATCCCCGACGATCGATACTGAAATAAACGCTGCTATAAAACATTCATTTTTGTTTTACTTCTTTCCAGTATTGGGATTCCATCAATAACAGATTGAAAATATACTTCTTAGGAACAATGTAAAGAATTACAATTGTTCTTGTTTGGGTGGGAGAAAATTTATTTATATCCCAAAGTTATCAGTTACTTCCCGTTAATTTTCGAGCTACGAGCAATTATTTTCTACTGCATTTTTTGTAAGAAATTTTTTTCTTTTAGATTTGCGTCAATTGGTTGGGTTACGTATCGTCTTGAGAGGTGAAAACAACGGAATCTGTAGAGAGGAGCGTGCGTGAAGCAAAATAAGATGCTGAATAGCCTCACCAGAGAATTAATGTATGCTTCAAGAACCCATTTTGATACTCTTCCCCTCTTCAAGAATAGAATCCCTTTGTGAGAGATTAAAGCCAAGAATCAGACACAACAAAAACCAGCAATATTAAACCAATTAGTCTTCACGAAAACAAAAACAATATGGAGGAGCATAAGAGAAGTTGTGAACAAGGGAGAAATAATGCAGGTGGCAGCAGTATTGAAGGGCTAGATTTTGTAGTGCAGGAGGTATCTTCCTCAATTCTATATCAAATTTCATGGTGAGTATTTCATATGTTAACATTCCACCATAGAATTACAATACCAAGGTTTGGAATAAAAGGTATTTTAAACATATATGGTTCCGCCTCCAATTTTTGAAATTTAAAATTTAGTTTTATAAAAACATTGAGTTTTTATATTTTTCATCTAAAAATTTTTATGCCTATGTCAATTTTGTCATTAGAATCATTCACGTCGCTATTATAAAATAAAATAAAATAACATTTTTAGTCCTCAATATTTATATTTTTGTCAATTTAATTTTTACTCTTTAAAAATATATAAACAATTACAAAATAATTTTAAAAGTTTAATTTTATTTTATTTTGTCAAAATACGCTTGAAATTTTAGGGTATTTGAAAAAAAAAAACACTATATTAAAATTTAATCCAAATCGATTAAGAATTTGTATAATTAATAAAAAAAATATTTTACACTAATATTTTATATACTTTATAATTAAATTTAATTAAAAATATTTGTGACATATAAATGATTTGAATTAAATTTAAAAATATTTGTTCAAGTATGATTTAATAAGCACTATATGAATAACTCAAACTTTGAACGACCATATTACAATTAGAGGTGTTCATGTGTCAGGCCAGATTGTCACCCAATTTCAAAAATTTTTCCAAATTTTAATTCGTTTTGAGCTTGTAATATTTTATATTATGTTATTTTTATATATTATGTAACTTATAACTCATAAAAATATTAAGATAGTTATATATAAATTTTTAATAAATAAAAAATATTTGAAATTATTAAATACTAAACTAAAATAATATAAAACTTTTTTTAAAAAATAATATAAGCAAGCCTAAAATGAGATTGGGTTAACATTTTCAAATGTGGGCGAAATTTTAAGCTCATATTTTGAGTCGGGCTTCGGCAAACATGAAATGTGTTAATATCATGCTTAGACTTGACTCGACACATGAACACCTCTAATCTCTAGCACATTTAAATCTAACCAAGTTCAACACGCAAAACTCTTTGTTATAAGATACTTCTATCTGTTGCATCGCATGTACAAATTTCTCAAAATATCACTGGCATGTTTCTTTTATAAATGATATTGGATGATTGTTTATTTGCAGTTGCTCAAATCGTGGAACATCAAACGTTAGCATAATAGAGATTCCAATCCATAACGCAGAGCAAGAAATTATTGGAATGACTGAAAGTTATGATGCTATTGAAGAGAACTCTCTATCATTAATTGATCATAATCTGATAAACGTGGTAAAAAATGAGAGCAATAACTATTTGATGATGGAACCCATTGACATAGAGATAGAGAACGGAGAAGTCCATGATGATGCAAAACAATCAATGGTAGAAGAAAAGTCAACACCAAAACGATCATCCTTGTCATCATCCAAAGAAGAAGATGAAGAAGAAGAAGATGAAGAAGAAGAAGAAGAAGAAGATGATGATGATGATGATGATGATGAGGAGGAGGAGGAGGAGGAGGAAGAGGAGGAGGAAGATGAGGATGATGAGGAAGACGACGATAACAACAACAATGACGATGACGATGATGACGACAACGATGATGATGACGATGACGACGATGATGATGACAAATATTCACCAAAGGGATCATTTTTAGAAGAAGAAGAAGAAGAAGAAGAAGAAGAAGAAGAAGAAGAAGAAGAAGAAGAAGACTCACTGTTACAATCACCAAATTCAACAGAAGAAGATGAAAAACATTCGCCAATGGGATCAACATTTGAAGAAGAAGAAGACTCACCATTGCAATCATCACTGTCAACAGGGGAAGAAGATGAAGAAGAATATTCACAAATGCAATCATCATTTTCAACAGAAGAAGAAGAAGAAGAAGAAGAAGAAAAAGAAGAAGACTCACTGTTACAATCATCAAATTCAACAGAAGAAGATGAAGAACATTCATCAATGGGATCAACACTTGAAGAAGAAGAAGACTCACCATTGCAATCATCATTGTTAACAGAGGAAGAAGATGAAGAAGAATATTCACAAATGCAATCATCATTTTCAACAGAAGAAGAAGAAGAAGAAGAAGAAGAAGAAGAAGAAGAAGACGAAAGCAAAAAGATGTATAATTAGCCTTCCACTATCTGTAAAATAAGTCTAGAAGCATGACAATAAAGAAACGTTCCATCACTACTTGGCTAAAGCATTTGACAAATGAGGTTGCACTAATGGTAAGAACAACAAAGAGACTTAGAAGCTTGTCCTCATGAATGGTTTAATAAAGCATTCAACAAACTGGCATATTTAGGCTTGGTTTGGTTTAGACTTGTCGTTCATTACTTCTACTTCTCAATTGCATAATCCAGCCTAAACATCGCATTTCATTAATGTAACAACCTGATTTTTAGTGGTGTCAGAAACAGTGGTTTGAGACCACCAAATCCAACGAGGAAGCTCGTAAATTTTATTATTTAGTATTTACGAGTTAGATGTGATTTTAGAAAGATTTTTGAATTAGTAATTTGTATTTTGTAAGGATTTATTAGGTTAAGTGGTTTAGAAAACGAGGTACCGAGACATTGATTCTATAAACCGATCCATAAATATTTATAAAAATATTTATGGAGTGTCATTAAGGTAGTATTAAAGTTTAGTTAGAAAATTTTAACGTTATGATAGTTAATTAATTAAAAATGATTGAATTGAAAAAGGTGTAAAACTTGCTCATTAAAGAAATAGTGATTAAATGGATTAAATTTTAAGTAAGGGAGGACTTAAAGAGTAAATAAGCCTAAATGATTTGGCTGAGGCGGCATAAGTGTAGAAGAAATAAAAAATTAGTGTGAACTAAGGGCAAAATGGAATTTTTTTTTTAAAAATTAAACAAACAAAATAGCAATTAAAGGATTTTTTAGACATTTCTTAATCAACCTTCAGCCAAAAACAGCCATCGGAGAGCTCCTTAAGCTGGTTTTTCATATTTTAGCTTTATGTGAGTTCAATTCTTGCCTTTTTTTTGTAATTTTTGTGTTTTTAAGACTTTTACAATTAGGTCCAACTATCTATTTCATTAGTTTTTGATTTTATTGGTAATTTTGAAAGTTACCATTGATGAATACTGAATGTTTTTGATGAATTAACATGGATTTGGAGCTTTAATTTTGTTGTATGATGATTTTATAAAGTGATTTTGATAGATATTGATTTTGGGACCAAAATTGTGGAAAGATTAAATATTAGGGTTTGGTATTGAAATTTTGAATATCAAGAGCTGTATATTAGACTATAATATTTATATAAATTATCAATTGAGAAAAAATAGCTCATTTGATAGACTAATTAGTAAGGGACTAAATTGTAAAAGTTGCAAAAGTTAGCGTAATTGTGTAATTTCAAAAATTGAGCTGTATTAATTGTGTAGTGAATTGGAACTGAAATATATGCTGATGAATGAGTAATTTTATATTTTAGATCAAGATCCCGTAGATAATCGTGAAAAATAAAAATTAGCAGAATAGTCCCTGAACTTCCGCGAATCTTACAATTCAATTCAGGTAAGTTTATATGGTTAAATTTTATTAATTATATTTAATTGGTGAATGATATTATGTATTTTAGTCTATTGTTGAAAAATGAAATATTGTTAAATTATAAATTTGAAGTGAATACCCGGTTTAAATGGAACGCGAGATTGAGTATAATCGTTGTGTGGCAAAAGATAGCAAAGGAAGAATTGATGAAAATTTACCCAAGTAAACTAAGATTCAAAATTTGTTGTGAACTTTCGTGTTTACTTTCTGTTTAGCTCTTACGAGCTTCTGTTTAACTCATATGAGTTTCCGTTTAGCTCTTTTGAGCTTCCGTTCAACCCTATGGGTTTCCATTCAGCTCTTTTGAGCTACTGTTTAACCCTTATGAGATTTCGTTAAGCTCTTATGAGCTTCCATTCAACCTTTAAGGGTTTCTGTTTAGCACTCATGAGCTTTTGTTCAGCCTTTGGACTTCTGAAAATGATGTACTTATATCCGTAAGTCGTTCTTTGATTCGGTAAGACTTGGTAAGTGACATATGAAATTAATATTGGAAGTAGGACTGAGAAAAATTTGATTCGATTTGAAAAAATTGAAATTTTTTTCAAATTTCAAGTTAATCAAATCGATTTATTCGAATTATTCAAGTCAACTCGAATAAGAAATTTCAGATTTCGAGTTCAAGTCGAGTTGAATTTTTACAATTCGAATAACTCGAATAATTCGAATAACAGATTAGCACAAATACCGTTTTGATCCCTGTCAATTTTGAAAATAAGCAAATTGGTCTCTCTTAACAAAAATAACAAAAAAATCGAACTAATTTTCAAAATTTGAAAATAATTTTTAAAATTAAAAATATTTATAGAAATTATAATATTTATATTTTTTAAAAAATTATAAATTTTAAAAAAGAAACTAAAAAATATATAAAAAATTTAATAAAATAATAATTTTGGAATCTAAATAAGTGATTAATGATTCAATTTTATCATACTAAAATATCTTTTTTTTTATTATTTTGCTTAAAAAAAGTTTTCAAATATATATTGTTTCAAATTTTTGTGTTCTAACATGGAAATAGTTATATTACACAAGGTTTTAATTTAACATTATTAATTTTTCTAATTTAACTCAAACGGTTTCACTCGATTCAATCGAACGCTCACCCCTAATTCGAGTTATCTGAAAATCCAAATAAAAAAGATAAAACTATGTCGTTTTGATAAATCTTTATCTTTTCTAAAGTGAAAAGTCAAAACTATCAAGTTAAAAGGTAAAACTACATTGTTTTGATAAACGTTTACCCATTAGTCTTACTTTTTTTCCCGAATCGTCTCACTCTCCTTTTTTCCTTTACTCACAATTAATCTAAAAGCTTGTACTTCGTCTACTTGTAAAATAATCGGTCCATGTAAACGGAACATTGGGTATAAATAATAAAATTCGTTAATTCGACTCAACTCGACTCGAAATTTTTCGACTCGATTTGACTCGATTTGAAAAAAAATTAAATTGAATTCTAGTGCTAAAATAGGATTCGTGAACTCGACTAACACGAAATTTTTTAACTCGATTCGACTCGACTTGATCAAATACTCACCCCTAATTGAAAGACTTATGATTATTATTGGTATTGATCTAAAATAAGGGTATTCATTGATTGAAGTTGTGATTGACAGGGAAATTACATTGAATGCATTTATTTAATTGATGTGTTATAGTAGGTTTGGTAAGATTTATTTTTAAGTCATCGAACTTACTAAGCTTCAATAAGCTTACTTGTGTTGTTTAATGTCTTTGTAGATCATCGTGATGTTGGGAGATTAGATCAGCAGAATAAGTCACACTATTCAACTAATTCCGGTAGTTTTTGAAACATACATTATGGTTTATATGGCATGTATAGGGTTGGTGTGTATTTAATCAAAGTTAGCTTGTATAAATGTTATGAATGATATTTTGTTTACATAAACAACTTAAATATGTATGAGTAGTTTTATCATGCTTGATATATTTTTGGATATGATTAGTTGATGGATAAATTATAGGTAGGTTTGTAAGTTGATAAAATATGATTTGTTGTAAGTAATCAAATAGGTGAATTGTTTAATGTGGTAGTATAGAATGTTAGGATACATGTAATGACCCAAAATTCACGGGCATCGAAAAAGTACATTATTGGGCATCCGTCTTAGTAAACCAAACTCATAAATAATTATTAAAAATATTTATGAGTCTAGTGGTGTGTCTAATTATGTTTTAATTAAGTGAATTTAGCCTAATTTACAGTAATTAGTAAGAAGAAACTAAAGTGAATAAAGGTTAAAAGTTTAACTATAGATTAAAAGGAAGAAATAGGGACCAAATAGGCAATTAAGCCTATTCCATTAAATGAGGCGGCAAATTTGTATAAAAATCTTAGATTTTTATGTTAATTAATTATAAAATATATTATTATTATTATTTATTCAAATTGTAATTTATATTAATTATATTATTATATTATAAAATAAATAAAATAAAGACAATTGTATGGTAATAAAAATATACATGTGTAATAATTATATTTGTACAATTGTAAATTAAATATTTAATTACTTAAAATTTAAGTTAAAAGATATTTATTCTTTTTCTTCTTCTTCTTCTTATTATTATTAACTAATATATAAAAGAAATAAAGTAAAACAATAAAAGAAACAAAGGAGAAAAGAAACAGAAGCATTCGAAAGTAGCAGGAAAGAAAGAAAGAAAGAAAAGGAAAAACTAGGGTTTAAGAATTTAAGCTTTAATTTGGTAAGTCAATTAAGTCTTTTTCTTTCAATTTTGATGTTTTAGAAGTCTTAGGATAAAGTTTTGTTGAATTTAAGTTGTAATTTTGGAAGTTCTTAGATTTTTTAGCATGATTCATGTTGAATAAATTGATGAATTAGGGGTTTAATTGATAGAATTTCTAGTTAGAATTGACTAAAGGATTAAATTGTAAAATAAGCTATAAGTTTTGTGTTAGAGGGATTAAATTGAAAAAAATTTAAAATTAGGGTTTTATTATGAACATTAGATAGTTAAGTTGAATTTGGTAGGAAATTGAATAGAAATAGAGTATGAATTGAGTTTGAAAAGTAGGTGAACTTAGTTAGGACCAAATTGAAAATAGGGTAGAAGTTGAATAGAAATTTAATTATTTAATATAAATTAGAGTGGTATTAATAGTGTAAATTATTTTAATCTTCGTAGCTAGCAAAGAACCAGAAGCATCGGCACAGAAGGGAAAAGAGAAGATTATCAAGGAGTAAACTCGAGAAAATCACGGTTTGTATTACTATAATTCAAATTATTTACTATTAAATGTTATATTTAAATTATATAGTTGATAAGTAAATTATGAGGTAAGCGTATTATTTAATTGTATGAAATTAAGTTACATGATTAATATGTATTGAAATTGAATTGCATGTGGATTGAAATGGAAAATGTATTGAGTTGAATTGTATATTGAATTGAAAGTGAATTTGATAAGAAAGTAAAATTTAATTGAGAATACCCTATTAACTAGTCCGGCTGAGTCGAATATAGTTGGCATGCCATAGGATTGGAAAAATTTTGGGATTTTTCGGCTTGGCCGAGGAGACACTAATGTTACTATATTTCTTCGGACTATCCGAAGAGGCACTTAGTGCCATTCTGGTATGTTTGGGTGGATTATTCAGGTGTGTTTGGGAGGATTATTTTGGTGTGTTTGGATGAATCATGCTGGTGTGTTTGGTGGAATCATTCTGGTCTGTTTGGCTGGAATTCGTGTATCCGTCAAGGTCCGAGTTTTGTTAATAGGGTGAATAAATGAAATGAGAAAATTGAACGAATTTGATTAATCATACTATTGAAAGTATGAAAAAAGAAATTGTGAATCGAATTGTGAATTGAAATGGGACGTGAGATTTGAAAGCCTGAACCTAAGGTATGAATTTGATAAAAGACCAAATTGTTGATATACAATATTAGTTGATGAAATGTTATAGATGATATATGAATTTGAATGTAAATTAGTTCTTATGATTTAAAATGTTATATGATTGATATTTATAATTCATTAACGTTATATAGTTTGAATTATGGTAATACCACTGAGTATAGACATAATCAGCGTACGATTGTTTCTGTGCGCAGGTCAGTAGAAGTCAAAGGTCCCGATTCAGCATCCAAGTCAATCCTGACTTCAGCACAACTTTGGTGATGTATTTTTTTCCTTTTGGTAAATGTGGCATGTACCTAGGTCTTATTTAAGAGTATTGTGAGTTTTGGTTGTAAATAATTGGTCTCTAATGTTTGAATGATAAATGAAATGTTAAGTTATAAAATGGTATGTTTGGCACTAAAATTGAAATGAGATAAATGAAGTTTATTAGTTAACTTTTATATAGTATCATGAATGTTGTTGATCAATTTGATAAGTCAATGTTTTAGGCATGATTTAAGTATGTTTGAATGTGAAAATGTGTTGGTTTCCATATTAACTGTAAATTGGTTGCGGTTTGTAATTGCAAGGATTGTTAGATATTTATAAAGTGGTTATATTGAGTTCAAAAATATATATATACTTACGAAAAAAATTTCGGAGTACTCGAACAAGTCTCGTTCCACTTCTAATATGTGTTTTGGGCCTCGAAGGTCCATTATAGGGATTTAATGATTAAATTATACTATGTATGTTATTTTATTTGTGAATTATTCGTAAATTATCTGATATGTTCGATAATGCTCTGTAACCCTGTTTTGACGACGATTTAGGGTTAAGGGGTGTTACAATTGTTGGCATTAGAGCTATTCAAGTTTAGCCAATTCTCGGGCTAAATCTAGTTCAGAAGTGAGTCTAGAGGTACATGCCACTGTTGAGTCGAAACTGAGTCGAGATTTGGATGCTGATCTATTTGTTTCTGTTTTATAGATTAAAGATGTCAGATGAACGAATAAATGATACTGACCAAGAAATGTATACCAGATACGAAGAATCATATGGATTAGATGAAACTGAATCAATAACACCTACTATAAACCCGATGAGAAGTCAACCCCCTGGAGTAGATAGAGGAAATGTCAAAGATAGGAATGATTCTGATTTATTAAGAGTAATTGCTGATGCCTTACAAAGAGTGGCGGGAACTACTCCTGCTACGACATCTGTACCTATTCCGAGATAGGCCTCAATAACAAAATTAAGAAAATACGATGCCACTGAATATTTGGGTCTGAAAGGAGTCGATCTATCCACAGCAAAAATTGGATGGAATCAACTAAAAGAATTCTGCAACAATTGGAATGTACCCCCCGAGAATGTCTGATCTGTGCTGTTTCTCTACTTCAAGGTGAAGCTTATTTGTAGTGGGAATATGTAATTCGACATCTGCCAGCAAAACAGGTAAGATGGGATCTGTTTCAGAAAGAATTCCAGAAGAAATATGTTTGAGAATTATATATTAAAGACAAAAAACAAGATTTTTTTATGTTGAAACAAGTTGATCTATCAGTGGTAGACTATGAACGGAAATTTTCTAGACTGAGCCGATATACTTCAGAGTTTATACTGACAGAGGCCGATAGTTGTAAGCGATTTCTACGATGTTTAAGAGATGAAATCAGAGTACAGCTGGTATCACACCGAATCATAGAATTTGTAGATTTGGTTAAACGGGCAATAATGGTAGAGCAAGTTCCAGGATTGGATAAAAAGTCAGAAATAGTTAGATCGACCGAGAAACGAGCTGGAACTACTAGTTCTAATCCTCAGCCAAAAAGATCCAGAGAAACCAGAGGTGGTTGGAGGCCGAGTTTTAGATTGGACCAATGTGATAAAAGCTGGGGAAAGCAGACTACAGTTTATACTGGCAGTGTAGGAGGCCCTTCTCGAGACATTGACATGCTGGACTACGAACATTGTGGGAAAAAGCATAGAGGTGAACGTTAGAGAATAACCAAACGATGCTTCCGATGTGGGTTTACAGATCATTTTATCAGAGATTGCCCAAAAAGTGAAACACCACACTTGCGGCGTTACAAAGATCAGTGTCTACTACTCGAGGCAGAGGCTCGGGTAGAGGCGGTGCTATTTCTAAAGGTGGCGGTGTAAGAAAAGGCAGTGACATAGTTACTCAGCAGTCGAAGGCTAGAGCGCTAGCCAGGACATACGTAGGTCGGACTCTAAAAGAAAGTGATGCACATGATGTTGTGACAGGTATATTTTTATTGTATTCTGACCCTGTTTATGCATTAATTGATCTGAGTTCTTTTCATTCATACATTAATTCAAAACTGGTTGAGTCGGAGAAATTAAAATATGAGACTCTAGAATATTAATAGAAGTGTCTAGCCCTTTATGACAAACTGTGCCTTTAGACCAAGTGTGCCAGAGATGCCCATTGATAATACATGATAAAATGTTTTTCGTTGATTTGTTGATTATGCCTTTCGTGATTTTGATGTAATCTTAGGTATGGATTGGTTATCTGAACATGGGGTAGTTTTGGATTGCTATAAAAAAAGGTTCAATATTCAGACAGAAGATGGAGACAGAATTGAAGTGATTGGTATTCGTACTAGTGGATCAACACGCATCATTTCGGCAATAAAGGCCAATAAATTGCTTCAGCAAGGTTGTGCAACATATTTAGCTTATGTTATTAATTTTGATTCAGTTGGAAGTTAGTGCGGCAAGATCAGAATCGTATGTGAGTTTGCAGATGTATTCCCTGAAGAACTACCGGGTTTATCACCTGACAGAGAAATTGAATTTACTATTGAGGTGTATCCGGGTACAGCATCAATCTCTATACCTCCGTACCGATTGTTGCCTACCGAGTTGAAAGAATTAAAGATACAGTTACAAGATTTGTTAGATCGTGGATTTATTAGACCGAGCATTTCACTATGGGGTGCACCGGTATTGTTTGTTAAAAAGAAAGATGGCTTAATGCGACTTTTTATCGATTACCGGTAGTTGAACAAAGAAAGACGATAAAATGTCATTTTTAGAACTAAGAATTGGTTGTATTGAAGGCTTTTGTTATGGTCTATAAGTATGAAATTTGAGGTGTTTAGGTTGAAATCATGAATGTGTGAGAAATGTGGCCTTAAAATAGCTAATTTCATCTACACGGGCTTGTGTCTCAGTCATGTGTGACACACGACCTAGCACATGGGCGTGTGGTCTGGCCGTATGTCCTCTGTATGCTTTAAATTGTGAAACAAAATGTCCAAGTATTTTCACACGGCCTAGCACAAGGCCGTGTGACCTAAGTCAGAGAGTTACATAGGAATAGACGCGGGCTAGGATACGACCGTGTGCCTAACATCAAATGCCCACACGACCTAAAACACAGGTGTGTCTCTTGGCCGTGTGAGCCACATGGCCTGGCCACACGAGCGTGTGTCCCTTGCACCTAAGAAAATTTTTAAAACCTTATGAAAAATTCGCTGAGTTTCTAGATTAAATCTGATTTATTTCTAATGCGTATGTTGGGCCTCGAAGGCTCATACAAGGGACCATATGAGTTTCTTATAAATAGATTCTGATATGTATATTAATTTTTATGAATTATTCGTATTTGATCTGAAAGGCCTGGTAATGCTCTGTGACCCTGTTTCAGTAACGGATAAGGGTTAAGAGTGTTACATTTAGTGGTATCAGAGTTGTGGTTTAGTCGATTCTCGGACTGAATGTAGCGTGCAAAATTTTTAGAAATACATGCCATATAGATTGTAAAGATCTCAGAAAGATCTGAACGTGCTGATAATGATGAAGTCAATAGTAGAGCACAGACATCTGAACATAGGATAAGTAGTAATGTCCCAATTTCTTCGGCTCAAGAACAAGAACTTAAAAACATGTTCTTTGGGTATATGAATCAATAGTTTAATGAATTTATGCAAGAGAGAAATATGGCTTAACAACTTCATCCCCTACTGTACCACCTATAGAGCTGCTGATTGCACCTCCACCTCCTCCAATGACTGAATCCGATAAACGTACTCCAATAGAGAAACTTAAAAAATGTGGGGCTGAAGAGTTTCGGGGTAAGTTTGAAGATTATCTAGTGAAAGCCGAGTATTGGCTTCAAAATACGATAAGAGTTTTTGAAGAAATAGCTTGTTCTCTCGATGATTATCTGAGGTGTACTGTTTCATTACTAGAAGATGAAGCTTATAATTGGTGGTCAAGAATAGTGACTGTAGTGCCAAAAGATAAAATCTCTTGGGAATTCTTTTAGAGCGAATTTAAAAAGAAATATGTCGGTAAAAGGTATCTAGACAAGAAAAAGAAGGAATTTCTTGACATGCGCTAGGAAAATAGATCGGTAACCGAGTACGATAGGGAATTTGTATACCTTAGTAAATATGCCTAGAAAATTATACCAAGCGAAGAAAAAATGTGCGTTCAGTTTGAAGAAGGTTTGAATGATGAAATCTGAATAATGGTTGGGGGCATTAAAATACGAGAATTTATCGTTCTGTCAGATGGTGCATAGAAGATGGAAGAGGTGTACAACAGAAAAATGCAGTGAGAACCTATGAAAAAGTCTAGAGATGACTTCAGTCGAGCACCTCAAAGCCTAAACGATCAAATAAAAACAATGTGACTCAACCTGATTACGGTGTATCTACTAGACCCACTGCTAGTGTGGGTAATGTGCAAAATGCTCCTAAGCTTAAATGCAAGTATTGTGGGAAATACCATCCTGGTGAATGTAGAAGTAAAGTGGGGGCTTGTTATAAATGTGGAGCCACTGACCATTTTATCTGAAGTTGTCCTCAATTGCAAAAAGAAGATGAAGAGCAGAAAGAAAAACAAATGGCTACTTTCCAGAGAAGTAGACGTTTGGGCCAAAATAGTGCCACTGGAATTACTCGTTCAAGTATGAAAGATACTGCTGCTCGATCAGAAACTAGAGCACCTGCGCAGACTTATGACATTCGAGCAAGAGAAGAAGCTACGACTCTAGATTTGATTGCTGGTACATTCTATCTCTTTGATGTTAATATATATGTATTGATTGACTGGGTTTACACATTCTTATATTTACACTCTGTTAGTAACAGAAAAGAAATTGCCTGTTGAACCTACTGATTATTATATTCAAGTTACTAATCCATTAGGTCAAAGTGTAATAGTTAACTTTGTGTGTCTTAATTGTCCAATGAAAGCAAAATACTGTGAATTTCTTGTTGATTTGATGTTGCTACCCTTTCAGGTATTTGATGTTATTCTGGGAATGGATTGGTTATCTATGCATGTTGCCATAGTAAACCATAGAGGGAAATAGATTGATATGAAATGTCAGACATGAGAGGTAATTTCAGTTGAGTTTGAGAATTCGAAGGATATTGTTAAAATTTTTTCAGCTTTTTCTGCTCAAAGACTGATGCGAAAAGATAATGAGGCATTTCTAGCCTACATTCTTGATACCCGGGATTGTGAATCAAAGTTAGCAGTTACCGATTGTTAATAAGTTTGCTGTTATCGGTTGTTAATGAGTTTGCTAATGTATTTCCTGAAGAATTACCGTGTTTACCACCTGATAGTGAAGTTGAGTTTGTAATTGATGTGATTCCTAGAACGACTCCGATATCAATAGCACCATACCATACGAAACCAGCTGAGTTAAAGGAATTAAATGCACAGTTACGAGAGTTATTAGACCGAAGGTTTATTAGACCGAGTATGTCTCTTTGGGGTGCACCTGTCTTATTTGAGAAAAAAAAGATAGTTCTTTGAGACTGTGTATAGACTACAGACAATTGAACAAGGTTACAATTAAAAATAAAATCCTTTGCCACGTATCAACGGCTTCTTTGATCAGTTGAAAGGTGTCGCGGCGTTTTCAAAGATAGACCTTAGATTCGGGTATTATCAGTTGAAGGTTAAAGAGTGTGCTGCACCAAAAACTACTTTCAGAACTCGGTACGGTCATTATGAATTTTTGGTAATGCCATTCGGTTTGACTAATGCCCCTGCTACTTTCATGGATCTAATGATTATATTTTTCAAACTTATTTGGATAGATTTGTGGTTGTGTTTATCGATGATATATTAATCTATTCCAAAATAGAATCCGAACATGCACAACATTTGAAGATTGTACTGCAGAACTTGAGAGAAAAGCAGTTGTATGCAAAGTTTAGTAAATGTGAATTCTGGCTTCGTGAGGTTGGATTTTTAGTTCACATTGTATCAGCCGGTGGAGTTTGAGTTGATCCGAGTAAATTTTCTGCTGTGGTCAATTGGAAAACTCCAAAAAATGTTTTAGAAATGCAAAGTTTTTTGAGTCTAGCAGGCTATTACCGACGTTTTGCCAAGAACTTTTCGATGATTGTTTTGATGTTGGCCCGATTATTACAGAAAAATGTTAAATTTGTTTGGTCTGATGAGTGTCAGCAGAGTTTTGATCAATTGAATAAAATGTTGACAGAAGCTTGGGTCTTAACTCAGCCAAAATCTAGTGTACCGTATGTTGATTATATTGATGCGTCTTTAAATGGTTTGGGTTGTGTACTGATGCAGTTAGGAAAGGTAGTAGCCTATGCTTCTCGGCAATTAAATCTGCACGAGAAGAATTATCCTACGCATGATCTTGAGTTAGTTGCAATCGTATTTGCTTTGAAGATTTGGAGACATTTTTTATACGAAAAGGCTAATGTAGTTGCAGATGCACTTAGTCAAAAGTCGTCATTATTTGCACTCCGAGCATTGAACACTCATTTATCTCTTAATGAAGATGGTTCTATATTAGCAGAGTTGAGAACGAAACCTTTGTTCCTTCAACGAATTCAGGAATTGCAAGATGATGATCCGAAATTGGTGTTGAAACGACAGATGGTTCAGGACAATTTGAATTCAGAGTTTAACATTGATGATAGTGGTATTTTACATTATCGTAATAGAATTTGTGTTCTAAATAATTCAGATTTGAAAAATAATATTCTTTCTTAAACTCACAGCAACATGTACTCCATTCGTCCAGATAGTACGAAGTTGTATTGTGATTTGAAACGACTGTACTAGTGGCCAAGTATGAAACGGGAAATTTGTGAATTTGTAGTTAAGTGTTTGATTTCTTAACAAGTGAAAGCAGAACATCAGGTACCAACGGGTTTATTACAACCTATTATGATACCTGAATGGAAGTGGAAGCATGTCACAACGGACTTTGTATCCAGTTTACCTGTGATTCTGAGAAAGAAAGATTCGATCTGGATGATTGTTGGTAGATTGACTAAGTTCGACACATTTTACCCCAATCAAAACAGACTTTACACTTGAGAAGTTAGCAGAATTGTATATATCAGAGATTGTGAGGTTACACGGAGTTCTAATATCTATTATTTTAGATCGAGATCTGAGATTTACATCGAGATTTTGGAGTAAACTACAATAAACTCTGGGTAGTAAATTAAATTTTAGCACAACATTTCATCCTCAGACTGACGGGCAATCAGAACGAGTGATTCAGATTCTGGAAGATATGTTGAGATATTGTATACTCGAGTTTGGAGGTAGTTGGCAAAAGTATTTACCGTTGGCTGAATTTGCATATAACAATAGTTATCAATCCAGTATAAAAATGGCATCATTTGAAGCTCTTTTCAGGAGGAAATGTAAGACACCCTTGTACTGGTCTGAATTGAGTGAATCCAAACTTGTAGAAGTCGACTTGATCCGAGAGGCTGAAGATAAAATTCTAATTATCCGGGACAGTTTTAAAGCTGCTTCTGACCGTCAGAAATCGTATGTAGATTTGAAAAGAAGAGATATAGAATTTGCTGTTGGTGATCGAGTATTTCTAAAAGTCTCTCCGTGGAAAAAGGTGTTACAGTTCAGTAGCAAAGGAAAGCTAAGCCCAAGATTTATCGGACCGTATGAAATTATCGAAAAAATTGGCCCAGTAGCTTATAGATTAGCTTTGCCTCCAGAACTTGAGAAAATTCATGATGTGTTTCATGTATTGATGCTGAGACGGTACAGATCTAATCTTTCACACATGATTTCTCATAGTGAGATTGGCTACAGCTAAATATGATGTATTCAAAAGAACCGATGAGAATTTTAGCTCGAGAGGTTAAAAAAATGTGAAATAAACGAGTGCCATTAGTAAAGTAAAGGTATTGTGGCATCTTCATGGGTCAGAAGAAGCTACCTAGAAAACAGAAGAATCAAAGAGATCACAATATCTGAACCTATTCTCAGGTTAGAGACCACCAAATTCGATGAGTAAGCTCATAAATTTTATTATGTAGTATTTACAAGTTAAATATGATTTTTTTAAAGATTTTTGAATTAGTAATTTGTGTTTTGTAAGGATTTATTAAGTTAAGTGGTTATTATAGTTAATTAATTAAAAAGGACTGGATTGAAAAAGGTGCAAAACTTGTTAATTAAAGAAATAGTGATTAAATGGATTAAGTGTTAAATAAGGGAGGACTTAAAGAGTAAATAAGCTTAAATGAGTTGGCTGAGGCGCCATAAGTGTAGAAAAATAAAAAATTAGTGTGAACTAAGGGTAAAATGGGAAAATTTTGGAAAATTAAACAAATAAAATAGCAATTAAAAGATTTTCTAGACATTTCTTCATCAACCTTCAGCCAAAAACAGCCATCAGATAGCTCCTTAAGCTGGTTTTTCATATTTTAGCTTCATGTGAGTTCAATTCTTGCCTTTTTCTTATAATTTTTATGTTTTTAAGACTTTTACAATTAGGTCCAACTATCTATTTCATTAGTTTTTTATTCTATTGGTAATCTTGAAAGTTGCCATTGATGAATACTGATTTTTTTTGATGAATTAACATGGATTTAGAGCTTTAATTTTGTTGCATGATGATTTTATAAAGTGATTTTGATTGATATTGATTTTGGGACCAAATTGTGGAAAGATTAAATATTAGGGTTTCGTATTAAAATTCTAAATACCAAGAGCTGTACAATATCATAGAATATTTAGATAAATTATCAATTGAGAAAAATTAGCTCATTTGATAGACTAATTAGTAAGGGACTAAATTGCAAAAGTTGCAAAAGTTAGGAGAATTGTGTAATTTCAATAATTGAGGGGTATTAACTGTGAAGTGAATTGGACTGAAATATATGCTAATGAATGAGTAATTTTATTTTTTAGATCAAGAGCCGGTAGATAATCGTGAAAAAGGAAAAATTAGTAGAATAGTCCCCGAAATTTTGAAAATCTTACAATTCAAATGAGGAAGGACCTAAAGTGAAAATAAGCCGAAAGGAGATATTTTGGGCGGCAATAGCTGAGAAAAATCAAGAAAAGGGTGAAATAAGGGTAAAGTTGGAAAATTGCCAAAATTCGCTAAATAAAAATGGAACCAAATTGGAATATCTGGAATTCTCTTTATTTTTCTTTATTTTTCTCAGCTGAAAAATAGCCATAGAAGAGGGTTCAAGCTGGTTTTCATTCTCTAGCTTCATGTAAGTTTAATTCTTGCTTTCTCCTTGAAATTTCTAAGATTTTAGACTTTCACAATTGGGTCCAACTTACTATGTCATTAGTTTTTGATTCCTTGGCTAATTTTTAAAATTGTTATAGGTGAGTTTTGGAAGCATATGATGAATAAACATAGAATTGAAGCTTTAATTTTGATATTTGATGATTTTATCAGGTAAAATTGATGGAAATTGGTTTTAGGACCTAATTGTGAAAGAGTTTGGAATTAAGGTCTAGTGCTAAAGTTCTGATTTTTAAGGGTTATGAAGTAGTTTAAAATGATAGAATAAATTATTAAATGAGAAAAATTATCTCAATTAAAGGGTTAATTGAGCAAGGATTGAATTGTATGAACTGTAAAATTTGGGGTAAAATGGAAATTAACATTTTGCAATAAAACTGTTTTGGACAGCAACAGTAGTCTAACTTTGAAAAATCACAAAAAAATTGTATAAATTGAATTAGAGGATGAATAAAATATGAAATTAAATCTTATTGAGTCTAGTTTCTTATAGAAGAAATAGTGTAAGCAATGAAATTGTAAATCATGAGATATAATAAATTTTGTGAGACAAGGTTAGAATGATTTTGGGTTCCCTTATTCTGACTTTGGAAAATCATAAAAAATTAGATAAAAATAATTAGGGGCTTAAATTTATATTTTTAGATTCCTGAATGAGTCTATTTTCAAGAGAAATAAATGGGAACATCATTCGAATTCTGTACGAGGAGATAATTAATTTTTAGTAAAGAAGGGTCGAAACTATCAAACAACAAAATAGAGGTGAATTTAAAGAATAAACTGTCCGATTTAATAAAAAGGGCTTAATCACGTAAAATGAAAATTTGATGGTTTAATTTGTATGGGACGAATTGTTGCTGTCTTTGAAAATGGAGGCATTTATAATGTAATATTACCATGTTAGCTTAAAGTGGACGGTTATAGCCATTAAACATAATGGTTTTATATTTTATTTTAAAGGTTAAAAATGTAAAATAATAAATAATATATATGTTATCATAAAACATAAAATAAACATAACTGTTCATTTTGTTTCTTGGTGACCGAAACATTAAAAAGAACAAAAAGAAAGAAACCTTATGTATTCGACAACATTGAAGCTTGATTAAGGTATGTAACTAGCTCGGTTTTTGATAATTTTTACGTTTTGAGATCGTTGCAGTGTAATGTACAAAGCTCATGCTTGAATTTTTGATTTTGATGAATATTTTGAGTTATGCCATTGATGAATATTTGAGTTTTGTGATGTTAGTTGATGAAATATGAAAGATATGTTTTGTATTGGAATTTTTGATGATTTTGAGTAATTAGGACTAAATTAAAAAAATAATAAATTGAGGGACTAAAATGTAAAATAAATGAAATATATGGACTTGTATGAACATGGGTAATATTCGACCTAAGCATGGTATGTGCAAATTTTGTATGTATTGTGTTTTGTGCGATTTGGACTAAATTGTAAAAAGTGTAAAATATCAGGGGTAAAATGATAATTTACCCATTTATGTGTTTTTGGACTAAATTGAGTGAAAATATGTTGAATGAGTTTAATTTGAATATGTTTAGATCAAGAACCAAAGAAATCAGATTTGGATCGGGAAAAAACTAAAGTTGTCGACTAGTCGTCCCGTTCCAATTTTTCATCATCCGAGGTAAGTTTCTAAGCAAATAGGTGTTATTAAATTTCAATATATGTGATTTATAAATAATTGTAATAATTAAAAGCAAATTATGAATCGGCATTGAGTAATGAAAAATAATTTACGTTTGATGATATAGTAATGAATAAGTTTTGGTATTTGAAGTGATGACATGAGCTATATATGTTAAAATGTTGATTATATGTATAGTAATTGCAAATCTATATTCTGCTAAATGATATATGTATGTGATATTAAAGTGTGAATCATGGATATATATATAAATCTAGATATATATATATATATATATATATATATATATATATATTCGACTATATGATGATTTTGTGACCTTGGAAGTGAAAGATAACTTTGTTAATGAACATATGTGTATTTTGGCGAAGTTAAAGTTGATATGTGTTGATATGTGATTACGTGTAAGACCACGTCTGGGATGTTGGCATCGATATGTGATTACGTGTAAGACCACGTCTGGCACATTGGCATTGATATGTGTTTACGAGTAAGACCCTATCTGGGACAGTGGCATTGATATGAGATTACATGTAAGACCACGTCAGAGACGTTGGCATTGTACAAAATATGTGATTATCCGAATATCCTATTAATTCTGAACGGTTCAACGAGCAATGATAAGTTATGATTGAATGTGTAATCGAGCTAAAAAGTTCAGGTATGTGTTTGATAAATGCTTATATGAAAATATGGTAAGATAGACATTTGAAATGTGATATAAATTATGTATGATACAAATGGAGTTCTATGTATATATGATTGAACATATTCAGCCTTATGATTATAAAATGTGAATTTTTATGAGATGATTTATGAGTTACGAACATGAGTATGTATTCTTGGATGAAAATAGGTTGATTCTACCTTGTTATTATAATGTTAATATGCATTCTTAGATATATATTTGCTTATGACTTACTAGATTGTGAAAGCTTATTGTGTGTATGTTTACTTTCTGCTTTATAGGTTTTGGATCTAGTAACAGACTCGGGGATTCGTCAGAGGAATCTATCACACTATCGACTGTTTCGGTACTTTTATAATTTGAATTCGAACTTATGGGATGTATAGGCTAGCCTTTATGTTAGTTTATTTGAAGTTGTGTATATATTAAGCCATGCGAAAATGGCTAATATGTTATGAGAGTATATGAGACTTTAATCAAGTTTTATATGTGTTATTGATAAACCATAATATATACATATTTTTACCCCATGCTTGGCTTATTTATGGATAAGTTTTCATTGATTTCATTGAATTCGATGCTCTTAATCCTTTAATTTCATGTTTTATACTCAAGAGAGCTTAGGATAGCAAAAAGAGCGAGAAACGGGCCAAAAACAGACAAATTGGGCCTAATTCAGGGTTTCACACGGCCTAGGTACTTCCACACGAGTGATCCACACGCCCGTGTATGACACAGGGTAGACCACACACCCGTGTGTCATGGCCGTGTCGACATTAGTCCAAGTCAGAATTGCACACGGCCTGAGCACCTTCACACGGGTGTGGCACAAGGTCATGTCCCTGTCGAGCCCAAGTCTAGTTCTACTCGGAAAAGGCTAATTTTGGGATATTTCAAGCATTCCAAGGTCTATGTAAACACCCTAGAGGAGGATTAAAAGAGGACACAGAGTAGAAGGCAGAAAATACTCAAGGATAGACATCGGAATTAGTTCGGAAGGAGGATCTACATCAAGACTGAAGATTTCTGTCCAATTCCCTAGAAGTTTTTTGGGTTTATTTATGTTTTATTGTTTTCCAAATTTTGAGATGTTTTCCAATATTATGAACTAAACTCCCTAAATACCTAAGGGAGATGGAATCCAAGACGGATCTTATTACTATTTGAATTATATGATAAATACTTGTTCTTATTCTTAATTATGAGTTTTAATCCTTGTTCTAATATTCCAGGATATTAATTTAGATTTTTGATGTGCTTATTCAGTGGAGGAAAAGTCCCTGTTTAAGAGTAGATAATTCATAATTAAGCAGAGTTGCATGCAATCCTAGAGATAGGATGACATAATTCTGCCGGATTAGAGTCAAATCTAATAAGGGAATCCATAGGTTGAGTTAATGCGACAATAGGGGTTTTAATTAGAAAGAGATTTTGATTAATCAACCTAGTGTCAGTTGTTCTTATTATCGAGAGAGATATTAACATAAATTAGGGATTTCTACGGATTAAGTCAAGTGGATAAATCGTCTAATTCAGAAGTAATAAGTGAAGTCTAGGTGGATTCTTCCTTGGGTATTGTCTTCTCAATTAAGTTTCCAAAAGTATTTTCCAACTTTAATCTCTGTCGTAATCTTAGTTAATTAGATAATTAGTTTTAGTTTAAAAACATCCTTTAATTCTTAGGGTAGATAATAAAAAGATAGTAATTACTAGTACTTTTAGTCCTTGTGGATACGATATTACCGGTCTCACCATAACTATACTACTATTCGATAGGTGTGCTTGCCTCAGTCGAAGTTTTAATTAGTTTAGCGACCATCAAGTTTTTGGCGCCGTTGCCGGGGATTAAGATATTAGGAACGCTTAATTTTTATTACTTTAGCCATTATTTTTATTTAATTTTGTTTTTATTTTTAATTACAAAATTTTCTTTTATTTACTTCTGACAGGTTTTTATAGTTTATGACTAAAAGAAACCCGTCAGGACCTCTACTTTTTGACAGTAAGATTGAGAGCACAGCTCGTAGAAACCGAAGAGAAATAAGGCGAAGCCTAAAATACATAAAGGAAGAGCGAGAAGACAATATCCACACTGCAACCAAGGAGATGGCTGATAATCAGAATAATCTGTTACCTCCTATGGTTGCTGCAAACCCAGTAGATCAGAATCCTGCTCCTCGTACTATGTATGATTATGCTAAACCTACTTTAACAGGAACTGAAACGAGTATAGTTAAGCCTATTGTTGCTGCAAATAATTTTGAACTGAAACCTAACACGATTCAAATGATACAACAATTTGTTCAGTTTGATGGTTTGCAGGACGAGGATCCAAACACTCATTTAGCGAACTTTCTGGAACTCTGCAACACTTTTAAAATCAATGGCATTTCTGACGATGTCATTCGTCTTCGGTTGTTTCCCTTTTCATTGAGAAATAAGGCTAAACAGTGGTTGAACTCGTTACCACGAGGGTCAATCACTACTTGGGAACAAATGACCGAAAAATTTTTGCTTAAATATTTTCCACCGGCTAAAACGGCTAAATTGAGGAATGATATCTCTTCTTTTGTGCAGATGGATTTAGAAACATTTTATGATGCGTGGGAGAGATACAAGGACTTATTGAGAAGGTGCCCTCACTATGGGTTACCTCTATGGTTGTAGGTTCAGACTTTTTACAACGGTGTGAACCCCTCAACAAAGCAATTGATCGACGTAGTCCCCGGTGGAACTTTAAACAACAAAACAACTGAAGAGGCTTACGAATTTATTGAAGAGATGTCACTGAATAACTATCAGTGGCAAGTCATGAGAATGAAGCCGACAAAAGCAGCTGGTGTTTTCAACCTCGACGCGGTCACTATGCTATCTAACCAGGTAAAACTTTTAAATAAAAAGATTGACAATTTGTATGGTTCTACTCAGGTAAATCCAGTGATGAGGTGTGATTCAAATGGAGGAGGAGTGCACAATACAAATTATCCATCCTTCAACCCTAGCACCGAGGGGGAACAAGTCCACTATATGGGACCTCAAAATAATCAGTGTGGTAATACTTATAATGCAAGTTGAAGGAACTATCTCAATTTCTCGTGGGGTGGTTAAGAAAATCAAAGGCCACAACATCCTTCGGGTTTTCAACAATTACCCTACCAATAAGACAAGAAACCGAACCTGGAAGAGATGCTTACAAAATTCATCTCGGTGTCAGAAAATCATTTTCACAATACCAAAACAGCACTTAAGAATCAACAAGCATCGATTCAATGAGTCGAAACTCAAATAGGACAGCTTGCTAAATTGATCTCGGAATGACCACAAGGTGTCCTACCAAGTAACACTGAAACTAACCCAAGGGAGTAACTTCATGCCATTACTGTGCACAATGATGAAGGGATAGCTGAGGCTGAATTGAAACCGAGGTAAGACAATATGGAAGATAAAGGTAAGGTTAATGTAAGCAATGGCACACAGAAGCCGGCAAGCAAGGAATATAAATCTCGTGTACCATACCCTAAAGCGACAAGGAAAGACCACACAGACAAACAATTCGGTAAATTCCTTAAATTATTAAAAAAAAATTTATATTAACTTACCGTTTATTGAAGATCTTTCGCAGATGCCAAACACAGTTAAATTTTTAAAGGAGCGTTTAGCAAATAAGCGGATGTTGGATGATGCGCCGCACGTGGAATTGGATGCAGTTTGCTCAGCCATTCTACAGATTAGGCTACCCAACAAGTTGAAGGATCCAGGGAGTTTTACGATTCCTTGCTTAATTGGTAGTTTAACCGTTAATAATACGTTGGCTGATTTTGGGGCGAGCATTAACGTCATGCCCTATAAAATGTTTAAAAAACTAGGTCTTGGGAAACCCAAACAAACAAGGATGAGCAATCAATTGGCAGATAAAACAATTAGATTTCCTAGGGGTATTATTGAAGATGTGCTTGTCAAAATTGATAAATTTATATTCGCAGTTGACTTCGTTGTTTTAGACATGGATGAGGATAGTGACGTACCTTTAATTTTAGGAAGGCCCTTTTTAGCAATTGCTAGAACTATCATTGATCTTGGCACACGTAAATTGATACTTCGTGTAGGTGATGACATGGTTAAACTTCAAGCTGGTGATTCTGCTAATATAATTACTAATCAAGATGATTGTTCAAGTTCTATTGATATGAATAACGTTATGGCTTAAACTTCTTTTCAGGAAACCCCTAGGAAGAACATGGTGAAGCCACATTCTAGTCCATATGACAAAAATAGAACGAGTCATGAGGAACAAAGACTACAAATTGATGAACTAGATGAATGGCGCATACATGTCAAGGAGAAACCAAAAGCACACGATGAATCAAAGCCACTCCTTTCACGGTACTGAATGTTTTCCCATACGGCACAGTCGAGGTAAATCATTCTCAATTCGTCACTTTTAAGGTAAATATTACTCGAATTAAACATTATGTGGATAATAGAATTGATAGTGAGAAAGAAGAGTCTTGACTCCGTGATCCGCCGTGACTATGCAAATGAAAGGTAAGTCAAGCTTAGACTCTAAATAAACGCTTCTCGGGAGACAACCCAAGCACTAACAGCACTAACTAGTTCATTTTAGCTATTTTTCATTTTTTTTAATGCAGAAACAGTGACCCACACGGCCTAGCCACACGGGCATGTCCTTGTTCGTGTGGAAACAGGGCTAAAAATCCCCAAGTATCGAGCCACACGGTCATTAATTTGATCTACACGGTCGTGCGACACGGCCGGGACACACGAGCGTGTCCTAGGTTGTGTGAAAACTAGAGCTAAACTTTTTAAATTTTTAACAAGTCAGAGAGGTACACGAGCCAGGCACACGGCCGTGTCTTTTAACATACAAGCGTGTGGGGTACCACACGGGCGTGGGAGAAGCGAACAGCGAAGAACATAGGCGTGCGATACAGTCGTATGAACCAAACGACCTGGACACATGGGCGTGTCCCCATGCCGTGTGACGATTGGGCACTCAATTTTTGCGACAAACACGGGCTAAACTCGAGCCACACGGGCTTGTGACACGACCGTGTAGCCCAACACGGGCCTCACACGACTGTGTCCCCTTTTTAAACCCCCCCAACCCTAACATTTTTGTCTTCTTCTTCTTCATCATCAATTTTGAGGTATTATCTTGAAGTTTTGAATTTACAAGATTGACATCAAATACCCATAATTTTCATGAGATTTTGAACCTTTTAGAGCATATTTTTTCTTGCTCACTTATTTTATTGGTTATGAGTGTGTCAAAATTGATTTGCTATTCTAGAAATTGCATCAATTATATATGTCAAGACCACACCTTTGATTTGATATACTAAAATGATAAAGACACTTAGGTTTTAACCCATTTACGTGATAAACCGTAATTTATACATATTTCTATCCCTCGTTTAACATGTTTATGAATGATTTCTCCTTAGATTTTGTGAATTTCATGCTTCTAATCCTTTAATTTCATGTTTTATACTTAGGAGAGCATATGAGGACGAAAAGAATAAGAAACGGGCCAAAAATAGAGAAAATAGGCCGATAAGGGAAAACAACACGTCCTGGACTTCCTCATACGGGCACCATACACGCCCATTCCAATTTAACAGACTCGACCACGGCCCAAATCAACCTTAGCACGGGCGTGTTGATATCTCCGCCTCGACCACTACCTGAAGTACTCGCACATGGCCGTGTCACACGGGCATGTCCCTGCCGAACCCTAGCTAAGTTTCATTCAGAAAAGGGCAAGTTTTAGGGCTTTTAGGCATTCTAAAGCCGATTTAAACACCTTAGAGGAAGACTAAAAGGGAGACAGAGAATAAGGAGTAAGAAATTACTCCAAGAAAGCTGATTGATCCATCTCAGAAGCTAGATTCATCATCAAGACTGAAGATTTCTCCTCAATTTCCCTTCAGGAGTTTTGGGTTTTCTTTATGTTTTGTATTCTTTATTATTCTGAGATGTTTTCTTATTTAGTTATGAACTAAAACCCCTAAATACCTAAAGGAGATGAAACCTAAGACGAATCTTGTTATTATTTTCTGAATCGTATGATAAATATTTGGCTTGTTCTTAATTATGTGTCCTTAATTCTTGTTTTGGTATTTCAATATATCACTTCAAGTTAATGCTCTTAGTTGGAGGATGAATAGTCCCTGGCTAAAAGTGACTTTGTCATAATTAAGCGAAGTTGATTGCGCACCTAGAGATAGGGTGACAAGATTTTACCGAATTAGGGTAAAACCTAATAAGGGAATCCATAGATCGAGTTAATGCAACCCTAGGGTGTTAATTAGAAAAAAGTCTCAGTTATTCAACCTAGGGATTAGACGTTATTAGTCTTGAATAGGGATAATAACATAACTTAGAGATTTCTACGGAACAAGTTAAATGAATAAATCGTCCAGTTCGGAGCCAGAATAACAAGTAAAAGTCTAGGTGGATTTTTCCTTAGGTATTGTCCAAAATCAATCGTTTTTCCCAAAAGTAATTTCCCAATTCTATTTTATGCAACTTCTTAGTTTAATTAATTAGTTAGTTAAAACAAACCCCTTTATTTCTTAGGCTAGATAATAAAAAGACAGTCATTACTAGTACTTTTAGTCCTTTGGGTTCGATAATCCGGTCTTGCTAAAGCTATACTACTGTTCGATAGGTACACTTGCCTACGTCATGATAATAGTTAGTTTCAAGAACGATTAGTTATAAATTTATAAAACTTATCACGGAAAATCACGATCATTACCCCATAAAAAGCCTTCCCACATAATTGACCCCTAGTGAACCCCTTGAGCCTTAACTATTGTTTCTTGATTTTCCCCTTAATATTAACACACAACTTAACCCTTTTTTATTCATTAAGAATTTCTCCCTTTTTATTGACTCCTTTTTATCGAGATTTGATTTGATTAGTTACTTAGTTAAGTTCGTCATTCCAGTTGCTGAATTATTTCTTATTATGTACTTTTCATTACTGTACTTGTTTTTATTCCTAAAAAAAAACCGTAAATTTATATTCATTCAAATTACAAATGGTTCTAAAGAGCTTGGATCAGTTAAAGTCATTATATTGAGAGAAAAGCTTACTGCATTAGTTTTGGTTAGTGTTAATCTAGCACTTGGATCAGTTAAATTCAGTGATTAATTTTGTTTTTCTAAGTTTGGTAATCTATTAAATTAATCTCGATTCTAACCCTCTTTTTTAGCCTTTATCCACACCTATAACCCAAGCCCTATTACAACCCAGTTAAAGACCTTTTGATTTGTGTATTGTTAATCGTGTGATTCGTAACAAGTAATAAATATTTATAATGAAGATCAAACCTAAACTAACTATTATCACAATGAAAAGGCAAACGCACCTATCGAACAATAGTATAGTAATGGCAAGACCGAGATATCGTACCCAAGGAAACCAAAAGTACTAGTAATAATTAAACTAATTACCTAAACTAATTAACTAATTTAATTAAAGCGAAGAGAAGATTTGGAAAAGACTTGAAGAAAAGCAATTGATAGAGATGACACCGAAGGAGGAATCCACCTAGATTTCACTTGTTATCTGACTCTGAACCAAACGATTTATTCACTTGACTTGATCCGTGAGACTCCCTAACCTACATTATTATCTCTTTCGAGACTAATAACGCCTAACCCTCAGTTGAATTAATTGAAATATCTTTCTAATTAAAACCCCTAGGGAAGCAGTAAATCGATCTATGGACTCCCATATTAGGTTTCACCCTAATCAGGCAAAATCTCGTAACCCTATCTCTAGGCGTTTGATCAACTCCGCTTAATTATGCCAAATCTACTCTTAGGCAGGGTCTATTCCTCATCTGCATAAGTAGATTAAATCATGAGTCAATACCCGGAATATTAAATCAAGCATTAAAAACACACAATTAAGAACAAATCAAGTATTTATCATATAGTTCAGATAATAATAATAAGATCCATCATAGGTTTCATCCCCCTTAATTATATAAGGGGTTTAGTTCATAATGAAATAAGAGTACATCTCAAAAGAATGAAAATAACAAAACATAAAGAAAACTCTAAAACCCCTGAAGGAATTCTGAGAAAGATCTTCAGTCTTGGAGTAGCTCCGACTTTTGGGATGGATCGTCTGACATTCTTTAAGTAATTTCTGACGTGTGGTTCTGCGTTCCAGAAAAGTTCTAGAAGTGCCGGAAAAGTCCCCCCTCAGTAGGTCATACTTAGGGTGTTTTTATAGGCTTTGTGTAACGGCCAAATTTTTTTCAGTGGTGTCGGAAATAGTGATTTGAGATCACTAAATCCGACGAGTAAGTTTAGAAATTTTAACGAATAATAATTATAGGCCAAGCGCGAAACTTAAAAGAATTATTTTTAATTAGTGAATTTTGCGATTTTAAAAGAATTAATCAGGTAAATTGGGTTGAAAACGAGGTATCGAGACCTCAGATTCATAAACCGAGCCATAAATAATTTTATAAATATTTATGGAGTGTTATTAAGTTAGTATTAAAGTTTCGTTAGAAAATTTTAACGTTTGGTTAGTCAATTAATTAAAAAGGACTAAATTGAAAATAGTGCAAAATTTATTAAATTGTGATTAAATAGTTTAAGTAATTAAAAAGAGGGATTTAAAAGGCAATTGGACCCAAATTGTATGGGCTGGACGGTTGGGCAAGAAAATCAGCAAAAAAAGACAAGGAGAAACAAGGGCAAAATGGGAAATTTTGCAAATTAAACATATAAAACAAGACAAATTTGAAAAATCTAGAGATATCATCATTTTTCTTCAGCAAAAATGCCATGGGAGGTCTGAAAGCTGTTGGTTTTTCATACTTAGACATATGTGAGTTCAATTCTTGCCCTTTTATTTGAGATTTTTATGTTTTTGTGACTTTTACAATTAGGTCCAAGTGTTTAATTCATTAGTTTTTTATTTTATGAACAAAATTAAAAGCTATCATTGATAAGTATTGGCTGTTTATGATGAAATAAAATGAACTTGAAGCTTTGATTTTGTTGTTTGATGATTTTATCAAGTAATTTCAATAGAAATTGATTTTAGGACCTAATTGTGAAAAAGTTGTGAATTAAGGTTTAGTGTTAAAATTCTGATTTTCAAAAGTTGTGTAATAGTTTAAAATGATGGAATAAAATGTTAATTGAGAAAAATTAGCTTAATAGATGGGCTAATTGAGCAAGGACTGACTTGTATGACTTGTGAAATTTAGAGGAAAAATGGTAATAAACATCTTGAACTAAAACAGTTTTGGACAGCAGCAGTAAGTTGACTTTGAAAAATCACCATAAATTGTAAAAATCGAATTAGAGGATGAATAATATATGAAATTAAAGCTTATTGAGTCTAGTTTCTTATAGAAGAAACGGTGTAAGCAATTGAATTGTAAATTATGAGATATAATAAAATTTGTGAGACAAGGTTAGAATGAATTCGGGTTCCCCTGTTTCGACTTTGGAAAATCACTAAAAATTGTAGAAAATTAATTAGAGGCTCAAATTTATATGCTTATAATCCTTAATGAGTCTATTTTCAATATAAATCAACGGGAACATTATCCGAGTTCTGTACTGTGATATAATTAATTTTTAGTGAAGAGAGGTCAGAACTGTCAGATAGTGAAATAGGGGAAAATTAAATGAATAAACTGTACTAATTGGCTAGACCAAAAATTCTGAAAATTTTATGGTGGAATGATATGTGAGTCTAGTTTCAGGAAAATTTACGGATTTTAATTTGGAGCTCTGTAGCTTGAATTATAAATAATTGAGTGACTATGACTCGTGTGAACAGCTTGATATGAGCATTAATAAGTAAATTGTGAAATTGTACTTACAAGAATGTTATATACATTAAGGATGTGGAATGGAGAGGAGGAGGAGGAAAACAAATGATATATGTTTATAAGAAAACAGTATGAGAACGATACATATCATGATATGTATATATATGACTAGTTTCAATATGATGCTTGTTGGGTATGAAGTTGGATTGAAATGTCTAAGGCAAGTATTTTATTCCGCGCATCTGAAATGTAGTATTTTATAAAGATATGATCTAGCTTTAAATATAAATGTTTGATGATTAAGCTGAAAATATTTGGTAAGATGATAATCATGGTATAAAAGTATAAGTGGCACCATAATAGACAAGGTAAAATGAGTATGAGAGATACATGTATGATGACATACAAATGCTATGTTTGTAGTTTAATTGAGAATGTTTAATCATTAAATGAATACCATGTTATATGCTTTTGATTTTATATAAGCGTTAAGAGATTAAGGTTGACCAAGGCTTGGAAAATAGCTTAGATATTGACCACACAGGCAGAGACACGGCCGTGTGTCTCAGCCGTATATGGAACACGACTTTAGGACACGAGCGTGCGATGTGGCCGTGTGCCTCTAAATTGATGATGATGTCATAAACAGAAAGCTCCACGGACAAGGGACACGGGCGTGTCCCAAGCCACACGGGTGCGTGGATTCCACACGGCCTAATCTCATGGGCGTAAAAAAAAAAAAAAATTAAGCGAAAAATTTTATGAGAAATCAATTGAGCTCCGACTTGATTTTAATGTTCATGTTGGGTTTCGAGGGCCCAAATAAATGTCGTTATATATATATATATATGATCTCAGAAAGTGAATAGTAATGTTATGATTAATCTGTAAATGTTCTGTATGTACTGGTAACACTCTGTAAACCTGTTTCGGTAACGGATACGGGTTAGGGGTGTTACACTTTGGATTGGCTTTCTTCTCCCCTAAGTATCCTTTTTTTCGTGTAAAATACAACTCTTTAAAAAATGGACACTCCCGTGTGCCACGGCAGTGTGACGTGTTTGCCAGGTCGTGTTCGTTCCGCTAAATTTCACACGGTCGTGTGGGTCAATGGCCAGGCTGTGTGAATCGTGAAATTCTTGGACGACACTCTCGATAGAACACGTGCGTGTGAGCAGCCTGTGTGGCAAGGCTTAGGCCGTGTGATCTTCTTGTTTTGGTTATTTTTGTCTCTTTTATGCTCATTTTTGGCTCCTTTTGACTCTTGGTGCTTTCTTGAGTACAAAACATGAAATAAATGGATTAAGAGCACCAAAATCCATAAATCTAATAGTAAATATCCATAAATATGCTAAGTATTTGGGGTAACAATATGTATAATTTGACGTTTATCAAATACCCCCACACTTAAGCATTTGCTTGTCCTCAAGTAAAACTTCATTTACTACTAGAATTCATTCCTTTCAATCACATAATCATTACCGATAATGTTACAAATTATTTCACGGAGAATCATATAGTGAGAATTCAACCATAGGGACATTAAGAACTTCAAACAATCTAAATCGAATATTTTGATAGTAAAATTATAGGTAATCTCCTTCCTCTAAGTAATTAACTTTAGTCCTAAATATACAAGAGATGACATCCTCACTAAGAATTCACTCAAATCACTCAAAGTGTTTAAGGTTCGAAATTAAGCACTCGATTGTCTAACATGAGATGTTATCACTATAGGCTTGCATGAAAATCAAATCTCCACCACTTGCAAATGATATGATACACAAATCAAAAGGTCTTTGCATGGTTGTAACGGGGTTTAGGTTACAGGTATGGATACAAGCTGAAGAAACAGAGGTTAGAATCGAGATGATTTCAATATATCACCCCACTATCAAAAACTTAATTACTGAATGACAACAAATATCTAAAACAATATTATATGAGCTCTCTTTTTCATGACAACTTTAGCTTGCTAGAATAATAAAACTGAAGTTAGTTTTTTTTTTTAAGAGCAAATCAAGTTAATACAAAATAGTAGTAATACTCCTTGATTCAGTAACAAAAATTGGTGATCATAGTGAGGTAACAATATTAAATTCAATCTCGATAAAAAGGGTCAAATTAAGTAAGAGGATTTCAATAAAAATGGGTTAATAGGTTAATGATGAGGGTTAATCAATAAAGAAAATGGGTTAGTAGGCTCAAAGGGGGTTCACTAAGGGTTTAATTATGTAGGAAGGCTTTTTATGGAGTAAGTGGGTTAAATCCTAAGTGCCTTTATCATCTCAGTATATCAAATCATATGTGTGATCTCGATATGTATAATCGAAGCAAGTTCTAGAATAATAGTTCAATATTGACACACTCAAACCACAAAAGAACTGAGCAAGAAAGAAAGCTATATGCTCAAAAAGGCTCAAAAAATCTCACCAAAAATTTGGTTGTTTGATGTCATTCCTGTATACTTAAGATTTCAAGATAATACCTCAATTTAGGAAAAAAAATCTAAAAATTTTAGTTCTCAAAATATCAAATTATCATACTTGTTTCTTTAAGGTCCTACAATCAAATACTTATGCATAATCCCCTTGGTCTAATTCATGACATATCAACAATAATTATAGATTAATCAGAATTCATTCCATCAATATGATGAGAAAATCACTTAAGCACAAGACTACATTCAGGGATTTGAGAATAATGCAAAAAGTTAGGTTTCATGTTTATGTTCACCCCCCCACTTAATATGTACATTGCCCTCAATGTACAAAGATAGACTATTCAAAATAAAGAAAATCATAAGAGGGAAGGAGGTGAAACTCCCTGTTAGATGGATGCGGAGCTTGATTCTGAGGTTGTAGTGTTTGGGGAAAGTAGTAGCTACCATTGTTCTTAGCTAGATGAAGAAATTGGGTTGTTAAACATGGCATTCGTTTTCTATTATTCCCTGTTCGTTTCCTCATTCCATAAAATATTCCTAGCAGCTTGCTTGGAAATCTGTAGAATCATGAAGAGCTTATTAAGAGTTGGTGTGGAAGAGAGTGTAATGGGATAACTTGTTAAAAATACCAGAAAAAAATGAAGCAAGTAAAACTTACTAATATAGATATGTATTTTATAAGAAAATAATAAAATTGAAATAAAATTAAAAATTAAGAATAAAAATAAAAAGAAAGATAAAAATAAAAAGATAGGAGGATTCAATGATCCTCGTCAATGGGGGCCTTAGGTGGTGGTGCTGGAGTGGCGATGTGAAAGTGCTGGCACAACTGCTGCATCATGGCCTGCATGTTGTCCATCTGTCTATCGCATCGCCGATCTCGCTCGTGGATCATCTCGAACTGTGTAGTGCAATACTGCTCGAAGTGAGCGAGTCGGCCAGAAAGGTGTACCAATGAAGTAGCCGCATGAACTGGTCGTTCCCTAGGTGATGTGGTCAAAGGCTCCTCATGCAGTGGGGGAACATCATTAGGAATGTCCTCAAGATCCTCCTCGTCAATGGCATGAGAAAGACGGTAGTTCGGTGGATCAGTCCCGTGTCGGCGCTCGATCATCCGCATGTGTAACATAGTCGTGATGCCCTGTGGGGACATCTCACCTATCAGTGTGAGCGCCGATGACTGAGCCACTGTATTGAGGAGGCTGAAGTGTCTGGCGAGGCGTACCACGTAGGGGCCGATAGAGATCACTCCCTTCTTATGTCACTCGGTCTGATGGCGAATGGAGAAGGCGATGTAGTATGCCAAGTCAGTCACTTGTGCATTTGCCATGCACCATAAATAATAAGCGTCGTGTGTATTGACCACACCGGTGTTTTCTCTCTTTCCGGTCAAGGAGTGTGCCAATATGGCATGGAGGTAGCGTAGGGAAGCGGCGAGAGCTGAGGCTTTCGTGCGGCTGGGGTTGTATGTGGAAGAGAGTGGTGCCAAAGCCTTCTAGCATAAGGATGGAGAAATATGGATATTGCGTGGTACTGCATTCATGTTCTCTTCCTCCATAAATTCATCGGTGTAAAGTCCCAGAGCGACTCTAAATTCTGGAACACTCATCGCACGAACTAGACTGCCTAATCAGAAGTGAATTGTGCTTGATCATCATTGTTCGTCATCACCACCTGTAATTGAAAAGTAGAGCATAATTCTAAAGTTAGCTCTAAATAAGTGGGCTCGGTAATAGCGAAAAACCGTTCTCATGGGTCTGTGGACAGGAGGACGTGGATGGCATCAACTAGTTGGACTTGTTCTACGGCGGCCCAGTCAATGCAGCGACCTGTAGTGAGGGGTCAAGCGCGTAGTATCTGAAATAACTCCTCCTGCGAAGCTTGCCAAAACTCGAGGAATGGGTGCCGAACTTCGACTGTAACACATACCGAAGAAGAATCCGGTCCCCTACGTCTCTTTAAGAGAGGGACCGCGGCCTTCTTGCCTCTCGATGATGACATAATAGACCTAAAAATGTATAAACAGTGATACAGTAGGTCCAAGATATGTTAACATTAAACGATATCAAGCGAGAGGTGAAAAACATATATGGTTAGTTAGAAACATTTACTGAAATCAAAGATGTATCATTGGTTAAGCAAGAATCCTAAAACTAGTATATGCTATTTAGTAGTTTAAACAATTTAAATATAGAAAAAACTAGAGCAAATTCCTAACTTGAATTAGAACAAGTACTAATATAGCAACACAAATTGGAAAAACAAAGTTGAGAAAGTGAACCGAAAGCTACTGCAGGGTGGCGTACGGGCGTGTTGGTAGCAAACACAGGTTACAGCTGTGTGGAGGAAAATTAGAAGGGAAAAAGAGGAGAAAGTGGGGATAAAATGCAAGGGAAATGGATTTTAGGGTGGTTTGAGGGCTGGGTAAGTAAGAATCTGGGGAAATGGTGGCCGGAATAGAGATTAGGGAATAGGGGAGGGAAGATTCGGCTAGGGTTTTGAAAAGAAGAAGAAGATGAACAGTGGTTTACTTATATAGGGGAGGGTCACACGGCCTAGGAACATGCCCGTGTACTCTGAGAGTGAGCCCGTGTTTTTTGAATTTTTCAATTTGGGTCGTGCCAGGCTACTGTTCCAGGCCCGTGTGTATTGGGCGTGTGTGGTACACGGCCATATCGCACGGTCATGCTTAGCTTCATTCGCTTCTTCCACGCCCGTGGCTATAGTACCAAGCCCGTGTATTGTTGTCCATGGTTTAATGGCACGGGTGTGTTGCACGCCTGTGATAGAGAAACAGAATCGAGCCTTGCCCCTGGCGCGCCCGTGTTTTTCTATTCCCACGCCCGTGTTCATATATTAACCTCACCCACTGCCATGTCGCACGGCCGTGAGGATTTATCGCATCCTGTGTTTTGGGAAAATCTTTGCCCTATTTCCACACGGCCGTATCGCGTGTCCGTGTCGCTTCCCCTGTTTTGCCACGGCTTTAGGCACGCCCGTGTGGGTGACCGTGTATTCTGAAAGATTGTGCAATTCTAAAAATTTAATTATTTAAAGTGTTAGAAGTAAGAAATCAAAATATGTTAGTACTCGGGTTGCCTCCCGAGAAGCACTTGTTTATAGTCTAAGCTCGACTTACCTTTCCGTTGATTTATCATGGTGGTTTGAGGAGTTCATACTCCTCGTTCTTGCTATCAATCTTAAAATAAGGTTTTAATCGGGTGTTGTTTACCTTAAAAGTACCGAACTTGGGATGACTCACCTTAACCGTACCGAATGGGAAAATACTGAGTACCGTAAAAGAGATCTCCTCATTTGGTGTGGTAGTGACAATATGGGGATCTGTGGCATCTAATAAGACTTTATCGCCTACCTTAAGTTGATTAGGAGAGATATCGGGCTTGTTTTGGCGAAGTTTCGGTTTATTAGGTGTTCCCATTTTGTGTTCTCGCCATTCGTCTAGCTCCTCTATCCGTAGCCTTCGTTCTTCATGGACGTTTTTGTTTTCTTCATGATAGTAGCGTACTATCTCTGTTGTCTTGGTTCGAGGAGGTTCCTGCAAGGACGATTGAATATTAGTTTTATCATCGACAGGTTTTATAGCATCATCCTGAGTCTTAGAGGGTTTAAGTGAGTCGCATGCTTGAAGTGTTACTGCGTCGTCACCTGCACGAAGTGTTAGCTCTCCTCTGCCGACATTAATAACTGTTCTTGCAGTTGCTAAAAAGGGTCGTCCTAAAATTAAAGGTACCTTGTTATCCTCATCCATATCAAGGACGATAAAGTCTACTGGGTAAATAAACTTATCAATTTTAACGAGAACATCTTCAATAATACCCTTAGGAAATCTAACTGTTTTGTCAGCCAATTGTATGCTCATCTTAGTCTGTTTGGGTTTATCGAGACCTAGTCATTTAAACATTTTATAAGGCATAACATTTATACTTTCCCCTAAATCAACTAAAGTATTATTCACATATAAACTACCAATTAAGCAAGGAATTGTAAAACTACCTGGATCTTTCAATTTGCTAGGCAACTTATTCTTTAGAATAGCTGAGCAGACTGCATTGAGTTCCACGTGCGATGTAGCGTCTAATTTTCTTTTATTGGTCAGAAGTTCCTTTAAGAATTTGGCTGAGACGAAAGAACTTCAATAAAAGGTAAGTTAATATGTAATTTCTTTAAGAGTTTAACAAACTTACCGAATTGTTCTTCTATTCTGTCTTTCGTCATCGCTTTAGGATATGGCACATGAGATTTATAATTCGTACTTACCATTTTATTATGACTTATCTCACCATCACCTTTGCTTTCCACATTTTCTTGCCTTGGTTCTGGCTCAGTCTTATCGTATCCTTCTTGAATATCAATTGCATTGAGTTGTTCCCTTGGGTTTGGTTCAGTTTTACTTGGTAGGCTACCTTGTGGTCGTTCGGAGATTAGCTTGGATAGCTGGCCTATCTGAGTTTCGAGTCCTTGAATTGATGCTTGTTGATTTTTTAGCGCTGTCTCAGTATTCTGGAAATGAGTTTCTGACACTGAGATGAATTTGGATAACATCTCCTCAAGGTTCAGCTTCTTTTTCTGTTGATACGGTGGCTGTTAAAAATTCTGAGGATTCTGTGGCCTCTGATTCTGTTGACCACCCCAAGAGAAATTTGGGTGGTTCTTCCAACCTACATTTATGGGTTATTTTGAGATCTAAAATTATTGTTACCCATATAGTTGACTTGTTCCTCTTCGGTTGTAGGATTGAATGGTGGGTATACTGTAGGCACACCTCCTCCACTTAAATCGCACCTCATCGCTAGATGTACCTGCGTAGAACCAAGAAAACCATCAATTTTCTTATTTAAAAGTTCTACCTGATTAGAGAGCATGGTGACCGAATCAATGTTATAAATGCCAGCTATTTTTGTTGGCTTTGTCCTCATAACTTGCCACTGATAGTTATTCAGTGACATCTCCTCTATAAATTCATAGGCATCTTCCGGTGTTTTATTGTTGATGGTTACGCCAACAGCTGCGTCAATCATTTGTCTTGTCGAGGGATTCACACCATTGTAGAATGTTTGAACCTGCAGCCATAGAGGTAATCCATGATGTGGGCACCTTCGCAAAAGGTCCTTGAATCTCTCCCATGCATCGTAAAATGTCTCTAAATCCATCTGCACAAAAGAAGAAATATCATTACGCAACTTAGTTGTTTTTACCGGTGGAAAATATTTTAATAGAAATTTTTAAGTCATTTGCTCCCAAGTGGTAATAGATCCTTGTGGTAGTAAGTTCAACCACTGTTTAGCTTTATTTCTTAGTGAAAAAGGGAATAACCGAAGGCGAATGGCATCATCAGAAATGCCGTTAATTTTGAAAGTGTCGCATAGTTCTAGGAAATTTGCCAACTGCGTGTTGAGGTTCTCATCCTGCAAACTATCAAACTGAACAAATTATTGTATCATCTGAATCGTGTTAGGTTTCAGTCCAAAATTGTTAGCAGCAACAGTAGGTCTAACTATACTTGACTCGGTTCCTGTAAAATTAGGTTTAGCATAATCATACATAGTACGAGAAGCAGGATTCTAATTTGCTAATTCAGCGGGTATGGCTGGCGATAGCGGATTGTCTTGATTTTCAGTCATCTCTTCAGTAGTAGTTGAGATATCGTCCTCTTGCTCTTCCTCTGTGTATCTTAAGCTGCGCCTGATTTCTCTTTTGTTTCTACGAGCTGTACGATCAATTTTCTCGTCAAAAAGCAACGGTCCTGACGGGTTTCTTCTAGTCATACACTACAAGAACCTGCCAGGAGAAAGAAGAAGAAAGTTAGTAAAATAAAAATAGAAATAGAGTTAAATTGGAAGAAAAATAAATGGCTAAAGTAATAAACTTGATCGCGTGATTCGTAACAAGTAATAAATATTTATAATGAAGATCAAACCTAGACTAACTATTATCACGACGAAAAGGCAAGCGCACCTATCGAACAATAGTATAGTAATGGCAAGACCGGGATATCGTACCCAAGGAAACCAAAAGTACTAGTAATAACTATCTTTTTATTATCTAGCCTAGGAATAAAAAAAAGGTTTGTTTATTAAACTAATTACCTAAACTAATTAACTAATTTAATTAAAGCGAAGAGAAGATTTGGAAAAGACTTGAAGAAAAGCAATTTATAAAGATGACACCCAAGGAGGAATCTACCTAGATTTCACTTGTTATCTGACTCTGAACCAAAAGATTTATTCACTTGACTTGATCTGTGAGACTCCCTAACCTATATTATTATCTCTTTCGATACTAATAACGCTTAACCCTCAGTTGAATTAATTGAAATCTCTTTCTAATTAAAACCCCCTAGGGAAGCAGTAAATCGATCTATGGACTCCCATACTAGGTTTCACCCTAATTCGGCAAAATCTCGTAACCCTATCTCTAGGCGTTCGATCAACTCCGCTTAATTATGCCAAATCTACTCTTAGGCGTATTCTATTCCTCCTCTGTATATAAGCATTAAATCATGAGTCAATACCCTAATATTAACTCAAGCATTAGAAACACATAATTAAGAACAAATCAAGTATTTATCATATAGTTCAGATAATAATAACAAGATCCATCATAGGTTTCATCCCCCTTAGGTATCTAAGGGATTTAGTTCATAATGAAATAAGAGTACATCTCAAAAGTATGAAAATAATAAAACATAAAGAAAACTCTAAAACCCTTGAAGGAATTCTGAGAGAGATATTCAGGCTTGGAGTAGCTTCGGCTTTTGGGACGGATCATCTGGCATCCTTCAAGTAATTTCTGGCGTGTGGTTCTGCGTTTCAGAAAAGTTCTAGAAGCGCCGGAAAAGTCCCCCGAAAAGTCCCCGCTCAGTAGGTCATACTTTGGGTGTTTTTATAGGCTTTGGATTGGCTTTCTTCTCCCCTAAGTATCATTTTTTCCATATAAAATACAACTCTTTGAAAAAGGGACACACCCGTGTGCCACGGTAGTGTGACGTGTTTGCCAGGCCTTGTTCGTTCCATTAAATTTCACACGACCGTGTGGGTCAATGGCCAGGCCGTGTGAATCGTGAAATCCTTGGACGATACCCTCAATAGACATGGGCGTGTGAGCAGCCCGTGTGGCAAGGCTTAGGCCGTGTGATCTTCTTGATTTGGTCATTTTTGTCTCTTTTATGCTCGTTTTTGGCTCCTTTTGACTCTTGGTTCTTTCCTGAGTACAAAACATGAAATAACCGAATTAAGAACACCAAAATCCACAAATCTAATAGTAAACATCCATAAATATGCTAAGTATTTGGGGTAACAATATGTATAATTTGGCGTTTATCAATCATCTCATTACAGTGGTGGAGATTTGATTTTAATGTAAGCCTTTCATAATAACTTTTCATGTTTGACTATTGAGTGCTTAATTATTAAACCTTAAACACTTTTAATGATTTGAGTGAATCTTTAGTGAGGATGTCAACCCTTGTCGATTTGGAATTAAAGGTAATAACTTAGATAAAAGGGGATACCTACGATTTTATGATTGAAAGGCTCAATTTGGATTATTTGAAACTTTATGTTCTTTTAGTTGAACTCCCAATGTATGATTACTTGTGGATTATTTTGAAACACTATTAATGAGAATTATAAGTTGAGAAAGATTTATTTTAATTGTAAGTTGAGGATTTTACTTGAGGACAAGCAAATGCTTAAGTGTGGGGATATTTGGTAAACCATAATACATACATATTTTTACCCCATGCTTGGCTTATTTATGGATGATTTTCCCTTGATTCATTGAATTCGATGCCTCTAATCCTTTAATTTCATGTTTTATACTCAGGAGAGCTTAGGATAGAAAAAAGAGCGAGAAACGGGCCAAAAAGGGACAAATTGGCCTAATTTAGTGTTTCACACAGCTTTGGCATGTAATATCCCGAATTAGGGCCTAATCGGAATAGTGGTTTCGTGACCACAAATTCGAGATAGAAATAATTATTTTATAATTATTTTGAGGTTTATGATATGATTACATGATTGTGTGAAAATTTCGTGAAGAAATTCTATGCATAAAATACTTAATTTGAAAGTAGGGACTAAATCGAATAAGTTGCAAAACTTGCATTCTAGAAGTTTTTAGTATGAAATTGCATTGAAATATTAATTAAGAGGTCTTAAATAGCAATATGCCTATTTTGTGCAAATGATCTTATGATATGGTGATGGAATGGTTGAGAAAATGTTTGACAATGATAAATTATGAAAATGGTTAGTTTAGATTATGTTTGATGTTAAGGAAAATTATTAAGATACTTAGTGCATAAATACTCATAAAAGGGATGAAATTTGCCATAAACAGAATACTGCAGCAACACTGACCCGAGTTTGAAAATTTACTAAAAATCATAGAAATTGAATCTGGTGATGGAATATATATCAAATTGAAGCTTATTATGTCTAGTTTCACATGAAACAAATGAAACAGGTAAAGGAATTATATGTTAAAAGATATTTGAATTTTAGTGAAACAGGGTCGTAACAGTTTCTAAATCCCCTGTTCCAACTTTAGAAATTCACTATAAATTTTAAAGATATAATTAGGTGGTCTATCTTATATCCTCAGAATCCTTATTAGTCTAGTTTTAGTAGAAACAAACCTCATAGTCATATGAATTTTGTACAGAGAGAAATGTGGTTCGCAGTAAAAAGAGGTCAAACCAGTCAAGTCCTGAAACAGGGGTAACTTTAACTAATAAACTGTACTAATTGGCTCAGCCAAAAATTCTAGAAAAAAATTAGTAGATAGGTATATGAGTCTAGATTCAAGGAAAATTTACGGATCTTAATTTCAAGTTTTGTAACTCGAGATATGATTTTTATTGTGACTGTGACGCAAGTAGTTTAAAAGCTGTGAATGTAGAAACAAATAATCCAAAGTTCTAAAAATGTTAAATTAAGCTTAGTAACACCTCATACTCGGCTCCGGCGACGGTCTCGGGCGTGGGGGCGTTACATTTAGTGGTATCAGAGCAGGTTTAGTCGGTTCTCGGACTACGTGTTGTATGTACGAATTTTGCTATACATGCCATATGTATAAATTGTGATAGTGTGACGACTTCTGACCTTTTAAATGATTTTTTTTATAGTAAATGGATCCCGATCCAGGTGTGTGAGGAGCAGTTAAGAGAGAATAATCGCCAGCTCCGGTGAAGGAGCAGCGCGCCGATCGAAAATCCACCTCCTACTGTTTGGTCGGGAGGAGGAGAAAGGGGCGTCAAGCCTTTCTCCAAATGATGAGTGCATGGTACACCGAGTTCGTTAAATGCAACCCAAATGTACAACCTCCCCACCTCCCAAATTCCTCAACCTGTACCCCCGACACCTCAAGGTATGGATCTGATGAAATTTCACAGAACTCCAGTTGATAGAATTCGCAAGCAAGGGGCCGAAGAATTTAAAGCAAATATTGATGATGATGCCGAGAAAGCAGAGTTCTGGCTTGAAAATTCTATCCGGGTATTTGACGAATTATCTTGTACACTGAAGAATGTTTGAAATGCGCTATATCTTTGTTGAGGGATTCAACATATAATTGGTGGAAGACTTTGATTTGGTGGTACCGAAAGAGAAAATAACTTGGGAATTCTTTCAAGAAGAGTTTCGAAGAAATATATTAGTGAAAGATTTATTGATCGAAAGCGTAAAAATTTTTCTTGAGTGAAGCAAGGTAATATATGACGATTCTGAATATGAAAGAGAGTTTGTTCGATTAAGTAAGTATGCCGAGAGTATGTTCCTCAGAGGCCAAGATGTGCCGACGATTTGAAGAGACGGGCTCAACGAAGACATCAAGGTATTTGTTGGAATTCTTGAATTAAAAGAAATGGTAGTATTGGTTGATCGAGCTTGTAAGGTAGAAGAATTGCTTAAAGAAAAGAAAAGGTAGAGGTGAGACTAGAAATTGGAAGAAAAGACCGATGAGCGGTTCATTTTCACAAAGAACTGGAAAGTCAAGGAATATGAATCCTCGTTCCCAAGCTTCACTGGGCAATCGTATGGGAATTATAAGAAGCAAAATGTGGGTCCTAAATCTCGGACTACTTGGCAACGGTGTAGGGAACTCGAGATTTATTAAACCCGAGTGCCAGTGTGTGGTAGAAATCATTTTGGTCCGTGTAGAGCAAATGAATGTTTTCGATGTGGTTCTCCTGGATCATTTTATTAGAGATCGCCAGAGAGAGTGAAAAGAAAAATTTGAGAATACAAAAATAAGTGGGCGGATTCGAGAGGAAGATATCCAAGAAAAGCTGGGAGCGAAGCAAGCGGTAAGAATGTAGCCGAGGATGCACCAGTTAGACTGAAGGAAGGGCTCAAGCTAGAACTTATGCTATTAAAGCGCGTGAAGATGCTTCCTCACCTGATGTGATTACCGTACATTTTCTCTCTATAATGTTAATGTTATTGCTTTGATTGATCCCGGTTCTACTCATTCATATGTGTGCATGAAATTGGTGTCTAGTATGAATATACCGTTGAGAAAACAAATTTATGATTAAAGTGTCGAATCCGTTAGGCAAATGTGTATTTCATTGATAAAGTATGTAAGAAATGTCCTTTAATGATTCGGGATCATTACTTTCCTACCCGACTTGATGTTGCTGCCGTTTGATGAATTTGATGTTATTTTGGGTATGGATTGGTTGACATTGCATGATGCTATAGTAAATTGTAAAGAAAAGGTTATAGAATTAAAGTGTGAAAACGGTGAAACTTTGCGGGTTGAATCGGATAAATCGAAGTATTGTCTAGTGTGATTTCTTTGATGTCACTTCGAGATATTTGAGAAAGGGTTATGAAGCTTATTTGGCGTATGTAATTAATACAAAAGAAGTTGAAAAGAAAGTTGAATCGATCTTAGGTTGTGTGTGAATTTGCGGACGTATTTCTGAAGAATTGCCGGTTTGCCTCCATCGGGAAGTAGAATTTGGTATTGATTTGATACAGGAACAACTCAGATTTCGATTGCTCCGTATAGAATGGCACCAAAGCAGAGTTGAAGGAATTAAAGTCGCGATTGCAAGAGTTGATTGATAAAGGTTTTGTGAGACCGAGTTTTTTCACCTTGGGGTGCTCTGTGTTATTTGTGAAAAAGAAGGATGGTTCTATGAGGTTGTGTGTTGATTATCGCTTGATTAAACAAGGTGACAATAAAAACAAATATCTGTTGCCAAGAATTGATGATTTGTTTGATCGGCTAAAAGGAGCGACATGGTTTTCAAAGATTGACTTGAGATCTGCGTATTACCAACTGCGGGTAAAAGAGTCGGATGTGCCTAAAACTGCTTTTAGAACAAGGTATGGTCATTATGAATTTTTAGTTATGCCATTCGGGTTGACAAATGCTCCTGCTGTGTTTATGGATTTAATGAATCGCATATTCAGACCATACTTGGACAAATTTGTTGTGGTGTTTATAGATGATATTTTAATTTATTCAAAAGATGATACAGAGCATGCTTGAGCATTTGAGGATAGTTTTGCAAACTTTGAGAGATAAGCGGTTGTATGCTAAGTTTAGTAAAAGTGAATTTTGGCTGAGGAAGTTGGATTTTTGGGTCATATTGTTTGGTGATGGTATACGGGTTGATCCTAGTAAAATTTCAGCCATTGTTGATTGGAAACCACCAAAAATGTAACTAAAGTTAGAAGTTCCTTGGGGCTAGCTGGGTATTATCGGCGGTTTGTAAATGGATTTTCTATAATTGCTGCTCCTATAACTAAATTACTCAGAAAGGATGTTAAATTTGAATGGACGGAAGAATGTCAACAGAGTTTTGAAGAATTAAAAATTATTAACAGAGGCACCAAGCAGTTAGTACAACCGAATCGGTAAAAATTTGTGGTGTATAGTGATGCTTCTCTAAATGGTTTGGGGTGTGTGCTCATGCAAGAAGGAAAAGTGGTGGCATATGCTTGAGGCGATTAAAACCTCATGAGAGGAATTATCCTACTCACGATTTGGAATTGGCTGCAGTGGTGTTTGCTTTGAAAATTTGGCGACATTATTTGTATGGTGAAAAGTGCCGGGTATATATCGACCATAAAAGTCTTAAGTACTGATGTCACAAAAAGACTTGAATTTAAGACAGCGAAGATGGTTGGAGTTATTGAAAGATTACGAGCTTGTTATTGATTATCATCCGGAAAAAGCGAATGTGGTTCTTGATGCTTTGAAGCGAGAAGTTGTTGTTTGCTTTGAGAGTTATGAACACTCGGTTGAAAGTGTCGGATGATGGTTCGATTCTAGCAGAGCTAAGAGTAAAACCGAAGTTTTTACAAGAGATTTACGAAGCTCAAAAAGATGATCAAGATTTGCAAGCCAAGAGAAAACGATGTGAAGTTGATACTGAGTCGATTTGAGAATTGGTTACGATGGGTGCTTAATGTTTAAAGATCGGATTTGTGTACCAAAGAATGAGGAATTGATTCAAAAGATCCTACAAGAAGCACATATAGTAGTTATTTCTCGATTCATCCGGGTAGTACGAAAATGTATAATGACTTGAAGAAAATGTATTGGTGGAATGGAATGAAAAGAGATATATCAGAGTTTGTGTCCAAATGCTTAATTTGTCAACAGGTGAAAGCTGAACACCAAGTGCCTTCGGGATTACTTCAGCCTATTATGGTTCCTGAATGGAAATGGGATCGGATTACTATGGATTTTGTTTCAGGATTGCCATTGACTCCAGGAAAGAAAGATGCCATCTGGGTAATAGTTGACAGATTAACTAAGTCGGCTCATTTTATTCCTATGCGTGCGGATTATTCTCTTAACAAGTTGGTGACTTTGTATATTAGAGAAATTGTTAGATTACATGGAATACCATTGTCGATTATTTCAGATAGAAATCCAAGGTTTACCTCGCGGTTTTGGCAAAAATTGCAAGACGCGTTAGGTACAAAGTTAAATTTCAGTACTGCCTTTCATCCATAAACTGATGGACAATCAGAGAGAGTAATTCAGTTTCTTGAAGACATGCTCAGATGTTGTGTATTGGAATTTCAAGGAAGTTGGGAAAGATATTTGCCGTTGGTAGAATTTGCTTACAACAATAGTTATCAGACGAGCTTGAAAATGGCACCTTATGAAGCATTGTATGGTCGTAAGTGTCGAACGCCTTTGTATTGGACTGAACTCAAGGAAAATCAGATTTATGGAGTTGATCTAATAAAAGAAACTGAAGAAAAAGTGAAAGTAATTCGAGATTGTTTGAAAGTCGCTTGAGATAGACAATCTCTATGCGAGATCTAAAACGAAAAGACATTGAATTTCAAGTTGGTGATAAAGTATTTTTAAAGGTGTCTCAGTGGAAGAAAGTCCTTAGATTTGGACGGAAGGGCAAATTAAGTCCGCGTTTTATTGGGCCGTATGAAGTAATTGAAAAAGTTGGAACCGGTAGCATATCGGCTAGCATTACCACCGAATTAGAGAAGATTCATGATGTGTTCCACGTATCTATGTTACGTCGGTATCGTTCGGATCCTTCACATGTAGTTTCACCGACAGAAATTGAACTACAACCAGATATGACCTACGAAGAAGAACCGATTAAGATTTTAGCTCGAGAGGTCAAACAACTAAGGAATAAAAATGTTGCACTTGTGAAGGTGTTGTGGCAAAGGCATGGAATAGAAGAAGCTACATGGGAATCCGAAGAAACTATGAGAAATCAATTCCCACATCTGTTTACTGGTAAGATTTTCGAGGACGAAAATCCTTAAAGGGGGGGAGAGTTGTAATATCCCGAATTAGGGCCTAATCGGAATAGTGGTTTCGTGACCACAAATCCGAGATAGAAATAATTATTTTATAATTATTTTGAGGTTTATGATATGATTACATGATTGTGTGAAAATTTCGTGAAGAAATTCTATGCATAAAATACTTAATTTGAAAGTAGGGACTAAATCGAATAAGTTGCAAAACTTGCATTCTAGAAGTTTTTAGTATGAAATTGCATTGAAATATTAATTAAGAGGTCTTAAATAGCAATATACCTATTTTGTGCAAATGATCTTATGATATGGTGATGGAATGGTTGAGAAAATGTTTGACAATGATAAATTATGAAAATGGTTAGTTTAGATTATGTTTGATGTTAAGGAAAATTATTAAGATACTTAGTGCATAAATACTCATAAAAGGGATGAAATTTGCCTTAAACAGAATACTGCAGCAACACTGACCCGAGTTTGAAAATTTACTAAAAATCATAGAAATTGAATCTGGTGATGGAATATATATCAAATTGAAGCTTATTATGTCTAGTTTCACATGAAACAAATGAAACAGGTAAAGGAATTATATGTTAAAAGATATTTGAATTTTAGTGAAATAGGGTCGTAACAGTTTCTAAATCCCCTGTTCCAACTTTAGAAATTCACTATAAATTTTAAAGATATAATTAGGTGGTCTATCTTATATCCTCAGAATCCTTATTAGTCTAGTTTTAGTAGAAACAAACCTCATAGTCATATGGATTTTGTACAGAGAGAAATGTGGTTCGTAGTAAAAAGAGGTCAAACCAGTCAAGTCCTGAAACAGGGGTAACTTTAACTAATAAACTGTACTAATTGGCTCAGCCAAAAATTCTAGAAAAAAATTAGTAGATAGGTATATGAGTCTAGATTCAAGGAAAATTTACGGATCTTAATTTCGAGTTTTGTAACTCGAGATATGATTTTTATTGTGACTGTGACGCAAGTAGTTTAAAAGCTGTGAATGTAGAAACAAATAATCCAAAGTTCTAAAAATGTTAAATTAAGCTTAGTAACACCTCATACTCGACTCCGGCGACGGTCTCGGGCGTGGGGGCGTTACATGGCACCTCCACACGGGTGATCCACACGCCCATGTGTGACACACGGGTATACCACACACCCATGTGTCATGGCCGTGTCGACATTAGCCCAAGTCAGAATTGCACACGACCTGAGCACCTTCATATGGGCGTGGCACACGGCCGTGTCCCTGTCGAGCCCAAGTCTAGTTCTACTCGAAAAAAGGCTAATTTTGGGATATTTTGGGCATTCCAAGGTCTATATAAACACCTTAGAAGAGGATTAAAAGAGGACACAGAGTAAAGGTAGAAAATACTCAAGGATAGCCATCGGAATCAGCTCGGAAGGAGGATCTACATCAAGACTGAAGATTTCTATCCAATTCCCTAGAAGTTCTTTGGGTTTCTTTATGTTTTATTTTTTTCCAAATTTTGAGATGTTTTTTATTATTATGAACTAAACTCCCTAAATACCTAAGGGAGATGAAACCCAAGACGAATCTTATTACTATTTGAATTATAAGATAAATACTTGTTCTTATTCTGAATTATGAGTTTTAATCCTTGTTCTAATATTACAGGATATTAATTCAGATTTTTGATGTGCTTATTCAGTAGAGGAAAAGTCCATGTTTAAGAATATATCATTCATAATTAAGTGGAGTTGCATGCAATCCTATAGATAGGACGACATAAATCTGCTGGATTAGAGTCAAATCTAATAAAGGAATCCATAAATCGAGTTAATGCGACAATAGGGGTTTTAATTAGAAAGAGATTTTGATTAATCAACCTAGCGTCAGTTGTTCTTATTCTCGAGAGAGATATTAATATAAATCAGGGATTTCTACGGATTAAGTCAAGTGAATAAATCGTCTAATTCAGAAGTAATAAGTGAAGTCTAGGTGGATTCTTCCTTGGGTATTATCTTCTCAATTAAGTTTTCCAAAAGTATTTTCCAACTTTAATCTTTGTCGTAATCTTAGTTAATTAGATAATTAGTTTTATTTTAAAGCCATCCTTTAATTCTTAGGCTAGATAATAAAAAGATAGTAATTACTAGTACTTTTAGTCCTTGTGGATACGATATTACTGGTCTCACCATAACTATACTATTGTTCGATAGGTGCGCTTGCCTTAGTCGAAGTTTTAGTTAGTTTAGCGACCATCAGTTATATGTATTGATAATGCTTGGTGAATTTGGATGTGGTTTGGTTAAATTGACTTTGGTATATACATGAGTATGAATTATGTTTGTCATGTTATCTTTAGTTAAATTGATTTAGATATGTCTTATATTATATAGTAATGGTTAAATTTGGTTGACGAATATATTTGGCTAAATGTTGTATTGAGGTAACAAATATACTTGATTGATGGTTCGATATTTGTATATATATATATGTGAATCATGGTTGATACATGTGGCAGTGGTGATAAGGTTATGCCAAAGTATATGGAAATGGTAAATTTGATTTGAAGGGAAATTGTGGATGTATATTTTGTTAAGTAAATTACATGATTTATAAGTGGGATATATTAGGTAAATAACTATGTTTTAAGGTGTTGATATTCGGTTGTGGAATGAAATAGATATAGATATTAGTTTATTTCATTTGATCATTGACTATAAATGAGATGTTAAGCATAATGAATAGCTTGTAAAATGACTATGTTTAAATTTGGCAAACAGGGTGAATTATCTTTAGATGGATATTAGATAATTGGAGTAACATGTATTTGTGATTAAAAGTGGTTCGATTCAACTATATATATGTTTATATATGTACACAGCCGAATATGATAATAATAAATTAGTTTTAAATATGACTTTTGTTACTATATGTAATAAGTGATAATGGCATGTTAAAAAAATTGGTTTTGGTATGCTAGAATGTTAGACAAATATTTTTATGTATTATATATGTATATATATATTTGATGTGTTTATGTGAAAGATAAATTAATATGCTTGTTTATTTGGTTTAAATCATTGATACGTTTCATGCTTGTTAAGTGTTATAAAAAGAAAAAAAAATGGAAGTTGACATTAAATAGGTATATGTATTTAGTATGTTATATATATATATATATATATATATATATATATATATATATATATTTAAAGCTTTAGTAAATGACTTATTGAATGATAACTTAAGTTATTTTTTAAAAAAAAATAAGATGATTTGATATAAGTTGATATGTGGCTTTGTTATTGTATATTAATTATTAGGTAAATTTTATATGACAATTATAACTGACCATTTGTTGATGATTGATAATGTTTATTATATAGATAATTAATAAATTGTTTAATATGGTTGCTTTTTATTTGATATGTGAATGTACATAAGCTTAATAATAAGCGTGCAAAAATAGGTGTACTTTTCATTAGTATATGCATTTGTCCGGTAATACCTCATAACCCGATTCTGGCAACGGATACAGGTTAGGGGTGTTACAGTAAGTTACACTAACCAGCTCATTCTGGTAGTCTTTGAAACGTACATTATGGTTTATATGGCATGTATAGGGTTGATGTGTATTTAATCAAAGGTAGCTTGTATAAATGTTATGCATGGTATTTTGTTTACATAAACAACTTAAATATGTATGAGTAGTTTTATCATGCTTGATATATTTTTGGATGTGATTAGTTGATGGGTAAATTATAGGTAGGTTTGTGAGTAAGTTGATAAAATATGATTTGTTGTAAATAATCAAAGAGGTGAATTGTTTAATGTGGTAGTATAGAATGTTAGGATACAGATGATACAATGACATTTTTAGAACTAAGAATTGGTTGTATTGAAGGTTTTTATTTTGGCCTATAAGTATGGAATTTGAGTTATTTATGTTGAAATCATGAATGGGTGAGAAATGTGGCCTTAAACTGGCCTAAATTCGTCCACACGAGCGTGTCTATACCCATGCAACTCTCTAACTTGGGTCACACGGCTAACCACACACTCGTGTGCTAGGCCATGTGTAAGGTGCAGGGGTTACACGGCCAAGCCACACGTCCGTGTGCTAGGCTGTATGCAAAAACCTGGGTATTCTGTTTCGAAATTTTAATATGCGAGGGACACACGGGCAGACCACATGAGTTAACTGAAGCTTATGAGAGCTAAACGGAAAGTAAACATGAAAGTTTGCAATAAATTCTGAACCTCGGTTTACTTGGGTAATTTGCGGTCAATTCCTCCTTTTCACTAAACGACTGTACTCAATCCTGCGTTTCATTTGCTTCAAACATTCAATTCAATTTCATAACTTTAACAATAATTTTATTTTCAGCAAATGATATGAATAAATACATAATACTATTCATCAATTTAATATATAACATTAAAGTTTAACCATACAAACTTACCTGAGTTAAATTGTGGAATTTGTAGTAGTTCAGAGACTATTCTGCTAATTTTCCTTTTTCACGATTATCTACGAGCTTTTAATCTAAAATATAAAATTATTCATTCATTAGAATATATTTAAATTCTAATTCCCTTTAATTACCTTTAATTTTTAAATTCTAATTCACAATTAATTCCCTTTAATTTTTGAAATTTCAAAATTACCCTAACTTTTATAATTTTTTTCAATTTAGTCCCTCACCAATTAGCCTATCAAATGAGCTAATTTTTCTCAAGTGACCATTTATCTAAATATTATAAAATATCATACAATCTTTGATCAATAGAATTTTAGTATCAAACCCTAATATTTAATATTTTCACAATTTAGTCCTAAAATCAATTTCTATTCAAATCACTTGATAAGATCATCATATAACAAAATTAAAGCTCTAAATCCAGGTTAATTCATCACAAACACCCAACACTCATCAATGGTAACTTTCAAAATTACCCATAAAATCAAAAACTAATGAAATAGATAATTGGACCTAGTCGTAAAAAAATTTCAAGAAAAAGGCAAGAATTGAACTCACATGAAGTAAAAATATGAAAAACCAACTTTAAGAGCTCTCCTATGGCTATTTTTGGCTGAATATTGATGAAGAAATGTCTAGAAATTCAATTTGATCTTTGTTTTAATTTTCACCTAAATGTCCCAGACCATTTTGCCCCTAAATCACCTAATTTCAAGATTTTTCTATGCTTATGCCGCCCAAGCCTTCTAACAGGTGTCTAACTGCCTTTTTGGTCCTCCTTTATCTACCACATAAGCTATTTAATCATTATTTCTTTAATTTGTAAGTTTTGCACATTTTACAATTTAGTCTTTTTTTACTTAATTAACTATCAAAACGTTAAAATTCTCTAACGAAACTTTATACTAATTTAATGGCACTCCGTAAATATTTTTATTGATTTATGAAATAAAGGTCTCGATACCTCGTTTTTGAAACCACTTAACTTAATACTTTCTTCTAAAACACAAATCACTATTTTAAAAGTCTTCCTAAAATCACATTTAACTCGTAAATACTAAATAATAAAATTTTCAAATTCACTCGTCGAATTTAATGGTCTCGAACCATTGTTTCTAACACCACTAAAAATTGGGCTATTACATTCGTATTTGATCTGAAAGGTCTGATAATGTCCCATAACCCCGTTTCGGTGACGAATAAGGGTTAAGGGTGTTATAATTAAACTCGTCCCTAATTTGAATATAGAAAATGGATTTTTAACACCCTCAACCCGTCTCCGTTGTCAGATTAGGGTTACAGAGTATTACTAAACAATCAAAAACATTTGAACATTTTATCAATCAATATTATAATCACATCATAATCCATTCATACTCATGCACAATGTCCCTAAATCGGGGCCTCGAGGCTCTAAAAATAACCTAAAAACAATTTGGGACCAATTTGAAATAGTTTAAAAATTTTAGGAAAAAGATGCAAAATTTACCAAAATAGGCATTAGACAGCTGTGTGGCCAGGCCGTGTAAAGGATATGCCCGTGTCTTTAACCGTGTAACAATTGAACTAGGGACACATGGTCGTGTCCCAGTATGTTTCCTCACCAGTGTAACTTTCTGAGTAGGGTCACATGGCCGTGTAACTTTCTGAGTTTCCCTACACGCCCGTGTGCTAGGCCGTGTGTTAGGGCATGTAACTCACTGACTTGCACCCTAAAGAAATCATCAAATGACACACGACCATGTCGCCAGGCCGTGTGTCTCACACGACTGAGTCACATGCCCGTGTCTTAGGCCTTGTAGACCCAAATGAACCTTAAACAGCAAGTTTACCATTTCAAGCTTACTTGGACTCTAAGTAATCCATTTACCAGCCAAAAGACCTAGAGCGTCATTAAACAAGCTAAAAAGATGCTAAATGTATCCTCATTAATACCACAAGTATATATACAATTTCACAACAAAAAGAACTATCATTCAAAGTGTAACACCCCCAACCCATATCCGTCGCCAGAACAGGGTTACAGAGTATTACTGAAGTTTACAGAATAAATACAATTAATTCATGTCACTTACTATTCATATCTGAAACCAATCATATTCAATCATATTGCCCCTTAAAAGAACTTTCGAGGTCCAATTTATGCATTTGAAACAAGTCGGGACTAAATCGAGAACTTAAAAAATTTTTCGCGAAATTTCAAAATTTTTCTTAGGTGCAAGGGACACACGCCCGTGTGACCAGGCCGTGTAGGCATTCAATGTGAGGCATACGGCCGTGTCCCAGCCTGTGTCCATTCCCGTGTAACTCTCTGACTTAGGTCACACGGCCAGCCACACACCCGTATGCTAGGCCGTCTGGACAATTTAATTTTCGACAATTAGGTGCAGAGGACATACGACTAAACCACACGCCCGTGCGCATGACCGTGTGTCACAGACGGCTGAGACACATGCCCGTGTCTCTGCCCATGTGGATGAAAAATAGGCCATTTTCAGGCTAATTTTCTCACCCAAATTTGTCTTTAACCTACAACATCATCCAATCACATTCACAAGCCAATTCATAATCCTCAAATCAATACCAATATCAAGTTTTATGCACGACATATTATCTCATATGTGCAAGTGTTTAAACTTACCAAAAACATGTTTATGCTTATAAGCATACTTTATCAGTTATGCTAGTTCAAAACCATTCATCAATAGGTTTGTATACTTCCCATCATCTCTCCATTTTATCACACATCAAACTTGATAAGGCTTTATACAATTACATCAAAATATGCCTTACACTAGCCATACCAATGGCTACTTACAACCAAAATATTTCATCATTAAGCCTAACTTAACTTATACATGTCATTATACCAAAAGTTAGTTTGCTTTATATACCGAGAAGTCTGAGGGATAGTGTGATGTGTCTCCGACCAAATTCCAACCTTCACGAGCTTTCGAGTACTATAAAACAGAGGAAAGAAAAACCAAGTTCATATAACTAGAAATTTAACATACAAAATGCATCCAAGAGATTTGGCTAATAGCCTAAACACCAAACTTCATCAAACATGTTAGTCATTGTAATTCACACAATTGTCAAGAAACATAAATGAGCTCATCATGTAATAACTTTCATATACATAAACTTTTCTTATCATATTTCCATATAACATGTACATTTTATAACAGATATCTCAAATTCATTTATTTGAAATATCGATGGACACACATGTAGTACACTCAAAATGTACAAAATTGTAATCCGTTAATTCATATTCAGGGGTACTTATTAGAACACATATTCAGGAAGCACTCTCTTGAGCCATATAACAGAAAGCTCAAGTGAACCATGTAACAGGAAGCTTATCCGGGTTATAACAGAAAACTCATAAGAGTTTGAAACAGAAAGCTCATGTGAGCTTAACAGGTAACTCCAAAGAGTTATTATCAGGAAGCTCTGGATAGTTATATTGTAACAACCCTAACCTGAGTCCGTCGCTGAAACAGGGTTACGGAGTATTACCGGAGTTTACGAATCAAGTAACAGACATTTCATAAACGTTTAACATTCATATAAGATTTTGATCAAATTTAATCATATAGTCTCTTACATGAGCCCTCGAGGCCCAAATCATTCATTAGAATCAGGTTGGGACTAAATCGGGTACTCAGAAAATTTTTCTATTTATATTAAAATTTCACCAAGGTGTAGGGGTCACATGCCCGTGTGGCTAGGCCGTGTGTCTCACATGTTCAAGAGACACACGCCCGTCTCTTTGCACGTGTGGACAAAAATAGGCTATTTTTCAAGCCACATTTCTCACTCCATTTGTCATCAACCTAACTCAACACTTTTACACATAAACAGCCTATATCATAGCATTCAAATCAAGCTAAAACCAAGTTATATACATGTATTACCATCATATATACTCTAGTATTCAAACTTATCAAATTGACCAAAATCACTTATATGTCTACTTGTACTAAGTATTAACATACTTATTTTCTCGACATGTCACACTTGAGTTTAATACTCGTATCAACTTATATAATTTCCTTGTATCAACATATCAAAGATAATCATATATGTACATATCATGATACATATCATTCTCTTACTGTTTCTTCATAAACATATATCATTCTTTTCAATATATCAATATTTCATGTACCATAATTTCCATGTATTTCATGTATATTTATTCTGGTAATAGTTCATATCCAACTTAACATTGATCAAATTCCATCTATATATATATACTCTACACCATGTGTCCATATAACATGTACAAATCATTATATATATATATATATATATATATATTTCAGGCATATACGGGTAATAATTTATTTTGTACTCATATTGTTTCATATCAGAATTTTGCCCGTTGAATAATTTAAAATATCGGTGGATACACTTATTTCAAATCAATACTAAAAATAACCATAAGTCGTTCAATATTAATTTCATATGTCACGTACCAATTATTGTCAAATTAAAGAACGTCTTACAGATTTGAGTACATTGTTTTCTTGATGCCATAGTCCAACTATGGTCTTACACTTATATTCCCATGGCCTTGCCATGGTCTTACACTCATAATGCCATAATTCGATTATGGTCTTGCCATCAAGATGCAATAGCCCAACTATGGTCTTACACGTATTCACATATACTGCCATGGTCCAATCATGGTCTTATGTTCACTATGCTATAACCCAGTTATAGTCTTTTCACTGAAATGTCATAGCCTAGCTATGGTCTTACATTTACCACTTTTCCATGGTCCAGCCATGGTCTTATCTGTCAATTCATCACTTGTCATTGAACGATAGTACTCAATTCCTGCATCCCTTTAATTTGAACTTCCGATCCAAATTTTCATAATTTTCAAAATAATCATAATCCAATAACAAACATGTGAGATGATACATTATATAATTCCTAAATTAACAAATAATAATGAGAGTTCAACCATATGAACTTACCTGACTAAATTGCAGAAATACCAAGATTCAAGGGCATTTTGGAAAAATTCTCCATTTTCCTCGATTTTCAGCCCGATCTTGATCTAAATTACTAATTTCATTCAATTTATTAATTTAGACAATAAAACAATTCATTTCATGTAATTTGGTCATTTTTTATATTTTTACAAAATTGCCCCTAAAGTTTTACTTTTATTCAATTTAGTCGCTGAGCCAAAGACATGCAAAAGTAGCCATTTTTAATGTAAACCCATGCTAGCTAAATATTCATATATATTTTCCTCCTCCACCTCTACATTTCACATCCTTAATGTATATAACTTGCTTATACGTAACATTATCTATAATTCCACTATTTATTTATATAAAAATATTCATTCAAAGCTATCCACTTGAGTCATAGTCACTAAATTATTTATATCTTTAGCTAAAAAATTCTAAATTAATGTTTTTGAAACTAGACTCAAATATCTTTCTACCATAAAAATTTCAGAAATTATAGTTTAGCCAATAAGTATAGTAAAATCTTCAAATTTATCTCTGTTCTGTTGTTTGACAGCTTTGACCTTTCTTTACTAAAAACTAATTATCTCTTAGTACGGGGTTTGGATGATGTTTCTGTTTGTTTCTCTTGAAAATAGACGCATTTAAGAATTTAAACATCTAAATTTAAACCCCTAATTATTTGGTTACAATTTTTGATAAATTTTCAAAGTCAGAACAAGAAACCCAAAATATATCTGACCTTGTCTCATAAAAATTCATAAATCACATAATATAAAATTCTTTTACTTACAAAGTTCCTCTATGTAAAAATAGACTCAATAGGATTTAATTTAATTCTTGAATTAACCTCTAATTCAATTTCTACAACTTTTGGTGAATTTTTAAAGTCAGACTACTATTGTTGTCCAAAACTGTTTTAATGCAAAATGTTGATAACCAAGTTTATAACACCCTCCTTTCCTTTCTCTACAATATTTCCCATCACTTTCTCTTATTTCCTTCACTAACATATTAAGAACATAGAACCTTATATAAGAAAGCTCTACTTTAACATCATTTTCATGCTTTTTCAATAATATCAAACTTATAAATATATTGAAATCTTGATGTTCTTACCTTGTCCTATTGATTTCAATCTTTAACTTGATTTTCTCCCTCTTCAAATTTCTATTTCTTGAATTCAACTTGATATTCTAACTCCCCACAGTCTCGTTATTATTTATCTCTCTAATAGCTATGGAAATTATTTTGATTTCTAAGTGAAAATGGTGAATTTTTGGTAAAATAACCAAATTGTAAAGAAAAGAAAATTTCTTTCTTTCTTTTCTCTTCTCACATTGGTGGCATGGGAAAGATGAAGAGAATTCTTCATCTTTCTTTCTTTATATACTAAATAAAATAATAATTAAAAATCAAATCAAAATATTAATAAACTAATATTTATTTATTTAATTAATCTAAAATATCACCAACATCATCATTGCTTTCTAGAATTCTCTATCTTCTAATTGACCATTTTGCCCTTTATGAGCTTTTAAAATTTCATCCTTGAGTCACCACTTAATTTGGTAAAATTGAGATTTAGTCCCTCATAATTCTTCACCTATTCAATTCGGTCTTAATTCATCCATTTTCCTTAGTTTCTAAATCATTCCACCTTTAAAATATTTGCACTATTGGTTTTTTAACTTTTTCATATTTACACTTTAACCCCTCAAGTTTTGAGTATTTACTCTTGGGCAACAAAACTTTTCTCACTTTTTGTAATTTAGTCCTTTATTGAATTAATATATCATAATATACTTCCCAATGCTGTCATAACTCAAAATTTCTGTTTTTGTCACTTTATTTCCTTATTTTACTATATCAAGGATAATATCTTACTTTTTTACTGTAGAAATTTTCGGGGTATTACATATATATCAAGAAGTTCAAGCGAGTCATATTAGGAAGCTCATAAAGAGCTGCGGTATATCCGCAATACATGCAGGATCAATACCGATCATATAACAGGACGCTCACAAAGATTTGCGGTATATCCGCAACACATGCAGGATCAATACCGATCGGGATGCTCGCAGGAACCGTATAATGGGAAGCTCGAGAAGGCTTAGAACAGAATGCTCGTAAGAGCTATAGTGTGTCCACAACATATGTAAGGCCATGCAGGATCAATACCGATCGGGATGCTCGCAGGAACCATATAATGGGAAGCTCGAGAAGGCTTATAACAGAATGCTCGTAAGAGCTATGGTGTGTCCACAACATATGTAAGGCCACAACCAATACGGGAAATCCTGTATCCATCGAGTTTCATTTATTCAAACGGGACTTATTACTTATCGGGATTATAGAACATGTGATCAATTTCATACATAAGACATTTATACAATTCACGCATATACAACATTCAATTCAAACATATTAATATACATAATTTAGTTACACGAGCTTACCTCGTTAATTGCTCGTATATGATTTTCTACTAATCCGACACTTTTTCTTTTCCTCAATCTAACTCTTTATTTGATCTTTCTGGATCTACATAAATGAATTTAACATCAATTTAACACATTTCATACTCAATTCAATCCAATTTACATATTAGGTAAAAGTACTATTTTGCCCTTATACTTTTGATTAATTCTAGTTTCGTCCCTAGGCTCGGAAAATGAAATTCATGCAACTTAATCCTTATTCCAAACCTAGCCAAAATTTTCATATAACAATAACAGTCCATGTATTTCACAAAAAATAGAAATTTTCCATGAATTTTACATCTTTTCAATTTAGTCCCTAAATCATAATTTCATGAAAATTTCCTTTACAAAAGTTATTTATCTATCAACAACCTTCCATTTTCTACCATAAATTTCAAAATTTCAGCATACTCATCTATGGGAAAATTTTAATACTTTGATAGCTTTGCAAATTGATCCCAAAAATAGATAGAGTAAGTTATTACGATCTTCGAAATTTAAAAATTACAAAAAACGGGACATGATTACTTACCCACTTAAGTTTGCTTGAAGTTCTCTATAACATCCTGTTTTCGATGAAATCAGAATAGTGGTTTTGGGACCACAAATCCGAGTTAGAAAGAAAATTTATTTTAAAAATTATTGCATGGTCTGCATCATGATAGGAAAGATGTATAAAAATTTTGATAAGAAAATTTTATCGATTTCATATTTAATTATAGAAAGGACTAAATTGCATAAAATGCAAAAGTTGAGTTCTAGTAGCTATAAGTATCAAATAGCTATGAAATTCAAAACATGACGTCCTTATATGGTAATTAGACCATTAAGTGGAGTTAGTAGATATTTATGATGAATCATCCATGAAAAATTAGAAAAAGAACAGGACTAAATTGGAATTTGGAATAAATAAAGATGATAATAGCCTAATATCATCTTATCTCATCATCTACCCCAAATTTTCTATGGAAACCCTAGGAAAGAGAAATAAAATCAAGTAAGCTTAATTAGGTAAGTAATCATGTCCCGTTTTGAATAATTTTTATATTTTTAAGATCAGAATAACCTAATCTATCTATTTTGGGGATTAATTTGAAAAGATATTAAAGTATTGAAATTTTTCCATGGATGAATATGCTAAAAATTTGAAACTTATGGTAGAATATGAAAGGTTATTGATAGATAAACAACTTTTGTAAAGTGAATTTTCATGAATTTGTGATTTAGGGATTAAATTGTAAAGATGTAAAATTCATTGAAAATTTCTAATTTTTATGAAATATATGTGCTGTAAATGTTATATATAAAAATCAGTTAGGCTTGGAATAAGGATTAAATTGCATGAATTTAATTTTCCGAGCCTAAGGACGAAATCGTCATTTATGAAAAGTATAGGGGAAAAATGGCAATTTTGCCTAAGATGTGAATTGAATTAAATTGAATATGAAGTGGATTAAATTGTTGTTAAATTCATTTATATTAATCTGGATAACTCAAATACGAAGATAGATCGAGGAAAAGAAAAAGTGTTGGATTAGTAGATTTTCGTATGCGAACAAGTGATGAGGTGAGTTCGTGTAACTAAATTGTGCATTTATATGTTTTAAATTGAATAATATGTATGTGAATTGTATCATTGTAATGAATATGAAATAAATCTTATATCCGATAAGGCCCGATACATGATAAGTTTCGTTTGAACAATGGAATTCGATGGATACAATATTTCCCGATTGGTTGTGGCCTTGCATATGTTGCGGACACTCCATAGCTCTTATAAGCATCCTGTTATAAGCCTTCTCGAGCTTCTTGTTACATGGTTCCTATGAGCATCCTGATCGGTAGTGATCCTGCATGTGTTGTGGACTACAGCAGCTCTTTGTGAGTGTCCTGTTATATGATGGGTTGTGATCTTGCATATATTGCGGACACAAACACAAATCTTTATGAGCGTCCTGATATAGGCTCTTTGTGAGCTTCCTGACATGACTCGCTTGAACATCCTGTTATATGGCTATCCGTAGCTCCCTGATAATAGCTCTTCGGAGTTGCCGGTTAAGCTCAATGAGCTTCCTGTTCTAAACTCTTATGAGTTTCCTGATTTAGCCCAAATAAGCTTCATGTTACATGGCTCACATGAGCATCTTGTTACATGGCTCGAGAGAGTGCTTCCTGATTATGTGCCCTAATCGGGTCTCCTTGAATATGAGTTGGCGGTTTATAGTTTTGTACACTTTGAGTGTACTACATGTGTATCCATTGATATTTCAAATAAATTCAACGGGAATAGTTTTGACATGGTTAAATTGAACTTAAGATGATTGATTATAGAAATGCACATGTTATATGGAAATATGATATGAAAAGCACATGTTTATGAAAGTTATTACATGATGAGCTCATCTTTGATTTTTGATGTTTACATGATATACATGACTAACAAGTTTCTTGAGATTTTATGTGTTTAGGAAAATGACCATAATGATTTGGATGCATGTTTGTATACTTATTTTGAATGTACATGATTGGTAAGTTAAATACTTGTTATACGAACTTACTAAGCATTTGAAATGCTTACTTGGTTTTCTTTTCTCTGTTTTATAGTGCTCGAAAGCTCGTAAAGGTTGGAATCAGTCGGAGCATCATCACACTATCCTTCAGCACGTTTTGGTATAAATAAGAAACTTATTTTGATATAATGGCATGTATAGGTTAACTTGGTCAATGTTGGCATGTAAATGGTTGTTTGTAATCTAGACATTGGAACGGCTAGTAATGGTATATTTAGTGAATATATACTTGAGGTTATAATATGGTTAAAATATGTGTGCTTGGTATGGTTAGATTGAATTATGGTAAACATATATGTCTTTCAAAAGGTAAGTTTGAATACATGTGATGATATATCAATTATAATGTTAATGTTGGTTTGGTTTTAACATCTTCAATTGATTGGTACATGTATACAAGTATTAATGTAAGTATAAGGCAAAATTTGGGTGAGAAATAAGGCTTGGAAATTGTCTTATTTTGTCTACACGGATAGGCACACGGGCGTGTGTCTCAACCGTGTGTGACACGCGGCCATAGGCACAGGTCTGTGGTTTGGCCGTGTGTCCCTTGCATATTAAAAATTGAGAAACAGGATGCTCAGAATTAGTTACACGGGCAGAGACATGGGCGTCTGTCTTAGCCGTGTAAAACACACAGCCTAACACACGAGTGTGTGTCTTGGCCGTGTGAATCCTGCACCTATTTTTGAAAACTAAATTGTCCACACAGCCTAGTACACGAGCGTATGGCTGGCCATGTGATCCAAGTCAGTAGCTACCCTAATTTGAACACTGGCTGGGATACAGTCGTGTGCCTCACATCGAATGCCCACACAGCCTAAGACACGGGCATGTCACTCACACGGCCTGACCACACGGGCGTGTGTCTCCTGCACCTAAGAAAAATTTTGAAATTTCGCGAAAAATTCTCTGAGTTCCCGATTTAGTTCCGACTTGTTTCTAATGTATAAAAAAGACCTCGAGGGTCCATATAAGGGACAACATGATTGAATTATGATTTGTTTCAGATATGAATAGTAAAAGACATGAATTAATAGTATTTGTTCTGTAAACTCTAGTAATGCTTTGTAACTCTGTTCCGGCGAAGAACATGGGTTGGGGTGTTACATTCTTTCTCTTAGCTAGGGTTTCCATATGAAATTTTGGGGAAGATGATGATATAAAATGATATTTTTTCTTTTAATTTTAATATCATCTTTTATTTTTCCACTTTCCAATTTACTTATTTTCTTTTCTTAAATTTTCATGGATGAATCATCATAAATATCTACTAACTTCTCTTAATGGTCTATTTGCCTTATAAGGACCTCAAGTTTTGAATTCCATAGCTATTTGTTATCTATAGCCACTAAAATTCAACTTTTTCATTTCATACAATTTGGTCCTTACTAAAATTAAACATGAAATCGGTAAAATTTTCTTATCAAAATTTTCATACGTCTTTCCTATCATAATGCATACCATAAAATAATATTAAAATAATTTTTCTTTATGACTCAAATTTGTGGTCCCGAAACTACTATTCCGATTTCACTAAAAACGGGCTATCACACAAAGTATGTTAAATCACACCATCTAACATTCAACCAATATGCCTAACATAGGCACCTCAATCACAACATCCCATTAACTCATACCATATATTTGTACTAAAACATCTTCCTTAGTTCACATATCATATTAGGTTAACTACTTGCGCTTAAGAACATACTTTAACATTTTATATATCAAAACAATAGTATTGACATGCAAGTTTATTACATGCCATATAATCTGAAATGAATGTTCCAAAAAGTACTGAAAATAAGTGGATAGTATGACTTGAGTGTTGATCTGACCATCCAACCTTCAAAGTTTCTACAAGAATAGAAAATAGCACAAGTAAGCTCATTGAAGCTTAGTATGTTCGACGTACTAAAACAATAAATCTTGCCAAAGTAAATGCAACAAATCAGTCACTAATAATACAACTATATATGCTCCCTGTTATCCAAAATCTCAATCATGTGAGTTGTATAGTTCAACTCCAAGTTCAAATACATATCATAACTATTAAAATCACTAAGCAAATTACAATACAGAAATTTACAATATGATGAACGACTTACGGATATGAGTACATAGATATTCCAACCGAAAAACGTCAGATGCTCATAAGAGCTAATACACCCGATAACACGCCAATTACTCCGAAGAGCTAATCCACCATATAACACGCCAGATGCTCATAAGAGCTAGTCCAATCGAAAACACGCCAAAACAGATAGTATAACACGAGAGTTCGTAACAAATGCTGAACCTCGACCTACTCGAGAAATTGTACTTATCACACCACATCAATCTCCACTCTAATCCCCCACATAACATGCCAATCTTCAATTGTACTCTATCCCACCTCCAACCGATCCAAATATTGAAATTCAATCACATTTCTCAAATAACCTTACATCATCTATAATCAAATATATCTACTATATCATTTTATATCATCCAACATTTCATGTAGATGTTAAATTATAAATCGTACAAACTTACTTAACTGAATTGAAATAGTTGTAGAAGTTTAGGGACTAATCTAGAGTTTTTCCTTTTTCACGTATATCAACAGGGTCTTGATCTAAAAATGTAAAATTTTTCAATTATTATCTACATTTTATATTCCAATTTACTTTACATTTTATACCCTTTTATTTTTTGAATTTATGCAATTACCCCTAACTTTTACAATTTTTGCAATTTAGTCCCTTAACCCGAAATTCATCAAATTTACCATTTTTATCAAGTCAACATTTCAGATGAATATACTAAGCCTTTAAAAATCCCCTATTAAACATCAAATTCACTATCAAACCCTAAAATTTTGACATTTTCACAATTTAATCCTTAAATCAAAATCTAACAAAAATCACTTCACAAAATCACCAAACAACACAATCAAAGCTTCAAATACATAGTTATCATAAAAAAATTCAAGATTCATCAATGGCAACTTCTAAAATTTTTAACAGATTCAAGAACGAAGGCACGGGCTAGCTGGACCTAGTTGCAACAATATCAAAAACATAAAAATTATAAGAAATGGGCACAAAAATCACTTACATGCAAGAGAAAACAATGGTCGAACCTCCAAGCTAGGTTTCCATGGTGTTTTCGGTAAGATGAAGTGAAAATGAAGAGGAAAATATCTTTTACTTCATTTAATTTTGTTTTAATTTTTACAATATTTACCATTTTTTCGTCCATAATGCAATAATTAACTAGGTTAAATTACCACTTAAATGCTTCCTCATTTAATTATTAAGCTATTTAATCATCTAAATACAATAATTACTAAGTTTTGCACCTTTTAAATTTATCCTTTTTCTTAAATTAACTATCTAAATGTTAAAATCTCTTAACCAAATTTAATACGACCCTAATGGCTCCGTAAATATTCTATAAATAATATTTACGAGCCGACACGATAAAAATTTGTTGTCCTGAAACCACTGATCTGTTACCACTAAAAAACAGGCTGTTACAAGATTGTATAAAACTGTAATTCCACGTCATCCCTAAGGAGAATGATAAATCAATTTTTTCCTTTTGATTTTTTTCATTTTTAGTCAGATTTGGATTTTTTAAAGAGGAAAAAGCTAAAAATCAGGAGGAAAAATCTGATGTGTCATTCTCTTACTAAGTTTTGCAATAACTACTAAGCTATTTAATTATCTAAATGTAACAATTACTAAGTTTTGCACCTTTTAAATTTAGTCATTTTTCTTAAATTAACTATCTAAACGTTAAAATCTCTTAACCAAATTTTAATACGACCCTAATGGATCTATAAATATTCTATAAATAATATTTACGAGCCTACACGATGAAAATTTATGGTCCTGAAACCACTACTGCGTTACCACTGAAAAACGGGCTGTTATAAGATTGCATGAAACTGTGATTCCATGTCATCCCTATCCATTCCCAATAGGAGAATGATAAATCATATTTTTCCTCTTAATTTTTAGCAATTTTAGTCAAATTTGAATTTTTTAAGGAGGAAAAATATGATTTGTCATTCTCTTATTGGGAAGGGATAGAGAAGACGTGGAATCACGGTTACATACAATCATTTCTCTTTGAGTATGTAATTATGGTATAAATATTGTATAATAGTGAGAAATTAGGATAAACTACAAAATAGTCGTTTATGTATGGTTTAAATTATGTTTTAGCCACTAAACTTTAATTTGTTATGAAATGGTCACTAATATTATTGATTTGTTAATTTTTTATCATTGGATTGTTATTGTCCATTAAAGGTGTGACGGAATTCTCATGTAGCACAAATATTATTGTTAAATGTCTACATGTAATCCACATTAATTTCACCTAAGTTAAAGGGTCCAAGGGTTCTAGCCCTTCTTCTTCTTCTTCTTCTTCTTTTTCCTTCTTATTCATTTTCCTTTCTTTCTAAACAAAAAAACAAAATCTTTCTTTCATGAACCCTATCTTGTCACCACCAACACTATCCCACCACAACTAATTGTTACTTTGGTCATCCTTAAAGTGATGGGTGTTGAATTAAACAGAAATAAATTCTTACTAAAAAATAAACTTGTAAATAGAAGTGAACAAGATTGTATGATACAATCTGTATCCACATAGACTAGTGATAGTTTTTAGTAAAAAGGTAATAAAAAAAAAAGTAAAAGGGTGAATTTAAAATCAGAATTAAATTTCAAACTATGTAAAGTAAATACCATAAAATAAAATTTAAGAAAGTTAATATATTAGCTTGCTAGTTAGTTTTACATTTCATGTTCACATTTTGCATTAATTTAATTTTTATAGTTAATTAACTTGTTTTGTATGTATTGATTAATTTTTATTTAGAATAAGTGCATACAAAGTTTTTATGTAGGTTAAGATGATTTTGGATGAAGTGTGGCATAAACTTGCATAGCATTCCAAATTTGAACACTGGTCACTATTTTGATTATATCTCGAGTTTCAGATATCGATGGAGATGTGCCATACACAAAGCTACCTCCAAGATCTACACTTCCATCTCTGCCCCATTCCATCTGTTTTGGCCTCTCCTTTCCCGCACCACTCGCATCCCTTTTCTTTGTTTTTTTTTTTTTCTCAAATTTGACAAAATAATGTTTTGGCAGCGTTCAGTGCACCTCCTATGGCATCAGTGGTAGTAGTCGTCACCCAAGAGTGGTGACAGGGCCAGTTTATTGGATAAATGTGTATACTATTTTATTACCCAAAAGCAGCAGTGATCTGCCTTACAATTACAAATATTAACAAACAAATGAACCAATGAAGTATCTACAGTTGGACTGTACCCTATTAGCTAATCCCCCATGCTATATACAATCTCATGTTTACAGAATCATCTTTCTGTATGTTGGTATTAACTAATCTCATCCTTACCTTCTCTTTAGTCCTATTAAACAAATCCACTTCAATCAATTGAACTCCTTTGAATTGTCTGAATCAAGGCTGGCTCTCGAGTCGTTGGTAACTCCTTTTGTCTTCACTTGGTTCGATGAGCTTTAGTTCATGAAGCTACAAAAGTTTTGCTAGAAAGATCCCGATTATCGTTAACGGAATCGGCACACCAATTCGTGATGTTTTGATCTAGCGGCTGATGCCATAGGACGTGGCTTATTTTCAAGATGTTCGTGATCTACCTGTCATTTTTTTTCTTTGAAACAATGCTTTAAAATCAGATGTTTTTTCGATATGGTCTGTTTTTCATCAAGTGATACTATTTCTTAGATATATACATATATATATACACTTTAAGACTCATGTTCTTTTATGTACTGGAATTATTACGGATTACTTTCCTTGACCGTAAATTTGCATATAAATTTTCAATTTTGAAATGAGAAAAAGAACTGAACTCCAAGGAAGGAAGGAGGGATCCTTGCTAAACAACACTTGTTTAAGAAGTACTTTATGGGGGACATTCACAGTGGCAAGTGGAAATGACATTTTAATTTTTTGGGTTTGGTTCTTCCAACCAGATAACTAGTTGCAACTATTTGGGAGGTTTATCCGCTAGACTAAACTTAGCTCAGTTCTGACACTACTGACAATCTCTGTAAAAACCCAGCCTTTTCCTTTTCCTTACCACAAACATTAACAATCTTTGTCACGTGATATGGCCTTGGTTTGGACCAATATTTTCTCTTCATCATATCCCATTCGCTTACTACACATTTTCAACGGTCAAAATATGGTGGGTTTCCCATTAAAGCTTCAACGGTATAATATTCAATTTCTTCATGCAACGTTATCCACACTATTTAACATTACTGGTTATTAGTTCCAATGGCAGCACATCAATGCTTTTTTTCTTTTTCTTGAATCCCACATTTATGGTCCCTACTTAAAAAAAATTAAAATAAAATCCCACAAGTTGAGGAGAGAAGAAGTGCCCTTACAAGTTAAACGCTAGTAGTAGACCAGGCATATTACAAGTTCCAAAACAACATTAAAAAAGAAAAGCAGAGCCCCAAAACAGCTTATCACTTGGTGGAGCCCATAAATCTGAGCTTGAGCACGCCATTACAATTGAACGCCGTTCTTTGGACGACAACGACACAATGGCTGATAACTGTTTACACTTGGCAATGATAATAATATTGTTATAGATGAAAAAACAAACACTCCCCCACAATGGCATTCCTCCTTGACAATTGTGCATTCAGTCTTCAAGGTTTGGGGCTCGAGCCTTAGGTCTGAACCCATTTGCCTCGACGCCTTGTGCACTTCCAGAGGAATATTACTATAACCTTTTAATATTTTTAAATTAACTAAAAGCGAATACATTACGGACACCTAAATATGTTAAAAAGTTACTGATAACCCTAAAAAAAAGTAGTAGTAGTAGTAACGCCTGTAGGGCCCTAAAGCTGACCAAAAGAATGAGCAAGGTAAGTTAACGCTCCTACAAGGGGTGCATTGATGTACGTTGCTGGTTCAGACTGCTCATAATCGGACCGTTGATCTGGGAACCTGTCTTTCTGGTCAGGACCACCAATGACTGCACCCACCAGAATGTTGGGGTTGGGGGATTGAGACTTCATGAAATTGAAGCCTGCGGAGCATTGGATCTTGGCTGGGTGATTTGCAACCGACGGCAAAGATGAGCCCCTGTGGTGTATCCGTTGTGGGTACCTTGGGCCATATCCTACCATGTAGGACATCTTCAAGGGGTTGTCACCCAGCAGATAGTCCACCTGATCCATAACGCATCCATGAAAGTTGGTTGTTAGTATAAAATACAACTGAGCAAAGAAAATGAACCACCAACAAACTTTGAATTGCTGTGTTGCTTTTGCAATGACCTGTTTCTTGGCAATGGTTCGGAGCCTCTTTGGGGTGACCCTGGTGCCACCGCAGTTAACGACCTGGTGGGCTGAAGTTAAGTACTTGGCATAGGTAAGAAGCAGGAAGGAAGTGGAGGTAACATATTGCATGTTGCTGTCACTCATCTTAAACAGGAGCCCACCTGTTGTTTATACACAAACGACATTAAAAAAAAAAAAAAAAAAAAAAAAAAACTACCCGTTAATAAGATAACATTTTACGTTTATTCGAGAAAGCTAGAAACGAAGTAGGAACCTGGAGTATATTGAGCTGAAGAGAATGGGGCCCCTGGTATGAGAGAGCAAATGAAATTATCTGCGTGTCCCTTGTAATCATGGAGAGACTTCAGTCTTTGAACGAGAAATGCCTGAAAATTCAATGACCTCACAATTAAATTTGGATGAAGAACAACCGAAGCAGAAAGGAGAAGGAAAGAAATGGAACCTTGGAAAGAAGAATCCTTGCCCCGACATGTTTGTTATCCCATCCAAAAGTGTTGTCAAACTCGGCAGCTCCAAGTATCTGTCCATTCACCTGAATGTAGTTGAGGTAGGTCGGGCTCCTGGTGGCTCGGTGCAGCCAAGCAGCTCCCCACAGCAGTTCATCCTAAAATTTTTTTTAGAGTAGCAGAGAAACAAATTAGGCTGACATTTCAGCACATTATACCAAACAACCAACAACTAGATAGCAAAATTTTAACAACACTAACGCACCTGATAACCAGAATAAGAGCAATAGAATGGGCACACAACTTTTTTCAATCCATTGCTGTAGGGTCCTCTGTACTTATCAGCAAACTGAAATACCTATTACTCAGGAGACAACAAATTTCAATTTTCTGAGGAAATTTAGAACGGAGCAGTGATGAATACATAGCTTTTTTTTAAAGAATAAGAGTTTTACCCTGATAGCCCTCCTAGTCAAAAGCTTAGAGTAAGTGGGGTCACTTCTCCTGAAGACCAAAGAGGCAGCTGCAAGCGCAGCAGCAGTTTCTCCTGCTACATCAGAACCAGGAGAGTTTTTGTCTATTTTGAAAACACTTCTTGGAGTGTCCATGTCTTCTGGTCTTTCCCAGCAAGAATGGTCCTGGTTTGCATCACCAACCTACACACAACAACCCAGAGCCTGTATCAGATCCTCTGTTTAGGGTGAAACAAACAAGAATGCACATTATATGCAAAATAAAGCACAAGCTTTGAAGAGTTAAGAGAAAACAAGGTAATAAAACCTGAACATAGATGGTGTCTGGATGTGCGGTTGCTTTGAGCAAGTAATCAGTAGCCCAACGGATGGCTTGTTTGGCATTTTGTAACTCTCCTTTCATCAGCCCACCAAATTCAATCACACTCCAAGAAAGCATGGTGGTGGTGAAGGCCATAGGGAATCCGAACTTCACATTGTCTCCAGCATCATAGTATCCTCCAACCAAATCAACCTGCATCTCCATATTTCACACTCAAAATACCATACATGACATGAAAGAAACAGAGTATTCAAAGAGAAATGGAATCATGGTTTTGCATATTTACATGCATGGCTGCACCATCTGAGAGGCCAGAGTCTCTTCTCCAAGTAATCCGCTGGTTAGAAGGAAGCCTCCCTGACCTTTGGCCTTCGAAAAACATGATAGATTTGGTAAGTGCATCTCTGTAGTTGTGCTTGGCAAAGCGAGGGTGATGGTGGTGGTGAAAAGGGTTGTTTTTACGGAAGGGGTTGCCATTACACTGATGGAAAGCAGTTAAACAAGCAAGAAGGACTATCAGCGCCAAAGGAGAAAGAGAGAGACCCATTTTCAGGCTACCCCAAAGCTTTTACAACCCCAAGTCCTTAACCAACCAATCTCTGCAAGCCGCAGGGCACAACACTTGCCTTTGTTGTTTATATAGTAAAAGCTGCTGCTCTGTTACCTTCCTGCTTGGCTACAAGTTACCGCTTCTTTCATTCTTTTTCTTTCTTTTTTTAATTTTTAAGAAGTTACCTGTTAGAACAATAATTAGACCCACATTCTCTCTCAGGTGCTTGGCATTGTCTCATAAATTTTACTCGTTTTTCTCCCAATGTTTTTCAACATTAATTTATTGAAATATTGATACCCTTTTGAATTCAATGTTCATTTGCCCAAAAATTCGGACATGCAATCAGGCAAGGGAGTTTAATAACAGAAATACCCGTGGTCACATGGGTGTTTTGATTACATTAATTAATGTTCTGTTAACATGTTCTAGGAAATTTTTTTAATTGTGTTATGACATGTAAGTACTGTCAATTACCTCTTTTCCACACCTATAACTGCTACTCTGCATAGGATGTTCAAAAGAAGAGAAAAAAAATAAACAAAACAATAGAAATCATATTGTACCAAAGTATTCTATTCACAGTGTACACTACTGGACAATTTTTTTTTTTTTTTAAATTTGATGGGAAAACGAACTTAACTAGATTTTACATTTTATAATACCTATATGTTGGAGTGTGTAAATATTACTAATCATGCTATAGTAAAAGCAGTTATGCTCTACCAAGACTTATTAGATTAATGTTGATGTATGCAAGTCAAATCTTGAGATATGAAAAAAAAGTTAGGTGAGCTTATCCTTGCAAATGTTCTGATAATGATATGATATTTTGCAACGTTGAAACGACACTATTAAAAAATACAATTATAAGCTTTTAATATGAATATTAAAATGAAAATTGAAAATATAAGAAAATACCATAAAAGAATAAAGCAAAAAGGGTATGCCTTTATGGATGGTAAATTCACATCAATTGCAAAATAAAGAAATCATATCACATCTGCAAAGATTGTGATCAGGGTATCCCCTAATAAGTACACTTAACGGTTAACATTGCTCCACTTAAGAAACATGCAATGATGCATATGCAGCATTCATTTCTCAATAATAATTTCACAGCCAAAGCCAAATATAGTAACAGGGCTCCCATAGTTTTTGAACAAAGCATTGAGTAACTCAACCGATGTAGGAATATAGATGCAAGATCTCAGAGGTTGACAACATTGGTGTTGACAGAGAAAGGCGTTCAGTACACAGAAAAGAAAAAATTGGGGGAAGAAGATGGGTGTTGATCTCTGAGACTAAACACTTATGTCGGAGAAAGTTGGTGAATGAAAACGTGGTGGGGTTCAAAAAAGCTCATGTGAATCCATGTTTGAGTTCAATGAGTTAGCCACAAAAGGATGGATAAAGGAAAGGCCCATGCATTCAGAAGAGGTATTGTACTTTGTGATGATACCTTTGAATCTAGAGTTCAAGACAAAGGCAACCAAACTTGTAATTCACATGGGATTATTTTTATTGAATCGGTCGCATCCACCCCCAAATAACTTTCACCCATCTGTAGATGTCCGGTCATACAATCTTGTTTCTCCCACATTGGTTAAATTGGTCTAATTTCGTATTTCCTTGGTGCCCCCAGTGGCTAAAAAGGCTGTGGGCAGTGGATGAATGGCATAACTTATACTACTCTCAATCTGTATCATACAATCCCAACCAAACTTTCTCCATGCGGGAGGGAAAGGTTTTTCTTTTTCTTTTTGTCATGCAACCTTTTTCTTTTGGTTGTGTATTCCATATGCGATACAGCATTATTTAGGTGGGAATACCCTTAATTTGTTGCCAATCAGAAAAAGGATTGAGACTAGACTCATAGCTAGACAATGTTTGTCTTAATTTTCTGAATTTATGTAAAGGTGTGGCAGAAAAGGAGGACCCATGTCATGTTGCCAAGCAAAATGGTCAGTCAGTGTTTGATGTAATTGAAGGAAAAGAAAATAATAATTAAAAAAAGAAGCAGCCATAGTAATCTCCCTATATATTATTGAAACATGATTGAAGTATTAAATTGATCATAGTTACTATTAAACAGCAAAATAATTTCTAAAAGAAAATTGAGGGAATTCTATTTTAGATCAAAACCTACAAGTTAATTTGTATAAAAATTATTCATGTATTTTTTTTTTTTTTACTAAACAATAAATATTAGGGTAAACAGTCAAAATAGTCACTTTTATTTACCTTAAGTTACATTTTAGTCACCTATGTTTGAAATATTACATGTTAGTCATTTACGTTATCTCGTTGTAATACTTTAGTCACTTAACTGTTAATTTTCGTTAACGGTATAACGTAAACTGATGTCGTAGTTAAATCATCATTTCAAACAAAAATTTTAGGTTAATTTATACAATCGGTCCTCATATTTTTTCATTTTGAGCAATTTAATTTTTTCTTTTATGTTCTTTTGACTTTTCTTTTTTTTTCTTCTTTATTTTTCATTCTCTTTTGCTTCTCCCTCTATTTTCCTCCCTTTTTCATTTCTTTTAATGTAGTTTTTTTATATTTTCTATTTGTTAAAACTAGTTCATAAGCTTGCCTCACTAGAAAAATAAAAAGTATAAGGACTAGTTTTAACAAATGAAAAACATAGAAAAACTATGTTAAAAGAAATGAAGAAGGGAGTAAAACAGAGGGAGAAGCATAAGAGAATAAAAAATAAAGAAAAAAATAAAGTTAAAAGAACATAATAAATTAAATTGCTCAAAATAAAAAAAATATAGATATCAATTGTAGAATTTAACCTAAAATTTTCGTTTGAAATAATGATTTAACATGCCACGTCAACTTACCGTTATACCGTTAACGGCTCAGTGACTATAATGTTAAAACACGATAACATAAGTGATTAAAAAATAATATTTTAAACATAAATAATTAAAATGTAACATGAGTCAAATAAAAGTAAATATTTTAGTAATTTACCCTTCATATTATTACTAAAATCAGTGATGAAGTAAAAGCAAAGAGATATAAGCAAGTCGACTAAAAGGAATTATTCTCAAACATTCAACTAATTAATCAACTAAAGGTTCCGTAAAATAAAACAAACAAAATGAATGTTATTAAATGGAAAAGTAAAGACTTTTTTTTTTTTGAAAAATAAAATTCGACCCAATATTTATTAATAAAAATATTGTTGGTTTCATCACATTCACATGTGGTGTTCTGAAATCCTCCCTCCCACCCACATGCAAAAGCATGCAACACACACAATGTTCCAATCTTTCTATACATGCGCCTCGCTGGAAAAGCGAAGAAGAAGCGACTAATCAGTAATCACAATCAATAGCCATCAAATGCTGATACGAAAGCTGACATCCTTACACAACAACGTTGAAATAATTAGGGCAATGGCAAATGTATTTGAGATTAGGAGATGGACCTTCAGTTTTACTGGCATATGCAATGCATTGCATGCAGGGTATAGACCTACAAATCAATTCACCATTGTTTTTTAAATTCTTTGGATGCTGAATGCTTCACTGTAGTAAGACTTCTGACTTCTGTTATTCAACTGCTACTACTTGCTAATCTGGAAAATATATATTTCTCTTCTAAAACTAATTTTTGGTACCTAACTTCCTGCTATACTAGGTCACCTTTGCAAGATTTTACTCAGGAGCCATCAGTCGGTTTTTTTTTTTTTTTTTTAAATAGCAAGACATGGAAGTTTTTATTAGGAGTGAGCAAAACTCGATTCGACTCGTAAAAATTGAAAAAAAATTAAATTTTGTGTTAAACGAATCGAGTTAATCGAGTTATTTGAGTCAACTCGAATTTTTTTTCAAATTTCGAGTTCGAATCGAGTTGAGTTTTCGAATTCGAATAACTCGAATAATTCGAATGTCAAATTATAATATTTTACATTTTTACCCCAAACTCCAAACCTTTTTTATTTTCTCTCAAAACTTTTACTCCTTCCCACTTTCCCCCCAAAACTTTTACTCTCCTTCCATCCCAGCCCCCCAATCTATCCAAAATCCATTTCCCACCAAAATTTTACTCTCCCATTTACTTTTTTTCAAAATTTTACTCCCAAAAACCCTCAAAACTTTTTATTTTCCCCTAAAATTTTTACTTCCTTCCCATCCCACCTCCCACCTACCCCAAATCCATTACCCCCCCCCCAATTTTTTTTTAATATTTTCCCTCCAAAATTTTACTCCCCCTATTTCCCAAAACTTTTTATTTTTCCCCTAAACTTTTACTTCTCACCTTTTACTCTTAAATAAAAAATCAAAGTTATCGACACAAAAAAATCACTAAACATAAATAGTAATAATTTTATTTATATCTACTATTTATATTATTAAATTAAATTTCACATTTTATATTATTTATATTATTGAATTGTTTAGTCATATTGAATATTTATATTAAAATTAAATTATTAATTATGCCATTAAATATTCATGTTAAAATTTTATATTGGTATCAATTTCACATTTTATCTTTAAAATAACTTTTATTAAAAAATCATATTTTTACATTTAATATATTTTTTAATTCTAAAATACATAATGACAAGAATCTGAAGATAATTGAAAGTGACAATTAAGCAAACAAAGAAGCTAACCCGTATATAAAAGATTAATAAATAAATTATGAGGTGATGAAAGTTAATAAAAATTTTGATTAAGGTGGACAAATTTTATTACAATGGGTGACAGTGGTTACAAGGATCCAAAATTATTTTATAAAATTTAACTCGAACAAATATATTCGATTCGATTCGAATTCCATCTCACTCGACTCGATTCGAGAAAATTTCAAATCAAATTAGGATAATAAAATATGATTCGTCAACTCGATTAACTCGAAATTTTTTCATTCTATTCGATTCGATTCGATCGAATGCTCACCCCTAATTTTTACCTCAAATTATTCAAATAGTTGGATGAAAAAGTAGAAGAACGGAAAAAATAAAATGAAAGAGATATAAGAAATAAATTTTAGTTTAAAATTTAGATCTAAAGGGACCCAAGTATAATCACTTTTTGAATAGAATAATATTAGTTTTGGTTCATTAAATTTTGGAGTAAATTATACTTAAAGTCAATAAATTATTAGTAAATTTATGTTTTAGTCATTAAACTTTAAAAAGTTATAAAATAGTCACTGAATTATACAAAAGTTTTCATTTAAGACATTAAACTATTAAATCACTATTGTATGGCATTCTATGTTCGCACCGCTTGCACCAGTCGAAAGCTTTCATTCTCATTTTTTTCTACAGTTTGATTTTTTTCATGAAATATCTTTGAACATTACGAATATGTAAACCAAAATCCAAACAGTTTTTTTCTCTAATCTCCTAAACTGACCGTCAAATCTAATTAGATCTAAGGTATGTTCTTCTACTTGTCGATGAATATTGATCCACTATATCAATTATCAAATTGTCATTTGAAGCTAACTAGCTAGACTTAAAAAAAAAAAAATTAACAGCCCAATGACTAAGATAATAACTTTTGAATAATTCAGTGACTTAAATGAAAATTTTTCAATAGTTAAACGGCCATTTTGTAACTTTTTGAAATTGAATGACCAAAATGTAAACTTATCAATAACTTCGTAACCATAAGTATAGTTTGGCCAAATTTGATAAGGAGGCCAATTTAAATAAAAATAAGGGAAATGTGTCTGTTTTGTGATATTTAGGGAAATATGTCAATTTTAAATGAAAACATGTCTTATAGGCCGTACTTTTTAACTTTTTTAACATATTAGCTTTTTTTGGTCAAATGGTTAATGTTAATAGTTTTGCCTTTTAAGTGTTGACTTCAAATCCTCTCTTACTCATATTTGTATTTTTATTTCATGTTGCTCCAAGTTTTTTTTAATTAACAAAAAAATATTTTTTTCAAAATTTTTTTATTTTTAAATCCTTTTAATTAATAACTCTTTTATTTATAAAATTAAATAATTATTGCAAATCATATAATAATATATATATAGATATTTGATATTTATCATTATGTTAAATATATTTTATCTTTTAAAAACATCAACTAATTTTTTATATATTTTTATTTATATATAATATTTATATGCCAAATATTTATTTTCTCCACTTATATTATGGGTACCGTGATTTTCTAATATTACAAAATCAAATAATTATTTCAAATATTATTTTTTTTTATATGTAAAATATTTTAAATATAATTGTTTTTTCATCTACTTTGTGGCTATGCTATTTCAAATATTTTTATATGTGAAATATTTCAATTAATTATTTGAAATACACATATAAAAATATATAATACTAAAATTTACTACACTCATGATATGGATTGAAAAATAAATATTACACATATAAAAATTATAATTACTAAAAAGAATGATATTTGACAATAATTATTTGATTTTATAAATAAAAAAATTATTAATTAAAAATAAAAAATTTGAAAACAATATATTTATTAATTAAAAATAAAAAAACTTGAAACAACTTAAAATAAAAAATATACTATGTCCTTAGAAAAGTAACTGAATTTGGGACTAAAAAATTCACTATTATTTAACCATCTAACAAAAAAAAAACTAATTTGTTAAAAACAATAATTAAAAATAAAGGCATAATTGCAAAAAAAGCCCTCAACCTTTGGGGGCATTTGGATATATGCCCCTAACCTTTTTATTTTCTGAAATCGGCCCTTAACGTAACGGATTTTTCAGATATCAATCCAGTTGAAACGGTAACCGTTAGTTGACTGTTAGTCAACAACCGGTCCAAAAAATTGGTCTATGTGGCGTTCTAGTTGACTGGTGACGCGGCAGACATTAAAATAAAAACGCTGACATGGCAAAAAAATTAAACGAATTTAATAAACATAAAACAAAAAAAAACCCTAAATCTCCAAACCCCCAAATTCAAAATTTTTTTCCCAACTTCTAAAATCCCCAAATCGTAAAATTTCTCAAATCCATAACCCTGAAATCTTTATTGAATCCCTAAAATCTTTAAATCCCTAAATCTTGAAATTCCTATATCATTATCATTCCAAAATATTCTTGAAATCTCTACAACTTTTACGAATCAAATCGTTGAATCCTAAAACTTTTAGTTGTTCAATAGCTTCGAAAGAGTGACTTGGATCTGGATCCATTAACTCAGCATCGTCAGTGAAGCAAATGGATTCCAAGTTCGGGTTTTTTGTTGAAACCGGGTTGCATTCATCTCCAGTTACTCCATTGATTGAAGGGTTGACGTGTTGCTTCATCCACCCAAGCATGTGATCAAAGGATCTGTTTTCCATCACCAACACCACTATGGTCTTGATGAGTGACTGCTGTTGAGCTCCCAATGGTGTAAAGAGGCATGCAACAGTGAGAAAATGAAGGAAAATGAAGGTGGTGGACTGGTTTTGGATTCCCCCATTGAAGCTTGCTGAAAAATGATGGGATTTTTTTACTCAACAGAGGGTTTTTAAAGTTAGAACCTCTAAAACTTGAACAAAGTCAATTATATATATAAAAAAAAGGTGAAAACTTGATTGAGAATTCAAAGAAGACAACATCTAATTATTTCTTTAATTTTGGGTTCAAGCGAATTTAGGGTTTGCGGATTTAGGTTTTTTTGTTTTATGTTTATTAATTTTGTTTAATTTTTTTGCCACGTCAGCATTTTTATTTTAATGTTTGCGACATCATTAGTCAACTGAACGCCACATAGACCACTTTTTTTGATCGGCTATTGACTAACAGTTAGCTGATAGTTACCGTTTCAACTGGGTTGATATCTGAAAAATTTGTTATGTTAAGGGCCGATTTCAGAAAATAAAAAGGTTAGGGGCATATATCCAAATGCCCCCAAAGGTTGAGGGCTTTTTTTCCAATTATGCCAAAAATAAAAGCAAAGCTTGAAACAAAAATAAAAATATGTGTTAGAAAGGAATCAAACTCAAGTCGGAAGGACAAAACAACTAACATTTAACCATCTTATCAAAAAACTAATTTATTAAAAGAGTCAGAAAGCGCATCCTGAAGGGCATATTTTCAATAGAAAATGCTTTCCTCCGTACGTATTTTATGTTTCCTCCTCCAAAATTGATTTACTTCCCTAAATATAAAAAAAATTATACATCTCCCTAAATATTTTTTAAATCTAACATTTTCTCTAAATTTAATCTAAATAGTTTACCCAAGATTTTATTATTTTGTCCAAAAAAAAAACTAAAAAATTAAAATATATAAAAATAAATATATCCAAATCCCAGTTTTAATTAAAAAAATTGCCGAGGAGCATGACACAAATCATGCACATTTGAAACTGCTAGTAAAACTTAATCATTGCTATTCTCGGAGCTCAATGGACCATTGGAATAGGGGTATGAGAGTGACCAATGGGTGGTTTCATTATAATATTTTGCTTTGTATCCCGCGATTTCCGATATTTGATACAGTAAATTGGTGCCACTATTTCTACAGTTTGGGCATCCAATGTGTTCTCGGGGACCATCCATTACTCCTCGGCTTTTAATTATGACTGCTCTAACTAAAACAACAAAAGAAGAATACTTTGTGGAACAAGTTGAGATATTTGAAGATTTCATGTTTAAAATCCTTAGTTTAATCGGAAAAGGGAAGTGGATTGCAAAAGCATGTCATCCCAAGTTGATAACCTCACAATCCTAGCTGCCTGACCTGAGGGCTGTGAATTCAAAAAATTCCCATCGCACATCAAAGAGAGATTTTAACTGTGAGAATTGAGTTAAACTACATGGGCTCCTTGTATGTAGATGATATAAAAGAATAGCAAGCCTAATCGGTCTAGTAGTATTAAGCCCAATAAAATTGAGTTCCTTTCCCTCAATCTGACCCATCTTTGCCTCGCTTGCTCTTTCTACAGTTCAAACTTTTGCATGTAGCTGTATGGTAGTATCAGTAAGGTTAAAGCTTATTAGTTAATTTGAAATGAGTTTAGTTAATGTGATTTTAGTTACTCAATTAAATGCTTATAATGATTTCTTTTGATTGAAATTGATGATAAAATTAATGTACTGCAATCATTTTAGGAAGAGAGAAATGAAACCTTATTCATTTTCTTATTAATTTCAGTACAAAAGCAATTTGACATGGGATCAAAATGCATGGTGGCTAACTTGATCAGACAAAGACAGAATCCAGTTATTAACGAAAAATAAAATAAGGGAGGCACGTAAGTGGCATTTAGCTCTCAATTCAAGCCGAGAGCGAATGGAATATTGCTAGAATTTAGCCACTCATTTCCTTGTATAAATGGCTCAATAGTAAACTGAGTTGCCTCAGTGGAACTGTTGATGACCCTATAACCAGGCCAAGTTACTCTTGCACTCGTATTGGACCCTGGCCCTCGGTTCAGGTACTCCCCATAATAGAGGGTACTCAAAGCAAACGTCCCATTCCATTCTAACCATCCGGCAGGATCCACTGAATCATCAATGTATGAACGCATAATAACTGTCCTGGAATACTCTTTCCAAGGACGCCCCAAATACGTCTTGAACGATGATTTTACGGGGACTAAATCCGCAGCTGCAGCGATCTTGCAGTTCAGAATTGAAATCCCAGTGTTCTGGTTAGGGTCTTCTCTTCCTTGAGCGGTGAAAATGTTCTTCTGGTTTGGATTGGGTTTACGAGCATATAAATTGCAGTCCTGGAAAACAACAGCTGCGTTTCCGAATATGAAGTCCACTGTCCCGTATATGTCACATTCCCGATAGAATTGCCTAAGTGAATGGACGTAGAGAGTGTCTTGGTAAGCAACGAAGCTGCATTTGTAGAATGCAGAGAGGTCTGACCCACTCCTTAAAGCCACTGCTTGGTGTTTGCTCGGCCCCGCCGAGTTCTCGAAGGTTATCCCTTTCGCTATGAATCCCTCCCCCACCACAGCTGAAATATATTAAAAAGGGAAATATAAAGTACTACTACGATTAGTTGGATAACCGTCCACAATGATCAAAATAATTAGAAGTGGGGATCCAGGAAGGAAGATAAACGAAATCAATGAGAAGACCCACTTAGCATGTGAGCAGCAGTAGAGGTCGTTGAAATTTTTGTAAAGTCTTTTCTAATTACTAGATTATGACTAGCAAATAAAGATTGGAATAATGGATGTTGTTGTTCTAAATAATAATAATAAAAAGGGGTGAAGACAAAAAACTTTCTCCCAGACATATTAATGACTAACGCGCTTCCGTCAATCCTGAGCTGCCGACACATGAAAATTTAAAAGCACAATAACATTTTATGTTTTTCTATAATAAATTTAAAAAATAAAACAAGTAACCGACGTCCTAAAAATCAAAGTTTTCGCCACTCATATAAAAATGGATAAAACAATTGAATGCCTAGGCTGTAATCCCAAATCAGTGACAATGGACGAGCGCATGAGGACTGTGGTGGTCCATCATTGAACGAACGTGGTTGCTTTTATCATTACATGCATATTGCCACCAAGGAGCTATCACTATTCAGTGTCATCTGCATTTGACTAGGCAGCATCCGGAGGGGAAATGAAACGACAAATAAAAGGAACCAAAAAGCCCATAAGCCGGATAGGTCACAATGGGCTTCATTTCTTTTATTTTTGGTCAAAAATCAATGGTCAGATAAACCTTCCAACTAGTGAATGCATCCAATATGGATTATTACACTCGTGAGTCCTGAGACAATTATTTTACTAGCCAAAAAGTTTGTAAAAGAAAATAATACTCAATTCGTGGTAAGTTAAAAAGTTATTGAGAAATTGGAACTCACCGACGGTGGCAGAACGGAAAGTAGTAAAGCCATCAACGACATTTCTGTTCGCCTTCACCACTGTCTTACCGATCCCATCTCCCACAAACATCAGCATTTTCTTCTTCTTTACCACCTCTACATTTTCAAAATAAGACCCTGCTTTTATATATATCACAAACCTGTTACAAACAAATGTAGTTAATCACCTCATTAGTCTTTCTTAATTAACGTTCTCAATGTAACATATAAGAGGAATAGCGCATATTTGTCAGCTAAAGTACCTTGTGTTACTATTATTTGGAGCAGCGGCAACAGCGTCGTTGATGGTAGTGAAGTTCCCAGTGCCATCCTTGGCAACTATGAGGTCGAACTCGGTTTCATTAACTGAAGCCTGTAGAAGTTTTCTATCTTTGCGGGATAACCACGAAGGGAACCCGTTTTTCAAGCGTCCCTGCTGAGGAAAATACTCGGATTTGGATTTGTTGACACCGGGGACTTTTTTGAGCATTACTAGAGAGTTGCTCACGTGATGAGTGATGTTGTGAAGACCCTTTTTGATAATGTTCCTAACATTTCCTTTGCTACGTGCGAACCCATCAAGACACGTATACTGGTTGGTCATCGCGGCGCTTAGAAATGTCTGCAAGTCGTGG